>JASDDO010000029.1:423659383-424267430 GCA_030015575.1 Agapanthus africanus
GAGACGTGGAGTTCGCGATTGACCTTATTCCTGGTGCAGCGCCAGTATCGAAATCTTATTATCCGATGGCACCAGTGGAATTGGAAGAAGTTAAGAAACAAGTTGGTGAATTACTTGAGAAGGGTTGGGTTCGAAGCAGCAACTCGTCTTGGGGAGCTCCAGTTCTTTTAGTAAAGAAGAAGGATGGCACGAGAAGGATGTGCATTGATTACCGAGAATTGAACCGGGTGACTATTAAGAACAAGTACCCGATCCATCGCATTGGAGAACTTTTTGAGCAGCTTAGTGGCGCGAGGGTATTCTCGAAACTGGATTTGCGATCCGGATATCATCAGGTCCGAGTGAAAGCAGAAGACATTTGCAAGACGGCGTTTCGAACTCGATATGGACATTTCGAGTATCTGGTGATGCCCTTCGGAGTGACGAATGCGCCGGCAATATTCATGGATTTGATGAACAGAATCTTTTCACCATTCTTGGACCAGTTTATTGTGGTATTCATTGACGATATTCTGGTATACTCGAAGAGTCCGGAGGAACATGCTGAGCATTTAAAGATCGCACTGCAGACGCTGAGACAGGAGAAATTGTATGCGAAGATGAGTAAGTGCGAATTCTGGCTGGAGGAAGTGAAATTTCTGGGACATGTCATATCGGGCGATGGAATCGCCGTCGATCCCGAGAAGATTGCAGCGGTTCGAGATTGGCCTGTTCCGAGAAATGTGGCCGAGATAAGAAGTTTTCTTGGACTCGCCGGATACTACAGAAGATTTATGGAGAACTTCGCTCGTTTGGCAGAGCCGTTAACCAAGCTTACTCGCAAGGAGGTACCTTTTGTTTGGACGGATGGATGTGCATTGGCCTTCGAGACATTGAAGCAGAAGTTGATAACCGCCCCTATCCTAACCATACCGGATAATTCAGGAGGACTGGTGATTCACAGCGACGCATCTGGAAAAGGATTGGGATGTGTTTTGATGCAGAATGGGAAGGTCGTAGCTTACGCATCGAGACAAATGAAGACTCATGAGAAGAATTACCCGACTCATGACTTGGAGCTTGCGGCCGTGATCTTCGCCTTGAAGATTTGGAGACACTACCTTTTGGGCGAGAGAGTCGAAGTCTTTACAGATCATAAGAGTTTGAAGTATGTGTTCACTCAGAAGGAGTTGAACATGAGGCAACGCAGATGGTTGGAGCTGATGGCCGACTACGACCTTGATCTTAAGTACCATCCGGGAAAAGTTAACGTCGTGCCGGATGCGCTTAGTCGGTTACCAGCAATTCAGGTATTGACTGCACAGAGGGAGATCATTGCGGATTTCCGGAGTTTTGACTTGGAGGTGGTGCTACCACATGCTACGGGACAGTTGATGCAGTTGCAAGTACAGTCGTCCTTAGTTGAGAAGATTAAAGCAGCACAATCGCAGGATCCTAGACTGTAAAAGTTTCGAGAGCAGGTTGAAGCCGGACTACGAACCGATTTACTGATCCATGAAGATGGTTCGTTGAGGTATGGTAGCCGTGTGTGTGTGCGCCAAAAGGAGATGTGCGTGAAGAGCTTATGAAGGAGGCACACAGTTCAGCTTACTCTGTACATCCAGGAGGGACAAAGACGTACCGAGATATTCGACAGCACTTCTGGTGGGAAGGTATGAAACGGGAGATTGCTCGCTTCGTGGCTAAGTGCTTGGTGTGTCAGCAAGTCAAGGCTGAACACCAAAGGGTTGCTGGTTTGTTGCAACCACTTCCGATTCCTCAGTGGAAGTGGGAACATATCACCATGGATTTCGTGACGGCTTTACCGCGGAGTCCAAAGGGCAACAATGCAGTATGGGTGATTGTCGATCGGTTGACCAAGGCAGCTCACTTTATTCCTTTTCGGGTTGGTCAATCGACGGAGACTTTGGCAGAGCGGTACATGCAGGAGATTGTAAGATTGCATGGAGTACCGGTGAGCATCGTGTCCGATCGGGACACTCGGTTCTTGTCGCACTTCTGGAGGAGTTTACAAGAAAGCTTGGGGACTCGATTGAAGTTTAGCACGGCTTATCATCCTCAAACTGATGGACAATCGGAGAGAACGATCCAGACCCTTGAAGATATGTTGAGGGCTTGCATGTTGGACTTCAAGGGTTCTTGGGAGGATCACCTACACTTGGTGGAGTTTTCTTCCAACAATAGTTTCCAAGCGACTATTCAGATGGCTCCGTTTGAAGCGTTGTATGGTCGTAAGTGCCGTTCACCTGTTTGTTGGGATGATGTTGGTGAACGAAGGTTACTAGGACCAGATTTGGTGGTACAGACGGTCGAGAAGGTGAATACAATCAGGAAGCATATGAAGGCAGCTCAAGACAGACAGAAAAGTTGGGCTGACACGTCAAGAAGACCTCTAGAGTTCGCCGTGGGTGATTTGGTATTCCTGAAGATATCACCGACTACAGGGGTGATTCGCTTTGGGAGTCGGGGAAAGCTTAGTCCTCGATTCGTTGGACCCTTCGAGATATTGGAGCGTGTTGGAGAGGTAGCGTACCGTTTGGCGTTACCACGGTCATTGGCAGGAGTGCACGAGGTGTTTCATGTATCTCAACTACGGAAGTATGTTCGAGATGAGACCCACGTCTTGGATCATTCGGAGTTGACCGTACGGGAGGACCTAACTTTTGAGGAGCGACCAGTTGAAATCAAGGATCGAAGAGAAAAGGTTCTTAAGAACAAGGTTATCCCTCTTGTGCTAGTTTCTTAGGGTAACCGATCGCATGGAGAATCCACTTGGGAGCGAGAAGACGAGATCCGGCAGAAGTTTCCTCACCTTTTTCGGTAGTTAGCTATCTTGTATTCTTGGAATTTCGAGGACGAAATTCTTTTTGTAGTTGGGTATGATGTAACACCCGAGCCCAATAATACTATTTCTGTTACTGGTTGAGTGTTAGACATTGCTCATTTCAATTATCCTGCTTGTTTGGTGTTTATTGCTAAATTTTAACCGGCTAAGTCATTTTTGCCTATAACAAATTGTAACACCTAAAATGAAATTAAAAATATCCATACTGGCCTACTCGTCGCCACTAGTCGCGTGGTAGCGTCCGCGCATCGAGATTTCGTCCCGTTCGGTGAAACGGGCAAGTTTGGACGACTACGCGCGCGTGCAAGTGTCCGACTTGGGGGCATGCATTTTAATCATAAAACATCTCATTTTAAATTTTGGAAACCGCTTAAAATCCTATAATTTGAATTTGAAACATTTGGGCGCAACCCGGGCGCGATTTGGAAATGTTTCATTTAGCGCCGAAATGCCCATTTAAATTTTATAATCTAAACTATATAATATATATATTCTATTACTAAATAACGTTTAAAATATTTTTAAATCTTTTAAAATTTTCCTTTTAAAATTACGTAACCCATCCCCAGCCAATCGCGAGCGCCCAATCCCTCGTGGGCCCCGCCTCTTAACTCTCTCTCTCCACTTCTCTCTCTCTCTCTCTCTCTCTCTATCTATCTTTTTAACCCCACTTCCCTCGTCCTCACAAAAACTATCGCAGAACCCACGAACCCTAACCCGAGCCATCTCGTCGCCGTCGCCGCCGCAGTCCCCGCGCCGACACCACCACCACCGTCTTCCTCGCCTCCTCGGCCTCGACAGCACCCCTTCCTCCTCTCCTCCCTCCTTCCAGAGCCTGCAGCTGCACCCGACGCCACCGCCACCTACACGCAGTGCTCGCCGTCGCTGCCGCCTCCCATCGCCGACGACGCCAGAGCCTTCATCCCTTCACCCTCGTCCCGGCCTCCTCATCTTCCTCCTCCTTCCCTCGCCGGCACTGCCACAAAACCCGAGCCTAACCCTAGCACCTAACCCCTGTCACCGGAAAAGCCGCCGTCGACCCTCGCCGTCGTTGCCAGAGCCACCGCCGACCACCTCCTTCTCCCCCTGCAAACCAGATCAGGCCAGCACCTCCTCTACTCATCGCACCGTCCCTTTCCAGCGACCCCAGCAACTTTCAGCCTTGGCTATCGCCGTCGCTGCCTCGCCGGCGCCCCATCGCCGTCGAACCCGTCACGGTTGCCACCTTTGCTATCCCTGTAAGCATCCCTTTACTTTCTCCATTCGTGTTAACCCCCCCGCTGGTCGTTCGTGTCCATGTGTCGTATTTTGCTAATTCACCGCTGTTTTGACATTTCGCCGGATTCCGGCCGTGCCGACGACTTGACCCGACTCTCCAGCGAAGTACTCTGGTCCGTGTGGTTCCGCTGTTCGCTGTTTGGACTCGATCCGTGGCCCGTGCATCCGTCGCGTGTTTTCCGCCGACGCTACGTTCGTGTTTTCCGATTTGCGAAACCGTCGAGGCAAGATTTCTTGCTACATGCTACATTAAAATAATTAAGTGTTTGACTCATAAAACTTGCAATATTAACTAAGTATAGTTACTTGTCTCATTGGACGAAATATGATATATATCATAATACTGCCACCTAAATCGTATTTTGCCGCCGTAACCGTAATAACAACTACCTGTTAATCATTTTGTTATTTAAAGGTCGATAGCCGTACATATATATATCTTCATTAATTTTCTGTTTTTAATACTGCACTACCCTGTGATTAATGCACCCCATGGGTGCTCGAACCTGTTAATATAATACAACTGCACCAGATTAAGGTACCATTGTGATTAAATGACTATTATTGCTGTTTACTTTAAATTCTTGCTGCTGTTCCTTATTCGATTGTATACCTGTTGTGAGCACATACTCGACTGAACTACATATTGACCTGACCTTGCTACACAAGATATATACATACATATCGTGATCCACCTGACAAAGTACCGTGTACTGTTGACTTGGTCTGATGTACCATGACCTGACTTGTTACCTGATCTCATGCCTAATGCCAACAAACCTGACTTGGGGTCCTCATGGACCGTTCCTGTTGTCTATCCAGACAAACCTGCTTTTACCTGATCCTGTGTTGGCATTAGTCCTTGATTACTGAATACCTGACCTGACATACATAACTTGGGGGTATGGGGAAATCAAAGGTGAAACCGACTTATAACTCAACAGTTCGATACCTGTTCTGATCAGTCTTACGGGCTTGGCCAGTCCGGGAGTGATGATGCTGACATCACTCGTCCATCCTGCTACCTATTACTGCCTAGCGGCACGTCTTGGATTCAGCCCCGAGGGTCTTGACTATGGTCCCGGGCATGCACGGGATACTATTGAGTTACATCGATGAGTCACCAATTGATTTCAAAGACTTTAGAGTAAAAACCTGATAGGACAGTTTAGTTACCACTGCACATTACCCTGCACTGTTATTTCATAGTACTGCTTTATTCATGTTCATCCCTGCATTGGTTATTACCATGTTCATATTATATTATTGGTTGACATGACGCGCTGACGTCTGGGTTTTGCATTGCCCAGATTCCTTACCACTGTCGACGACCGAGCAGGAGTACTTCAGCCAGCAGGCTGATCTGTGAGTTCCATAGTGCTTAGTTTATTTATTTCATTTCATTTCCAGATGTGAGCCCGCATTATGGGACGTACTATTTATTTATTGTATTGGATCATTTGCTTCCGCACTTATTGTTTATTGACTCTTGTTATTATGGATTTGGACATGTATTAGATTAGTTTATTATCTTGTTCTTGATATCCCTACAGCCGTAGTGTGACTGTGGATGGATACTTCCTACCCACGGGTAGCATGGTTGGCTATGTCACGTGCCCAATCTTGCGTACTCTGGGAAGCGGGGCGTGACAGGTATTATATATATCGTCAGTTATCAGTTCGCAGGTGACATGAGTACAGCTTAGTCCGCTGACTTGACACTGTCACTTCGCCTCAAGTGTGTTCCCACTGCACTTTGATTACTACCCTATCACGGCTCAAAGGAGTCGTGCAAATAGGTAGTAGTTGGGTGCAGTCCCGAAGCACTTGGAGGCAGTGACGGTTAGACAGGATTCATCTCTCCCGGTATTGGGGGTTGACATCGCGCTGTGTCTAGGAGAGCCATTACACGAGTAGTCCCTGGCCAGGGCAAGCGAGATATACTGGTAGGTTTCCAGTGTTTTCTCAGGGTGTTCTGGGCTTCACTCCGACACGACTTGTACCGCTATTAGGGGACTAACGTTTACCGCCCCCTAGGCCCGCCATGCGATGTATCAAACGAACAGACCGGACTGTACGGAGACTGTCACATTCAGGCTCAGTAGGAGTTCAGATGGGTTCACCTCGTCAGTCTTCTTATCGGCATCTACCCGGGGACCGTTACGTACAGCTAGTGCCGCTTGCGGTCTGTGGTTAAACCCACTGCAAGCGTAGTGTCGAGTCTTTAGAGTCCCACACAGAGAGTTATTCGCCTTCATGCAAAATGAGTAGAGGTCGCATGGTTTTTGCGACAGGGTTTGTTCACATCCGCGCACTTGTGCACGTTTGCTGTCCGGACAGCTTATACTAGCAGGCTTTGGTTTAAGCCGGATCCTAGTATATGATCTGGGATTGGTTTTATCTCTTTGTGTTCGTGTTCCTCGGAACATGAGTGCGGATGTGTATGCACAGTTGATTGAGGCGGAGGAAGAGGTTTTTCATTAGGGTTTTGGAACGAGTGTGTATGCACAGTTGACAGTCATCTTTTTCCAAACCCTAATAATCTTGTGATTTATCAATTAATAATATTAATTAAGTGAAATTATGTCATGGTTGGGCTTGTTGACTTGTTGACCAAGGTTGGCTAGTTGACTAGGTTTGAAACATTGACCATCATCATTACCTTTTTAGATGCTCTTTGATCTTTGCAAAAACATTTATTGTGATATGATAATGGTCTCTTCAAACTAACCATCACCTTTTCACTTAATTGATATTATTAATTGATAAATCACAAGATCATTAGGGTTTGGAAAAAGACGACTGTCAACTGTGCATACACACCCGTTCCAAAACCCTAATGAAAAACCTCTTCCTCCGCCTCAATCAACTGTGCATACACACCCGCATTCATGTTCCGAGGAACACGAACACAAAGAGATAAAACCAATCCCAGATCATATACTAAGATCCGGCTTAAACCAAAACCCGCTAGTATAAGCTGTCCGGACAGCAAACGTGCACAAGTGCGCGGATGTGAACGAACCCTGTCGCAAAAACCATGCTACCTCTACTCATTTTTCCTGAAGGCGAATAACTCTCTGTATGGGACTCTAAAGACTCGACACTACGCTGGCAGTGGGTTTTACCACAGACCGCAAGCGGCACTAGCTGTACGTAACGGTCCCCAGGTAGATGCCGATAAGAAGACTGATGAGGTGAACCCATCTGAATTCCTACTGAGCCTGAATGTGACAGTCTCCGTACAGTCCGGTCTGTTCGACTGATACATCGCATGGTGGGCCTAGGAGGGCGGTAAACGTCAGTCCCCTAATAGCGGTACAAGTCATGTCGGAGTGAAGCCCAGAACACCCTGAGATAACACTAGAAACCTACCAGTATATCTCGCTTGCCCTGGCCAGAGACTACTCGTGTAATGGCTCTCCTAGACACAGCGCGATGTCAACCCCCAATACCGGGAGAGACGAATCCTGTCTAACCGTCACTGCCTCCAAGTGCTTCGGGACTGCACTCAACTACTACCTGTTTGCACGACTCCTTTGAGCCGTAGTAGGGTAGTAATCAAAGTACAGTGGGAACACACTTGAGGCGAAGTGACAGTGTCAAGTCAGCGGACTAAGCTGTACTCATGTCACCTGGGAACTGATAACTGACGATAGGTATAATACCAACCAATCAGTTCCCAACGAGTCATGTCCAGTGTACTCGTAACCTAACGAGCACCCGCATACAATCTCAAGTACGACGTACTGACGGCTGTGGGACAGACCGCCTCCCGCACTGGGATGAGAAGCGCATACGCTAGTCTACTCCGGAGTATCGATACCCTGTCTCGATAATCCCACGACTAGGGACGTGTATAAGGATGTGCTTGTGGATTACCCAGCCCCCACAAGTGTGACTGCAATCACAACGCTGGTAATCAAGCAAAGATCTTAAAGGCTCTACTAATGTGTATAGATAATATGCTAAAGAAACACATGTACACATTAAAGTAGAAACAAACCAAGTAGCATACTACCATTTTGAGCAAGATTGTATATACAACTGTGAATATCCTAAGCTTTCATTAAGTAATATACAAACTAGTATGATACAGTAATGGCCTCTAGGGCATATACACTAACAGCTTCAGCTGACCTGCGCTCTGCGCTGCGCGCCACGTGGCAGCGCGGTTGCGCTAGCACGGTTGCGCTGTGCTTTGCGCTGCGCGCCATGTGGCAGCGCGGTTGCGCTGCGCTCTGCGCTGCATGACACGTGTCAAGCGCTGGTGCATCTGCGCCAAACAGAATTAAAATTTTAGAGAAATCTTTCTGTTCTTATTAAAACAATAAGATTATCTCCTGAAAAACAGGAGCCCTTGGATCAAAGATCCAACGGTAGGAAAAATTCCCTAAATCACTCAGAGAAAAATCTCTTTAACAAATATAACTAATTTATGGGCACTATATAAAGGACCCTAGACCTCAATTCAAAATCATCAAGATCATCATTGAGAACTCTGAAAAATTTGAGAGAACTCTTCAAAAAAAACAAAAAGAAAAGGTAAAAGCCTTTAGAAAAAGAGAAAATTCTCTTATGAACAGATCATTGATCTAAGAATAAGATCAATGATCTTTAATAAAAGAGAAAAAGAAATAAGAACAGTGCCTTGCACTTTTTATGAACCACTGGTTCTTTGAAAACAAGAAAAACTTGTTTTTCATTAATCTAAAATTGATCAAAATATAAAACAGTGCCCTGCACTTGCAAAATTGGCACTGTTGCGCTCTTTGGTTGGCGCAAGCCACTAGAGAGTGCCACGTGTCAGCACCAGAATCACTTGCGCTATGCGTTTATAAGATAGAGTCGTGCTCTCTGAAATTGGCGCAACTCACCAGAGCGCGCCACGTGTCAGCAGCGCAAGCGCAGCGCACCGGCGCAGCGCACTGCGCTTGCATGACACGTGTCACCACCTCAAACGCTTGCGCTCAATGAATGACGCAAAGCGCCTGACAAATGCACTGCATTGTTTAAAGAAGGGCCGAGCCTAATTAAAAAGGCCTAACAGGCCAAATAAAACGCCATGCATTATTTTAAAAAAGGGCAGAGCCCAAACAAAATAGATGCTCTGTATCATTTATAAAGGGGCAGAGCCCAACCAAAATAGAGGGCAGAGCCCAAACAAAACAAAAATAATGCAGTGCATCATTTAAAAAGGGCAGAGCCCAAACAAAGGCCCAACAGGCCAAATGCAAACCAAACGTTGAATATTCTCAACTGGACTTAGCCCAATCATGATCGTAAGTCCTCAAATTAAACTGACTGAGCAAGACTTCTCTCCTAAATCAATTTACATCCGGTTCAAGGGTACATCTCCGAACTCCTCTGACACCTATCGTTATAATCCTTCAACGACATTAGAGATGCGACGGGTCCTGACAACCATACATTGATACGGACTGCGGGGTCCTTAAACTCGTGGACCGAAACGTCCTTAAACTAATATTCATCCCAAAATGGGAATGTTGGACCGAAATGTCCTTAAACTAATGCTCATCCCCAAATAGGAATGATGGACCACCACGTCCCTAAACTGGAACAATAGAGCCCTCAAATGCTCTTTTGCCGAATCTAAACGATCCCGTTTAAGTTGATCTTAGCCGCAAACCTGGCTAACGTATCCTTAAACATTCAAATGGACTATAAAACTCCAAATCGACTTTTGGTTCGAGGGTACATCTCCAAACTCCTCTGACACCTGTCGTTGTAATTCTTCAACGTCGTCAGAGAGGTGACGGGTCCTAGCGGCCATATATTAAATGGATCACTACGTTAACTTGATCTTAGTCTCAAAACAGGATTAACGTATCCTTAACGAACGTTTAAGTTGATCTTAGCCTCGACACGGCTAACGTATCCTTAAACTAAAACACCAAACCCAAATCTAAGTAAATACGGATTTGGACTAATCCACGTCCTACGGGCGACGGCATAACTTAGTCTCCGTATACAATCCACGGGCATCCACAAACAAAACAAACACACACAACACGAAGTGAAATTCTGGAGAAGGAGAAAGTGGCTACCGTGATGCGGTAGCGTAATTAACTACAGGGGCTTGCGCCTGAAGGAAAGAGCGTCCCCACAATCAAAAACCCCTCAAATGAGGGGAAATCTGATGAAGTCCGCTACATCGGCCGCATCCGTCTAAACCTCCGATACACGGTGCCATAAATCAACTTGGCATCTTCGGAGAGGTGGACGGATAAAACCATATAGCATCTGCCCCGAATCTTTCAGGCAAGACGTCCTCACGTCGTCTCCGCCGTCTTTCGGAGGGGAACAGATTCTGGCATGCCCGGTGGGACCTTTTCCTCTTTCCACTCCACACTTCGTGTGTTGTGTTCGCGAACAAATCGCGGCTTGCTGTGGCTGCCTGTGGATTCAAGGTACTTAGATTTGGTGTCTTGCTCTGTGCAGAAAACAGAAGACAATGGCTTCAAACTGCACTACCTGCAACTGCAACTCTCGCTCCGTCCCTGCTGGAGGAGTGACCTACGGTCCCCAAGCGACCTCCCTTTTCAAGTTGCCAGTGGAGCAGGTGACTCAAGCCACCACTGGACTATTCTTCGGGACCATGCTCCCACCGATGAGCTTCAATGCCCCAATAACGTTGCAAGAAACGCCAAAGAAGTCGGTCTTTGATCGACTTACAACTGCCGCGGTCCCTCTCAACGGGTCGCCCAACTCTAATACCTCAGTTCTTAATAGACAGGGCCAGAACGTTTGCAAGCCCGCGATACCTGAAGCTGTCATCCCAAAGCGGATAGCCACCCCGGCGCAAGCGGACAAGATCATTGGAAATGCTCCTTCTTCCAAGAAGTCAGTTTTTATAAGGCTGGCCATCATGGTTGCTACTCCAGGCGAGGTTCTCAAAGCTGCTTCCCCTGCCCAGAGGTCTGTCTTTGAAAAATTAGATATTGCTTCTCAACGGGTGTCAGTCTTCGACAGACTAGTACCAATAACAGTCTCTCCTCAAAGCAGGGGGCACAACAAAGTCACCCTTATAGCTAAAACAACTCCATCCACAAGGCATGCTCGACGTCGCCACTGGCGCCGAGTGAGGAAGGCTGGGGGCAACTCCCCCTCTGGATTTACTCTACCAGCTCCAACGGTGGGGATCAAAGCTGCTGTTCCAATCGGGAACAGCTTTGAATTGTTGAACTCGATGCGCAAAAACTCTCCTACTGTGGTATTGAAGCGAACTCCTTCACTTGTGGAGAATTCTCCAGAGAAGAAGCTAGAGCAGCCCCCTCAACGGCTGTCCTCTAAAATTTACAGGGTCTGGCGACAGGTTCAGGAGTCGGTGATTGATGAAAACTATCTTCGCCGACATGAAAAGATGAAGGTTCGGCAGGAGAAGGATTACTCCGTCAAGCAACAAAAAGCAACAGCTACTCGGGTGCCCACTACAACGGCTCCCTCAACTCCAATCACTCAAAAGAAAAGGAGGTCGCAAAAAGCCCCTGTGAATATGGCGAACAGTGAAAGCGCTGAGCACAAACGCCCCAAGTCTGGGGGCATGGTAGTGCACACTGTTTATATGGCTTCCGGAAAGGAGGAAGGCCGTGTTTCGACGGGTCACCGACCGCTTACCCGATCCGTGACAAAAGCCCAGGAGCAGCAACAGAAGCTTCAGGAAATGATGACTGCAATGGCCGCACTTACCGAGCCAAAAGAAAGCTCGGAGGCGTCTTTAGAACAGATTCACGAACAAGAAACTAACGCGGACTTCCTACGTAGAGTCCTCGAAAAGAAGGACAAAGAAGCCGCAGAGCAAGCGGCTAACATAAAACAAATAGCGCTCCTCTTCCAAGATATGGTAGTGATGATATTACAGCCGGACCCTCCAGCTGATGACCCTTCAATCATTATTGAAGATGATAGAAGGGAAACATCTAATCCTTCGCCATCTCTTTCAGCAGCCAAAGATGAAAGTATCTCCAAGGCCGCCCTGGATGACTATATAGCTCAGCAAATACAGATTCATCAGGCGAATGAAGCGGCTGGGCAAATTATTAGAACCGGACGACCCTATCCAAGCTGGTATGACCAAATCAGTTACCCGCCGGGATATACGATCCCTAAGTTCCACGTATATAAGAGGACAGGGAATCCGCATCAGCATGTCGCTCAATTTAGGGCCTTATGCGGCAATACTGGAGACGATGACAAATTGTTGCTACGCCAATTCGTCAGCAGCTTAGTAGAAACAGCCTTTGAATGGTATTCGGAGCTACCTAACGACTCTGTCAAAACATTTGCGGAGATGGAGCTACTGTTTACACAAAGATTCGCGAGTGCCAGTGAACGCACCCCGATAACAGCACTGATAAATGCCAGGGTAAAGCCAGGCGAAACATGGGTCCAATACGCAACACGATGGCGGAACCTATGGTCAAAATGTGAACAACGCATAGAAGAGGCACCTGCGGTAGGCATGTTTGTGAGCACTCTTGATCCGCAAGCGACCATCTCGCAATTCATGATGTTCTTCAGGCCGACCACCTTCCAGGCCTTGGTCGACAAATTAGCCCAAATGGACCAGATGGGCCATGGACCGTCTCCTCCAAAACCCGATTCTCAAAATGAGAAAGGAAAAGGGAAAGCGATCGTCGTCGCCAATGTTCAACAACAGCCGAGCAACTCAAAACCGATCGTTCGCCGAAACAACGTGCGTCCACGCCCATCCCTCGAAGAGAGGCTAGGACGTCCTTACTTGTTTCCTCAAAATAAAATGAGAAGACTGTTCGAGCTGGCAGTGCGCAACAGACTCATCAATCTGCCGAGTCCAAAGCGTCTGTCGCAGCCTGGAGATCTTAATAATCCCAATTATTGCCCTTACCACCAAACGGTAAGTCACCCGATCGAGGATTGTTTCGTCTTTAAGGGATGGATCGAGAATCAGTACCTACGAGGCAAGTTCGCGCTGTCTGAAAGCTGGAAGGTGAACCCACCACAGCCGCACTCTCCAAAGAAGACGGACGCGCCGGGGGTAACTTGTTCTTTTGTCGAGGACGAAAACGATGGAGAAGACTCATCGAGTGAACCCAAAGAGTGCATAGTGACTTGTCATGTGATCTCTCACTCATTGGCAGATGATGAAGAGGCTCCTTGCGCCGAGAAACCGAGGGCGAACCCTGAACCAGAAATTCCGCAGCCGTCAGACGAGTTGATCAATGCCTTCCTGAATGAGATTCGTCTGAAAGTTAAAGCCAATTAAGAGCGTGAGATGGCCGTACTGGAAGGAGCCAAACACCGACTACTAGACCAAAGAGTTGAGCCACCTCCGTCAAATCAAAAGTCATCCGCTGCGGATAAAAACAAATTCAAGACGAGGAAAAAGTTTGCCAAAGCCCTATCAGTGGGAATGAAACTACCGCCTTCTGAAGAAAATACTCTCGGGGGATTAAAGATGCATTCTAACTTCTGCTTATATCATCAGAAGATCATACATCCTACCGAAGACTGCGACTCCTTTAAGTGTTGGTGGTAAGGATATGTCGCTCAAAAGCAACACTTCAACAAGACAAAGTGTGAAGCTCGTAGATATCGGAAAAATGCGATAGATGAGCGCAAAAGAGCCGCCGACGACTGTCATATATCCGACTTCAAGGGATCGCAAATTATCACCTTTGGAAGCGACTCTGACGAAGAAGCTACCCTCAACCCTCTCCTCAAGGAATCCATTTCAAAGATGAAAGAATTGAGAAGTTGCGAGAATGTTCAGCCTTGTAATCGCACGCTACTCGGAAAAAATTTCGGCCCCGCAGACAAAGGATCGAATAAAAAGGATAAAGGAAAGGGGAAAATGGCCCTCATAACCGATACTCAACAGCAATCGAGTGGCCCTAGACCGGTTGTTTGCCGAAACAACAAGCGGCAACCCCTCCAGGAAAAGTTGAAATGTCCTTACTCGTTTCTGCAAGATAAAACAAGGGGACAGTTCGAGCTGGCAGTACGTGACAAACTCATCAATCTGCCGAGTCCAAAACATCCGTTGCGGCCAAGCGATGTTAATAATCCTAATAATTGCCCTTACCACCAAACAGTGGGTCACCTGATCGAGGATTACTACGTCTTCAAAAACTGGGTTGAAGACCAATACCGACAGGGCAAGTTCGGGCTGTCTGAAAGCTGGAAAGGTGAGTCCGCCATAACCGCACGCTCCGAGAAAGATGGATACGCCGGGGGCATCATGCTCAGTCATAGAGAAAGCCCCATAGACCGAAAAGTCAGTAAACTAGAGATTCGCCTTGAATACGGCGGCAACAGACCGAAACATCCTTAAACTAATGATGGACTGCAAAGTCCTAAAACTTGCAAACGACCGAAACGTCTTTAAACTACTACCGCAGCATTCTCAGAAGGACGAGATAAAAAAAATAAAGAATAAAATAAAAAAAATAAAAAAATAAAAATAAAAATAAAAATAAAAAAACGGTATGCCTATAAGCAAAATGGATACGGATGAAAACCCGAAAGGGCGCCGTGAGTAAAAACAGCAGGGCTACCGGCGAGTGTTTGTGAAAACCTGAAAGGGCGCAATCTCGTTAGAAAAAAAAAAAGAATAAAAAAAAAAAAAAAGAAAGACGGTATGTCCATAAGCAAAATGGGCATGGATGAAAACCCGAAAGAGCTCCGTGAGTAAAAACAGCAGGACTACCGGCGAGTGTTTGTGAAAACCCGAAAGGGCGTAACCTCGTTAAAAGACGCTTACATGGTCCTCTCGACCTTGTGAGGAGAAACCACCTGCGTGAGATCCTTACGACTCACAAGGGAGCAACACACTTAGGAATCCTCTCGATTCCTAAGGAGAAATTACACTTGCGAGATCCTCACGACTCGTAAGGAGAACTCTCTTATGGGACCCTCACGGCTCATAAGATTTGAAAGTCTTAAGTTATAGAAGCCTGAACCTGTTCTTAAGCAACTCCCACAACCTTCGATATTGCCCTACAAGTGGCTCAATACTGACCCTTGTATACGATCCACGGGCGCGAATAAACATTTCCCTAACCAAGTCCCACCCGTGGCTAGGGATATGTCCATATGGTGAACAACCCTTATAAGTCCTCTCGACTGATAAGGAGAAAACCCTTTTGTAAGATCCTTACGACTTACATGGGAACATACACTTAGGAATCCTCACGATCCCTAAGGAGAAAACACACCTACGAGATCCTCACGACTTGTAGGGAGAAATACCTTTGTCAGACCCTTACGGCTCATAAAGTCAAAAGCCTTAGTCGACAGGACCCTAACCCTGTTCGCTAACCCACCTTTTTTCGACATCGACAAAGGCAAATGATGATTCTCTCCTGGCAATATCCCAGTTGTAGCGATGCTGATGCCTAAATCGGTATTAAATTCCAAGTCCTTTCATGGCAAATGATGATTCGCTCCTGGCAATATTCCAGTCGTAGCGATGCTGATGCTAAGATTGGCATCAGATTCCAAGTTCCACACTCGCGATAAAAAAATCAGTGAGCCGAAAATGCATATGAAATAGTCGAAATGATGGGGCAACTTGCAACGAAATCAGCAAGTAAAAATGTATGCATACAAAAACAGCCAAAATGATTGGGCAACTCGCAATAAAAAGCAGCGAGTAAAAATAAAATAAATAGCCGAAATGATTGGGCAATCGCGACCTTCGCGATATAAGAGCTGAAATGATAGAGCATCGCGGAAAGAAATAAAATGAAAAAAAATATATATATATAACAAAATTCATGCCCTACAGCCGATATCACAGCAATCCCTGTATACAATCCAGGGGCACAAACAAAGAGAGAACTATACCTTCCCGACAGGCTCCACCAGAAAGCGAAGCCAAATCTCGATGGCTCATAGACAACCCAGAGACAATCTCGATATTTGTTGCAATATTACAGACACAATGTCAACAAACGGAGCAAAAAGACTAGCTTCAGGGTCTCGACGTTGATATCGACAACTTAGAGATCACCAACGGCGTTTCTCCTTAGTCCATCAAGATGCAGATACAACGCCAACAAAAGACCTTACGGTCAAAACAAACGGAGCCACGGCAAAATCCCAGCTCCACCTCGGCATTCATCTCGATACAGCAGACGAGTTGTCACCCCAGCGTTCTTCCTCCAGCAAGGATCAAATGCAACAATCAAAACAAACGGAGCCACGGCAAAATCCCAGCCCCACCTTGGCATTCGTCTCGATACAGTAGACGAGTTGTCACCCCAGCGTTCTTCCTCCAGCAAGGATCAAACGCAACAATCAAACAAACGAAGCCAAGGCAAAAATCCCAGCTCCACCTCGGCATTCATCTCGATACAGCATACGAGTTGTCACCCCAGCGTTCTTCCTCCAGCAAGGATCAAACGCAACAATCAAACAAACGGAGCTATGGCAAAAATCCCAGCTCCACCTCGGCATTCGTCTCGATACAACAGACGAGTTGTCACCTCAGCGTTCTTCCTCCAGCAAGGATCAAACGTAACAATCAAACAAACGGAGCCACGGCAAAAATCCCAGCTCCACCTCGGCATTCGTCTTGATACAGCATACGAGTTGTCACCCCAACGTTCTTCCTCCAGCAAGGATCAAACGCAACAATCAAACAAATGGAGCCACGGCAAAAATCCCAGCTCCACCTCGGCATTCGTCTCGATACAGCATAGGAGTTGTCACCCCAGCGTTCTTCCTCCAGCAAGGATCAAACGCAACAATCAAACAAACGGAGCCACGGCAAAAATCCCAGCTCCCCCTCGGCATTCGTCTCGATACAGCAGATGAGTTGTCACCCCAGCGTCCTTCCTCCAGTAAGGATCAGACGCGACAATCAAACAAACGGAGCCACGGCAAAATCCCAGCTCCACCTCGGCATTCATCTCGATACAATGGACGAGATGTCAACTCAGCGTTCTTCCTCCAGCAAGGATCAGACGCGACAATCAAACAAAAGGAGCCTAGGCAAAAATCCCAGCTCCACCTTGGCATTCGTCTCGATACAGCATACGATTTGTCACCCCAGTGTTCTTCCTCCAGCAAGGATCAAACGCAACAATCAAACAAACGAAGCTACGGCAAAAATCCCAGCTCCACCTCGGCATTTGTCTCGATACAGCAGACGAGTTGTCACCTCAGCGTTCTTCCTCTAGCAAGGATCAAACGCAACAATCAAACAAACGGAGCCACGGCAAAAATCCCAGCTCTACCTCGGCATTTGTCTCGATACAGCATACGAGTTGTCACCCCAACGTTCTTCCTCCAGCAAGGATCAAACGCAACAATCAAACAAACGGAGCCACGGCAAAAATCCCAGCTCCACCTCAGCATTCGTCTCGATACAGCATAGGAGTTGTCACCCCAGCGTTCTTCCTCCAGCAAGGATCAAACGCAACAATCAAACAAACGGAGCCAAAACAAAAATCCCAGCTCCCCCTCGGCATTCGTCTCGATACAGCAGATGAGTTGTCACCCCAGCGTCCTTCCTCCAGCAAGGATCAGACGCGACAATCAAACAAACGGAGCCACGGCAAAATCCCAGCTCCACCTCGGCATTTGTCTCGATACAATAGACGAGATGTCAACCCAGCGTTCTTCCTCCAGCAAGGATCAGACGCGACAATCAAACAAAAAAAGCCACGGCAAAATCCTTAGTTCCAAACCTCGACGGTTCACTAACAACCTAGAGATAACCGTGACGTTCGTCTCGATACAGCAGACGAGATATCACCCCAGCGTTCTTCCTCCAGCAGGGTTCGGACGCGACAATCAAACAAACGGAGCCACGGCAAAATCCCTAGTTCCAAACATCGACGGTTCACTAACAACCTAGAGACAACCGCGACATTCGTCTCGATACAGCAGACGCGATGCCAGCAAACGAAGCAAAAGCCAAATTCCTAGCTTCAGGGCCTTGACGGCAACTTACATAAAACCTGAAAGACCATCGAAGATCATCCCACACCAGCGCGGAGTGGTTATGACTCATCGGGGCTCTCCAAAATGAGCTTAACCTCAAGTAAAAAGCGGCATGGCACATTCCTAACGCTTGCTCTTCCGACGGTCAAACTGCCTAGGAAGATTGCTTGAAGACGTCTTGTCTAGCCCCCGAAGAGATCAGAGACACGGTAGTTGCAGGGCTACTCGAACAGCACGATTGCCTATCGAGGAATACATCAGCTTATGCGACGGTACGACGGCCAAAACCCTAAATACCACAGACCCTAATGGACTTCTATTGTAAAGAGCAGAGGTTAACTGTGATGTTAGGATTTTCTTGCGAGAAATGCTCGATTCGTCTCGACTTGTGAAGAAATTGATGTCTGCGAGAACTTCTCGATGCGGCTCGACTCGTAAGATAAAGTCTTAGGCAGTAAGGATTAAAAAGCTTGCTTCCTAAGCACTGGGATCCTGCAAGTTGGCCCAAAACGGTCTCTTGCATACTATCCACGGGTCTCACTCTCCAAACTCAAATCTCGACAAGGAGGGAAACAACCGCTTGCGAGTCCTCTCGACTCGTAAGAGGGAAATTCTCTTATAGGATCCTTACGACTTATAAGAGAAAACGCGCTTAGGAATCCTCACGATTCTTAAGGAGAAAATCCACCTACGAGATCCTCTCGATCCGTAGGGAGAAAAATCTCCATGAGACCCTCACAGATCATAGAGTTGAAAAGTTTTAGGCAGCATATTTGAACTTGCGGCCTAAGCCATCGCCGCCTTTTGAAGAAGCCAATACAGGATGCTCGCTCTATTATCTCTCAACCATGTTTATCAAGACAGCATGCTGATAAAAAGATAAGAAAGCGACAGAAAGAACATCCGATTTATATTTGACCAAGTGTTCGAAACACATTCATTCATGCATAGGCAAAAGACTCAGAACGAGAAATAAGACGAGCTGGGATAAAAAAAAATTCCATTTATATTGCCAAAAATCCTTACAATCATAAAAGCAGTAAACGAAAAACATTACTACAATGGAATAACCTCAGATCCAGGGCACGGATTAAGGAATTCAAAAGTAAGGCCATCCAGAGTTGTCCTGGCCTTTCTGATGATTCTCGTGCGCAGCCTCTCGCGCTCTTGTGTGTCAAGGTCTTCGGCAAGGCCCCATATCCTTTGATAAGCAGCGATTATCGTCGTCTGCTGAAAACCTTGATACAGAATGTCGATGAGGCTATCCCACCGTTTCTCCGAGATCAGACCCGATAGGTACACTGAATGCACCTTGTCTTCGGCATCATCCAGCACATTAAGCGGTATGGCCTCGTAGAACCCCGGGAGTGCCCTCCAGATTGCTCTCAGTACGACTTTCAAGAGAGCAGAGCGGCGAGGGAGCAGCCAACCAACACGTGCGTTCAAGCGACCCATGACCTCCGCACACTGGGCATCTGTAAACTCCTGGTCTTGATGACGACCCTATACGCGGATATCCTCGTGGGTGATGAATTCATGCAAACTGTATAAATGAACAACCATAATGCCTGAAGGAAACATCAATGGAAGATTAGCGATAAAAAAAAAAGAAAGGGGACACAGGAAGTTAAACTCCTTGAGAGCAATGCTCTGCAGACAGGAGTGATACCTGTCAAAATCAGTTATGAGGAGAATTTGAAAAAAATCGCCTAAGAAGAAAATCGCCTAAGAACATTGCGAGCTTTGCTCTGAAAAGATGATATAATAATAATAATATAAAATGTCATCTTTAACTTCCAAGATCCATGAAGAACTCTTAAGAGTTCTTCTATATGATTTGGAAGGAGTAAAGCTCCATTAATTAAGAAAATCCAAGAAAAATCTTTTAGAGAGCAGAGCTCTATTAATGGAACCCTAATAGGGTTCCCTTTAGTTCTCTTTAGACCCCTTTAGAGCAAAACTCTGCTAAGTGAAACCCTAAATGGGTTTTCTTTAGATCAGGGATCTATTTAGAGCAAGGCTCTGTTAATTAAAATTAATTTAATTTAATTCAAGTTAAAAATTTTACCTAAAGAGTTTTAAGAAATTCTAACTCTTGAAGTTCTTAAAAGCAAGAGCAAAGTTCTGAAGTTTTGAAGATAAAATTTTTGAAGATGATAATCATCTCTTGAGGACTAAAGGTCCTATTTATAGGCATCAAATGCCCTTTCAACTTCCAAAAGTTGCCGCAACGGCTGGAATTCTGCCACCGTTGCGCTCACGTTTGGGGCCACGTAAGCGCAATGGTGGGGGGGCATTTGTTTACCCCAATCAGAGCAAAACTCTGTTTAAATTCCAAGGTGGGAAAAGAAGCAATGCTTCTGTTTTCCTCCAATCAGAGTAAAGCTCTGTCTTGAAAATTAAAGTGAAAATTGAAGTTAAAATAAATGAAGCAACGCTTCAGATCTCCTGCGCTGCGCGCAGAGTGCCACGTGTCAAAATCAGACACGCCAGCGCAGGGAGCGCAGCGCCCAAGGCAGCGCACCCAATCAAAGCAAGGCTCTATTTAAAATTCAAATTTTAATTAAAGAAGCAACGCTTCAGCTGACCTGCGCTCTGCGCTGCGCGCCATGTGGCAGCGCGGTTGCGTTGCGCTCTGCGCTGCGTGACACATGTCAAGCGCTGGTGCATCTGAGCCAAACAGAATTAAAATTTTAGAGAAATCTTTCTATTCTTGTTAAAACAATAAGATTCTCTTCTGAAAAACAAGAGCCCTTGGATCAAAGATCCAACGGTGGGGAAAATTCCCCAAATCACTCAGAGAAAGATCTCTTTAATAAATTTAACTAATTTATGGGCACTATATAAAGAACCCTAGACCTCGATTCAAAATCATCAAGATCATCATTGAGAACTCTGAAGAATTTAAGAGAACTCTTCAAAAAAAACAAAAAGAAAAGGTAAAAGCCTTTAGAAAAAGAGAAGATTCTCTTATGAACAGATCATTGATCTAAGAACAAGATCAATGATCTTTAATAAAAGAGAAAAAGAAATAAGAACAGTGCCTTGCACTTTTTATGAACCACTGGTTCTTTGAAAACAAGAAAAACTTGTTTTTCATTAATCTAAAATTGATCAAAAAACAGTGCCCTGCACTTGCAAAATTGGCACTGTTGCGCTCTTAGGTTGGCGCAGGCCACCAGAGAGTGCCACGTGTTAGCACCAGAATCACTTGCGCTATGCGCTTATAAGATAGAGCTTTGCTCTCTGAAATTGGCGCAACTCACCAGAGCGCGCCACGTGTCAGTAGCGCAAGCGCAGCGCACTGCGCTTGCATGACACGTGTCACCACCTCAAGCGCTTGCGCTCAATGAATGGCGCAAAGCGCCTGACAAATGCACTGCATTGTTTAAAGAAGGGTCGAGCCCAATTAAAAAGGCCTAACAGGCCTAATAAAACGCCATACATTATTTTAAAAAAAGGCAGAGCCCAAACAAAATAGATGCTCTGCATCATTTATAAAGGGGCAGAGCCCAACCAAAATAGAGGGCAGAGCCCAAACAAAATAAAAATAATGCAGTGCATCATTTAAAAAGGGCAGAGCCCAAACAAAGGCCTAACATGCCAAATGCAAACAAAACGTTGAATATTCTCAACTGGACTTAGCCCAATCATGGTCGTAAGTCCTCAAATTAAACTGACTGAGCAAGACTGCTCTCCTAAATCAATTTACATCCGGTTCAAGGGTATATCTCCGAACTCCTCTGACACCTATCGTTGTAATCCTTCAACGACGTCAGAGAGGCGACAGGTCCCGACAACCACACATTGATACGGACTGCGAGGTCCTTAAACTCGTGGACCGAAACGTCCTTAAACTAATATGCGTCCCAAAATGGAAATGTTGGACCGAAATGTCCTTAAACTAATGCTCGTCCCTAAATAGGAATGATGGACCACCACGTCCCTAAACTGAAACATGGACCACCACGTCCCTAAACTAGAACATGGACCACCACGTCCCTAACTGGAACAATAGAGCCCTCAAATGCTCTTTTGCCGAATCTAAACGATCCCGTTTAAGTTGATCTTAGCCGCAAACCTGGCTAACGTATCCTTAAACATTCAAATGGACTATAAAACTCCAAATCGACTTTTAGTTCGAGGGTACATCTCCAAACTCCTCTGACACCTGTCGTTGTAATCCTTCAACGTCGTCAGAGAGGTGACGGGTCCCAGCGGCCATATATTAAATGGATCACTACGTTAAGTTGATCTTAGTCTCAAAACAGGACTAACGTATCCTTAACGAACGTTTAAGTTGATCTTAGCCTCAACACGGCTAACGTATTCTTAAACTAAAACACCAAACCCAAATCTAAGTAAATACGGATTTGGACTAATCCACGTCCTACGGGCGATGGCATAACTTAGTCTCCGTATACAATCCACGGGCATCCACAAACAAAACAAACACACACAACACGAAGTGAAATTCTGGAGAAGGAGAAAGTAGCTATCGCGATGCGGTAGCGTAATTAACTGCAGGGGATTGCGCCTGCAGCGAAGAGCGTCCCCATAATCAAAAACCCCTCAAGTGAGGGGAATCTAACGAAGTCTGCTATATCGGCCGCATCCGTCTAAACCTCCGATACACGTTGCCATAAATCAACTTGGAATCTTCGGAGAGATGGATGGATAAAACCATATAGCATCTGCCCCGAATCTTTCAGGCAAGACGTCCTCACGTCATGTCCGCCGTCTTTCGGAGGGGAACATCTTCAATACCAACTTTTGCACCTAGGAGACCGGAAGTAATATTTAACCGGCCAAGTCCAGATTTTTGCTACTACTGCAAGAGGGATGGACACCTGTTGAAAGACTGCAGGCGCTCAAACGACCTGTGCTTTTTTGTAGCGCATCCACTCATGATATTGGGACATGTCCTCATAGACGCAACCCAGTTCCAGCACACATCAACTTTCCGCAGCGGCAAGCTATTCAGGCTCCTGCACCTCGTCTTTCTCTCGCTGCCCCACCTCCTCATGGACCTCCTGCACCCCATCCTCGTCAGTTCCATCATGCATAAAAGAACCCACCTCAAGAACAGAGGAACGGACATAGGAATGCTCCCCCAACAAGGAAGAATGTACTTAGGCGACAGGCTTTCACTTTAGTGGTTGTGGAAGCCGAAGCATTAGGTCAAGGTAACACTGGTAATTCCCTTCAACCTTTTCAAAACCCTTGCATTTTTTGTTCTTTCAAATATTTTTCATGCACTTTCACTGGTTCTTTCACCACCGCTGTCACCAAAATTTTCTTAAATCTTTTACAACTTCCTTCTATAAATTTCGAGGAAGAAATTTTTATAAGGAGGGTAGAATGTAACGACTCAGATTTTACTGTACGAAAATTTTAAAGTTAATATACGGAATAGAGTTTTAAGCCTGAGCACAAGTTATAAATTTAATTTGTTTAAAAACAGCAAGAAACAACTTGTAGCTCACTGGTAAGCCCTTGCACTGCTGTGATGTAGCCTTTGTGTTCGAATCCCATCTGCCACATATATTTTTACTGATTTTTCTTTTAAACGTTTTGGAAGCACAAAAGTTTACACGTGCAATACACGTAAAATGAAAAGTCATAGAAAATCAAACATGTGCTGAATGTTATATGAACCGACATGGACGCGTGTCACAAATTCAGAGCCCAACCCCTACCCAATGGCCGGTGAGATTCTCACTTAGACCGGTGGCGCCGGGCTCCCCCGTAGCTAATGCCCCCAAACTCTGCACACTAGTCTCTTGGCCTACTCCCACTACCCCAGTACTGTTTGATTTTCCTGCATTTATCTAGAGAATGTTAATTCATCTCTTTAATGTAATTTTAATTCTCTCTTCATTCTCAAAACCCTAATTTTATCCTATAAATACAACCTTATACCTTAGCCCTCTTCATTCTAAAATCTCTTGTTAAAAATTCTTAAAAATTTCCAAGTCAAAAAAGAGTATAAGTGGAGTTAGCACTATGTCAAGTTCCGGCAAAGATTCGAGATGTTTCCGGCGACTTCGCGATGCCACAAAGACCTTAAACTCTTCATCTCTCTTTTCTTAAACTAAACAACTAGTAAGTCTCACCTCTATACTTCTCTTTCTATTATAAAACTTCACTATTTCAAATCACATCGGTAAGTGGAGTTACACCGATCTTTAAATTCTATTCTCTATAGAATTGCAATTTTTCTTAAGAACCAATTATCCAAATCATTAAACATTGCTTTTTAATTATTAAACAATTTTTAGAAACAAGTTTCAATTTAAAACTTCATGTAAAACAACTTTTATTAAGCTTTTACGCTTAAATACCATGAAATTACATATGACATCGTTTAATCATTCTTGCTTATATTACCTTTAGAAAAAAATCTCACGAGATAATGACCTTCCTCTCACAAACATGCATCTTAACATAGCACGATTTTCTTGAACAACAATTTTGTGGCAAATACGATTTTTATATCAAAATACCATAAACTATTAAAAAACTGTATTCTTTAAATTGTGTTATTTAAATTCCTTGCTATTGTGCCTCTACAACCCACTTTTGGGAAATCCGATTCGGTTGGTACGGGTTATCGCACATCTATCAGACTAATAGGGTGAGATGCAGACCTCCTCATGGAGCATACGATCTCGATGGAATTTTTAATGCAATTTTTAAGAAAAACGTGATTTTCTATTTAATAAATAAATTTTTATTTTTTAATAATTATATATAAATATTATCAAACCATCTATTTTAAATATATAATAAATTCCATGTTTTTCTAAACAAAATAAAAGAATTACAAGTTTCATGAAAATTCCATCAAGAATCCATTCAAGTCAAGTTTACACTAAAATATCTTGAATTATTCAATATATATATATATATATATATATATATATATATATATATATATATATATATATATATATATATATATATATATTCAATAATATACCTCATTCTATAAAATTCATATCCATGACAACTCTAAAATATATAAATAAATACTTGAGGATTATTTTGGAAGTATATGTAAAATATTTTTCATAAACCCCCCTCAAGTTATATTAAATTACAATAAGGACCCTAGTAAATATAGATTTAAGAGGGACCAATTCTCTTGAGCCTCAGGAAGCCGGAGAAAATGAGTGCTTACCTATTTAAGGTAGAAAACTAAAACAGGGTTATCAATGGTAATTGGTTTCGAAAAAACCATAAATCCTGCCGTCCATATGCAGTGGTTACCAATAACTCATAAACCTAATTCAGGACCCAAATCTTTTTAAGTGTCTGACTCGATCTGAGTCTCAGTCTAATCTGAATACAATATAAATATGAATACAATCCAAACATAACTCCAACTCAATATGAATCCAATATATCAAAACATGAATACTTGAACTTGAACATGGATACCAGAGCTATACAAACATGCAACATATCTTGACTTAACCAAACCATGGATATATCTTGAACTTGACTACATGACTATCCGTTTATATGCTGATATGTTTACATGAACAATTTATACCATGGTCTTGGCAAGTTTTATATCTACAAACAATACAATATACATTACGGGGTTTTAAAGGGGTAGACTGGTATGAAATGTGTTAAAAGTTGCACGATAATGGTCACTAAAAGACACCTACATGAATATCCTGTGTCGTTGTCCCATGGGTTTTGACGGGGCCTTATACTTACATGTTACCTTAGTCCACGGAGTAAGTTGTACTCCTCTCGTATACATTGGCACATTCTATACCAAGTTACAAACAACTACGTTAGTATAACAAAAACAAATAAATTATCAGATCTATTCCTTTTACTCGATCTATATCTATTTTAGGACTTACCGAGCGATTGTTCGCTGTCGACATTCATATCTTTTTTTTTCTTTAGAATGTTGTCAGGAGAAACCGACTCTCAGGAGATCGAGCCCAGCCAGAACGATTTGGAGCAGTTCACTCAGAAGCCGGAGTTCTAGTTCCTATTTGTACTTACTTTTCTTTCAGTTTATATACCATTGTTTAGGCATCACTTTCCAGTATTGTATTTACTTTTCAGTTGTATGTAAAGAATGTTTATCAATAAAAAGTTTTTGTTTCAATATATCTCTTGTCATTCTTATGTTTTACTTTTATATTGCTTATTTACGCTTATGTGTTTACTTCTGAGTAAATACGTCGCAGGTTTTCCATGTCTTCTTTCCCGTATACTGAGAAGCGGGGCGTGACAGATTACCTTAAACTCGAGAGTTTTGATGGAAACGTATTCAACGCTTGGCTTCGTAAAACTATATTTGGGATGCAACTCCTAAATATATTTTACATAGTCTCCAAGGACAAACCGACAAACCGAAGTTTGACGATGAAGAGGATGATAAAGCCGAAGAGAAATGGAAGCATGGCAATCATTTCTGCATATATACCTCCTCAACTGCCTCACTGACCACCTTGTTGACGCCTATTTTTGTGAGTCTTCTCCAAAGAAGATTTGAGACTCTTTGGAAAAACAGTACAAGGACGAGAAGAAGTTGTCTAAAACTCATCTCATCGAAAAATTCCTTGATCTTAAGTTTGAAGTTGATAAAGAAGTGTTCCCACAAATCAAAGAACTTGAAAAACTTGTAATGAAATTACAAAAATGAAAAAATTGTATTAGTGAATACTTTCATTAACCTCTTAAGGTCATCCAAAGTTTGTTGGAGAAGACATGCCTTCTACTTCATCATCAACAAACTTTCCTCTTCATGGATGTCATTTTCAACCGACATGCATAGAAAGAAAAGACAGGGTTTCTTTGGATGACCTTAAAAGGTTCATCCGAATTGAAGATGAAGTTCGAACTCATTCTAAAAACGAGTTGCTTACCAAGTAGAAAACATCCACAAATCTAGTTTTTCCTACCAAACTCCACCTTCTTCAAGAAGAAGTAGAAGAACTTCAAAAACAAGAACAAGAAAACTTTCCCATTGTGGATTTGACTTCCTCGCTTCTATCTTGTGCTCCATTCATATCTAACGGACGTCCAGAAAAAGACAGAAGAGAAGGAGATGTCCGTCAGCGAGTTATACTTGGATAGGATGTCTCAAGAAGGTAAGTACTAGCAACGTAACATTGTGTGTGCAATGCATGATATTATATGTGTGTACTGTGACGGATGACCTATATATAAAAGTGAAGATGATTCCGATATGCGGATGACCTATATATGAAAGTGAAGATTCCGATATACGGATGATCTTAATTAAGAAAGAGAACCCTTATATTCCATGCCTAGTAGATCCGCGTGCTAATATTTATATGTAATCATACAACTAAACAAGATCGGGATAGGATAGTTGGGTTATGTGGGGTTGTATTAAGGGTCTCAGGATTTCCCTTCCTTTAAACCGCAGTTTCGGGGATGAAACGGAACGATCCTTGCTCGGATTTTTAGTGAGGATGGGGGTACTGCCGTTGCGAAGAAGACAGGAAAACAAAGAAAAATAATTTTTCCTATATTTTTTTCAATATCAGAAAGGGGAGAAAAGCTCAAAACAACATTGGTTATTTATAGGGTTTCACAAACTCAAACCAAGCCGACCGGAGCCGCCGTCTTCGCCCCTAACGGCGCGTCGCTGCCCCCTCTCTGCACCCTGTCCATTCAATCCTTTGATCGAACGGTTGGAGAAAATTCCCACGAGGGCGTTATCTCCCACGTGGTCCCCACCTCCCCATACGCACCTGCGTGTGCAGGCACGTGCATGGTCCCCACGTGGCAGCGGTAGCAGCTGTTGCTGCTTGTGATGGGTCCGGGTCGAGTGACCCGACCCAGTTTAAATTATTTATACATTTATATTTATTTTTTTAACATTTAAAAGATGTTTTAATTTTTGGAAAAGTCATTAAAAATAATTTTTAAATTCAGAACAATATTAGAAAATGTTTGAAAAAATATATATTAAAGTTTTCTTCATTTTGGAAAAGTACTCAAAATCCTGTTGGATTTTTTTGTTATTCAATAAATCTGGTTGCTTTGACATTTTTATTAAATTTAAAGCTCTTGTCGAAAACTTACTTGATCTCAAAATTTCACAATTGCACACTGATGATGGGGGTGAGTATTTAAGCCATCAATTTCAAATTTCTCTCGTCTAATGGCATTAATCATCGTCTTACTTGTCCCACACTCCTGAACAAAACATGGTTGCAGAGAGATGCAATCGTGACATTGCTTAAAAAGGTTTGACATTATTAGCACATAGCCATCTTTCTTAAAAATATTGGTTAGAAGCATTTCAAACTGCTATGTTTTTATCTAACCAACTTCCTGTAGTACAATTGGTATGAAGACTCCATATGAGAAAACTGTTTCAGAAGATGCCTGATTATACTTTGCTCCATACTTTTGGTTGTCAATGCTTCCCATGATTGAGACTATACACGAAGAATAAATTGGAGGCACGATCAAAGCCATGTGTTTTCATTGGCTACTACACATACCAAAAGGGTTATCGCTGTCTCGATCCTGCAACTCTCCGTATATATGTATCCCGCCATGTTTTTTTTTTAATGAAAATTGATTTCCTTTTGCAAGACAATCATTAGTTGGAAACCTAGAAATTGTTGATCCAGCCGACGTAATATTGTCACCATTTGTCCCAGCTACAAATAATTCTCTCAATACCGATGGTGTTGCATTTCTTCCAAATTTTGCGCCCACTCTACCTGACATTTTTGGCTCCACATCTATGCCGCAGTCCACTCTACCTGAACAGCTTGAGGGGGAGTATTAGGCATAATAGGACCCATATAGCAAGATTTGATCAATATTTTTTATAGCATAATATATGTGAGAATTGGGCAAGATTTGGTTAATAATTTGTATATGGCATAATACATATGAGATTTATTCAATCTCTACGTATATGGCATGATATTTGTATCATTCCTTAAATCATGATCCCCCATGATTAAGGGATTACATTTTTTTTTATGATGTAATCAAACTGATATATATAAAGAGAATAAAATGAAGAGAGAAATCACTCTCTCCTTCTTATCAAAATAAAAATGCCTACTCTGAATTCTATTTCTTACATCATGCCATTTGGTTTTGTATGATTAGCATGCAAGGAAAATCGATGAAATAATAAATTATTTACTGGAATTACAATCTTATTTTCATTTTGTTTTAGCTGATTTGTCTTAAAAACCTTTATTATGAAGTTTATGGTTCCCTACACTCGAAAATTTCCTTGGAGATGAGAAAAAACTACATTCAAAATCTCAAGAAAACTGAAATATCAAACCCTGTATGTTTAACCGTTAAAATGTATGTCTTTTATATTAGGTTTATCGTGTATTATAGGTATCTTTTATATTAGGCTGTGTTATAATAAAGGGGTTAAACCCTAGAATTAGCGGGCGGGTTTACGTGGTTTGCTGCTTTACTTTGATCCCAACTGATTGTGTTTTTTGCACTTAAGCCCCCGTCTCTTAGAGGATTTGGAAGGGATGCATTGGACTCTCTTATTATTTATTAGTCCTACTTGCAACAAAAAAAGCTTACATTTAGTTATTTTTTTAGTATATTGAAATTACCCTAAAATTTTATACCCTTAGATAGTTGTATACTTGTATGGAATCCTCTTATAAGATATCCTTGCCCTCCTGTATAAATATTCTACAATTTAGATTTAAAAAAAAAAAATAGATATATTAAGTATACCGGTTACAGGGCTATGGATCTCCTGTATGAATCCCCCTATGAATCGAGCTGGACTTGTGAGCTCCCATCGGGGCTAAACTATAGAAACATTTTTTGTTTCATTTGTATTTTTTAATGATGTATCGAGAATTGTTTATCTTGAAGCGCAAATTTGGTATCTCGTAAATATTTTGATTTTTAATTTATTTTATTGAGCAGGGGGTCTTGCTCTGCTTTTTTCTTTAGAAAAAGAAATAAATTTCAAGATAAGTGAAATTTAAAATAAAAATGGCCTTTTCCGCCTGAAAGAAAATGTAAAGCATTTATGTTGCGACGAAGGCTTAACGACATTTCAGCTTCGTGGACACGCGTATATAGTTCTGTTTGCGTTGTGACGAAGGCTTAACAACATTTCAGTGTTCACATCGAGAGCCATAAATCTCAATGCATGTTTAAGCTAGATTAAGATTTGCATCGTTATGTAACTTTTTCATATAAAATTTACTTCTTTTTCTCCCTTGGTTTGCTGATGGAATATTTGCTAACAAAAATTTTCGACAAGTATGACACTCAGACCGAGCGGACAGATATATATTATTGTTGTGGTGCCATTTATTAGCTTTATATATTCTCTCTTCCGACTTAACGTTCCTTAGTCCTTGCGCGGGGCACATAGCTCTCAGTGGCGGGCAATTTGGGAAGACCATGGATCGAATCCGGGATCTTCCATTTAGTGTTTCGAAAAGGGGCACGCGGGACCGATGGGTTTCGATGCGGTCAGGAAAAAAAATCTTTCCTTAGTCCTTTCCTCAATTTTTTTTTTGTTTTTTGATTTTACTAATTTACAAAACAAGAAAATTAGCATACAAGTAAATTACTCATTAAACATACATCCTAAGAACTCTAATTGAACAAGCTAAGAACTCTAATTGAACAAGCTAGTAGATATCTTGTCATTTAGGTGCCACCAAATGATATGAAAAAGGTTTTTTTTATATGCAACCCTAAAAAATATGGTATTTCCAAAATCACCCTAAAAAATTCGTTATTATAAAAATCACCCTAAAAGTGATAAGTTATCTCAAAAAGAACATTTTGGTTAGTTTGCCCAGTGCCTTTTGGAAATATTCTTTTACCATGGGTATGAGTGGTTTGGGAGAGTTAGTAAAAGACTATTTTACGGCCATTTTATTCCTTTGAATGTTATGCAAAATGTTAGAGTTTTGAATTTTTCCTTAAATTAAAAATGTGCTTCTCTTAACATAAAATAGTCAAAGGTTTTTCTCTTAATCAAAACCACATCCTATCCTTTCATGTGGGTGAAATAGTATGGTTTATTGCATCGATTATAACAACTCCAAATATCCAAGCAAAAAACTACGAGCAAAAAATTTAGGAGTTCCTTGACGAGGAAGATGCTTCCTTCAGATCATCAAGGTTTCTTGAAGTTCAAAAGCAAAATATAATAGAAGTTTTAGGTTATTTTTAGATATGGTATATCAAAAAAAAACACTAGAAATATTTTTACAAAAATTAAGCCAGTTACAAACACAAAAGTAGCAGCAACAAAGCCTCTTATATAAATCTTTGGATGCTTCCCTGTTCATTTCCATTACGGACCGTTTTTTCTATTAAACCGACCAACTCAAATTCTTCATAACCGGTAATTAGAATTATTGCTTGTCGGAAAGTTTACTAAAGTAATTGAACCAGATAAAATTTCCAAAACTTAACAAGATCGACTTTATTAGAAAATCAACATCTGAGGCGTGCGAAGCTTACTGCCCTTAAGAGTAGATACCTGGACCCATAAATTATTTGTGATTAGTCATATAATCACATCTGATTCTTGTCTTTCACTTTGATTGCTTTATATCTCATCCTCTATAAACAGCAGCTTGATTTGATGCTCACTACAGAGTCCCTGTCATAGATTATGATATCTCGTCCAAAACATCATTATCTTTATCTAACTCCTCACGATATTTTTGTCGATCAGTATCAATCATTATTATCTTTATCATGTTAGATATGGATACACCAAATTTCATGTGATTCTATCACTTTTCACCGTTAATTTAGCAGGTGCAAAATTAACGGTTTACCGACAATAGAACTTTTTACATTGCTAATCCAATGGTGAAAAAATGGTAGAATCACATGAAATTTGATGTATCCACATTTTACATATAAGGATGTTAATGATGGATGCCAATCGTCAAAAAAAATTATGGAGGATATAAATTTTTGACGCAAGCTAACGAAAAAGCCTTCTAAGGTCTCTTTTCTTCATTATTCTCGTATATACACACACACGCGCATATATTTATTATTCAATGTGCATTGAGGTTGCAGGCCCAGCGAAACATTGCTATGCTGATCTGTAAGCCACAAGTTGGTGTGTGTGGTTTGGGGGGGGGGGGGGGGGGGCTAACTTGTGAATTGAAATGGCATCTAATTGAAGGCCCAATCATCTTATCATTGTGGAATATTATTGATGGAGGTCCTTTTCGGGTCTCCGTCAGATGTTGTCTTCTGTCGATCTCCTGGTGGATTTTGGAGGCGATCTCCTGTTGCGTGTGGGTCTCAATGGGTTTTGAGGAGATTGGTGGTTTTGAGGAGTTTAGCGCCGAATACCTGCAAAGAAGTTCCGGAATGGTTTGGTACCACCGAGGACCCTCCGACGATCAAGTTAGCACGAGATCCGAGCGGAGTAACGGCTAAGTGGAGTAAAAATGGCTTACATGACCTCTCTGTGATGGAGGTTTATATAGTGGCGGTAGCACGTAGCAGCAGGCGCGAGAATCTCGCCAGCAGTTACGCTCCCGACGTAACGCCTGCGTAATGAGCGGATCGTCTATTAATGGAAATCGTGATGGCGTGGAACGTGGATGTTATTGGCGGAGAATCTGCATATGGCGAGATTTGCGGAGCGGCGGTTACGCTTGTGAGTGGTGGAGTCGGTCGGTCGGAGGACCGAGGAAGACGACCTCGGCTTGGGAGCTCGGGAACGAGCGAGAGGGCCGAGGAATCTTGGTCCTGTGGCAGCTCGGGACGAGCTGAGAGGCTGAGGAGGCCAATTTCCAGGGGGGCTCTGAGGTGAGCCAGTTTGTGCTTGCAGGTCGGGTACAGGGGTGGCCTGGTCGGCCCCTGCGACCCTTTCTTCTGGGCTCAGGGACACGTCATCTGCCACGTGTCTTAATCTTGGAGATCGTCAATACTGAGCATCATCATTGGCCCCCACTCTTATCCCGACCAGTTAGCGGGTCGGGTCAGGAGTGGACTGCCGGGCCGCCCGGGGTGAGCTCTCTCCTAAGGTTTCGTCGGGTGGCGTCCCCGAGCTGTCAGCTGTCTTTTCTGCCAGCAAATCAATGCGAGATCTCTGCATTTAAGGAAGGTGCGCCGGTTCGTGCATGTAACACCCGAGCCCAATACTACTATTTTCAGTTACTGTTTGAGAATAATGTGGTACTCATTTCATTTAACTTGCTTATTTGTTGCTTACTGTAAAATTTACCCGGCAAAGTTATTTCTACATATAACAAATTTTGGTATCTAAAATAAAATTGAAAATATTCATCTTGGCCTACTTGACACCCCTAACCTCGTGGTAGCGTCCGTGCATTGTGTTCTCGTCCCGTTCAGTGAAACGGGAGAGTTTGGACGGCTACGCGCGCGTACATGTGTCCGTTTTGGGGGTATATTTTTTAATCATAAAACACTTAATTTTAAAATTTGGATCCCGCTTAAAATCCTATTATTTCAATTTCAAATTTTTGGACTCGACCCGGACGCGATTTGGAAATGTTTTATTTGGCGCCAAAATCCCAAATTTTAATATTATTAAAACCATCGCATATATTTTTCTAACTAACCTGATATCTTACTGTTCATTACCTATCTTTTAAATCTTTAAATTAACCTATATATATATATATATATATATATCCTACTGTTCCTTAAAATGTTTTGAATTTTTAATTAATATTTATCCCTAACTAACGATTCCCTTTTAGCCAATCGCGTTCCTTTTAATTCCGTGGGCCCCCACCTGCAGAGCTCTCTCTCTCTCTCTTGCTTTCACTTTCTCTCACTCCCTCTTCTCTCCTTCTCGCTCTCTCTCTCTCTCCACTTTTTATTTCTCTCTCATATATTCTCCCGTACTTCTCTTTATCATTCTTTCTCTTCTTGCTTCATGTCTCGTTTCTTATTTTTTTAACTGTTCTTTTGTTGCCGGAATTCCGTCGTGCCGGTGACGCTTCTCGACGTTCCAGCGAGGTACCCTGACCCGTGTGGTTCCTTTGTTCGTCGTTTGGGTTCATTCCGTGAACCGTGCTGTCACGACCCGAAGGTACGGAACGTGACTGACACTTAGATTACGAGACGTCTAAAGGCGTACCGTAACCTAAGTCAGCCAAAACCCAGAAAAATCTAAACCAAAATCAAAAGAGAGTGAAGGAAAACCTTTAATGAAGACGATTTTCAAATCAATTAAGTTGCAAAGAATCCCTTTTTAAAAGAAAAAAAACATCAAAAATTTCAGAAAATTTCGGCAGAGTCTCCCCTGTATTTTCTATCCACAAAAATGGGTACAACAAGATAATAAACCTGAAATCATAAAATGGCATCCCCAAGCGGGAGCTAGCTCTTCGCCCAAGGCGGATCACAACCACATGCAATATAATAGCAATATCAAGAAAAGAGCATGAAAGAAACGCAAAATATCAGAAACACAACGCCGGCTCAAGTGAGCTCGACCCAAAAGAAACCACAAATATACAAATCTCTCAGTCTCATCACTAGGTCGCATATACAATATAAAGTGGTAGATGGAGAATACTAGATACAAGGATAAAGCAAAAGAAAAAAAAGTGTGCTCGCAACCCACCTACGGGCGATGTCGCGAGTCTGAGCAAAAGGAACTGATGATAAGATAGCCCGCCGCTACAAGACTGACGGGTCCGACCTGCAAGACACTGTGGCACAACGGTGGTGAGTTGCCAGCTCGTGAGTAAATATAACATCTAATAAGGCAATCGTAAGAATGCACGCAATGCACCACAACATGCATGTCCATATGTGATATAATATCTCTAGTATGCATGCACAGGTATGCAATGTCATTATTAAGTCTTTAAGTGTTTTAAATGCTAAGGGTATTGAATTCTTAACTTTAGAACATGAATATCTGTATAATAGCTAAATACCATCAAGAAATCATCTGAAAACCCGTGTCAAGCATCGACACCAAATAGGAATCATATCTGTCTCAATATCGGGCTCCGTCAGTCCGGATCGGCCCATATCATAAATCTCACGACAACGGTCGGTATCCTCCGGATATCCGCCTCGCCAGACATCACCGGTAGGTAGTCTTCCCCTGCCAGGCTCATCGTCTACAACTCGATCTTCTTGTCCCGGGGTACCATACCGGGCCTACCATGTACCCGAGACGGTTCATCCACTCCTCGAATCGGGTCTCGAAATCCAACAGAAAACATGAAAACTCATGGTGGACGACACATACATCACGAGAAAACCGCAACTTTGTTTTGAAAAAGATAAATATAAGGTTTTGTTAAATTCTTGCGGTTTTCCGCCAAAATCCAGAAATCGCAGCAATACTGAAATCCTCAAGAAAATCATAATGTCCACATGTTATATATGATAAATGTCTATGATATCAATGCATACGATGTGAATTTTGGCTAGAAATCTATATAAATATGATGATGATGCGAGGTATACTTATGCTATGCAATTTCATATATCAAGTATGAATGCAAGTGGCGATATTATGATAAACAGGTTCTATAGTGCACGTGGCATGGCATTTACCAAAGGCGTGTGTGTCACATGAATAGTGCGCGTGCAACAGATGCCAATGGTAAGGTGTTCGTGTCCTACAAAATGATATCGCATAAGTATAGATGAATGTCCATGCAATCTAATATACTGTTCGCTATAAGGGTATGCAGTGTACATGGATGGATAAGCTAGCTAACAAAATAAATCTTGCAAAAAGTAGGGTAATCCTAACTAGTGGGAGCGCATCGCGCCATCCAGACGATTCCCCCATAGATGAATACATCTAATCATCTGAAATCCCCGCTAATCCGATCCGACTACCGCCTTGCCTTTACGTGCCGTGTCCGATGTTTTCCCGACCGATCCTATATTTGCACAACAACAAGCATAAGATTACAAAACCTAAAACGATGCAAGTCACAATATACAATTATCAACGCTCTCGAATTAATCACAGCATGCACTCGGTGCGCGGGAAAACGCACGAAAATCGCTAACCTTTAACTAGAATCGTCATTTCGGGGAAATCGACAAAACTACAACCCGACTAGACGAAACCCCGCGTTCGCGCACTCTAATAGTCCTATACGAAGCTAATTATATCGCTAACATAACGCAATTTGATCGCATTCTAATTTCTATAAAAATCTAGTAAGCAATTTGCTTACCGATTCGATACAAACATCGCAATTTTTGTCGATTTAGCGAGCATAACACTACACAATTAACCACTCCAATCAATTAGATAATCAAAACCCTAACTTAATCCATCAACCATGCTTCAAACTCTAGTTCAAAATCAAATCATTCTCTTGGTTTTCCTAAACAAACATTTACTACCAAATTAATACTTCAAATTTCAATTCTAGCATAATTAAACTACAAGTTAACAAAAAGATTAGAATATTCACCTCACAAGCTTGAATCCTGGCTTGATCAAGTCACCAAGAATCCTCCTTTCATCAAGTTTTTGAACTAATTTGGGTTGAAGAGAGAGTGGATTAGGGTTTAGTGTTGAATGGAGATGGAAATTTGTGAATTTTTATGAATTTTTGCATGAAAATTGAAGCAAAAAGGAGTGAGAAGAGAGGGAATTCTGCAGCTGTGGGGGTCGGCCAGCAGGTTGAGGAGGGAGTGTGGGAAATTTGGAGAAGTTTCTAGGTCAATAAACACCTCATGTTATCATTTAATGCTTTCACATCAACAATTTACAAAAAAAAACCTCATTTTACACCATTTTTCCATTAAATTTCCCACCTTAAAACCAAAAGTTTGCAAGACATGATATAATTTTATTAACACCATATTTTAGCTTATAAAGACTCCTAATTATGAAATTTACCCAATTAAATTTGTATTTATCACTAATTTAATGTATTTAAAAAGGCTTAAAATAATAAAAAAAATAATTAATTACGATTTTTTTTTTATTTAACTAGAAAATTATAAGTGACATTTTAGTGACAAAATTATAGTAATATCTTATCTAAATTTTGTATAATTAGGTCTACAATGAAAAATACCTATTTTGACTTTTTACGGAAAAAGCCGAAAAATTAGCCGATTACCGAAAAACTGCCTAAACGATTTTCGAAGGGTTACAATATTTCCCCCTTAAAGAAATTCGGTCCCCGAATTTAGAATTTAACTACGCGTACCTTCAAAAAGATGGGGATATCTCTTCCTCATCTCGACCTCGGTCTCCCAGGTGACCTCCTCGCTGTTCGGGCCACGCCAAAGGACCTTGACGGACGGTATAACCTTCGACCTTAATTTCTTCACCTGCCGATCCAAAATGACCACCGGCTGCTCGGTGAAAGAAAGATCACGCTCTAGCTGGATCGTCTGGTGCTGAATCGCCTGGGAAGGATCATGAAGGTACTTGCGGAGCATCGAGACATGAAATACGGGGTGAACATCGGGGAAGCTAGGCGGAAGAGCTAACCGATAAGCGACTGGACCAACACGCTCTAGGATCTCGAAAGGACCAACATATCTAGGACTCAGTTTCCTTTTCCGCCCAAATCTCATCACACCTTTCATCGGAGAGACCTTCAGGAAAACATGATCGCCAACAGCGAACTCGAGTCGGCGACGGCGCCTGTCAGCATAAGATTTCTGCCTGCTCTGTGCCGCTCTCATCCTGTCCCGAATCAGCTGTATCTTCTCGATCGTCTCCTGTACAATCTGAGGCCCCAAAATACTGCTCTCCCTAAGCTCTGTCCAACATGCAGGCGATCGACATCTCCTCCCATATAAAGCCTCGAAAGGTGCCATCTGAATCGTCTCCTGGAAGCTATTATTGTAGAAAAACTCGATCAAAGGCAAATGACGATCCCAGCTACCACCGAAATCTAAAACACAAGTTCTGAGCATGTCCTCAAGAGTCTGAATAGTACGCTCCGACTGACCGTCAGTCTACGGATGAAAGGCTGTGCTAAAACTCAATCGGGTGCCCAAGGCTTCCTGGAGTTTCTGCCACAATCGGCTGGTAAACTGGGTGCCACGGTCGGACACGATGCAAGTCGGAACACCATGCAGTCACACTATCTCATCAATATAAACCTGGGCGTACCGAGAAAATCCAAAAGTGGTCTTCACTGGCAGAAAGTGAGCCGCTTTCGTCAGTCGATCCACAATCACCCAAATAGAGTCATGCCCTCGACTAGTCCTGGGTAGACCCACAATAAAGTCCATGGAGACCTGCTCCCACTTCCACTCAGGGATGGGCAAAGGCTGTAACTCGCCGGCTGGCCTCTGGTGCTCGGCCTTGACTTGCTGACAAGTCAGGCATCTGGACACAAAGTCCGTAATATCCTTCTTCATCCCGTCCCACCAGTAAACCTCTCTCAAATCACGGTACATCTTGGTGGAACCTGGATGCACACTGTATACTGATCTATGTGCCTCCTCGAGAATATCACGCCTCAGTCCCTCTGAATCTGGCACGCACAGTCGAGTCCCAAATCGAAGTATCCCCTGATCATCAATCACGAACTCGGAAACTCTGCCCTGCCGAATCTGCTCAATAATCTCTAAAATGCGGGCATCGCCGGACTGCGCCTCGCGGATACGGTCAAGTAACTATGGGCGTGCTCTGAAATGGGCCAGCTGTCCCCCTGTAGGAGTAAACTCGAACTGCACTCTGCTATCACATAAAACCTGCCAATCCGCCGTCGACTGCATCTGTACTGCGCTCAAACAAGATAAACTACCTCCGGGCCTCCTACTCAAAGCATCTGCCACCACATTCGCCTTGCCCGGATGGTATAAAATCTCGCAGTCATAATCTTTCACCAACTCCATCCAATGGCGCTGTCTCAGGTTCAAATCTCGCTGCTGGAAGATATACTTCAAACTCTTGTGGTTAGTGAATATCTGGCATGACTCACCGTATAGGTAATGTCTCCAGATCTTAAGTGCAAATACCACTGCAGCCATCTCTAAATCATGGGTGGGGTAGTTCTGTTCGTGTTTCCTCAGCTGCCGAGAAGCATACGCGATAACTCTGTCGTGCTGCATCAATACACATCCCAGCCCCACTCGAGAAGCATCACAATATACCACGAACCCGCCTGATCCTGAAGGCAATGCTAACACTGGTGCAGTAGTCAGACGAGTCTTCAACTGCTGGAAGCTATCCTCGCATGCCTGGGTCCAATCAAAAGGAACTCCCTTCCGGGTCAATCCGATCAATGGTGCAGCAATGCGGGAGAAATCCTGGACGAAACGTCGTTAATAGCCAGCCAGACCTAGAAAACTGCGAACCTCTGTAACTGATACTGGTCTAGGCCAACGCTGAACTGCCTCGATCTTCTTCGGGTCCACACAAATACCGTCTCTCGTCACCATATGACCCAAGAAATCGACACTATCTAGCCAGAAAGCGCACTTAGAGAATTTGGCAAACAGCTGATGCTCCCTCAAAGTCTGCAATGTGATACGTAAGTGCTGCTCATGCTCCTCCCGGCTCCGAGAATAAACCAAGATGTCGTCAATGAACACAATAATGAACTGATCGAGATACGGCCTGAATACACGGTTCATCAAATCCATAAATGCTGCCGGGGCATTGGTGAGCCCGAACGACATCACCAAGAACTCATAATGACCATAACGAGTACAGAAGGCAGTCTTCGGAATATCCTCCTTCCGAACCCGCAACTGGTGATAACCTGATCGTAAATCAACCTTCGAGAAAAACCCTGCACCCTGGAGCTGATCAAATAAGTCATCAATGCGGGGTAGGGGATACCTGTTCCGCACAGTAACCCGGTTCAGCTGACGATAATCAATGCATAAACGCATACTTCCGTCCTTCTTCTTAACAAACAAGACGGGAGCACCCCAAGGTGACACACTCGGTCGGATAAGCCCTTTGTCCAGCAAGTCCTGTAACTGATCCTTTAGCTCTCTCAGCTCTGCCGGGGCCATCCGATAAGGCAGTATAGAGATAGGTCCCGTGCCGGGGATCAAGTCAATACAGAACTCAATCTCACGCTCTGGTGGCAGACCAGGCAGCTCGTCAGGGAAAACATCAGGAAACTCTCTCACAACAGGGACCTGGTCCAACGGAACCTCTGTGGAGCTAGTATCATAAACATAAGCTAAGAATCCCTGACACCCTTTCCTTAAGAGCTGACCAGCGCGAAGAGAAGAAATCAAGCTGGGAAGGGTAGCACTACGATCTCCCTGAATAATAAGAACCGGCTCACCAGGAAAACTGAATCTGACTGCCTTTTCACGGCAGTCCACGGATGCATAACAGGTGGCTAGCCAGTCCATACCAAGAAGAACGTCAAAGTCTAGCATATCGAGGAGAATCAAATCAACTGAAGAATCTCTCTCCCCGATACGAACGGAACACGATCGGTACACAAAACGGGCAACAAAAGACTCGCCTACCGGGGTAATAACGACAAGTGGCTGATCTAACGGAGAAGACTCTCGGCCCAACCTCGGTGCAAAATACGTGGAAACATAGGAATGTGTGGAGCCTGGATCAAATAATACCCGTGCATCAAAAGAACATACTGGCAGAGTACCTGTCACGACGGCATTGGATGCCTGTGCATCCTGAGGAGTCAATGCGAACACTCGGGCCTGTCCACCACTAATAGCTGGCTGTGCTCTGCCTCTACCTCAGCCTCTGCCTCTGCCTCTGTCGCCTCGTCCTCTCGGAACTGGACCGCCACGCCCACGGCCTCTAGAAGCATCTGGCTGGCGTGGAGCATCATCAGGAGTAGGAAGTAAAGCTCTCTGAGAAGGTGGTGAGGGTGGTAAAGTCACATGCGGGACTGTCGCCGCGCCCTGACGCCCCATAGTACAGTCTCTGATACGGTGGTACTGACTCCCGCACCGAAAACATCCTGGAGACGACTGCTGGGTCTGTGGATATGAACCAAATAACTGACCTCGTCTCAATCCTCTGCCTCCACCATCTCCCGGAAATAATCTATCGCGGTATCTGCCCATCTGCCGCTGAGCTGGCGTATCAGTACGGATCCTCTTCGGCCCAGAAACGACCGGAGTCTCAGAAATACGCTCCTCCAAAAGTAAGGCTGCATCCATCGCGGCTGCGTATGTATCAAAGTGCTGGGTGCCGATGGCAAGGAATAGCTGTGTATCAAGCCCTCGTACAAACCTCTTTATTCTCTTCTTTTCTGTGTCGACTAGGTACGGAGCATATCGAGACAACTGGGTAAACTGTATATCATACTCCGACACTGTCATCCCAGGAGTCTTGCGCAAAGACTCAAAACTACGGGCTCGAGCATCTCGGACACTCTCCGGAAGAAAACGGGCAAGAAATGCAGATGTAAACTCATCCCAGGTCATAGAAGGCAGACCTGCAGCTCGGCCTCTCTCTACTGAATCGTACCATGTCTGGGCAAGACCCTCCAGACGAAAACTCACAAACTCCACCAATCTATCATCAGAACACCTCAACGAACGGCAAATCCGAGCCATCCTATCAAGAAATGCTTGTGGGTCCTCTGTCGCGTCCGTACCGGTAAAAGCTGGAGGTCTTAATCTCATGAACTCCTGTAGTGAAACAGGGATAGTCGTAGTAGCAGCAGGAGTGACCATCGGTGCCGCAGGTACAATCGTGGTCTGTGCGGTGGAAGGAACGTCCTCGGATCTCTGTGCCCGGCTGGACTCAACTAAAGATCCCATCATCTGTCGCAACTCTTGCATGCCGGCCTCTAGTCTGGAAATACGATCTGGATAAGGCGGATCAGTATGACCCTGAGGGGTAGGTGTATCATCCCGCTCGATCCTCGCCTCAGACGGGCCCGCCCGAATCTCATCCCTAGCGGCAGCCCGCTGAGCTCTCGTAGTCTTTGGCGGCATCGAAGCTGGAATAAGAAACAGGACTGATAAGAACATCGCAATTGAATCAGGGAATGCAAGGAATCAAGAAAGGAAATACAAGCAATTATGTCCTAAGGTTACTTAGGCGGAGTACCGTATCGTAAGTATGTCGCGGATCATACCCACGGTACGCCACTCTGCTTAAGTCACCTACTCCATCTACCAAGGTCGTCCTACACTCAGAAAGGTAAAACCTACGCTCTGATACCAACTTTGTCACGACCCGAAGGTACGGAACGTGACTGGCACTTAGATTACGAGACGTCTAAAGGCGTACCGTAACCTAAGTCAGCCAAAGCCCAGAAAAATCTAAACCAAAATCAAAAGAGAGTGAAGGAAAACCTTTAATGAAGACGATTTTCAAATCAATTAAGTTGCAAAGAATCCTTTTTTAAAAGAAAAAAAACATCAAAAATTTCAGAAAATTTCGGCAGAGTCTCCCCTGTATTTTCTATCCACAAAAATGGGTACAACAAGATAATAAACCTGAAATCATAAAATGGCATCCCCAAGCGGGAGCTAGCTCTTCGCCCAAGGCGGATCACAACCACATGCAATATAATAGCAATATCAAGAAAAGAGCATGAAAGAAACGCAAAATATCAGAAACACAACGCCGACTCAAGTGAGCTCGACCCAAAAGAAACCACAAATATACAAATCTCTCAGTCTCATCACTAGGTCGCATATACAATATAAAGTGGTACATGGAGAATACTAGATACAAGGATAAAGTAAAAGAAAAAAAAGTGTGCTCGCAACCCATCTATGGGCAATGTCGCGAGTCTGAGCAAAAGGAACTGATGATAAGATAGCCCGCCGCTACAAGACTGACGGGTCCGACCTGCAAGACACTGTGGCACAACGGTGGTGAGTTGCCAGCTCGTGAGTAAATATAACATCTAATAAGGCAATCGTAAGAATGCACGCAATACACCACAACATGCATGTCCATATGTGATATAATATCTCTAGTATGCATGCACAGGTATGCAATGTCATTATTAAGTCTTTAAGTGTTTTAAATGCTAAGGGTATTGAATTCTTAACTTTAGAACATGAATATCTGTATAATAGCTAAATACCATCAAGAAATCATCTGAAAACCCGTGTCAAGCATCGACACCAAATAGGAATCATATCTGTCTCAATATCGGGCTCCGTCTGTCCGGATCGGCCCATATCATAAATCTCACGACAACGGTCGGTATCCTCCGGATATCCGCCGCGCCAGACATCACCGGTAGGTAGTCTTCCCCTGCCAGGCTCATCGTCTACAACTCGGTCTTCTTGTCCCGGGGTACCATACCGGCCCACCATGTACCCGAGACGGTTCATCCACTCCTCGAATCGGGTCTCGAAATCAAACAGAAAATATGAAAACTCATGGTGGACGACACATACATCACGAGAAAACCGCAACTTTGTTTTGAAAAAGATAAATATAAGGTTTTGTTAAATTCTTGCGGTTTTCCGCCAAAATCCAGAAATCGCAGCAATACTGAAATCCTCAAGAAAATCATAATGTCCACATGTTATATATGATAAATGTCTATGATATCAATGCATACGATGTGAATTTTGGCTAGAAATCTATATAAATATGATGATGATGCGAGGTATACTTATGCTATGCAATTTCATATATCAAGTATGAATGCAAGTGGCGATATTATGATAAACAGGTTCTATAGTGCACGTGGCATTGCATTTACCAAAGGCGTGTGTGTCACATGAATAGTGCGCGTGCAACAGATGCCAATGGTAAGGTGTTCATGTCCCACGAAATGATATCGCATAAGTATAGATGAATGTCCATGCAATCTAATATACTGTTCGCTATAAGGGTATGCAGTGTACATGGATGGATAAGCTAGATAACAAAATAAATCTTGCAAAAAGTAGGGTAATCCTAACTAGGGGGAGCGCATCACGCCATCCAGACGATTCCCCCATAGATGAATACATCTACTCATCTGAAATCCCCGCTAATCCGATCCGACTACCGCCTTGCCTTTACGCGCCGTGTCCGATATTTCCCCGACCGATCCTATATTTGCACAACAACAAGCATAAGATTACAAAACCTAAAACGATGCAAGTCACAATATACAATTATCAACGCTCTCGAATTAATCACAGCATGCACTCGGTGCGCGGGAAAACGCACGAAAATCGCTAACCTTTAACTAGAATCGTCATTTCGGGGAAATCGACAAAACTACAACCCGACTAGACGAAACCCCGTGTTCGCGCACTCTAATAGTCCTATACGAAGCTAAATATATCGCTAACATAACGCAATTTGATCGCATTCTAATTTCTATAAAAATCTAGTAACCAATTTGCTTACCGATTCGATACAAACATCGCAATTTTTGTCGATTTAGCGAGCATAACACTACACAATTAACCACTCCAATCAATTAGATAATCAAAGCCCTAACTTAATCCATCAACCATGCTTCAAACCCTAGTTCAAAATCAAATCCTTCTCTTGATTTTCCTAAACAAACATTTACTACCAAATTAATACTTCAAATTTCAATTCTAGCATAATTAAACTACAAGTTAACAAAAAGATTAGAATCTTCACCTCACAAGCTTGAATTCTAGCTTGATCAAGTCACCAAGAATCCTCCTTTCATCAAGTTTTTGAACTAATTTGGGTTGAAGAGAGAGTGGATTAGGGTTTAGTGTTGAATGGAGATGGAAATTTGTGAATTTTTATGAATTTTTGCATGAAAATTGAAGCAAAAAGGAGTGAGAAGAGAGGGAATTCTGCAGCTGTGGGGGTCGGCCAGCAGGTTGGGGAGGGAGTGTGGGAAATTTGGAGAAGTTTCTAGGTCAATAAACACCCCATGTTATCATTTAATGCTTTCACATCAACAATTTACAAAAAAAACCTCATTTTACACCATTTTTCCATTAAATTTCCCACCCTAAAACCAAAAGTTTGCAAGACATGATATAATTTTATTAACACCATATTTTAGTTTATAAAGACTCCTAATTATGAAATTTACCCAATTAAATTTGTATTTATCACTAATTTAATGTATTTAAAAAGGCTTAAAATAATAAAAAAATAATTAATTACGAAAAAAATTTTATTTAACTAGAAAATTATAAGTGACATTTTAGTGACAAAATTATAGTAATATCTTATCTAAATTTTGTATAATTATGTCTACAATGAAAAATACCTATTTTGACTTTTTACGGAAAAAGCCGAAAAATTAGCCGATTACCGAAAAACTGCCTAAACGATTTTCGAAGGGTTACACGTGCGCCCGTCGCGAGTTTTTCCCGCCGACGGTTAACGTTCCGTTTTCCCGATTCGCGACCCATCGAGGCAAGTTAATCTTGTTACATGCTATATAATTCATTTTATACCTATTTAAATAAATACCATACCTATAGTTTAAATCTAGTGCTCCATATTTAATTTTATAACGTTTCGATATTCCGTTTGCATCCGTTTATATCATATTAAATCTAGATCATGAAAACTTATCTTGTGACATACTAGATTAAATTATACTGCATCCATATCAATTAAAATATACATCGTCGTAATATTTCTTATTATTATTTTTAATTAGTTTATAATATGCATTTTTATGCTATTATATATATAAATATTATAGTTTACATATGAAACGTCGTTGAAAAAGTGGATACAACAAATCTGAAATTTACTGTACACCTTACCGTATAAAATTCATTATAAATTATAGAAAAATTATTAGTATACGTTCTTTAGTCCGTTACGAAGCTAACTCAGAATACTATAACTCTATGAAATATTTACTTGCAAAATAAATTATTTAAATAACGTAAAATGCAAATGAAAATGTCTCCAAACTGCTGTCCAGGAAAATTTCAGCAGCAAACTTTCAATTTCGAATGTTCATAACTTTTTGTAGGGACAAGCTGAGATGTTTATGCTTATAATACTGAAAACCTTATTGAATTATCTTTGTTTTGGTATAAGACACGTCCCTTTTGGAGAACGTTTGTTATTTTTAAGCTATTTTACAAATTAGGATGACACTGTATTTCTGAACGGAACTTTCTTGTGCATGGTTAATCAATACCACTTTTATAATTATTAATCGTTTTGAATATGCTATCCATATTAATATTATTATATCAATATTTATATCACATATTGCTTAGTTGTACATCCCACATTACCATTTTATAGTTTTATAACTTTTCGGATACCCGTTTGCATCCATCGCATTTAAGATACATATAATTGCATCCATAGACCACATTACTACATAATAATGTGATATTAACACTCCATATTTAATAAATTGCATACTAATTAATATTGGAACTATAAATATAACCCTAATCGATAACTGTGCATCCATATCCTTGAAATTATATCTATTTGCATATCATATTACATGTTCCAGTTTATTGTTTTGATAGTACTCATGCTTGTTTATTTATACACATGCTTATGTTAGTTTGATTATGAGCACCCACATGACATCTTGTGCTTTCTGACATGACCTGTTACACTTCCTACTTGACATGACATGGTACCGTACACTCTTGACATGACATGACACCTTTATACATTACCTGGCTTGACCTGATGTATCATGGCTTTACCTGTTACCTGATCTTGTGTCTAATGCCAACAAACATAACATGTAGTTCTCATGGATCGTTCCTGTTGTCTATCCAGACAAACCTACTTTTACCTGATCATGTGTTGGCATTAGTTCTTGACTACTGAATACCTGACTTGACATACATAACTTGGGGGTATAGGAAAATCAAAGGTGAAACCTGACTTGTAACTCAACAGTTCGATACCTGTTCTGATCAGTCTTACGGGCTAGGCCAGCCCCGGAGTGATGATGCTGACATCACTCGCCCATCCTGCAACCTGTTACTGCCTAGCGGCACGTCTCGGATTCAGCCCCGAGGGTCTTGACCGTGGTCCCGGTCATGCACGTGATACTATTGAGTTACATTAATGATTCATCAATTGATTTCAAAGACTTTAGAATAGAAAACCTGATAGAACAGTTTAGTTTACCCACTGCACGCTACCATGTACTAGTATGATTCATATTATTGTTATTCTTGCTGTATTCATGTTTATATTACATTGCCTGCTACACTGTTCATATTATATTACTTGATGACATGACGCGCTGACGTCTGGGCTTTGCATGGCCCAGATTCCATACCGCTGTTGCAGTCCGAGCAGGAGTACTTCAGCCAGCAGGCTGAGCTGTGAGTTCAGTAGTAGTTAGTTTTATTTCCTGCATTTATTTCCTGATGTGAGCCCGCATTATGGGACACACGTTTCAGTTATTTGTATTGGATCATTTGCTTCCGCATTTATTTATTATTGACTCCTGTTATTCTGGATTATGGATATGTTTTAGATAGTTTTATCTAGTTCTTGATATCTCTACAGCCGTAATGTGACTGTGGATGGATACTTCCTGCCCACAGGTAGCATGGTTGGCTATGTCACGTGCCCAATCTAGCGTACTCTGGGAAGCGGGGCGTGACATGGTTCTTTTGATATCAGAGCCATAGGATAGTCGGGTTGATTCTTTTGTAGTTGGGTATTGTACCCAATACACGAATCAGAATACCCGTGTTTAGGAAACATGTCCTGCCACCTTGACCGTTTTACCATTCTTGAATCACATTCTTCCTGATTATATCTTTTACGATGTGCAAACTTCCTTTGCATATCGATTCGAAAACCTGATTCCTTGTTATCTCTAGGACTTAGGCGACTTGGATGGAGTTATGTAATTGTGGTTATGATACCGCGGCATAGTTATAATGCGGTACTCTATTTAAGTATCTTGGAGTTCTAGCCTTGATCTATATTCAAAATCTATCATTATGCTAATGTTGGGTATTTTGAGTTCAGGATTATGGCTGGTAAGAAATTGAAGACATACCAGAGGCGTGTGGACAAAGCCACCATACTTGGAGTGATAAGAGGAATGCTGGAGAATCAAAAAAACAGACCGAGCTGATCCAGCAGCAAGCGGACTCGTTTCGGGAAGATTTGCAGATCGTTCAGCAGTCTGTGAACAATGTTGGAGCTAGACCAGTTGACCAAGTAGGGACCGTAGCAGATTTCAGGCGGTTGGGTCCGTCTGCATTTACTGGTTTAAAGGAGTCGTTGCCAGTGGAGCAGTGGCTAGTTGACACAGAGAACTTGCTTTTTGCGGCACAGATTCCAGATGACAAAAAAGTTGTTGTGGTACGCATTCAGCTAGTGGACTACGCCCGAGAATGGTGGCTTGTTGAGGAGTCCCGCTTGCCCAAGCCGATCAAGTGGGCGGATTTTTCTAAGAGTTTCCTGGAGAAGTTCTTCCCGCGGACTGCACGGGAGGAAATGGAAGAGAAGTTCATCGGACTAAAGTAGAAGGGAGCACCCGTAGATGTGCATGTAGCAGAATGGACGAGACTCAGTAGTTTCGATGGACCTTTAGTTGCCAACGATGCAGACAGGGCATGGAGGTTCATGCGCAGACTGGACGTGGACATCCAGAGGCAGATTGTCTCCCTGGGTTTGACCACTTTCTCACAAATACTTGCAGCAGCCAAGAGCAGCAGAGTTTATCTGGGATGAAAGGGAGTTTGCAGCAGACAGCAGTTGCGTTAAGGAAGCAGTTCGGTCGGGCCGGTCGAGTTTAGGGCTAGGCCGACAAACAATATTCTTGCATCAATGGAAGTGATGAAAGTATAGAGCCGGCTGTTGTTCGTGATTCTATGGACGTGTTTGAAGATATATCGGGTTTACCTCCGAGCAGAAACGTAGAGTTCGCAATTGATCTTATTCCTGGTGCAGCGCCAGTATCTAAAGCGTATTATCCAATGGCGCCAGTAGAGTTGGAAGAAGTAAAGAAACAGGTTGCTGAATTGCTTGGAAAGGGTTGGATTCGAAGCAGTAACTCACCTTGGGGAGCTCCAGTTCTTCTAGTAAAGAAGAAGGATGGCACAAGAAGGATGTGCATCGACTATCGAGAATTAAACCGGGTGGCTATCAAGAATAAGTACCCGATCCCTCGCATTGGAGAACTTTTTGAGCAGGTTAGTGGCGCGAGGGTATTCTCGAAGCTGGATTTACGATCCGGATATCATCAGGTCCGAGTGAAAATAGAAGATATTTGCAAGACGGCGTTCCGAACTCGGTATGGACATTACGAGTACTTAGTGATGCCCTTCGGAGTAACGAATGCGCCGGCAGTATTCATGGACTTGATGAACCGAATCTTTTCACCGTTCTTGGATCAGTTCATTATGGTATTCATTGACGATATTCTGGTTTACTCGAAGAGTTTTGAAGAGCATGCTGAGCATTTGAAGATCGCACTGCAAACGTTGAGACAGGAGAAATTGTATGCGAAGATGAGTAAGTGTGAGTTTTGGCTGGAGGAAGTAAGGTTTTTGGGGCATATTGTGTCTGGCGATGGCATTGCCGTCGATCCAGAAAAGATTGCAGCAGTTCGAGGTTGGCCTATTCCAAAGAATGTTGCTGAGATAAGAAGTTTCCTTGGATTAGCCGGATACTACAGGAGATTTGTGGAGAACTTTGCTCGTCTGGCAGAGCCGTTGATCAAGCTTACGCGCAAGGAGGTACCTTTTGTATGGGCGGATAAGTGTGCATTAGCTTTCGAGACGTTGAAGCAGAAATTGATAACCGCTTCTATTCTGACCGTGCCAGACAATTCCGGAGAATTGGTGATTCACACCGACGCATCTGGGAAAGGATTGGGATGTGTTTTAATGCAGTATGGGAAGGTTGTAGCATACGCATCGAGACAGTTGAAGACCTATGAGAAGAATTATCCAACTCATGACTTGGAGCTTGCGGCTGTGATTTTCGCTTTGAAGATTTGGAGATACTACCTTTTGGGCGAAAGAGTCGAAGTTTTTACAGATCATAAGAGCTTGAAGTATATGTTCACACAGAAGGAGCTTAACATGAGGCAGCGTAGATGGTTGGAGCTGATGGCTGACTACGATCTTGATCTTAAGTACCATCCGGGGAAGGTTAATGTTGTGCCGGATGCGCTTAGTCGGTTACCAGTAATTCAGGTGTTAACTACACAGAGGGAGATCGTCGTAGATTTTCGAAGATTTGACTTGGAGGTCGTGCTACCGCGTTCTACGGGACAGTTATTGCAGCTGCAAGTACATTCGTCTTTGATCGAGAATATTAAAGCAGCTCAATCGCATGATCCTAGACTACAAAAGTTTCGAGAGCAGGTTGAAGCCGGGCTACGAACAGATTTATTGATCCACGAAGATAGTTCGTTGAGGTATGGTAGCCGTTTGTGTGTGCCAAAGGGTGATGTTCATGAAGAGCTTATAAAGGAGGCACACAGTTCAGCTTATTCTGTACATCCAGGAGACATAAAGATGTACCGAGATATTCGACAGCATTTCTGGTGGGAGGGCATGAAGCGGGAGATTGCTCGCTTTGTGGCAAAGTGCTTGGTGTGTCAGTAAGTTAAGGCTGAACATCAAAGGGTTGCTGGTTTATTGCAACCACTTCCGATTCCTCAATGGAAGTGGGAACATATAACCATGGATTTCGTGACGGCTTTACCGCGGAGTCCAAAAGCGGCTTTACCGCGGAGTCCAAAAGGCAACAATGCAGTATGGGTAATTGTTGACCGATTGACCAAGGCAGCTCACTTTATTCCTTTTCGGGTTGGTCAATCAACAAAGACTTTGGCAGAGCGGTACATACAGGAGATTATAAGATTGCATGGAGTACCGGTGAGCATCGTGTCTGATCGGGACACTCAGTTCTTATCACACTTCTGGAGGAGTTTACAGGAAAGTTTGAGGACTCGATTGAAGTTTAGCACGGCTTATCATCCTCAAACTGATGGTCAGTCGGAGAAAATGATCCAAACTCTTGAGGATATGTTGAGAGCATGCATGTTGGACTTCAAGAGGTCTTGGGAGGATCATCTACTTTTGGTGGAGTTGTCTTACAACAACAGTTTTCAGGCAACTATTCAGATAGCTCCATTTGAAGCTTTGTATGGTCGTAAATGTCGTTCACCTGTTTGTTGGGACGATGTCGGTGAACGAAGATTATTGGGACCAGATTTGGTTGTGCAGACAGTTGAGAAGGTTAACCCTATCAAAAATCATATGAAGACAGCACAGGACCGACAGAAGAGTTGGGCAGATATGTCAAGAAGACCTCTAGAGTTCACCGTGGGTGATTTGGTATTCTTGAAGATATCACCGACTAGAGAGGTGATTCGTTTTGGAAGTCGAGGAAAGCTTAGTCCTCGATTCGTTGGACCCTTGAGATCGTGGAGCGTGTTGGTGAGGTAGCGTATCGTTTGGCGTTACTGCAGTCCTTGGCAAATGTGCACGATGTGTTTCACGTATCTCAACTCCGTAAGTATGTTCGAGATGAAACACACGTTTTGGATCATTCGGAGCTAACAGTACGAGAAGATTTGACTTTTGAGGAGCAGCCGATTGAAATCGTGGATCGAAGGAAAACGGTTCTTAAGAACAAGGTTATCCCCCTTGTGCTTATTTCTTAGGGTAATCGCTCGCATGGAGAGTCCACTTGGGAACGAGAAAATGAAATCCGGCAGAAGTTTCCTCACCTTTTCTTGTACTTATCTATCTTTGTATTCTTGGAATTTCGATGACGAAATTCTTTTGTAGTTGGGTATATTGTAACACCCGAGCCCAATGCTACTATTTTCAGTTACTGTTTGAGCATAATGTGGTACTCATTTCATTTAACTTGCTTATTTGTTGTTTACTGTAAAATTTACCCGGCAAAGTCATTTCTACATATAACAAATTTTGGCATCTAAAATAAAATTGAAAATATTCATCTTGGCCTACTTGACACCCCTAGCCTCATGGTAGCGTCCGTGCATTGTGTTCTCGTCCCGTTCAGTGAAACGGGCGAGTTTGGACGGCTACGCGCGCTTACATGTGTCCGTTTTGGGGGTATATTTTTTAATCATAAAACACTTAATTTTAAAATTTGGATCCCGCTTAAAATCCTATTATTTCAATTTCAAATTTTTGGAATCGACCCGGACGTGATTTGGAAATGTTTTATTTGGCGCCAAAATCCCAAATTTTAATATTATTAAAACCATCGCATATATTTTTCTAACTAACCTGATATCTTACTGTTCATTACCTATCTTTTAAATTTTTAAATTAACCTATATATATATCCTACTGTTTCTTAAAATGTTTTGAATCTTTAATTAATATTTATCCCTAACTAACGATTCCCGTTTAGCCAATCGCGTTCCTTTTAATTCCGTAAGCCCCCACCTGCAGCTCTCTCTCTCTCTCTTGCTTTCACTTTCTCTCTCTCCATCTTCTCTCCCTCTCGCTCTCTCTCTCTCCACTTTTTCTCTCTCTCTCTCATATATTCTCTCGTACTTCTCTTTATCATTCTTTCTCTTCTTGCTTCATGTCTCGTTTCTCATTTTTTTAACTGTTCTTTTGTTGCCGGAATTCCGTCGTGCTGGTGACACTTCTCGACATTCCAGCGAGATACCCCGACCCGTGTGGTTCCTTTGTTCGTCGTTTGGGTTCATTCCGTGAACCGTGCGCCCGTCGCGAGTTTTTCCCGCCGACGGTTAACGTTCCGTTTTCCCGATTCGCGACCCATCGAGGCAAGTTAATCTTGCTATATGCTATATAATTCATTTTATACCTATTTAAATAAATACCATACCTATAGTTTAAATCTAGTGCCTCATGTTTAATTTTATAACGTTTCGATGTTCCGTTTGCATCCATTTATATCATATTAAATCTAGATCATGAAAACTTATCTTGTGACATACTAGATTACATTATACTACATCCATATCAATTAAAATATACATCGTCGTAATATTTCTTATTATTATATTTAATTAGTTTATAATCTGCATTTTTATGATATTATATATATAAAATATTATAGTTTACACATGAAACGTCGTTGAAAAAGCGGATACGACAAATCTGAAATTTACTGTACACCTTACCGTATAAAATTCATTATAAATCATAGAAAAATCATTAGTATACGTTCTTTAGTTCGTTACGAAGATAACTCAGAATACTATAACTTTATGAAATATTTACTTGCAAAATAAATTGTTTAAATAACGTAAAATACAAATGAAAATATTTCCAAACTGCTGTCCAGGGAAATTCCAGCAGCAAACTTTCAATTTTGAATGTTCATAACTTTTTGTGGGGACAACCTGAGATGCTTATGCTTATAAAAATGAAAACCTTATTGAATTATCTTTGTTTTGGTATAAGACACGTCCCTATTGGAGAACGTTTGTTATTTTTAAGCTATTTTACAAATTAGGGTGACGCTGTATTTCTGAACGGAACTTTCTTGTGCATGGTTAATCAATACCACTTTTATAGTTATTAATCGCTTTGAATATGATATCCATATTAATATTATTATATCAATATTTATATCACATATTGCTTAGTTATGCATCCCACATTACCATTTTATAGTTTTATAACTTTTCGGATACCCGTTTGCATCCATCGCATTTAAGATACATATAATTGCATCCATAGACCACATTACTACATAATAATGTGATATTAACACTCCATGTTTAATAAATTGCATCCTAATTAATATTGGAACTATAAATGTAACCCTAATCGATAATTGTGCATCCATATCCTTGAAATTATATCTATTTGCATATCATATTATATGTTCCAGTTTATTATTCTGATAGTACTCATGCTTGTTTATTTATACACATACTTATGTTAGTTTGATTATGTGCACCCACATGACATCTTGTGCTTCCTGACATGACCTGTTACACTTCCTACTTGACATGACATGGTACTGTACACTCTTGACATGACATGACACATTTATACATTACCTAGCTTGACCTGATGTACCATGGCTTTACCTGTTACCTGATCTTGTGTCTAATGCCAACAAACATAACATGTAGTCCTCATGGACCGTTCCAGTTGTCTATCCAGACAAACCTGCTTTTACCTGATCCTATGTTGGCATTAGTTCTTGACTACTGAATACCTGACTTGACATACATAACTTGGGGGTATGGGGAAATCAAAGGTGAAACCTGACTTGTAACTCAACAGTTCGATACCTGTTCTGATCAGTCTTACGGACTAGGCCAGCCCCGGAGTGATGATGCTGACATCACTCGCCCATCCTGCTATCTGTTACTGCCTAGCAGCACGTCTCGGATTCAGCCCCGAGCGTCTTGACCGTGGTCCCGGGCATGCACGGAATACTATTGAGTTACATCAATGATTCATCAATTGATTTCAAAGACTTTAGAATAGAAAACCTGATAGAACAGTTTAGTTTACCCACTGCACGCTACCCTGTACTGGTATGATTCATATTATTGTTATTCTTGCTGTATTCATGTTTATATTACATTGCCTGCTACACTGTTCATATTATATTACTTGATGACATGACGCGCTGACGTCTGGGTTTTGCATGGCCCAGATTCCATACCGCTGTTGCAGTTCGAGCAGGAGTACTTCAGTCAGCAGGCTGAGCTGTGAGTTCAATAGTAGTTAGTTTTATTTCCTGCATTTATTTCCTGATGTGAGCCCGCATTATGGGACACACTTTTCAGTTATTTGTATTGGATCATTTACTTCCGCATTTATTTATTATTGACTCCTGTTATTCTGGATTATGGACATGTTTTAGATAGTTTTATCTTGTTCTTGATATCTCTACAGCCGTAATGTGACTGTGGATGGATACTTCCTACCCACAGGTAGCATGGTTGGCTATGTCACGTGCCCAATCTAGCGTACTCTGGGAAGCGGGGCGTGACAGTGCATCCTGTCACTGAAGCGACGGTCCACGTGTCGAGCGTCGGTTGGCCGACGCGACGTGTGCAGACCTGCGGCGTCTGACGGGGTGCGGTCCACTATGGGAACGACAAGTGGAGCAATCGGAGCCATTGAACGCGAGGAAACATTTTGGCGGGAGATGAAAGGCGCCGTTGGATGAGGTCGTTTGCGGCGATAAGTAGCGGTGGGGCCCACTCCAGGGCCCCTACTCTTTCATACTTCCTTTCTTCTAAGCCTTGGTTGCTCGGCGTTCTTCTCCTTTCTTCTGCTTTCGTTTCCCGAGGATCCATCTTCTTCAGGTTAGATGTCTTCTTTCAGGGAATCTGTAGATGTGGTTGGAGTAGGTTCTAGGATCCCTTTAGTTGAGCCCGAGTCTTCACGGGATCGTGCGGCGGGGGCAGCCCCCAGGAAGGAGGCGGTAGATGCTGCCCCCGGCGCCTCGTGTTGGGTGAGGCATCAGGACGAGCTCTCCAATACCCAGGCTCGCTTCCATGTCCCCTCACACTATACGCTTTGTTTGGCCAAGGAGGGAGAGAGGGCGGACCAAGTACGGGGTAGGGAGATCGCCCTATACTTGGAAGCTTTTTGGGGTCGAATGCACCTGCCCTTCTCTCCCGAGGTCGTCGAAACGCTGAACTTCTTCGGGTTAGCCCTTGGCCAGTTAGTGCCGAACTCATGGAGGATCCTCCTCGGGTTCCTGATCCGCCGAAGTTACAGGCGGTTCCTTTCAGCCTCTCCCTCCTCGATTCTTCCCTCGTTTTCAAAAATCATCCTGGGGGTCGAGCAGGCGACCCGAGGTGGGTCTACCTCTCCTTTAGAAAGCGACAGGGGGACGCCGCCGGGACAGGGGTTGTGGCTCTACCTTGTTCCATTCACGACTGGAAGAAGTTCTTCTTCGTTTCCCCTCCCGAGGACGAGGACTGGCCCGTGCCTACCAAGTGGTCTAGCGAAAAATGCTTGCCGGGGAACCAGTCCAATGACCCCGCCGCGGTAAGAGTGGCGTCGTGGGAGTTCATCCCCCAATTCGACATGCTGCTGTCTAAGAGGGTTCTGATTTGGGCCGGGCTCAGCCCCGTTGAGTCCGTCGGTAAGTTGGGCCTGCTTTTTTGGTTTGTATATTGTTTGTGTCGCTGACTTCTTTGCATTTGGTTTTGTGCAGGACTTATGGATATGGATGAGCTCAAAGCCTCCATGCGTCAGCCGAGAAAGGTCACGAAGGCTGGGGCGCCAGCTCTTTCCTCTTAAAGCCTGCCCCGGCTCCTTCTCCTCCGATGGTTGCGTCTCGAGAGCGTTCGGGGGCGGATCCCGCCCCGAGGCCTAGTAAAGTGTCGGGCCGGAAGCGGGCTCGGATTCTGGAGGACCCGGTCTCGGAGGAGGAGATCGGCTCTCCCTCAGAGCCGCTCAAGAGGAGTTCTCGGAGATCTTCCCGGGGCCCGTCCTCGCCGATCATGGTAGAGGAAGGGGGCCTCCAGTTCGCAGTGCCTTCAGGGCTATCCGTCGCGGATAGCCTGCTGCATGAAATAGAGACATCGGCCGGGGGTAGAGTCCCCGGAGGGACCTTCAGGGCTCAGATGGCGTCCATCGCCGAGGAGTCCGTGTAGGTAAGTGTTTGGTCTTTTGTGAGATTCGGTGCCTCCTTCGTTTTTCTGATCTCTTTCCTAGCTTTCAGGTTCTCCAGCACATTGCCCTCGCCTTACGCATGGAGGCCGAGATGATAGCCCCGACGATGAAGGCTGCAGGCCAGCTCGCCTCGCTGGAGGAGAGCTCTAAGTGGGAGCTGGAGGCGGTGATAGCGAAGGTTGCCGCCCTGGAGGGCGAGGTGGAGGCCGGGAAACGGGAGGTTGCCCGGTACCGCGAGGCCACCGTGGCTGCCGAGGCCAACCTTGAGGACGCTCAGGTGCTCGCCGGCAACCTGAAGAAGATGGTAAAGACCCTCCGAAAGGAGCTGGGGGTAGCGGCTGAGTTGGCGAAGTTGTCCGACCTGAGAGCGGCGAGGTTGGCCGACCTTTCGGCGGCAAAGGCGGTGAAGGGCTACAAGAAGTCGAAGGACTTCTATGATGACCTAGCCGTGGCCACAACCCTCATCTGTCATGAGGCCCTCGATACCGTTAAGGCTCGGATGCCGGAGTTCGCCGACGAAGAGCTCCGGGCCAAATACCCCCTCGCGGACGCCGAGGAGCAGGGGAAAGAGATTCCTGACGAGGTAGTCGCCGAGGACCCTGCTCGTCTTGTGGCGAATGTCGAAGGTCTCGAGGTCGCGCCCGGCCCCGAGGCCTAAAGCCCCCGTCTTCCTCCTTCTTTTATTTTGTTGCTTTCGGAATTTTTGTAAGCCTCGGGGCAGTTTGTAAGGCTGGAGAGCCCAAAAAATACCCTTTGTAAAGACTTTGCCTTTGGTAATAAAACTTTTTTTCCTTTGGTTTGCACTTTATCTTCTGTTCTTAAAAAAATGCTTGTAAAATTTCTCTTCTTGCACTGTTGGGCTTCCCTATCAGGTCGGCTATTTGTCTAGTGATCGTTCGTCGAGTTGATTTCGATCACTTGCCAAGTGTGCCAAGCGCTGCTGAGAAGGAGGCATCTCCATGGCCCCGAAGTCGAGAGGGAATTACTCGAGACTTGGATAAACCTGATGCCCCTTGTTGGTGCCTCGGATCCTCTGCATGTGATGGGCAGAGGGCTGTCCGCCGTATTTGTGCCGAGGATGAATGGGAAGCTGCTCGGTTGCCCCTTGGTGAGGGCTTCTGATTTCTGGCGCCACGAGCAGCGACCACTAGCTGGGGATGGTCGAGTGAGGGTTGGGCTCGACTGCCTCTAGGAGGACTTTGGGTCCTTAGCGTTGGAGTGGCTGTAAAAAGCCCACTGAGGATGACTGGGCAGTGAAGCTGCGCGGTTGCCTCTTGGCGAGGGCTTTGATCTCTGGCGTCATGGGCAGATAACTACTATCCTGGGATAACCGAGCGGGGTAGCCACCCGGATGCCTCTTGCGAGGGCTTCGATCCCTGGCGTGGTGGGTAGGGAGCTACCGGCCAGAGATAGCCGAGCAGAGGAGCTGCTGAGCCGCCTCTAAGGAGGACTTTGATCCTTAGCATTAGAGGGGCTGTAAGAAGCCCACTAAGGATGACTTGGCAGTGAAGCTGCGTGGTTTCCTCTTGGTGAGGGCTTTGATCTCTGGTATCGTGGGTAGGCAACTACTAACCTGGGATGACCGAGCGGGGTAGCCGCCCGGATGCCTCTTGCGAGGGCTTCGATCCCTGGCGTCATGGGTAGGGAGCTACCAGCCGGAGATAGTTGAGCAGGGGAGCTGCTGAGCCGTATCTAAGGAGAACTTTGATCCTTAGCGGAGGGGCTGTAAGAAGCCCACTAAGGATGACCGGGCAGTGAAGCTGTGCGGTTACCTCTTGGCGAGGGCTTTGATCTCTGGCGTCGTGGGTAGGCAACTACTAGCCTGGGACGACCGAGCAGGGTAGCCGCTCGGATGCCTCTTGCGAGGGCTTCGATCCCTGGCAGCATGGGTAGGGAGCTACCAGCCGGAGTTGACCGAGCAAGGCAGCCGCTCGGTTGCCTCTTGCGAGGGCTTTGATCCTTCAGGACGGGGATGGAGCAGGGTTACTGCCCAGTACCTCTTGGCGAGGACTTCGATCCCTGTCGGTTGTGGTAGGAAGCTACCAGCCGGGGATAGCCGAGCAAGGACTCGACTGCCTCTAGGAGGACTTTGGTCCTTAGCACGAGAGGGGCTATAAGAAGCCTACCAAGGACCCTTGGCCAGGCGGGGTTACCGCCCGGTGCCTCTTGGTGAGGGCTTTTGTCCTGAAGGATAGCCGAGCGAGGGATCCTCGGGCTCGATGGCCTCTGGGAGGGCTTTTGATCCCTGTCAGTTATGGTAGGAAGCTACCAGCCGGGGATAGCCGAGCAGGGTAGCTGCTGAGCTGCCTCTAAAGAGGACTTGGACCCTTAGCGTTGGAGGGGCCGTATGAGGCCGGCTAAGTATGACCGGGCAGTGAAGCTGCATGGTTGCCTCTTGGCGAGGGCTTTGATCCCTGGCGTTGCGAGTAGGGAAGCTACCGGCCAAGGATAGCCGAGCAGGGAAGCCGCTCGGCTGCCTCTACGGAGGACTTAGACCCTTAGCGGTGGAGGGGTCGTATGAGGCCTGCTAAGGATATTTGGGCAGTGAAGCTGCGCGGTTGCCTCTTGACGAGGGCTTTGATCCCTGGCGTTGCGAGTAGGGGAGCTACCGGCTAGGGATAGCCGAGCAGGGAAGCCGCTCGGCTGCCTCTACGGAGGACTCGGATCCTTAGCGTTGGAGGGGCTTTAGGAAGCCTGCTAAGGATAACCGGGCAGTGGAGCTGCGTGATTGCCTCTTGGCAAGGTCTTTGATCCCTCGCGTTGCGAGTGGGAAAGCTACCGACCAAGGATAACCGAGCAGGGTAGCTGCTCGGCTGATTCTTCATGAGGTTTCGCCCGTCCGTCCAGTTGCAGGTGTGGGGAACAGGAACAGTCGCGGCGAACGTGCGCGTAGCATGTGCATTGAATGTGGGGGAGGCGAAGCGCCGGGGTCGCGTCGTTCCAATTCCGCCAGAGAAGGCTCGATGATCGCCATGTGGCAGCGACTTTTTGGGCAAGAGCGGGCGACCGTTGAGTTCCGTTGGGGCGCAGCAGGCCATATAAAGCTGAAGGAGCACTAGTCTTTCCTTTCCTCGCAAACAGAGTGTCGAGAATGCAGGACTTCCCTTTTACCATCCCCGAGATCATCCACTTCAAAGACGTATACCTCTATGACCAGAACTGCACCAAGGACTGTTAGTTATATGTATGCCCTAGAGGCCATTACTGTACATTGGATGTATATTGTAGTGGATGCTGGGACATATATAGGAAGGACTTTCTTGCTCGACATGATAGTACGCTATCTGGTTGCTCTTTATCTTAACATGTATACTTTCTGTCTCTCTGATTACATGTTGATAAAGCCCTTAGGATGTGTACTCGACTTCCAGGACTATGATGAAGATCATACTAGTGGGGCCTGGGTAGTCAATGAGTACATCCTTCATTGTTCCTAGTCATGGGAGTATCGAGACGGGGCATCGATATTCCAGAGTAGACTAGCGTATATTTTCTCGACCCATGTGATGGGCGATGGATGATCCCATATCCATTGGTGTTTGACATCAGAGATGGTATACGGGTGCTCAGTGGAGACTGGGTACACTGAACGGACTCGCCGAGAACTCCCAGATGGTATTATACCTCACGTTAGATGGCAGTTCTCTGGTGACACTGGTACAGCTTAGTCTGTTGACCCGAGATCGTCATAGAGTCTTGTGTGTCTCCCACTGTGTTTTGATTTCCACCCTACCACGGCTCTACTGAGTCGTGCAAACAGGTGGTTTTTGGACACAGTCCCGATTCACATAGAGGCAATGAGCGATAGGAGGAGATTCGTCTCTCCCGGTATTGGAGGTTGATGTTGCGCTATGCTCGACTGGCCATAACAGGAAATCCCTGGCCAGGGTTGCAGTGACCTACCGGTAAGTGTTATCAGTAGTTTCACACATGTCATGGACTTCATGTCGGCATGACTTATCGAGCTATTGGGGTCTGACGTTTACCACCCCTAGGCGAGATATGCGACATATCAGACGAACAGACCGGACTGTACGGTAAGTGTTACTGGTTGGATTCACAGGAGTGTGAGCGGGCTTGCTCGTCGATCTTCTGATCGCTCAATACCCGGGTGGCCGTTACGTTTAGCAGACCGCTTGCGGCTTGTGGGTGTTTGATATGATCATCATCTGCTGCCGGCGTATTGACGAGTCTTTAGAGTCCTACACAGAGGTTTCCTGGCTCAAGCGAAACGAAATAGGAGCGCATATGAGATATGTGCGGGACCGAGAATAATGCGTGTATGTGATACCGTATTCCATTCTCGCGATGAATGTATCGATTGGCATATGCGATATAACCTAGTTATCGAATCAAGGATTGATTCGATAAGTCGATACATAGGATACTAGTCGGTTATATACGATATGACCGGATCGTTAAATCAAGTATTGATTCAATGATTTAATGCATAATTATATATTTGATATATTACTTTGCATTAACTAGTATTGGTTCACTTTAAATGGATTTTCTCACTTGAATTGTGCACATTGTATATGTGATATATTTTGTGCACATGATTGTATCATGTTTGATGATACATTCTAACTTGGGTTTGTGTAAAGAATTGACCATGGTTATATGAATGGTTAGGGTTTCATTTTATTTACTTATTCATTTATTTATTCTTTTTGTTTATTTTGGCAAAAGAAAATGATAAAGATAAATGAATGGTGGCTATGTTTGTTTTTAGTTGAAGATTCATGAAGCATTGACTTAGTCACCATTCTTGTCTCATGCTTAACCCTAACCACTTAAACTAACCCTAGTTCATTCTCTACACTTAACCAAGGGTTAGTATATGATACGGATTATTTTTCTTTTCTATTTTATTAACTTATCATATTCATCTTCATCTTCTTCTTCATCTTGAACAAGAAGAAAAACTAGATTCCATCAATGGTGATTGATGAAAAAGAGTGAGAAATCCAATTCTAAAGTGAACCCACTTCCTATTTCTTCATCCTCTACCTCTTGACAAGTAGTATAGGGTGTTTCCTTCATAAGTTTTCATGGCTTGGTGAAGGTGGAGCTTGATCTAGTGATGCCTCGACGTAGATCATCTTCGGCATCGTAGTCGATGACCTAGCCCACTTTTTCTCCGATGAAGCCGACAATAGAGCCCGGGATCCGATGATTGCAGCGAGGAGACTTCATCGCGGAGCCATGGAGATGGAGAAACGGATCTACAAAGGTTGTATGTTCGTTTACTTTTAGTTAAGATGTTAACTAGTTTCTTTTTCGCCTAAACTTCTAGCCAACGATCCGTATTAGGGTTTCTCGGCACCCGTTAAATTAGAAATTGGCATGGTTGATGCCTTGTGAGACCTCACTAGAGTGCCTAGGAACCTTTCAAGGACATGGTGCAGTTGGTATATGGGAGCATCGAGGAGCACTTCGGCCAGCTGCTCTCTCGATGCTCCTCCCTGCTGCAACTGCTGAGGTACTCCATCTGGAGGGCATCGCCGGGGCTTTACAACCCCCCTGTCCGAGTAGCTCTATGACAAAGCCGTGGGCAAGCTGCGGTCTCTGAGGCGCTTCGGCCTGATCTTCGCGAACCGGCTGGCTCGCTCAGAGGCGCTCGTCCGCGAGTGCTAGGAGCTGAGGCTCGGGGTCAACGTACGCGGGGGGAACCGAGGGAAGAGGTTGGATCTCGCGAGGCCTCGGTGGTGGAGATCTTTACTGAGTATCATGAGCAATGCTCTCTGCACCTCCTTCCCCCGCTGTTGTAATTTTCTTTTTCTTTTTGTATGTATGGCTGAGGAGCCCATAATACCCTTTTTGAATAAATGAGATCTTTCCTTCTTTTTTGCAATATTCCGTTGATCTTTATTAAATTAACAATAGACCCTAGAAAGAGTTTACATTGCCCCAAAAGAAAAGTACATGATAATAGATGACCTTATTAGTATGGCCCAAGCTCCCTGGAGGCTTGTTGGTTTCCGTGCTTGGCACCGGGTACGGGGCTTCCTGAGCGCCGAACTGGTAATCTACCAAAACGAGCATGATCTGGCCGATGGTCAGCTCGGCGGGAAGGGGATGCTGCTCCTGCTCGCGGTCGGCCTGCCTTTTGTCCCTTAAGTAGGTGGCGGGTGCCCCGATCGGATGAGCTCCTCGATATAGTTCCGGAGTTTCTTACAATCCTCCATGGCATAGCCCAGCGTCAGGTGGAATGCGCAGTAAGGACCCTATGTTCGCTTCGAAGCCTGACGCGGGATTGGAGGGAACTTGAAGAACCCCTCGCTTTGGTCCTCCTCTAGTAACATTGTGAGGGAGATGTTGAGCGGGGTGTACTCCTGGAACTTCGGGTGATAGGGCTGCTGACGCTCCAGCCTTTCTTCCCGAGCCCTCTTCTTCTGGTCGGACCGTTCTACTCGGGGGAGGTTCGCATTCACCTCGGACTCCAGCTGAACCTTGTGCTCGGTCCACGCCTTGACCTCGGCCATGGTTTTAGGCTGTGCCAACGTGAAGGAGCGCAACCACTCCTTGTGCCTAAGACCGGATCTGAGCACCGTGATGACGGTCTCATCCCGGTGCTCGGGGACCTCGAGGAGGGCGTTGTAGAAGCGGGTGATGTAAGCCTTGAACGTCTCTTTGTCCCCGCTCTTAATTGTGAAAAGGTAGTCGACCGTGCGCTTCTGCCGACGGTTCCCAATGAAGTGGCCGAGGAACTGAGTAGCCAGCTCGTCGAAGGTCGAGATTGAGCGAGGCTCGAGTCCTCGGAACTAGTCCCGACCAGAGCGGATGAGGGTGGCTGGGAAGGCCCTGCACTGGGCGGCGTCGGAGTGGTCCTGGAAGCTCATCCCCACGGTGAAATCATCCAAATGGTTTTTGGGATCGGTTTTCCCGTCGAACAGAGAGACTTTCGGGGGCTTGTTACGCGAGGAGACGTGGACAGCGAGCATTCCCTTGGTAAACGGCTTGGTGAGCGAGTCGGTGGTGTACTTAGCCCCGTCGCCCGAGAGGTTACCTTCCCAGCGCATGCCCTCGATCTTCTTTTTGAAGGCGTCGAGTCGGCCGCGGTACCCCGAGGATTCGGCGTCTTATGATCCCTGGCCTCTGCTGTGCGGACCTGCGTCTGGGCGCGGCACCGGTTCCTCTCGATGAGGTCCCTCAGATCCCCGGGCGAGGTGGCTCTCGAGCCGTCATGGCGAGCCCCTTCTGTGCGACCCCGTCGAAGGAGGGGGTGTCGATCATGCCTGTTGACAGGCGAGGTGACCGACATCTCCTTAGGGGGATAAAGGTCGCGAGGAGGCTCGAAGCGAGGCGCTCTGGCGGCAGATCTTGGCGTGGAGCCGTAGGGCGCCCAGTGTGCCTCAGAGAGTATCGGCCCGTGGGATCTATGGCCAGGGGTCATAGCCTGCTGATGGTCAGCCGTGCCGACGAGGGCAGAGCCTTCTGGAGGTGGAGGAGCGGTGATCTGGGGCCCTGGCCCGGCCGTCTGGACACGGATGAGCGCCTCCACGAAGGACTGTAGCCGATTTATTCGGCTGGTGAAGGCGTTGATGATGGTCGTCGGGGGAGGTTCATCCGCGCCTCCGGTGAGGGGGAGGCGGAGGCTGGTACCCGGATCTTCAGGATGGTCGATCGCCATATGGATGGAGATCGGAAGGCCAACTTTATCTTTTGTGGAGTTTCTTTCCCACAGACGGCGCCAACTGATAGAGGTTTCGGGTCTCCGTCAAATGTTGTCTTCCGTCGATCTCCTGGTGGATTTTGGAAGCGATCTTCTGTTGCGTGTGGGTCTCAATGGGTTTTGAGGAGATTGATGGTTTTGAGAAGTTTAGCGCCGAATACCTGCAAAGAAGTCCCGGGGTGGTTTGGTACCACCGAAGACCCTCCGATAATTAAGTTAGCTCGAGATCCGAGCAGAGTAACGGCTAAGTGGAGTAAAAATGGCGGTAGCACGCAGCAGCAGGCGCGAGAATCTCGCCGGCAGTTACGCTCTCGACGTCATGCCTGCGTAATGAGCGGATCGCCCATTAATGGGGATCGTGATGGCGTGGAACGTAAGATGTTGCTGGCGAAGAATCTACGCATGGCGAGATTTGCGGAGCGGCGGTTACGCTTGTGAGTGGTGGAGTCGGTCAGTCGGAGGACCGAGGAAAACGGCCTCGGCTGGAGAGCTTGAGAACGAGCGAGAGGGCCGAAGAATCTTGGTCCTGTGGCAGCTTGGGACGAGCTGAGAGGCCGAGGAGACCAATTTCTAGGGGCCAGTTTGTGCTTGCAGGTCGGGTACAGGGATAGCCTGGTCGGCCCCTGCGGCCCTTTTTTCTGGGCTCTAGGACACGTCATCTGCCACGTGTCCTGATCTAGGAGATCGCCAATACTGAGCATCATCAATTATATATTTAAAAACATGGTTTTCCTTTACTTTGAGTTTCTCTCTTTTAAAAAAAAATTGAGAAAAATAAATAGGGTAACTAAGAACCCAGCCCGATAAGATATTTCACATTTTGGGCATTTGGATACGTGAGGAAGCAAAAGAAGGGTAATGCTAGAGAGTGGACAATCAGCATAAAACTAAGTGGGATATCTATAAAATTATAACTTTTTTCCCTTTTACAGGGCTTAGGGCTTGACATGTTCATTACGATCTACAGAATTCATTATAAAATTGTAACTTCACAAATAGTATCACATGAATTTAATAAGGGGTTGCTTGCATAAACCAATTGCTTTTCCTAATTAACATAAAAGCACCACAATTTTTAATACATGTATTTTGCTCCAACTTTAACCGACTTTGCAATTTCATTACGGCCAATTATTTTTTGTTTCAGTTACCAGTGATTATATCATCATGAGTAATTTTTTTAACGGTGGTTAAGATAAGGGGGCAAAGTGCAATTTTTTAATTGCAAAGAAGTTCAATGCTATATGAGAGAAAAGGTAAGGGGAGTTTCCTGCAGTGTAGCCTTAATGTAGAGATTTTGTGAACACTTTTGAGTCATGCATAGATCTGTATACGCTTTAGAGTTTACAAGCAGAAAGCTGCATAACGCTTCATCAGGAAACAATCAGGAAACAGACAAAGCTGCTTTTCCTCTAAAACGCCAGCATGAAACTATTTTTAGTATATATGTATATATTTTTTTTATAAAGATAATGAAATCAAAGAGCTTACCTAATGATGAGAATAAGACCCAAGAGAAAATCAGCATGCATTATTTCAGCTTTCCAGTATCATTCTAGAAATATAGAGAGAACTATTAGGTAATCAATCAATTTTTCCGGACGTCAAAAACCCCTGACCTCGAAATGGTAATCAACACCATATGAAAAAGTTTTTAGTTGTCAAGAAACTCCTTACCTGTGATATCTAGTAATTGCATGTTATATCTAGTTCCATGCGAGCAGTTGCATGTGATATCTGGACCGTTTCATATGATATCTAAATAGTTTGTATGAATTGGTTAGATATAGTAGGCTACTATATACATACTGCAGGAAACTTTCCAGAGGTTTTGACCACCGCTTCGAGGCTAGGGGTGTTATTGACATTGGAAAAAGTGCTTGTGAGTTTTGACATCACTGCATTAAAACACATACACAAACACAGTTGGGTTAGTTGCAAGGAGAGGCACCACCAGCACTCACATTTCCAAGCAACAGGACAAAGTTAGAGAGAAACAGATGACATGTGAGCAGAGCTTGGGTTCATGTGAGAGAAAGGAGGGCTGGTGTTTACTGTTTCATTTGCTAGCTTGACTCAACTATGAGTTTTTATTTTTTTTTGATGTTTTTGTTTTCGAAAATTTTAGAGGTGAGGAGTTGTATGTATGGGGGCAAATTGGGAAATTTGGCGGGGAAGGAGTGGAGAAAAGGAGGGCTGGTGTTTACATTCAAGGAGCTGGAATCGGCGACAGACGGATTTAGTGAAGGCAGTGTGATTGGAAACGGAGGGTATGGTGTTGTTTTTAAGGGGGTTTTGAGAGACGGGACGGCCGCCGCTATCAAGGAGTTGCATAGAGAAGGGAAGCAGGGGCGAGAGAGTTTAGGATATGGAGCTCTCACCTTCGTTTTTTCCGGTTTAGTTTTTGTTGTTTAGCGACTTGATCATATTGATATTGTTTACGATTATTCCATAGAGATCTGACTAATTTTACGCTGGATGCCGTGTACCCAACGGTAGGCTGGTTTTTTCCCTTGGTTCTCTAGAAAGTTTTAAATGAATTATAAAAGAACTCAAAGAAAATCAATTGGAAATTTGGCCTTCATATAATTTTACTTTATTTTTGCTCCTCATCACATGAAATGAAACCAACCATAATAAACACACCATTTTACATGCTTCACTGTCTCACTCATTTTTTGCCCACATACTCTTTTAATGTAGAGGCACAGAATAATTAATGTAGCATATATTAGGTATATTATCAGGAAAAAAAAGTAAATTGTCAAAAAGCCCCCCGGCCAGCTTCAAACTTGTGTATCCCCTGGCCTTTTGCTCTTTTTTAAAAAAAAACTGGCCCCAAGTGAAACCCCCTTTGTACTTGTTGCCTATAATAATATCTAAAAGGTTGCATATAATATCAAAGCAGTTGGCCAAGACCGGGTCGGATAAGGTTAATGGTTCAATTGTGACCCGGGTGTTAGGGACTGGTGGATATGTTGCACCCTAGTGAGTGCTTTACTTTGTGGGGGTGTTATTTGTAGTTTTCCCCGTATAGCACTTATACCCCGGCTAAATTGCATAAATGTACCCATCAAAACTTTCATGTTTTTTGCAATCGATACCATGAACTAATTTAATTGCAAACAAGTACAATGAACTATCGCCTCCGATTGCAACTAAATATCATCAATTTTTCTTCCGTTAGCAAACATTATATTTAACTGTCATGTTATCAATATTTGACCTGTTTTTCCCATTTTACCCTTATGTTCTCAGTCAACGCATAAAATTTCGATGGATATAATGATCCATTAAGACACAAAAATTAATGTCGTATGGTAGTTATGTCATAAAAATAGTTCACGGTACTTATCTCTGATTATTAAAGTTCTGGTATCAATGACAAAAAACGTGAAAATTGATGGATACATTTGTGCAATTTAGCCTTTTTTCAATGAGAGCTTACGTAATTAAAAATAACCTTTAAGGTAGTAAACTGAAAAACAAAGATAGTTTATGGTATTTTGGTGTGATTTAGCCTTTCTTTTGCTTATAATGTGGTTGGATTATAAATTGAGACCAAGTAGAATGTAACTAATATGAATTTATTTTTTTCATTCGGTTGATGTGATGAACCTACCGTTTCTTAATTCATATTTGGATTCTGTCGGTGCACCAAATTTTCTCAAAGGAAGCAACTTTGCGGCAGCTCGGTCGACGAAACTTCCAGCAACAGCATCATCTGTCAGCCCGTTTTCTTTTGGGATTCAGGTCGATCAATTTCTTCGATTCAACCAACGGGTTATCGAATTGCTAGCTAAAGGTACAGTCAGTATTTGTTCTCGGTAGCATTGTTATAGTTATAACCTATAGTCGAGCTTTAAATTTTTATGCTACCGTTTACAATCGACGCAATATTTCAGATACTTTTTCGCATCTAAAGATGATGTGACAAAAAACAAAGGTTAAGAATTGTGTGCGTCCGTGCATGTTAGTGTGCATGTGTTCGTGCATGTTTCTGAACATGAATTTATTAAAACATGAAATCCTATCATACGAAGCATAGCATCACAAGTTATCATTTTTTTTCTCTTGCAGGCAACAAATTCATGAAATACATTCCTCAATTGGGTTTCTTCGGTAAAGGACTCTACATGTTTGATATAGGCCAAAATGATATCACAGGCGCATTCTATTCCCAATCCGAAGACCGAATTTTGGCTTCGATTCCGATCATCCCGTCAGAATTCGAGACCGGACTTAAGGTTGTACAAATACTCTTCAAATTCAAAGTTGATTTTTTAAAAAAAAAACATTTTTGTGTTTTCAGAGATTATATGACCAAGGTGCAAGGAGATTTTGGATTCATAACGCAGGCGCTCGGTTGCTTACCTCAACACGTAGCTGCATTAATTTGGTAAAGATGTATCGAAATTGGATGAGATCGGATGTGTGAGCGCGCGCAATCGAGTCGCTAAGCTTTTCAATTTACAACTTCATGCACTGTGCACAAGATTCCCGGGGGGTTGGGGGGTTTGGAGAAGCAAATATCACGTATGTCGATATATTCTCTATAAAGTCCAATCTTATAGCTAACTATTCTACATATGGTAAGCATTTCTTAAGGTAGTTTAGTGCAAAACTGTGAGAGTCAAGAGTAATTTAGCGAAATTTAGCTTTCTTTATATGTACATGCAACAAATGCTAATAATTGGGACAAACCAAACTAGTTTTGCAAAAAATAATCTTTTTTTTTTAAATTTATTTTTTCAGGATTTGGGAATCCTATAGCAGCATGCTGTGGATTTGGAGGGCCACCTCTAAACTACAACACTCGAGTTCGGTTGCGGACAAACAAAGATTCTAAATGGAAGTTCGGTAACAGCGAAAGGGTGCAGTGATACTACTCGATATGTTAACTGGGATGGAATTCATTATACAGAGGCAGCAAATCTTCATGTTTCGTCGCAAATCCTCACCTGAAAATATTCCGATCCTCCGTTTTCGGACAAAATGCCGTTTCTTCTCAAACTCAAGTTCTAAGGGTCTTATTTATGTGTAATGCCTTGCAAATTGCATTCAAATCTATATCTAATAATTTGTCACTAAGGTCATTATTTTACTTGTGTGAAAAGAATTTCTCCTTTATGAAAATGGTGACAGAACATATTCTTGTTGCCTCAAGTCCAAATTATCTGCATGAACTTAAACATGCATGTACTTTAGTTTACGGATATGAGAAAAGGCGAAGAAAGAATATGATCCCAAAGCAAATGAAAATACAACTAGGCTTAGCTATCTAGCATTTAAAAGAATCAAAACAAAGCAAAGCATTTCGCTTTATTTCCTCACTAGCTCACACCATCATATTCCACTCATCCCTTGATAAGAACCTCGCCTTCCCTCTCTTTCCTCTCTCTAAATTCTTTCTCTCTCATGGAAAATAAGCAAGCTACGGCCGCCGCCACAACCACCACCTCCCACCCCTTGGGCATGTGTGAGAAGCTCTTCCATGCTTTTGAACCGACGTTTCGTCCCCTCCGCCGCCTCACTTTCCGCCAGCACGATCCTGACTATCCAGTTTCAACTCCGGCTCCGCCAGGAAAAACTGAGTCTCCAAAAAACGCTCCACAGAAAGAACTGCCGATGCCCACACCTCCGAAGGCGGAGGTGCGGCCTCTGGGTCCATTGCCACAACCGTCTCAGCCGCCACCGCCGAAGGTCAAGGTGGCGAAACTGACAAAGGGACAGTCGGCGATAGAGAAGGCGAAGAAAGGGATCAATGAGAAGGTGGATGATTATATCAAGAGTGCTAAAGTTAAGATCAGGAGCGGTTCTAACGTCGGAAAGGCTTCGGCCGCTAAATGAAGTATAGTGTGTTTCAGTTAAGGATTTCCTCTTATTTATTTTGTGGTGATTGCAAGTCTGTGCTTCTGTTTAAAATTTTAGTTTTGTGAGATCTTTGTAACTGTTGAGACAGGTATCTTTTTATGGCCTGTAAAAATAAATAGCTTTTTCGTGCGGTTCTTAATCTTCATGTCTGCTTTATTAATTACAGTAAAAAGATGTATTTTTTTTCATGCGTAAATATAATTTGTATGCGTGTTAAACTTGTTTTACACTACTACGATGCGGCGTTACCACTACGGATAGAGAAACTCCTCGGGCTAACTTTTTATTGTCCCTACGGTTTACTCCGTAAGGACATTGTTTGTCCCTATGGTGCCCACCGTAAAGACATAAATAAATTAAAAAATATTAAAATGTAATGTCTTTATTTGGTCATACGGTGCCGCAAAAGAGAGCCCTACGGATTAATTCGTAGAGACAAAAAAAGGTTATTTAGAAAAAAAATCTAAGAATTTTCCCACTGTTTTCCAAAATTTCCCACCAACCCGCGCCAGGTCAAAATTCCCGTCCATTGTCACCGCCCCACTCTCGTCGCCGAGTTCCTCCTCCATCGCCGTCGATCGAGCTCGTCGTGGAGTTCCTCGTCGCCACCAATTGTCCTCGTCGCCGCCTCTACCACTTCGAGCTCTATCTTTCCGGTCTCCACCTTGTTGAAGCCTTGCTCTCCATCATCTCGAGGAACTTTACTCGTCGGTCGATCTTTGACAAAGATGAGTTAATTTTGATTTTAATTTATAATTTTATTGTTTTTAATTGGTGTTATTGTTGTTGATTTTAGGGTAAGGGTTAGGGTTATAAGGCCGAGATAATTGGGGTTAATTTGAGTTAGGGTTAGGATTTGGGTGATGATTAGGGTTAGGGTTAGGGTTAGGGTTAGGGTTAATTAGGTAAAATAGGGTCAGGGTTATAAGACCGGGTTAATTGGGGGTTAATTTGGATTAGGGTTAGGCTCTGGATGATGATTAGGATTAGGGTTATGGTTAATTAGGTAAAATAGGGTTAATATTAGGGTTTCGGTGATGATTAGGGTTAGGGTTGATTTGGGTTAATTAGGTAAAATAGGGTTGGTGATGAGTAGGGTTGGGGTTGATTAGATTAATTATGGTTAATTTTGGTTTAGGCTAGGGTTAATTTGGGTTAGGGTTTGGGTGATGTTAGGGTTAAGTTTATGGTTAATTTGGGTTAATTAGGTAAAATAGGGTTAATTTGGGTTTGGGTGATGATTAGGGTTAGGATTAGGGTTAATTTGGGTTAAAGTGATAATTCTGGTTAATTTGGTTTAATTAGCTTAATTTTGGGTTAATTAGGGATAATTTGAATCAGGGTAATTATTAGGGTTAATTTGGATTAATTAGGTTAATTTGGGTTAAGATTTAGGGTGCACTAGTTCCTTCAATAGGATACTCGATGATAACGTAAACGTAAAAGCTTACCGTAAACATAAGAAAACCTTACCTTAAACTAAAATTTTCAAACCCTTAAAAACGAAACGTAAACGTAAAAGCTATTCAAGTTAAATATTCAAGTTAAAACCAATATATGATTAGGGTTTTAGGGCCGGGTTAATTGGGGGTTAATTTGGATTAGGGTTAGACTTTGGGTGATGATTAGGATTAGGGTTATGGTTAATTAGGTAAAATAGGGTTAGGGTTAGGGTTTCGGTGATGATTAGGGTTAGGGTTAGGGTTGATATGGGTTAATTAAGTAAAATAGGATTGGTGATGATTAGGGTTAGGGTTAATTAGATTAATTAAGATTAATTTTGGTTTAGGCTAGAGTTAATTTGGGTTAGGGTTAATTTGGGTTAGGGTTTGGGTAATGTTAGGGTTAGGCATATGGTTAATTTGGGTTAATTAGGTAAAATAGGGTTAATTTGGATTTGGATGATGATTAGGGTTAAGATTAGGGTTAATTTAGGTTAATTAGGTAAAATAGTGTTAATTTGGGTTAGAGTGATAATTAGGGTTAATTTGGTTTAATTAGCTTAATTTTGGATTAATTAGGGATAATTTGAATCAGGGTGATGATTAGGATTAATTTGGGTTAATTAGGTTAATTAGGGTTAAGAAGGTGCACTAGTTCCTTCAGTAGTATACTCGATGATAACGTAAAAGTAAAAACTTACTGTAAACGTAAGAAAACCTTAACCTAAACTAAAATTTTTAAACCCTTAAAAACGAAACGTAAACGTAAAAACTATTCAAGTTAAATGTTCAAGTTAAAACCAATATATGATTAGGATTATAGGGCCGGGTTAATTGGGGGTTAATTTGGATTAGGGTTAGGCTTTGGATGATGATTAGGGTTAGGGTTATGGTTAATTAGGTAAAATAGGGTTAGGGTTAGGGTTTCGGTGATGATTAGGGTTAGGATTGATTTGGGTTAATTACGTAAAATAGGGTTGGTGATGATTATGGTTAGGGTTAATTAGATTAATTAGGGTTAATTTTGGTTTAGGCTAGGGTTAATTTGGGTTTAGGTTAATTTAGGTTAGGATTTGGGTGATGTTAGGGTTAGGCTTATGGTTAATTTGGATTAATTAGGTAAAATAGGGTTAATTTGGGTTTGGGTGATGATTGGGGTTAGGGTTAGGGTTAATTTGGGTTAATTAGGTAAAATAGTGTTAATTTGGATTAGAGTGATAATTAGGGTTAATTTGGTTTAATTAGTTTAATTTTGGGTTAATTAGGGATAATTTGAATCAGGGTGATGATTAGGGTTAATTTGGGTTAATTAGGTTAATTTGGGTTAAGATTTAGGGTGTACTAGTTTTTTCAGTAGGATACTCGATGATAACGTAAACGTAAAAGCTTATCGTAAACGTAAGAAAATTTTACCCTAAACTAAAATTTTCAAACTCTTAAAAACGAAACGTAAACGTAAAAGCTATTCAAGTTAAATATTCATGTTAAAAACAATATATGATTAGGGTTTTAGGGCCGGGTTAATGGGGGGTTAATTTGGATTAGGGTTAGGCTTTGGGTGATGATTAGGGTTAGGGTTATGGTTAATTAGGTAAAATAGGGTTAGGGTTAGGGTTTCGGTGATGATTAGGGTTAGGATTGATTTGGGTTAATTAGGTAAAATAGGGTTGGTGATGATTAGGGTTAGGGTTAATTAGATTAATTAGGGTTAATTTTGGTTTAGGCCAGGGTTAATTTGGATTAGGGTTAATTTAGGTTAGGGTTTGGGTGATGTTAGGGTTAGGCTTATGGTTAATTTGGGTTAATTAGATAAAATATGGTTAATTTGGGTTTGGGTGATGATTAGGGTTAGGGTTAGGCTTAATTTGGGTTAATTAGGTAAAATAGTGTTAATTTGGGTTAGAGTGATAATTACGGTTAATTAGCTTAATTTTGGGTTAATTAGGGATAATTTGAATTAGGGATAATTTGAATTAGGTTAATTTGGGTTAAGGTTTAGGGTGCACTAGTTGCTTCAGTAGGATACTCGATGATAACGTAAACGTAAAAGCTTACTGTAAACGTAAGAAAACCTTATCCTAAACTAAAAATTTCAAACCCTAAAAAACGAAACGTAAACGTAAAAGCTATTCAAGTTAAATGTTCAAGTTAAAATCAATATATGATGATTAATGAAAATATGAAACTTTCATATTCTCATCGATATTCATATATGAAAATCAAAACGCGACTTAGTCTCCGTCTATCGGTTAACATACGTTTGATATTCATTATGATATAGAACTATACAAAGATTGTTACATATCTGACGGTATAGTTCGATACTAATAACCGTCGTGTAGTTTATGTGACGAGAAAATTCAATCGTATGATGACCGATAGATTTGTCCAGTGTGGAAAAGTTATGAATGTATAAAGCAAACGCCTGCATTCACTTGTGTTTTCATTCGTTTCGAATTATTTCGTCGGTACTTTTCCGTTGGTTCTCCATGTATAAAGATAGATTGGTTGTTCATCTCAACGTTGTTTCACAGCATTGAAATGATTATTTATTCTATTACAGTGTACTCGGAGAACAGCGGGGAAGTGCTGCCGAAATTTACTCGAAACGGATGAAAGCACAAGAGAATGGGTGTCTACTCTATACATTCTTAATGGGATAGAAGCCTTACCCCGACAACCGAAACACACACATACAACACGAATACACAACAAACGCACACACAAAGCACATACACACTAACAACCCTACACTTAAGTAAAATCATAAATTGAAATACACATATACAGAATACAATTCATAATTGGGTATCTTCAAATCTAACTTTGTTAATCGATAATTTGTTTTTTTCAACGACAAACTTGCCTCTACGGATTTTCTTCTTTGTCAGTAACCATCTTGTTCTTAGATTTCTCAATATAGTCACCATAAGCTACAATTTATATATTATACAATCTAACATGGCACATGAGTACATCAGAATTAAGAATTGGATATACGTGGAGTGATAACAACACATGCAATTTAAGTTTGTCTCAGGAGTTGTCGTTTTCATTGAATTTGCACGCGCACATGATAAGATCGTGTTAGAGAAGATTCTCTGTCCGTGCGATAGATATGGGAATAAGTTCTGGTAAAAGGTAGAAATCGTAGAGCTTCACATCGTTAAACATGGTTTTACTAGATTTTATACAACTTGGCTACATCACTCGGAAGGACAAGAAGAAACGGTAATACGGCACAAGAAGAAGGAGAAGAGGTAATGCGGCAAAAGAAAAAGACGATAACTTCTTTCCAGGAGAAAAAATTGAGGATATGGTAGAGGCTGCCCTGGGTGATAGTATTCCAACCGAAGATGACATTTCTTCCGGTCAAGAACCGCGTGCGGATAAGTATGAAAAGTTCATGAATGATGCTAGAAGACCCATTTATAAGAATGCAAAGTATTCCATCCTATCATGGTTCGTTCAGCTTTTCCAGATTAAGTGCCTAAATGGATGGAGCAACAAGTCATTCACGATACTTCTGAAGTTCCAGAAAGATTATATGCCCCCGGGAATAACGTGCCCAATAGCTGGTACGAAACCCAGAAGATGATGTCTGACTTGGGTTTGAAGTGTGAGAAGATTCATGCATGTTCCAAAGATTGCGTGTTGTATTGGAAAAAGAATTCAGATTTGAAAGAGCGTCCAACATGCGGAAAGGCCAAATATAAGTGTTAGTTATATGTGTGCCCTAAAGGCCATTACTGTACATACGATGTATATTGTAGTGGATGCTTGGACATATATAGGGAGAGCTTTCTTACTCGACATGATAGTATGCTATCTGATTGTTCTTTGTCTTAACATATACACTGATTTTCTCTATGTTACATGTTGATAAAGCCCTTAAGACGAGTACTTGATTACCAGGATTATGATGCAGATCATACTAGTGGGGACAGAGTAGTCGGTAAGTACATCCTTCAAATGTTTCTAGTCGAGGGTGTATCGAGACAGGGCATCAATATACCAGAGTAGATTAGCGTATAGCTTCTCGACCCATGTAGATGGGCGATGGATGATCCCATATCCATTGGTATTTGATATCAGAGATAGTATACGGGTGCTCAGTGGAGACTGGGTACACTGGACGGACTCGTCGAGAACTCCCAGATGGTATTATACCCCACGTCAGATGGCAGTTCTTTGGTGACACTGATACAGGTTAGTCTGTAGACCCGAGATCGTCATAGGGTCTTGTGTGATTCCCATTGTGCTTTGATTTCCACCTTAAAACGTTCAAGAGAACGTGCAAAATGGTGGATTTTGGGTACAGTCTCGAATCACATGGAGGCAATAAGCGATAGGAGGGGTTTCGTCTCTCCCAGTATTATGGGTTGATGTTACGCTGTGCTCGATTGGTTATAATAGGAAGTCCCTGGTCATGGCTGATTCAGAGATATACTGGTAAGTGTTATCAGTAGTTTCTCGACCCGTTATGAGCCTCATATCGGCATGACTTATCGGTTACTGGGGTCTGACGTTTACCACCCCTAGACCAGATATGCGACATATCAGACGAAGAGACCGGACTCTACGGTAGTGTTACTGATTGGATTCGCAGGAATATGAGTAGGCATGCTTGTTGATCTTCTGATCTCTCAATACCCGGGTGGCCGTTACGTTTAGCAGACCGCTTACGGCTTGTGGGTGTTTGATATGATCATCACCTACTGCCGGCGTATTAACGAGTCTTTAGAGTTTTACACAGAGGTTTCCTGGCTCAAGCGAAATGGAGTAGGAGCACATATGTGATATGTGCGGGACCAAGATTAATACGATATGTGATACCGTATTCTATTCTCGCGATATGTGACATCGGTCGATTATATGTGATATATCCGGGTTATCGAATCAAGTATTGATTTGATAAGTTGATACACATGGTATTAGTCGGTTATATGTGATATAGCCGGATTATTAAGTCAAGTATTGATTTGATAATTTAATGTATAATTATATATTTGATATATTAACATACATTAACTAATACATGCTCGCTTATGATTTGTTTTCTCACTTGACTTGTGCACATTGTATATATGTGATGTTTGTGTGCGCGCGCGCATGATTTGTGTCATGCTTGATGATACATGCAACAAGAGTGTGTGTATGGCTTACACTATGCTTGCTTTAATGTAAGGTTTTTAATTATTTAAGTAATTCAAAATTGATGGAATTATTCATGCTTGAAGCTTGTAGAAGCTTGTAGTGTTTTTGACTAAGTCCAAAAGTTTTGTTTTAGTAAAGATATTTATAAACCTAACCATTATAGCTAGCCACGGTTATCTCTCTACAAAAGTTAACATATGATGTTAACTCACCATGGTTGCCATTCTCTACTTGAGATATTATTCATGAGAGATATTTCTTCTTTTTCTTCTTCTTCTTCCAAAAACTTTCTAACTTCAATGGAGATGAGAGAAAAAGAGTGAGAAAATTATTCCTAAAATGAGTAAAATTCCTACTTCATCATCCTCTACTACTTGCCATTTAATATAGAGTGTTTGCTTTACTAATTCCACAATTAGTGAAGAGATGGCTTGGGTTAGTGTCTCCTCGACGTCGATCATCTTCGTCTTCAAAGAATTCGATGCAAGCTTGTTCATTTCTTCATGGGAGCCTCTCTAGAGTCCGGGAGTTCATGATCGCAGCGAAAGGACTTCTACACGGAGCTATTGAAGTGAAGGACCGGTCTACAAAGGTTGTATTTCTTGTTCACTTTAGTTGCAAAGTTGTTTGCTTTTCTTTTCGTCGGATTTTCTAGTATACGATTCTAGATTAGGGTTAGCTAGTACGGCTAAAATTTTAATTTGGCATGGAAGATGCCTCCCGAAAGCTTGCTGCCGTGCTAGGTAACCCTGCAATGGTATCAGAGCCATACTAGAAAATTAGACGGATTTTGTTAGGATTACGAAACCGAAACGACTCCGAAACTTAAAACACGAAAATGTATTTTCCATCGGATTTAAAAAGTCTTCAAAATTTTTTTTAAAACAACTGCAGAATGTTGTATGAGATGCAATATAAACACAGTACAAAATTGAGCCCCTCTCGCCGGAATTTGGCCGGCCACATTGATCATTTTTCCAGCCTGCTCGGCCAAATGGTGTTGGTTTTGGTTGAATTTTGTACTGTGTTCCAGAATCTGGGTTTTAGTGTTTCAAAAGTTGTTTGTTTTTTCTAAGTTTGCATGTGATGTGATCTTACACTATAAGCAATTCGGAGTATTTCATATTCATAGTTTTAACATTGTCTCGGGTATTCGCATGTTGTCTAGGCGAAGTCAAAAAGTTCGATCGAATGTCAAAAACTCATTTTTCCAAGTTTAAGGTATTCGGAAAAACATGCAAGTAATTCTGTGAACTCTTTAGAAGAATGAAACCCTAACTCAACTTTTTGGACCGCGGACATACCCTAGGGTTTGCCGCAGTTCCATGGCGACATAAGTGAAGCTTGGGTCTGCTCTTCTATGGCTGGTGCATAGATACTGTGGCATATTCTAGGTATTATTAAACTGTGCTCAAGTGTTGAGCTCTCGGGAAATTGTGGGACTTTGATAATTCGATCGAAAAGTTTAACGTTGTCCGGGTATCATGTGATAGGATACAATACTTGGAATCCACACTAATTGAATTTTATAAATCTAGTAATTTAGTCTCATTTGATCAGTTGCCATGAGATTTTGATATTGATCAAAAGTCTGTCGCAATCACGTAGCGTACGCGGATACTCGCCGGGTAATCTTACTAGATAGCCATGCCCCATAGCCCCGACTAAGTGACTGTAGGAGAACCCCGTCGCCAAAAGTATCCGTTCAGGTGCTCACGGCAACGGTGTTCCGCCTTAGTGCACTTCGTCGACGGCATCAGGGGGTGCGGTCGTCTGCTAAAGTTTCCGACGAGCATTCGATCAGGTTATCGGGAATCTTATTGAATTACCCGACAGGTTATTGGAAAGTGTTTTTAATATCGAGACTAAAATGCGGGGTTTATAATTGTTAGGCATGCGATGTCTAAGGAATTCATTAGGTTAGGCATGAAATACGGAATATGAGATATTTCGGGTTTATGATGTCTAAGGTGGTTGCGGATTCCAACTGTTGTAGTTTTTCACTTTCTTTTCTGCGACCGTAAGTATAATATGTGGTGTATCGCTGGTTTTGGTGCTATATGTCAATGACAACTGGGATACGCATATTTACTTACGTTGATGACATGTGATGCTATATGTTGCTGTGATATGTTATATTGGATCGTCGTGTTTTTTAATAGCCGGGGTTTTTTATGTGAGACGAGAGTTTTTCATTTTCATTCATGTAAAAACTTGTATGTAATATTCTTTTATTGGGACACTTCCAAGTTGAGGAAGATGTCACCGTTGATATATATTATTTACTTTTCCATATTAGGATAGACCCAAGACAGGGAGCACAAGTAACCGGGTTCTAGGGTCCAGTGGGAGACCATCTCGAGGAGTAGAGACTTGGTCTCCGAACTCTAGAATTGGCAAGGTTGCTTGCCGTTCTCGTAGGAGTCTAGGGATATGGGTTTGGCTATTCATCGCGACCGTGGAATCCGTGTTTATTACTGGCTTGATATTAAACACGGAAATCCTAGTATATCCAATATTTCATATGTTATCTTCTACTGCTCTGTGATGTGATCACTGTGATATGTTCAGACGAATGCTTATATTATATATATAAGATATAATTAATATTGCTGCTTTCATTTCATATGTGATGCTTAAGAAGCATATTATGATGGGACTTCATTAATGAGATTAATGAAATAAAAGAAACCTAAAAGATGTTGTAGAAATTTATTTTAAAAACTGGTAACTCTAGTTCTTGCTTTGCATAGTGGTACTCCTTGTAGAATATTCAGCGCCTTATTCGATAAGGAAAGAGCCAAGATCCCTTCATCGGGAGTGACCTCTTTAGCGAAACTAGCAAATGCTACAACACACTCGGTTTGTCTTTTGATTACTTCTATAGTTTTTACTTTGCATAGTGGTATTTGTGAAATATTTTGCACCTTATTCGATGGGGAAAGAGCCGAGATCCCTTCACCGGGAGTGACCTCTTTAGCAAAACTAGTAAAAGTCTCAAAACACTCCTTTTCAAAATCACTCGATTCTACGACGAGATCAAGTTCATTACACAAAAGGTTTTCTTAAAAACCTGTCGTAGCCCTCCGTCATTTCAGATAAGTACTTCATAGTATTCGTGCTACGTTTGTTGGCTTCCGTCAAGGCGTAGTGTACGGTAGTTATTTATGCTTATCTACAAAAGCATATGATGCGATTGAGTTAGGATAGTCATGCGATTTTGTTGGCTTTTGTCAAGGGTCGTGCGAGTAGGTTTAATTAAATCATGAAATGTACGGGTTGAACTTGACTAGCAGCCTATGGTTTGTTGGCTTTCCTCAAGGTCATAGGATGCTGGGGGCAAAATATTATCGGAAATTTCAAGTGTTGAAATTTGCAATGAGATTGCATACCTTCTATGAGATAATTGGATCCCGAAACCCACTGCGAATAAGAGTTACTCTTGAGAGAGTTTTACACATTACAATTAGCCGATCAAGTAGGTGTCTAGAAAGGTATTAATGGGGTTACGCCCCTAGGAAAACGAGGTTTATTTTAATTAGGTCCGTGCGAAAGTACGGGGAACCTCTCTCAAAGTACCGACACTAGCCTGGCTGAAAGATTGGCGAACTTGTAGGGTGTAATTAATCTCGGCTAGTCTTACCTTTTAGGGTTTGAAAGAATATTTGACTAAAATAGTGGGAGCCATCCTGATTAGATAAAATAATAACCGATCTAATCTTGCAAGAGCATACGCAAAGTGCTTTCTTCTCATTCACTCTCTCCAGGTAGCGACCATGTCACGCCTTAATCAAGATAATAATATGGATGTATTGACCGAACCCGCTTGTTATACTGCGCTGAGGAACGTTGGTCCCGCTCTAACTTATAATTGTTATAAGACCGAGTAGGAAATAGGGGATTACCAGGATTCCCGTGCCATCCAAACGAAGAAAGTGCATGCTGATGCATTTTCTTCGGGTATGTTCATTACCAAGAACTGTTTCTGAGTATCCTCTACGTGCTGGGTATGAGATCCTTGATCTAGATCTCATATATGTAATATGTTACATGGGCTAAAGATAGGTAGAGAACTAGGAATGGGTGATAAGTTTCAAGAGTTGGAAACGGTGCATGTGTTGCAGCCAACCTTGTTGGCAGTTATCACCATGTATTACCAAATACATTGATTCTGAACGAATATTATTAGAGACCGAACCTGATATACAATATCATATCAGTCTCTTTATTTAGTAAAGAAGGATATAATTTTGTATTGTTGCATAATGTTTTGAACATTTCTTATATCAAGGGTTGATCGAATTAGGCACGTTATCTAATGACATATATGTTCTAAATCAAATCATAGTTCCTAACGTACAGAACACACACAAGAGGAAGAGTTCAGAAATGAACGAATCCTTCTTAAGATATTATATACTAGGTCATATCAATGCGACTCGACTGGCTAAGTTACATTAAGATGCATATTCAAATCAGTTTGAATTTACATCATGTGAAACTTGTCAGTCATGTCACAAAGATAAGATGATCATAGCTCCATTTTGTTATGGTCAAAATTTGCATCCCGGTTGACCAAGTCAAAGTCAAGGTCAACCCAAGCCAGGTAGGCCCAAGCAAGTGGGCCAATGCCCGGGTCGAGCCCGAACACGAAGCGTCCGGCCTTCCGCCATACCAAAATAAAAATCATGTAACGAATAATTTTGATGTAATTTTTTGTGCATGAATGTATGCAAAATGGGCATAAAGCCAATTTTTTGTAAGCCCATGGCTTATGTGCAAAAAGAAATGGCACATGAACCATGGGATGAGCAAAATGTCATTTTGTAAAGCCCAAGGGGCTATATGTAAATATGTAAGCCTATATAAGACAACATGATGATGAATAAAGTATACACTTTTCATTCCCAAAAAAAATTTGGCCCGTGCCTCTTTCTCCTTTCTCAAGGTTCTAAAACCTTCTTCTTTCTTTTGAATTAAATCAAGAGTTTTACTCTTTCTTTTTCAAAACTAAATAGTTTTTCACCACAAAACCCACAAAGGGGAACTTGGATCTACCATCAGATCTCAAAAAGAAGAGATTTTTAAAATCTCACATCTCTTGATCTTCAAGATCCGGCCAACAAAGGAAGAAGAAGGAGACCCATCTCCAGAAACCCACTTTGGGGAAGAACTAGGGCTCAAGGGGAGAAGCCCTTCATCAGTTTCAAAACATCCTAGGAGTTTAAATCTCATATATATATACAGAGAATAATAAGTGCTCCTTTTTGAGAGTACAACTCCCATTGCAGGGACCAAGTCCCTTCTGCCACTCGAGCGCCCATGTGTTGACACGTGGGGCGCTAGCGCCCTTGCATTCAGAGCACTAGTGCCCAAAGCGCTAGCGCTCTTGCGTTCATAGCACTAGCGCCCGAGCGTCCACGTGCTGACACGTGGTGCGCTAGCGCTCTTACGCTCAAAGCGCTAGCTCCCGAGCGCCTACGTGCTGATACGTGGGGCGCTAGCGCTCTTGCGCTCAGAGCGCTAGCGCCCAAAGCACTAGCGTCCGAGTGCCCATGTGCTGACACGTGGTGCGCTAGTGCTCAAAGCGCTAACGCCCTTGCGCTCAAAGCGCTAGCGTCCAAAGCGCTGGCGTTTTTCCCACGCATCCTTTGGATTCTCTTTTAAAACACAACACGCGTACACTGTACATTGAGTTCGCATGACCAGTTTAACCCGTTAATCGGAGGTTCTCTCGCTCCAAATGCGAGGGGTAATTAACAGCAGCTTAGTCCGCGGCTGCCGGAGATTCGGATCCCCACAATCAATAAACCCCGGCCTACCCTAGGCAAGGGGAATCTGTAGTACGCCTGACAAGCGCGTGCGTATTCCCATCTCAATGGGGTGACGAAAAACACCCTACAGATTCTGGCACGCCCGGTGGGACTTGATTTCTCCTCCCATATTTCAAGTTAAGCATTCATGCTAACTCAATCAATATACATATCGATATTTATACTAAAATAATAGCCTTTCATGCAGGTTTTCAAGCAATCACTTATCAACGAAGTCTCCAAAGATGAGCTCAGCTCTCAGCACAGCTCTCATCTCCTACACGATGAAGATGGACTCCAGGACTGTCCTCCCGGCCAGTCTTGGGCGACAGTGGGAGGAGCCGCTGCTATAGTTAGGCTCTATTCTGTTCGTGCCAGCTAACGCCATTCCAGCTCCTCAAGCTCCGGTAACCGACAAATCGGCCTCGAAAGGTAAGAGGCCAAATATGGTGGTCTCGAAGGCGCCCCAACCCAAATGCAAATCGATGTCTGAACGGCTTTCCATGGCCCAGCTGGGAGCAAAGCCGTCAGAATAAAAGAGGTTGCCAGACGTCACGGGCTAGCCCAGGCGATGCCTTCGACGGATACGCTGGCGGATGGCTTCTCAAGCCTCCCCATCACTCGGCCTATGGCGGCTTCCCGAAAAGCAGAAGCCTGCCAAGCGCTCAAGGCAGAGAAGCTGAGGCAGAAACGGCTCAGATACAGAGCCAACAAAAGGGCTAGGGCTCATGCCATGTTAAAATTTATGAATTTCCAAATCCCGGACCGCTCCGCGAAATGAGCCGCCAAAGATAAAGAGATGGCTGGGTATGTGGTGCGCACTGTCTACATGGTCGGACATGAAGAAACAAATCCTTCTCTTCTTCATAACCATGGTGATGATATGATTGACGCTACCTGGCATCGGCTTGATCTAAGTAATGAAGAGCCCACTCAGGCCGATAAGCCAGAGGAGCCCGTGGTTCCTGCGGAATTGAGCTCAGGCAATAAAGATGACCCGGTTGTCATAGCTGAAACTATAGAACAAGCGTTATTCCGATGGCTTCAGAGGCAGCTTCAGGACAGGGACGAGAAGTTAGCCAAGGTACAGTCCAAGGTCGACGAGTTGGCAAACGTCGCGGCAGATCTCGCAACCCAAGTCGCTCGATTGCAATTACAGCAGAATCAAATTTTGGTTCATGAGCCAGGGATTGATACCCGGAGGCAGCCAACTGATACCCCCTTCAACCTAAGAGCGGAGCGCCTTCGCAAAAAACGGCTGCAATCAGCCTCCAGTCCCTCCGATACATACGCTGGGGGGATCGCCTCTGAAAGAGAATCTGAAAAAAGTTTATTCCTTCAAAAGGGAAAAAGTCCACAAGATATTCAAGGATGCCCTAAGAAACGGTCTACAACTGTCAGAATCAAAGAGACCGCAAGAAGCGAATATGACCGACGACCCAAAATATTGCCCCTATCACAGGGTGATAAGTCATGCCATTGAGGACTGCTTCGTCTTCAAAGATTGGGTCAAAAGGCAATACAAGACGGGAGAGATAGAACTGTCTAAAGGCGTGTTAGCAAACAGTCAAGCTACGACCGCCGATTTCATACAAATGGAGACCGAAGCCTTTCGGGAACCCAATCCTCCCAGACATGTGCCATTATCTGAAAAGGGCGAACCAAAGACTGATCGGCCTCAAGGACCAGCATCAGTGAGGGCACCTACTCTAATGGAGAGAAAGAAGAAGGTGCACTCCTTCTGGAAGGATGAGGTCTGCAATATATTCGAGAAAGCCTTGAACAGCGGTCTGCAATTGCCTATTTCGAAGAGGGCACATGAAATGAATATAACCGGCAATCCCATATACTGTTCATACCATAGGGTGGTGAGTCATACCATTGAAGACTGCTGTGTTTTCAAAGATTGGGCAGAGGACCAATACAAACTTGGAAAAACCTCATAGTTCTTGGATGTATCGGCAAGTCACAGAGCTACGGTCATCAACACAGCTCCGCCAAGATCAAAATTTAAAGAGATGGGATAAGCAAAGAGGACCACCACGTCGTTAAACTGGGAACACCAGTCGACCACCATGTCATTAAACTGGGGATAATCGACCACCATGTCATTAAACTGGGAATAACTGACCACCACATCGTTAAACTGGGAACAATCGACCACCACGTCATTAAACTGGGAACAGTCGACCTCTAAGTCGTTAAACTGGGAATGTAATATATATATATATATATAAACAAAAAATATGTAAATAAAAGAAAATAAAAGCCGAAATGATGGGGCAACTTGCAATAAAAATCAGCGAGTAAAACAAAGATGAAAATAAAGCCGAAATGATGGGGCAATCTCGATCTTCGCAATAAGAAAAGCTGAAATGATAGAACAATCGCGGTAAAAAAAACAGCGAACGATGAGTCGCTCCTGGTACTATATTCCAGTTCAGCGATGCAGACGCTAACCAAAATCAAATTTCCCAAAATTCTCCCAGCCCTACGGCCAGTCCCCAAATTGACTGCCGTATACAATCCACGGGCTCAAATAATTCTCGTCATACCCATGCCCCACCACAATCACCAGTTACACGGCTGGTCTCCGTCCTTGGAATTATGCTCCACTGGGATGACCCACTCATGTATCCTCACGATACATGAGGAGAACCAACCTTCATGGGATCCTTACGACTCATAAAGGAAAAACACACTTAGGAGTCCTCACGACTCCTAAAGAGAAAATACACCTGCGGGATCCTTACGACTCGTAGGGAGAAAATGCTATTATGGGACCCTCACGGCCCATAAAATTGAAAAGCCTTAGGTGATAGGGATCTAAACCCGTCTCTTAAGCCATCACTTCCCAACCCCCAAATGGCTAATGATGAGTCGCTCTTGGTACCATGTTTCAGTAAGCGATGCAAACGCCAACCAAATTCCAAATTCCATACCCAAATGGCGAATGATAAGTCGCTCCTGGTACTATATTCCAGTGCAGCGATGCAGACACCAACCAAATTCCAAATCCCATACCCCAGTGGCGAATGATAAGTCGCTCCTGGTACCATATTCCAGTGCAGCGATGCAAACGCCAACCAAATTCCAAATTCAAATCCCAATGGCGAATGATGAGTCGCTCCTGGTACCATATTCCAGTGCAGCGATGCAAATGCCGAAAAAGTCCCGAAATTTTTCCGGCCCTACGGTCTGGATCATACATCCTGCAAAACCGTATACAATCCATGGGCGTAAAACAATCCCAATCTCTTCTAAGTCCTGTCGGTGATACCACATTCAAAGTCCTACCGGCGGTGAAGATTCAAAAAAAAAAAAAGAAAAAGAAAAAAAAGGTATGTCCACAAGCAAAATGGGCATGGATGAAAACCCGAAAGGGCTCTGTGAGTAAAAACAGCAGGACAGCCGGCAAGTTGGTGAAAACCCGAAAGGGCGCAAACTCGTAAAAAAAAAGAGATGAAATGCACTCGCAAAGTCCTCTCGACTTTGTGAGGAGAAAATTCCTGCGTGAAATCCTTACGACTCACAAAGGAGCAACACATTTAGGAGTCTCCATGACTCCTAAAGAGAAAATACACCTACGAGATCCTTTGGACTCGTAGGGAGAAAATGCATTTATGGGACCCTTACGGCCCATAAAATTGAAAAACCTTAGGTGATAGGGATCTAAACCTGCCTCCTAAGCTATCAATTCCCAAATCCTCTCGGGGCAAATGATGAGTTGCTCCTGGCATTATTCTAGTTCAGCAATGCAAATGCCAAACAAATAAAACAAATCCCCAAATCCTCTCAAAGACAGATGATGATTCGCTCATGGTACCATATTCCAGTATAGCGATGCTGATGCCAACTCAAATCAAACAAATCAAACCAACCAATTCCAACATCGACCGTCTACGTCGCAAAAAGGGCAGTGCAGGCTTCCCACAAATCGGGAACCAAATCGCTCCGGATCAGAGCGTCGACCGTCCATGTCGCAAAAAGGGCAGTATAGGCTTCCTACAAAGCAGGAACCAGATCACTCCGGGCCAGGGAAACGTTTACCACGGACACTCCGTCTCGGAGATGCGTCGAGCGTTGATTGATAACGATTTCGGATTGTGTAGTTTGAGAAATTATATAGAAATCACAACCAAAAATTATTTGACCGCAATCAATAACGGTGTCGGATGTAGCGCGTTAGTAAGTGCGGATCATCCATAGGGAAAGTGTAATCGTTCGTGTTCCGAATTAGATGAGTCGAAAATTTAAGGAAAAGAAAAGAAAACAATTCATGATTTATAAAATTGCATTTCAAGAATTAGAAAAATCTAGATCTAATAACAAGAAAACATTAAAATCACGAATTGAGATGTGAGAGGTGATGATTTCCAACCAACAATCAAGATTCGAAGTGTGGCTCGTAGGAGTAGATCGGATCTATAGATGTGATGAGATCTAATGATTTCATGTTCTTATCCATTAACGAATTGATACTAGATCGATGATAATTCATCGAGGTTAAGGATTTTGCGAAGAAGCTAGGGTTTCCTCGTCTTATCCTTTGTCCTTTCAATGAATCTCACTCAAATTCTAGTTTCTAGTTAATCAAATGATCAATCGTTGTTCCTTACTTTCGAGTGAACACAATCAAGAAAGGATCATCCCGAAACTAGGTCATCGATCATTTGATTCACAAGAATTTACAATCGTTATAGGATTTAAGAATTGTAAAAGAATCTAAATCATCATCATTCTATTGATCGTCACAACACCTATACGAGCGGAGTTTACTCAAATATCATAATAACAAACGCAATCACAAATTGAGATCGAATCATAATGTTGAATCAAAAGATAAGCAAGATATAGAAATTTCACCTTTATTTATCGATAAATTTCATTACAACTCTCTTAAAATTTACAAAAGGAAGGAACTAGATCATCGATTTCGGCTTCGCTCGGCTCCATGAGTCGCAGATCGACTTGGATCTCTTGCTCCAATGAAATCCGGCGTCGCTTTCTAAAGGTTGAAGGCTTCTTGCTTGAAAGGTACTCGGGATCTTGATCTTGATTTTGAATTGGAATTAGGGTTAGGGTTTGAGGCACAAGTTGTGTCACTCAACTTGTGTTAGAAATGGGGGAGATAAAGATTGAAGAACGAAGAAGACCCTTAACCACTAATTAATGATTGATTGGCTAATGATTGAACAAACCCTAACCTTAGATCTAAGCTCTCTTCTATAGACCATCCAAAACCCTAGATTTAGGATTCAAAATTTGAATTTCCCTCCAAAAGTTTGTTAGCTAGAGAGGCTTCTAGAAGTAGTTAGTTAGAGGGAGCTTCTAGAACTAGGTTGTTAGGAGGTTGATTAGCTTAATCAAGATTAGCTTGCTTAATGATCTTTGCTAATCTGGCGGAAGCTTCGAGAGTAATCTTGAATTTGAAGCATATGAGATGAATGTGGGCCCTGAGGGAAGAATTATGCACCAAATATTTGATGATGACGTGTCCTTACCACCGCGGATCCGCGGCACGTGCCTCCTTATGCCGCGGATCCGCGGTCACGTGAGAGAGGAACAGTGCACATTTTCTTCTGTTGCTTTGAGCTGACTTTGGGGTATTTATCTGATATGTTGAATTGTGTAATTCCCTCTGGATTGCTACCAGCTTCCAAGTCTTTGAGTTGGCGTAAATTTATCAGCATTATTTTCACAATTTTGGCCTTTCTCCTGGAATTTCCTGCACAAACTTCGAAACACATGTTGCGCTATACAAGAATGGTGCGATACCATGATAAACACACAATTTCCCTAAAAGTGTCGGTTTTAAAGTCTAACACATGCAATCTGGTATTTCAGAGATGTTTTGCTAATATATGCAATATGAATACCGAACACTTCTAGATGAGTGCAAATGATAGGGAAATTGCCATGTTAAAAATGCAGTATTTTCGACTGATCAAATTCCCCCAAACTTATTTTCGATCGTCTCGATCGAACTGTTTTATTAAAAATAGAAGGAGAAAATAAAGAAAGAGAAAAACTAATTAGCACACTTTCGTAGGCAACACGATTGCACTGAGCACGTGCAACAAGCCTTTAAACCTCTAGGTGTTCCTAGTAGGAGGAGTGTTGTCTCCTGAGAGTTTTCAGTGGATTGCACCCACAAAATCCAATAATAAAAGGAAGATCATGAATATTACATTTAAAGACAAGAATTGTAAAAAAAAAGCCTTGAAAATTAGGGTTTCCAACTAAGCTAGCTTTTCGGTTGTCATGAGCCCTATCTTAATGGTCATGAAAAGATGTCAAAAATCACGTCCTTGCTCAATAAAACATCGTCTTATTCTTCTTTCCTATCTTTCTTCCAAATATCGATTATATAATCCTGCGTGTGTGTAAAGGACATCCCTACACCCGGAGAGTTCAATTCAAACTATCATACTCTTGCCCCTCAGCCTCAATACTTTTTAATTAATGAATATTTAGATGAGATTGCTCACACACTTTTATGCGACCGTTAATACTTCTTGAGGTACTAACCGACTGATTATTTATGCGCTTGCTTATTTGGTGTATATTTCTCGTCTTGCACCACCTAAGGTATAGCAGTGACTCCCAGACCAGTTGGCCTTAGGGCACTAGGTGAAGAGGCACCCTCGCTATATATTTTTTATTGCCCTTGGTGATAACAAAACCAGTGTCCATTTTTCTCACCATTTTATATTTTCTTCATTTTTTTTATTTCCTTCATACATCGGCTTTAAGACAAGAGCATTTCAAGGTATCCTCTACTATCCCGGGTTTCAAGACGTGTGTAAGTGCGAATAGCAGGGTATCAACGTTCAAAATGTTTGGCTTCCAGAATAGGAACTATTGTACTGACTTATTTTTATCCTCAGATTAGTGATTTCTTTCATCTTACTAACCCTTGGGACAACGGCTCATAACTACTTATTACTAGTTCGTATAAGAAAACTTCTAATTTTCTTAGTTTTCTTAAATTTTTCTAATCTCATGGATGTAATTTTTCACTATCTAATCTTTTATTATCTTATTTATGTACAAAAATATTTTTATCTTTTGAAAATTTTAAATTTTTATGGGTTTTCAAAAATGTTTTGTGCTTATGCAAATGATATGCAAATGATGCAAAAATAAGCACAAACCACCCCAAAACTTGTTTTCAACAGTGTCCTCACTGTTTCCTTCTGCTAACTCTCGAAAAACCTGTAAGTCTGGGAGGAATTTATTAGTGGGGGCAAAATATTTAAGTGAAGAACCTCCCCCAAACTTATTTTTGGCTCAAAATTTTGTAAAAATTTTCTTTTTAAGAGCCAGAAAAAATGCCCCCCCCCCAACTTGAGTTATGCAATGTTAAGCTTTGAAAATCACATGAGGGGGTCAAAAATCAATGGTCGATGCCAAGCTTTGCAAAGACCGAATGTCAACACCAACCATTCAAAAATTTTATCAATGCAGTGCTCTAGTTGGTGGAAAAAGAAGTGGGAAAAGGGTAAGTGGTGGAAGAGAATGTGTGTGCGTCTCATTTTGGAGAGATGATGCAGTGAATGTGATGGATTGCTCGCATTCTTTTTACAATTCAGAAGAAAGGGTGGAGGTTCAATTTCATTAATTGGATGTGGATTCATCTCAACACTCGTGTCATTCAAAAATGCGAGTTCATCAGCGAAGATCTCCTCAAAAGTTCCATCAATACCCCGATGAATAATGTCATCACAAGGTGCGGGATGATCTTCAGATTCTAAAAACATTTCATAATCAGTGTTAGTTGTTGACCCGGATATCTCGGTGGAAGAGTCCGTATGTGTATGATACATAGTTGGGTCAAACAATAACGTATGAAAAGAGTCAAAACAATAACGTATGAAAAGAGTCAAGATCAGTATCATGAGGATCATCAAATTCGCTGTTGTCGACATCCATTAAGTCGATAGAACAGACCTGAGCAGTAGGTTCGGAGGGTACACTTCCCAACTTGTAAATGTTTAGCTCAATTGACCTATTCCCGAAGGATAGGGTCATAGAACCGTTACGACAGTTGATGATAGCATTGGAAGTGGCTAAAAAGGGGCGACCTAAAATCACCGGAATTTGATTCCGTGGGTTCGCTACAGGCTATGTATCAATTACAATAAAATCCACAGGGAATATAAATTCCCCGATTTTTATTAACACATCCTCTAGTTCACCCCTAGGTTTGGTGATTGATCGGTCAGCCATCTGGAGAGTGCAAGGAGATGGTTTCAACTCTCCGATCCCTAACTGCTCATAGACTGAGAAAGAAAGCAGGTTAACACTTGCCTCAAGGTCTAGTAGAGCACAGTTGATATGTTTTTCCCCAATAGAGATGGAAATCATAGGATAGCCAGGATCCTTATATTTCCTCGGTAATTGCTGGAGGAAATCCGTGTCTACAGTCTTTGCTATGAATATCTTCTTGGGCATTTGTTTCTTCCTCTTCCTAGTGCACAAGTCTTTAAGAACTTTCGCATACGCTGGGACTTGTTGGATAGCATCTAGAAGAGGGATGTTGATATTAACCTGTTTAAACATTTCAGTGATCTTCTCCATTTGTAGACTCAGTGTGTTTTCCCTTAACCGATTTGGGTAAGGAACTTGAGCAATAAGATCAGGGTCCAACATTGGAGAAGATCGTGTGGGTGGAAACGATCTAATAATAGTAGTGGGGATCGTTTTCTGTGTACTAGAAGAGATGGGCTGAGGTGTCGAGCCATGTGGGAAACGGAGAATAGGCTCGTGAGAAGGCGGTGGGGTAGAAGAACTGGGGTCAGAATTGGAAGTAGAAGTGGAAGGAAAGGTCTCAGCCGGGGTATCATCGATAGATTTTTCAGTGTCATCAATCTCTTCCCTAATGTGATTGTCAAGCACTCTTCCAGATCTCAACGTGATTGCATCCACATGATGTGAATAGCCAGGATTGGGTAAAGGTTGAGCTGGAAGTTTTCCTTTCTCTCTTGCACTCATTTCAGCTTTTAATCGTGCAATTTCTTCTTCCATCGATTTTATAGTCTCGCTTTGGGACGCAGAGTTTTTCTTTATATCATCGACGGAAGTTTTTATTGTCAAAAGCAAGTTTATGAATGAAGAGTATTTATCAGTACCGGTCAACTGAAAAGGATTAGACGGTGCAGATGTGTTGACTGGATTTTGGAAGTTTTGTGCTTGGAAGGGGTGCTGACTCAATTGTAGTTGCTGTTGTGGTGGAGGGGCCCTTTGGAAATTGTGTTGGTTTGGAACCGTATTTTGATTTTGTGATTGGTTCCAAGCAAAATTTGGATGATTCCTCCAACCTTGATTATATGTAGAAGAAAATGGGTCGTTTCCAGGTCTTTGTTGGTAAGCAGAATTGATATGCTCATGACCTTGAAACGAAGAATTTATTGGACATTCTTCCGTCAAATGAGAAGAATCAGCACAGCAACCACATACAGTTTTGGAGAGTGACATTTGATTTAGGGCGGCAGCTAAAAATTTGTTTTCCATAGTCTCGAGTTTCTTTTGCATAGCTGGCATCTCAGCTCTAACTCCTATGGAAACTTCCGATTGGTTATTGCCAGCCCTAGACGATTGACTCACACCCTCCCATTGTAAAGATTTTTCAGCGAAATCTTCTAGGAATTTCCAGGCTTCCCCATCATCTTTAGTCATGAAGTTGCCTTGACACATTAATTCAAGGATCTGTCTTGTGTTAGGATTAATGCCCTCATAAATGATTCGGCACAGATCCCACCTGGGGATTCCATGATGTGGATATTGGACTAACAGATCGTTGAAGCGTTCAAGACATTTTGAAAATGGTTCATTTGGAAGCTGGGTGAATTGATTAATTTCGCTACGAACTCGAGCTGTTTTATGATGTGGGTAGAATTTCTTAAGGAATGCTTTGACGAATTCTTCCCAATTTGAAATGAAATGTGCGGTAGTGTTATACAGCCACTTCTCGGCTATATCACACAAGGTGAATGGGAGAAGACGAAGACGCATAGCATCCATAGAAAGCTGTGAGGTACCCATCATTGCGCATACATTTTCAAATTTGGTAATAAAGACATATGCGTCTTCAGACTCGAGACCGTGAAATTTTGGTAGAAGGTTGATGTATTGGTGTTTAATCTGAAAATTTTCCCCGTTGGCTGGTGGAATGGAAAGACAGGTGGAAAGGGGACCTCGGGTAGGATAGCACCTCTCTTGGAGAGAGATGCGAGGTGGATTCTGTGTACCAACGGACGGCGGGAGAGTAGTAGTAAAGAAGTTCGATGGAGATGGATCCATCGATGTGGGTGTGGTGGTGGGTAAAGAAAAGGTAAATGTAGAAATATCGACTTTTGGGTCGATCGAAGGGACGCGGACTAAACAGGCACTAGAATCCCGTTGTCCAGCCTATCTTGCACTAAAAAGGGTTAGTACAAGTGGCAGCGTGATTTTATAATTAGGGGAAAGAATGAATGTGATTGGTGTTTGTTTTGAAAAATGGACGGATTTTTGAAAAAAATGATGCGATCACAACAAATGCAACAAGCAATACCCTAAAATCTAGTGGTCACCTAGGTCAGGCTCTAGACCGCTCCTAACTGCCAAAAGACAAGTCGCAGGATCAATCCTCTACTGCCTCTTTGTCTCTCTGTGTCCAGGTAAGTGCCAGGTAAGTGGGAAGGTACTCCACTACGTTAGTAGTGGGCCTAATTAATAACCAGTAGGCTTAGACACACTTGCCTTAGACACCATAAAGAAATGCGGATAAGAAATGAATTACCCATGGCCTTCTCTTGTCCTAAGTGAGCGCGACGGTCTTTAGAGTCATCTCTAGATATTTTTTAGTTAATGAGGGTAAATGTGGATGCAAGTTTGTGATTTTTTTGGGGGGCTTAGGAAGGGTAATGAACTCCCCACCTAATCTGAATTTGGCCGTGCCCCTTAAATTCCGTATTAATATGCAAACAACCAAGAAATCAAAACACGCAAAATTTATTTTGCTTTTTGCGGCGCTGTGATTTATTTGCAAAGAAACCTGCAGCAAATTGTTATTTGGAGCAGATTTAGGAGGAGATAAGAAAGTTGGAAATTTACAGAGGAGTTTGGTGCAGGGCTGACGTCAGCACGCCGCGGTTCCGCCGCAATTGCAAGCTAATGCCGCGGTTCCTCGGTTGGATCTTGGGATCGCTGCACAGAAATTTGTGTGCAAACTCCTGTTCACCTCAAAAGCTCTCTGGAATGCTCTGAATTTTTTTTCTCCAGCTCCAATAATTCCATATTTCCTCGCAATCAAATCATAACAACACGTATTAGTGTTTGCGCAAATTTTGATCTAAAAATTTAGATAGAATAAACTTTTCAACTCAAATTTCAAAATACGAACAATTAGCGCACTATCCCCGGCAGCGGCGTCATTTGATTGATAACGATTTTGGATTGTGTAGTTTGAGAAATTATATAGAAATCACAACCAAAAATTATTTGACCGCAATCAATAACGGTGTCAGATGTAGCGCATTAGTAAGTGCGGATCGTCTACAGGGAAAGTGTAATCGTTCGTGTTCCGAATTAGATGAGTCGAAAATTTAAGGAAAAGAAAAGAAAACAATTCATGATTTATAAAATTGCATTTCAAGAATTAGAAAAATCTAGATCTAATAACAAGAAAACATTAAAATCACGAATTGAGAGGTGGGAGGTGATGATTTCCAACCAACAATCAAGATTCGAAGTGTAGCTCATAGGAGTAGATCGGATCTATAGATGTGATGAGATCTAATGATTTCATGTTCTTATCCATTAACGAATTGATACTAGATCGATGATAATTCATCGAGGTTAAGGATTTTGCGAAGAAGCTAGGGTTTCCTCGTCTTATCCTTTGTCTTTTCAATGAATCTCATTCAAATTCTAGCTTCTAGTTAATCAAATGATCAATCGTTGTTCTCTAGTTTCGAGTGAACACAATCAAGAAAGGATCATCCCGAAACTAGGTCATCGATCATTTGATTCACAAGAATTTACAATCGTTATAGGATTTAAGAATTGTAAAAGAATCTAAATCATCATCATTCTATTGATCGTCACAACTCCTATACAAGCGGAGTTTACTCAAACATCATAATAAAAAACGCAATCACAAATTGAGATCGAATCATAATGTTGAATCAAAAGATAAGCAAGATATAGAAATTTCACCTTTATTTATCGACAAATTTCGTTACAACTCTCTTGAAATTTACAAAAGGAAGGAACTAGATCATCGATTTCGGCTTCGCTCGGCTCCTTGAGTCGCGGATTGGCTTAGATCTCTTACTCCGATGAAATCCGGCGTCGCTTTCTAAAAGTTGAAGGCTTCTTGCTTGAAAGGTACTCGGGATCTTGATCTTGATTTTGAATTGGAATTAGGGTTAGGATTTGAGTCACAAGTTGTGTCACTCAACTTGTGTTAGAAATGGGGGAGATAGAGATTAAAGAACGAAGAAGACCCTTAACCACTAATTAATAATTGATTGGCTAATGATTGAACAAACTCTAACCTTAGATCTAAGCTCTCTTTTATAGACCATCCAAAACCCTAGATCTAGGATTCAAAATTTGAATTTTCCTCCAAAAGTTTGTTAGCTAGAGAGGCTTCTAGAAGTAGTTAGTTAGAGGGAGCTTCTAGAACTAGGTTGTTAGGAGGTTGATTAGCTTAATCAAGATTAGCTTGCTTAATGATCTTTGCTGATCTGGCAGAAGCTTCGAGAGTAATCTAGAATTTGAAGTATATGAGATGAATGTGGGCCCTGAGGGAAGAAATATGCACCAAATATTTGATGATGACGTGTCCTTACCACCGTGGATCCGCGGCACGTGCCTCCTTATGCCGCGGATCCGCGGTTACGTGAGGGAGGAACTGTGCACATTTTCTTCTGTTGCTTTGGGCTGACTTTGGGGTATTTATCTGATATGTTGAATTATGTAATTCCCTCTGGATTGCATCCAGCTTCCAAGTCTTTGAGTTGGCGTAAATTTATCAGCATTATTTTCGCAATTTTGGCCTTTCTCCTGGAATTTCCTGCACAGACTTCGAAACACATGTTGCGCTACACAAAAATGATGCGATGCCATGATAAACACACAATTTCTCTAAAAGTGCCGGTTTTTAAGTCAAACACATGCAATCTGGTATTTCAGAGATGTTTTGCTAATATATGCAATATGAATACCGAACACTTCTAGATGAGTGCAAATAATAGGGAAATTGCCATGTTAAAAATTTAGTATTTTTGACTGATCAAGCATCGACCGTCCACGTCGCAAAAAGGGCAGTGCAGGCTTCCCACAAATCGGGAACCAAATCTTTCCGGATCAGAGCGTCGACCGTCCACGTTGCAAAAAGGGCAGTGCAGGCTTCCCACAAATCGGGAACCAAATCGCTCCGGATCAGAGCGTCGACCATCCATGTTGCAAAAAGGGCAATGCAGGCTTCCCACAAATCGGGAACCAAATCACATCGGATCAGAGCGTCGACCGTCCATGTGGCAAAAAGGGCAGTGCAGGCTTCCCACAAATCGGGAACCAAATCGCTCCGGATCAGAGTGTCGACCGTCCATGTCGCAAAAAGGGCTGTGCAGGCTTCATACAAAGAAGGAACCGGATCACTCCGGGCCAGGGAAACGTCTACCACGGACACTCCGTCTCGGAGATGCGTCAAGCGTCAACCGTCCATGTCGCAAAAAGGGCAATGCAAGCTTCCCACAAATCGGGAACCAAATCGCTCCGGATCAGAGCGTCGACTGTCCATGTCGCAAAAAGGGTAGTGCAAACTTCCTACAAAGCAGGAACCAGATCACTCCGGGCCAGGGAAACGTCTACCACGGACACTCCGTCTCGGTGACGCGTCAAGCGTCGACCGTCCACGTCTCAAAAAGGGCAGTGCAGGCTTCCCACAAATCGGGAACCAAATCGCTCCGGATCAGAGCGTCGACCGTCCATGTCGCAAAAATGGCAGTGCAGGCTTCCCACAAATCGGGAACCAAATCGCTCCGGATCAAAGCGTCGACCGTCCATGTCGCAAAAATGGCAGTGCAGGCTTCCTACAAAGCAGGAACCAAATCGCTCCGGATCAGAGCGTCGACTGTCCATGTCGCAAAAAGGGCAGTGCAGGCTTCCCACAAATCGAGAACCAAATCGCTCCGGATCAGAGCGTCGACAGTCCATGTCGCAAAAAGGGCACTGCAAGCTTCCTACAAAGCATAAACCAGATCATTCCGGGCCAGGGAAACGTCTACCACGGACACTCCGTCTCGGAGACGCGTCAAGCGTCGACCGTCCATGTCGCAAAAAGGGCAGTGCAGGCTTCCCACAAATCGGGAACCAAATCGCTCCAGATCAGAGCGTCGATCGTCCATGTCGCAAAAAGGGCAGTGCAGGCTTCCTACAAAGCAGGAACCAGATCACTCCGGGCCAGGGATACGTCTATCACGGACACTCCTTCTCGGAGACGCGTCGAGCGTCGACTGTCCACGTCGCAAAAAGGGCAGTGCAGGCTTCCCACAAATCGGGAACCAAATCGCTCCGGATCAAAATGTCGACCGTCCACGTCGCAAAAAGGGCAGTGCAGGCTTCCCACAAATCGGGAACCAAATCGCTCCAGATCAGAGCGTCGACCGTCCACGTCGCAAAAAGGGCAGTGCAGGCTTCCCAGAAATTGGGAACCAAATTTGTCCGGATCAGAGCGTCGACTGTCCATACCGCAAAAAGGGCAGTGCAGGCTTCCCACAAATCGGGAATTAAATCGCTCCGGATCAGAGCGTCAACCGTCCATGTCGCAAAAAGGGCAGTGCAGACTTCCTATAAAGCAGAAACCAGATCACTCCGGGCTAGGGAAACGTCTACCACGGACACTCCGTCTCGGAGACGCATCAAGCGTCGACCGTCCATGTCGCAAAAAGGGCAGTGCAGGCTTCCCACAAATCGGGAACCAAATCGCTCCAGGCCAGGAAAAAGTCTACCACAGACACTCTGTCTCGGAGACGCGTCAAGCGTCGACCATCCATGTCGCAAAAAAGGCAGTGCAGGCTTCCCACAAATCGGGAACCAAATCGCTCCGGATCAAAGCGTCGACCATCCACGTCGCAAAAGGGGCAGTGCAGGCTTCCCACAAATCGGGAACCAAATCGCTCCGGATCAGAGCGTCGACCGTCCATGTCGCAAAAAGGGCAGTGCAGGCTTTCCACAAATCGGGAACCAAATCGCTCCGGATCATAGCGTCGACCGTCCATATTTCCCCAATTAGAGCAAAGCTCTGTTCAGAATTCAAAATTTGAATTACAGCTGCGCTTTTATAAAGAGCTTCGCTACAACTAGCGCACCCTGTGCAAAGCACATAGGCGCTAGCTCTGGATACGCTGCGCTCCAAGTAGCGAACCACGTGCAAAGCACGTGTGCGCTAGCAATAAGAGCGCTGCGCTCCAATTAGCGCACCATAGGCAGAGCGCACCATGGGCAGAGCACATAAGCGCTAGTGCTGGAACTAAATGTTCCTCACCGTTGGATCAAATATCCAACGGATATGATTAAATTATCGGTTAATAAGAATAAAATTCTGTTGAATCTTTCCAAACTGAAAAAATTATGCTTTGAATTTGGAACACCGTTGGATCAATAATCCAATGGTGATTAAAATCACTAAAATACAGAACAAATTCTGTAAAGAAGGAAAGATTTCTCAATCTTGTCAAAACAAGAAGATTATCTTCTGTAAATCAGAAGCCCTTGGATCAAGGATCCAACGGTGGGAAAATTCCTAAATCAGTTAGAGAATAAATCTCTTTAACTGATTCAACAAATCAGCTTCCCCTATATAAAGGACTCAAGACTTCAAGTTTAAGAAGGAGGAACCCCTCTCCCCCCCCCCCATAAACTTTGAGAAAATCTCAAGAAGAAGAAATGGCTCTCGGCAAAAGAAGATTTTTCTTCAAGGTAAAAAGAATGGTGATGAACAAAGAGATGAAATCATCTCATAACTAAAAAGAAGAGCTCTCTTCTTAAAAGATCATAGATATGAAAAAAGACCAAGGTCTTTGATGATAAGAAAAAAGATCAAAAGATCTAATTATAAAAAAAATAATAAAAGAAGTATTTTTACTTCGTCCACAGATCTTTGATCTATAAAGGCAGAGCCTTTTATCAAAATAAGAACTTTTGCTCCTGGATCTTGAGGCAAAGCCTCCTTAGAAGAACATAAAAGTTGTTCTGTGATCTTAAAATCGATCAGATGCACTTTGCGCTATTGAAAAGTGCCCTGCACTCATGAACTGCGCCCTTGCGCTCATTGGACTGGCGCACAGCACCAGAACTTACCACGTGTCAACCAGAGACACAATCTGCGCTTTACGCTCCTGAAACAGAGCGCTGCGCTCATAGACTAGCGCTCAGCGCCAAGCACGCCACGTGTCGCTCGCCGGCGCACCAACAGACTAGCGCAAAGCGCTCATAGATGGAAAGCACAAATGCGCTAACGAACCAGCGCTTAGCGCTAAGCGCGACACGTGTCACCCCGTGTGCGCTAGCGTAATGCGCTCTTTAATTGGCGCAAAGCGCCTGATACGCCACGTGGTGCACTATCAGAACGTGCTCTATTCTGATCAAGACAAAAATATTAGAGCCCAATACTTAGCATTATTCAAAAGGCCGAGCCCAAATAAAGGCTTAACAGCCAGAACAAAAATAAAATGTCACAACATTTTTGGACTTAGCCCAATTCTGGCCATAAGTCCTCAACTTATTTTGAACTGAGCATGTTTGCTCCTTCAACCAAATCACCCCGGTTCAAGGGTATATCTCTTCACTCCTTTGATATTTGTCGTTGTAATTTCTCAACGTCTTCAAAGAGGTGACGGATCCCGACAACCACACATTTTACGGACTGTGGGGTCCTTAAACCCACGGACCATGATGTCCTTAATCTCGACCGTGATGTCTTAAAACTAACATCGGACTGTGAGGTCCTTAAACTCACGGACTATGATGTCCTTAATCTCGACCATGATGTCTTAAAAATAACATCGGACTGTGAGGTCCTTAAACTCACGGATTATGATGTCCTTAATCTCGACCGTGATATCTTAAAACTAACATCGGACTGTGATGTCCTTAAACTCACGGACTATGATGTCCTTAACCTCGACCTTGATGTCTTAAAACTAACACCGGACTGTGGGGTCCTTAAACTCAAGGACTATGATGTCCTTAACCTCGACCGCGATGTCTTAAAACTAATAATGGACCGTAATGTTCTTAAACTAATTATCGACCGCAATGTCACTAACTAAACAATAGAGTCCAATTGCTCTCTTGTCGGATCTAAATGATCCCGTTAAGTTGATCTTAGTCTAAAATTAGACTAATGTATCATTAACAAACGTTTAAGTTGATCTTAGCCTCAAATAAAGCTAACGTATCCTTATACACAACCCCCAAATCCAAATCTAAGAAGATACGAATTTGGATTAATTCACGTCCTACGGGCGACAACATAAATTAGTCTCCGTATACAATCCACAGGCAACCAAACACAAAGCAAACACCCACGACACGAAGTGACCATACGGAGAAGGAGAAAGTTGTTACCGCGATGCGGTAGCGTAATTAACTGCAGGGGCTTGCCCCTGCAGGGAAGAGTGTCCCCATAATCAAAAACCCCTCAGACGAGGGGGAATCTGACGAAGTCTGCTACATCGGCTGCATCCGTTTAAACCTTCGATACATGATGCCATAAATCAACTTGGCATCTTCGGAGAGGTGGAAGGATAGCACCAATTAGCATCTGCCCCCAGATTCAGGCAAGACAGACCGTCTTCCCGGTTTCCGGCGGTAAACAGATTCTGGCACGCCCGGTGGGACCTTTTACTCTTTCCACTCCATACTTCGTGTGTCGTGTTCGCGAACGACTCGCGGTTTGCTAATGGTTGCCCGTGGGTTTCGAGGTACTAAGATTTAGCGTTTTGTTTGGTGCAGAAAGCAAAGGATCAATGGCGTCCACCTGCTCAAAGTGTTCCACATGCAACTGCAACCCACGTCCTGCCTCAACTGGGGGTATATCTTATGGGCCCCAGGCGGCTTCCCTGTTCACGATGCCCGTGGAACAGGTCACTCAAGCCACCACAGGGTTGTTTTTCAGGACCATGCTCCTGCCAACGAGCATCACTGCTCCTGTGCCGACACCGGAAGCTCCCAAGAAGTCGGTTTTCGATCGGCTAACAGCTAATGCGGCCCCTCTCAGCGGGTCGTCCAGCTCCAACACTTCAGTCTTCTCCAGATTGGGCCAGAGTTCCTGTGGGCCCATGATGAAGCCTGCAACTCAAGAAAAGGTTGCTCCGAAGAGAGTAACCAACCGTGCTCCTGAAGTCGTCAAGGCGGCTTCTCCTGCCAAGGGGTCGGTCTTTACAAGACTGACTGTCCCAACTCCCACTCCCGTTCCTACTACATAACGGACCTTATTCTTCAACAGGTTGACGCTAGCAACAATCCTTCACCAAAGCATGGGGCAAGACGAAGTCGCCCCTCAAGCTGAAACCATCCCAACAGCTCAACGCGCTCGACGTCGCCACTGGCGCTGAGTAAGGAAGGCCGGGAGCAACTCCCCTTCTAGGCTAACTCCACCAACTCCAACGGTAGAAATTAATGCTGTTGTTCTAACCGGGAACAGTTTTGAGCTGCTGAATAGGGTGCGCAGGAATTCTCCTACCGCCGTACTGAAAAGATCTCCTCCAGCCATGGAGAATGTTGCGGGAGCAAAGCCAGAACATGTTGCGCCACGGCAGCGCCCCGGCAGTCTTACTCGAGGCCAAATTGCGGAATCAAAATTTTTTCCTTACTCGGAAACCGGCGCTACCGCGGACAAAGAAAACCCGGATCGTTAACCATTAACCTATGCTAGCTAACAAGAGATGGGAAAAGAAGTATACCAAGAGATCCGAGTCCTCCGGTCTTCTCATCATCGCCCCGATCTCCCGCGGAAAGTGTAGTCTCCATATCATCGCCTCCTCGCCGGAAAGGGCACCACATCGCCTTCGCCTTTTACGGGCTCCCGCCTCAATACCGAGGCAACTCGAGCATGAAGCCGGCAACTCGACATGCTCAAGATATGCTGTAGGAAGTGTAGTGTAGAATCATAGTCTCCTTTGGGGTTTGTTGTTGCCTTGATGGAGGAATGGGGTTAGGAAAAATGGTGCTTTCATTTTTCCAAAACAAGAAGAAGAAGGAGATGAAGAATTCCTCACATAATCAAGATGAACTCTCTCATTCTTTTTCTTTCTCTCAAGTGTTCTTTTTTCTCTCATGAAAAACTTATCATGTCAAATGAGAATGAAGGTGGAGGAAAAACAATATATGAAGCAAGAAGGGAGGTGAGTGTAGGAGAGAACAAGAGGTGACCACATCCTAGACAAGAAAACATCAACCATGCTTATTCTCCTATTCACTCCATAACCTTTCAAATCTCTCAATTCAAAAGCATGGAGCAAAAGAAATGAAAGCTATCATAATCAATACTTTTGCAAGAAACCCCCTCCACAAAAGTAATTTGCAAAACTGCAAATTACCCCCTCCATCGGAAAAGTCCGGCCGGAAAAGAACAAAGGAAAACCGGCCGGAACGAAATGCAAACTGGCAACTCCAGAAAACTGGTCCCGTAATAAATTACAGGAAAACCCCAATACTGTGCATACACACCCGCATCTGTATTCCGTCCGGATACAAATGCAATGAGACAAAATCTACACTGTACTAAACTAGGACCGGCTTAAGCCAAAGCCGGCTAGTAAAATCCGTTCGATCCTGATCCGTGCAATACCGCACGTATCTGATCGAACCCTGCCATATAACTATACGGCCACTAGTACAAAACTGTCCGATCCTGATACGTGCAATACCGCACGTATCTGATCGGACCCTGCCATATCTCCATACGGCCTCTACAGCGTTTCGCCCGAAAGCTGAGTAACTGAAAGTGTGGTGGACTCTAAAGACTCGTCAATACTATGGCTGTGGATTTAACCACTAGCACGTCAGAGGTATAAGCCAATACGTGACGGGCCACCAGCTATTGACCAAAAGGGACGTCGATGAGGAAGCTCACCCCGACACCCAACTGAGCCTGTCAGTGACAATATCCGTACAGTCCGGTCCGTTCGTCTATGAGTATCGCATGGCGGGCCTAGGGGGTTGGTGAAAGTCAGACCCCCAAAAGCGGTACAAGTCGTGTCGGAGTGTAGCCCAGAACGCCCTGAGATACTACTGGAATACCTACCAGTAAATCTCCTGCCTCGGCCGAGGGCTTTGCGTAATGGCTCTCCTAGACACAGCGCGACCTCACCCCCAATACCGGGAGAGACGAACCCCTGAAGATCCGCTCACTGCCTCCATGTGGCTCGGGACTGTACCCAACTAAAACCTGTTTGCACGACTCCTTTGAGCCGTGGTAGGGTAGTAATCAAAGCACAGTGGGAACTCACACGAGACAAATGACGATCCTCAGGTCGATGAACTAACCTGTACACATGTCACCAGGGAACTGCTATCTGACGTCAGGTATAAGCCCAACTAGCAGGTTCCCGGCGAGTCCTGTCCGGTGTACTCATAACCCAATGAGCACCTGTATACATCTTAGGTGAACCAACTGACACCAGTGGCTTGTGAGATCGGCCACCGCCCCTCGTCGGGGTCTCGACTGTATACACTAGTCTACTAATGGAGTATCGATGCCCTGTCTCGAAACTCCTACGACTAGGGACCTTTCAAGGATGTGCTTATAGACCCCAGCTCCCACGCATATGATCGCCATCATACTGCTGGTCGTCAAGAAAGAATCCTAGGGGCTCTATCAACGTGTAATAGCGACATGTCAGGTCACCTAAAGCAGTACACGATGATAAAGATAAACCAGATAGCATACTATCATCTCGAGTAAGACTGTCCTCCTGGGATAGGTCCTCCCTCAATCATTGCAATCACGTGCCTGTGATCCAATAATTGACTCTGAGGGCACTATCTCCAACAATCTCCCACTTGCACTCAAGGCTAATTATTGCGATATCGCATACTCACAGCCCGTGTGATACCGAACACCCAACTCCTCTACTAGTCAGTCTCACAATGCTCGTTTGCGAAACTATTGCGTTCGAGGAATAGCCTCAGTGAGTGGATCCGCTGTGATGTTTCTTTCTATGTATCTCTATATCTCAAGTTCGCGGAGAAAGCCATCTCCCGAAATGAGCAATACCTGTCTTAGAATGTCTGGATGTCTGATGGGACCTAGCTCATAAATGAACTCCAAATCCAAACTTCTTAGACTGTATCATCAACTGAAACTAATCAGTGTCCCGCGCCATGCCTCTCTCAGTATTGCCTTGGACCACCTGTCCAAAATACTGCCCCTCGTCAGAGGGAGAACTATAACTCTGACAACCTCCTTGTCGTCCATGTCACCTTGGAAGCCTGGAGTGATAACCGTCTCCTAAAAGAGGCAGCCGTTATCATATCCCTAGAACATTCACTTATGTTCTAAAACTGCTTCCGACTATTCCTCCAGGATTGGATCAATATCAACTTATTGCATCTAGTGCAAGAACAACATCTGGTGTGGTACTTGACATCTCATGATTGACTCAATTGCCTAAGCAAGTGATCTGTCAATCATGCGTATCCCTCTCCCCTTTAGTCTGTAAGACACCTTTAGAGAGGGTGACTCCATTACCTGCAGGTATACTACCGTGCCAGGAGTCGTCCATTCTAAATACTCATAGAATGCTGTCAAGGTACCCTGATTGGGAAACCACCCAAATCTAGATCTAAAACCATAGATCTAGTAACCAGTATGTCTGATATAATGTCCAAGTCCCATGTGGAGAAAACACTGTGTGACGACCAAAGTATGACCGATCGTAGTATAGGAATATCACTTCCTACTACCTTCTCAACAGATCCATCCCCTATTCTGATGACGTCAAACCCATGACTGTCACATCAGAAACAGATGATCTAACTCTGCTATATCTGCTTTAGTCTATAAATAGACATAAGCATGATGTCCACCAATGCTTCCGCTGCTCCCACTGACTACGACAACCCTCTGCCAGAGTCATATAGACGTGCACTTCTAAAGCTAGTTTAGAACGACGCTGTACTCATCCTCCTGCCGGGTCTCGCAGCCTGGAACAACAACAATGGCAAGTGTGGGTAAACAAGAACTTCCCTGTCACCGTCCTTGAGGCTACCGGAGTACCTCTCGGGTGCCTGAAGTTACCCACCTTATCTGCGGAGTGGCCAATGGAATGTCAAATCAGATTGAATCTTTAGGTTCTTTATTAAATCTTCAGTAATCGTTTGCGGTTCTGGAATCACTTCCAGTTCTACCATACTCCCACTGCTGTTTTTGAAAAAATCCATTTTTAATAAAACTGTGGCGAGTCTAGAACAATATTTCTATTGATCTGCCAGATGGTAGAAAGTCAACCCTCGTCATAGCCTGGGTCAACCCACAAACAGCCATTACAGAAACGTGCCTCGAGTTATCCGGAGTCTGGTTTTAAGCATAAGCCGGACATCTCCCCGTACCTTAACATCGTTAAGATATGAACTGTTCTATATCCAATATAGAACCAGAGGCACTGATTTAATTGAACCAGATTCAAATCATACAGCTGTCTCCAGTGCATGTCAACTAAATGGAAGGAGGCCGATCAGCGTTACTCAACTTAGGAATGCTTCCAATTATGAGTAACCTGAAAGAGAAGCAAGTTCTCATTACTATCAACTGAATACCATACACAAGTATCTACATCTTCGATCACCTTGAAGAATCCCGATATTTGCAATACCTGGTTCTCTACTCTATTCTTATACCAATAACTCCTCAAAACTCAGACCCTGTGTTTCCACGAAGCACATGTCTAAGAACTAGAGAAGTTAAAAGTAAACAGAATATAGTATGAGGACCAACCCCTCTGTCCTAATGGACACTGGACAACATACAATACTCTGTATAAGTCCGCTGAGTCTAACAACTCTTTCACTGTGTGTCGTAGGTTGAAAACTGTACTTATGGTTAAGAAGAATTACACCGCTGTTTAATGCTCCTTACCTAACCATCCACTGATATAGGTAAATGTCATCGACATAATATCAAAAAGTATATCTCACTCTATGAAAATAGACGTACAGATATATCAATTTGAAATTGGTGCACAACAGCGGATATTCATAACCAAATATTTGCCGACCGGCAAACAACCCAGGTGACTTCCTCAAATATCACCGATTACAACGAATCCCGATATAATGAGGATGATCACCCAATTCCCAATAATTTACTCCCACTCATCATCTGTAAAACCATACAGATGTGAGAATCATACCTGGTAAATACATACCCTGGAGTAAGTGTCTAATCGGGAAATCAGTTTTCTTTTAACAGTACACAGTGAAAATGAAACATTGTAATGTTTCGATGGGGTATCCTGGTATTCCTAGTAATGCCTCTACCATCATCCAGATTCACAACTATAACCGTATAATTCTTTGCCACCTGTCCAAATCCCTTTATATGTCCTTAGTCAATACCGTCTGCACACCCCTTTAGGCCAAATGGTTTTCTTCCTTCCCTACCGTTCGGCACCAGCCTATGGTTTGGAAGAAGACTATCCAAAAAAACATAAAGGGTGTACTGTCCTAATCCTAGGAGCACTCGCAATGCGAGAGAAGGTGAAGATAAAAGACACCTGAATGTACTTTATTCCTATTTCTCCTGAACCAGAATCCATCCCCGAACTGGAACAAGTTCCTTTCGAGTTCGTATATAACCATACGATGGAATATCCAATAAACTGTGGATCTTCGTAGTAATACGGAGTGTCCTGGAGAAATACAAAGGTGATTTAGGATTGGCGAAGAAATACTTGGTTTGGTCGTGAATATCAGTCGCAATTTACTTTGCCCTCCTACTAATCCCTTGCTTTGTCTTAACTTAATACCTTCTGCACACCGTTTTAGGCTAACTGGTTTTCTTCATTCCCTACCGGTCGGCACCAGCCTATGGTTTGGAAGAAGACTATCCAATTTGCGTAATAGGTGTACTACTCCTAAACTAAGGAGTACTCGCAACCTGAGAGAAGGTGAAAAGAAAAGACAACTGAATAATCCTATCCGTTTTCTCCAGAACCAGAAACCATCCTCGAAGTCCTTCGAGTTCGTATATAACCATACGATGGTTTTGTCCAATGGAAGTGGACGTTCGTAGTAATACGGGGTGTCCTGGAGAAAAGGGTAAAAGTAGGAGTGGCAATGAGGTCTGCAACTCTGACAATCCAAAAGCCGGTGTTAAGAAGGTTCGGTCAACTTGGTCACTGAGTCATAGTCTTAAGGTCGGGTCAATGGTCGCTGCCAGAGAGAGAGAAAAGAAACACTCAGCGTGCACTCTAACCTAGATCAGAATGGTTATCACTTTATCTAATCTGGAAACCTCCCACTGTACCTCAAATTCTCCTCCAAACCTGAAAGAAGAATTAGTCGGGATCACCCGAGGAGTAAACCAACTCATCAGTGGGAATCGGGATCCAACTATCATCGCATGATAACTTGACGGAATCCACTCAAGTCACCACACTCCAGAAGGTATGCGCTGGCTTGGCAAGTTTCAGTTCTTTTGAAACTCCCGATGTGATTTTTACCCCAAGCGGTTTATGACCTTGACTAGGTCAACAAACCATAAACCGCCAGTCAAGTTCAACCCGTCATTATTCTGGATTGCATTAAACCCACCCGTACGTGCCCTTGACTAGGTCAACAAGGCCGCACGACTGTCCTAACCAATCCCACTTATGCAACAAACAAGTACCACTTAGCTACCGAACACTACGTCTTGACTAGGTCAACAAACGCAGCACGAATACCAAATAATACCTGTAGGAAATGACGGAGGGCTACGGCTGGTTTTTGGCGAAAAACCTTTAACGTAATGAACTTGATATCGTTGAAGGAACTGCATAGTTTTTATAAAATATAGTGACGAAAGCCTTTGCTAAAGAGGTCACTCCCGGTGAAGGGATCTCGGCTCTTTCCCCGTAGAATGAGGTGCAGGATATTCCAACTGAATACCACGATGCAAAGCAAAAGCAATCGGCTATAGTGAAGTTAATGCCCTGACGCAAACTTCTGTCCAAGGGGTCACTCCCGGTGAAGGGATCTCGGCCCTTGCCTCGTCGACTGAGGAGCAGGATATTCCAAATGAATACCACGATGCAAAACAAAAGTGAGCGTCCTTGCAATAACAGCTTTTTTGAAAAATGTTCCAACAACATCAGAATAGGTTTGTTTAAACTTGCATTGATCCGAATCAATGCAGTCCCATCAATTGATCACACCACAAAAAACGAAAATATACTGACGTACGTATATGCCATCCGCATTCGCCACTGGGTCCCGTCATCACCCGTTAGGTTAGCTAACTAACGGCAGAGCGGGGACTGGACTAGCGCGGATGAAAAAAACATATACAACATCTATTAATATATATACCAATATATAGTATTTCGCTCAAGGCGTGAATAAAATGCAACATCACAGAAATGTACAGCATCACATAACAATACAGATATCTGGAAGCCCCGGGTTTCACAGAGCCGCTGCTGAAACCCGACGTTCCCCTGGTCGTGTGGATAGCCTGTGCAATGAAATCCTAGACCCCTACGGGCGCGGCAAGTCACCCGCCAAATCCTGAAGCGAGGCAGCCCCCTTCAGCACCGTGAATGGACCACCCAGCACTTCACGGAATCCGGTAACTTGGGCACCCCTCCTGGGTCAACCTGTACCCTCTACGAGTGCGGCGAATAGCCCGCCAATCCTGGACTGAAGCCCCCTCCGTCTCAATGCCCTGAGATGCGGGCCCGTTGCCCTCCAGAACCCGGCTATCCGTGCACCCCACCGCGGGGCAACCCTAGTACAGAAAGTAAAATATACATATACCGGGTACATCGACCGCAACCAGGTCGTGCCCCAAAAGAATAATACAAACATGCAGTGACGGCAGTCCACATGTCGGACGCTCGCCCCGCAATATCAAATGTACATAATACAACAAAACTGTACTAGCATTGCATCCAGGCTATCCCCCACGACCGATCCACAACATCACAGCATAAACATAGAACATCAACGTGAAAGTCACGTTCGCAAATCCGTCTAACCGGGCTATAGCAGTTAGACCGGATTTACCGATCGAGTGACATTCACGGTCGCAGATATAATGTAAATACTGTGAAAGAATGGGTTTAAAATTTTCCGATTGACCAAAATTAACAAGTGGGCCCCTAATCAAAACTGCAGCACTCACAGAAAACATGGGCCCAATTTTAATATCCCAAAACCCCTAAACTAAGCCCACAAGCCCACTGAAAGAAAATGGTGAAGTGACGGCCCATTTATGCGGCGGAAGCGCGGCCAAAGAGGGGATAAGGCCGCGCTTCCGCGGTCGAATGGCATGTTCACTTTACCAAATTTTTGCAGTAGTCTTAGGACTCCCTGCACATCATTCTGAGACCTCCTGAAAAAATTTTGGACTTCAAAAAATTTCGACAGAAACTGATGTGCAATAAAAATACGGTTTTTGGAAATTTCGGTCGATCGGAAACGCAAACACATCAAACGAAGCTAGGTAAGGTTAATGGCGTGGCTCTGATACCATGTTGTGCCACGGCAGCGCCCCGGCCATCTTACTCGAGGCCAAATTGCGGAATCAAAATTTTTTCCTTACTCGGAAACCGGCGCTACCGCGGACAAAGAAAACCCGGATCGTTAACCATTAACCTACGCTAGCTAACAAGAGATGGGAAAAGAAGTATACCAAGAGATCCGAGTCCTCCGGTCTTCTCATCATCGCCCCGATCTCCCGCGGAAAGTGTAGTCTCCATATCGTCGCCTTCTCGCCGGAAAGGGCACCACATCGCCTTCGTCTTTTACGGGCTCCCGCCTCAATACCGAGGCAACTCGAGCATGAAGCCGGCAACTCGACATGCTCAAGATATGCTGTAGGAAGTGTAGTGTAGAATCATAGTCTCCTTTGGGGTTTGTTGTTGCCTTGATGGAGGAATGGGGTTAGGAAAAATGGTGCTTTCATTTTTCCAAAACAAGAAGAAGAAGGAGATGAAGAATTCCTCACATAATCAAGATGAACTCTCTCATTCTTTTTCTTTCTCTCAAGTGTTCTTTTTTCTCTCATGAAAAACTTATCATGTCAAGTGAGAATGAAGGTGGAGGAAAAACAATATATGAAGCAAGAAGGGAGGTGAGTGTAGGAGAGAACAAGAGGTGACCACATCCTAGACAAGAAAACATCAACCATGCTTATTCTCCTATTCACTCCATAACCTTTCAAATCTCTCAATTCAAAAGCATGGAGCAAAAGAAATGAAAGCTATCATAATCAATACTTTTGCAAGAAACCCCCTCCACAAAAGTAATTTGCAAAACTGCAAATTACCCCCTCCATCGGAAAAGTCCGGCCGGGAAAGAACAAAGGAAAACCGGCCGGAACGAAATGCAAACTGGCAACTCCAGAAAACTGGTCCCGTAATAAATTACAGGAAAACCCCAATACTGTGCATACACACCCGCATCTGTATTCCGTCCGGATACAAATGCAATGAGACAAAATCTACACTGTACTAAACTAGGACCGGCTTAAGCCAAAGCCGGCTAGTAAAATCCGTTCGATCCTGATCCGTGCAATACCGCACGTATCTGATCGAACCCTGCCATATAACTATACGGCCACTAGTACAAAACTTTCCGATCCTGATACGTGCAATACCGCACGTATCTGATCGGACCCTGCCATATCTCCATACGGCCTCTACAGCGTTTCGCCCGAAAGCTGAGTAACTGAAAGTGTGGTGGACTCTAAAGACTCGTCAATACTATGGCTGTGGATTTAACCACTAGCACGTCAGAGGTATAAGCCAATACGTGACGGGCCACCAGCTATTGACCAAAAGGGACGTCGATGAGGAAGCTCACCCCGACACCCAACTGAGCCTGTCAGTGACAATATCCGTACAGTCCGGTCTGTTCGTCTATGAGTATCGCATGGCGGGCCTAGGGGGTTGGTGAAAGTCAGACCCCCAAAAGCGGTACAAGTCGTGTCGGAGTGTAGCCCAGAACGCCCTGAGATACTACTGGAATACCTACCAGTAAATCTCCTGCCTCGGCCGAGGGCTTTGCGTAATGGCTCTTCTAGACACAGCGCGACCTCACCCCCAATACCGGGAGAGACGAACCCCTGAAGATCCGCTCACTGCCTCCATGTGGCTCGGGACTGTACCCAACTAAAACCTGTTTGCACGACTCCTTTGAGCCGTGGTAGGGTAGTAATCAAAGCACAGTGGGAACTCACACGAGACAAATGACGATCCTCAGGTCGATGAACTAACCTGTACACATGTCACCAGGGAACTGCTATCTGACGTCAGGTATAAGCCCAACTAGCAGGTTCCCGGCGAGTCCTGTCCGGTGTACTCATAACCCAATGAGCACCTGTATACATCTTAGGTGAACCAACTGACACCAGTGGCTTGTGAGACCGGCCACCGCCCCTCGTCGGGGTCTCGACTGTATACACTAGTCTACTAATGGAGTATCGATGCCCTGTCTCGAAACTCCTACGACTAGGGACCTTTCAAGGATGTGCTTATAGACCCCAGCTCCCACGCATATGATCGCCATCATACTGCTGGTCGTCAAGCAAGAATCCTAGGGGCTCTATCAACGTGTAATAGCGACATGTCCGGTCACCTAAAGCAGTACACGATGATAAAGATAAACCAGATAGCATACTATCATCTCGAGTAAGACTGTCCTCCTGGGATAGGTCCTCCCTCAATCATTGCAATCACGTGCCTGTGATCCAATAATTGACTCTGAGGGCACTATCTCCAACAGAACAGTCCCCTCAGCGGCTGTCCTCCAAAATCTAAAATGTTTGGCGGCAGGCTTGGAATTCAGTAGTTGATCAAGATCACCCTCGCCGACAGAAAAGGGTGAAGGTTCAACAAGAAGAAAGCCATCCTGCCAAGCCACGAAAAGCTATCTGGGTGCCTACTGCGACGGCCTCCTCAACTTCAACCGCTCATAATAAGAGAAGGCCGGAGAAGATCCCCATGCCTGTGACAAATGTCAAAGGCACTGAGCCCAAACGCCCTAAGTCTGGGGGCATAACGATTCATACTATTTATATGGCATCCGGGAAGGAGGATAGCCGCGCTTCTACGGGCCACCGACCACTCACCCGATCCATCACAAGAGCTTAGGAACAGCAGCAGCAGAAACTTTAGGAGATGCTGACTGCAATGGAGGCACTTACCGGACCAAAAGAAAACCCGGAGGCGTCATCGGAGCAGCGTTATGAACAAGAAACCGATGCTGACTTCCTTCACAGAGTCCTCGAAAAGAAGGATAAAGAAACCACAGAACAAGCGGCTAATATAAAGCGAATGGCACTTCTCTTCCAAGACATGGTCGGGATGATGATACAGCCGGATCCTCTAACCGAAGACCCTCTGATCACTATTGAAGATGACAAAGGGGAAACATCGAATCCTCTGCCAGCTCTGTCAACAACCAAAGAGGAAACAATCTCTAAAGATGCCCTGGATGACTATATTGCTCAGCAAATAAGAGTTCACCGGGAAAATGAGGCGGCCGGTCAAGTCGTGAAAACTGGGCGACCATACCCAGGCTGGTATGATCAGATAAAGTACCCGTCGGGCTACACAATCCCCAAATTCCATGTATACAAGGGGATAGACAACTCCACCAGCACGTCGCCCAGTTCAGAGCTCTGTGCGGAAACACCGGGGGCGATGATAAGCTTTTGCTCCGTCAATTCGTCGGCAGCTTGTCGGAAATGGCGTTTGAGTGGTACTCCGAACTTCCAAACGACTTCGTCAAAACTTTCGCAGAAATGGAGTTATTGTTTACCCAGCGATTTGCAAGTGCCAGTGAACGCACCCCAATAACGACATTGATCAATGCCAGCGTGAAGCTGGGTAAAACTTGGGTTCAATACGCAATCCGATGGCGAAATCTGTGGTCGAAGTGCGAACAGCGCATCGGGGAAGCACCAGCACTGGTCATGTTCGTGGGCACCCTAGACCATCATGCAACTAATTCATAGTTCATGATGTTCTTCAAACCGACCAAGTTCCAGGCTTTTATCGACAAACTAGCCCAGATGGACCAAATGGGTCACAGACCGCCTCCTCCAAAGCCGGACTCCCGCAACGAAAAGGGCAAAGGGAAAGCAACCTTTGTCACCAACGCTCGACAACAACCGAGTGGCCCGAAAGCGGTTGTTCGCCAAAGCAACAGGCGGCAATCCCTCGATGAGAAGCTGAGACGTCCTTACTCGTTTCCCCAAGATAAAACAAGGAGACTGTTCGAACTAGCAATGCGCAATGGGCTCATTACTCTACCAGAGTCAAGACACCCACTGCAGCCGAACGACGTCGACGATCCCAATTACTGCCCCTACCATCGAGTATTGGGCCATCCACTCGAAGATTGCTACGTCTTCAAAAATTCGGTTGAAGACCAATACCAGCAAGGCAAATTCGCGTTGTCTGAAAATTGGAAGGTAAACCCGCCACAACCACATGCTCCGAAAAAGATGGACATGTCGGGGGCATCGTGCTCATTCATAGAGAAAGCCCCGTGGACCGAAAAGTCCGTAAACTAGAAATTCGCCTCAAATACGGCAATGGCGGACCGCAATGTCCAAAAACTCGCAAAGAACCGAAATGTCCTTAAACTAACAACGGACCGCAATATCCTAAAACTTGCAAATGACTGAAACGTCGTTAAACTACTACCAATCCACGGCATCCTCAGGCTGACGTAGTATATAAAAAAACGGTATGTCCATAAGTAAAATGGGCACGGATGAAAACCCGAAAGGGCTCAGTGAGTAAAAACAGTAGGGCTACCGGCGAGTTTTGTGAAAACCCGAAAGGGCGCAACCTCATTAAAAAAAAGAAGAAGAAAAAACGGCATGTCCATAAGCAAAATGGGTACGGATGAAAACCCGAAAGGGCTCCATGAGTAAAAACAGCAGGGATACCGGCGAGTTTTGTGAAAACTCGAAAGGGAGCAATCTCTTAAAAGACGCTTGCAAGGTCCTCTCGACTTTGTAAGGAGAAACCACCTGCGTGAGATCCTTACGACTTACAAGAGAGCAAAACACTTAGGAATCCTCATGATTCCTAAGGAGAAATTACACTTGCGAGATCCTCACGACTCATAAGGAGAACTCTCTTATGGGACCCTCACGGCTCATAAGATTCAAAAGTCTTAAGCTACAGAGATCTGAACCTGTTCTTAAGCAGCCCCCACAACCTCCAATAATGCCCTACAAGCGGCTCAATGCTGTCTCTTGTATACAATCCACGGGCGTGAATAAACATTTCCCTAACAAGGTCACATCCGTGACCAGGGATATGTCTACACGGTGAATAACCCTTTTAAGTCCTCTCGACTTAAAAAGAGAAAAGACTCTTATAAGATCCTTACGACTTATAATAAACCATGCACTTAGGAATCCTCATAATCCCTAAGGAGAAAACGCACCTACGAGATCCTCACGACTTGCAGGGAGAAATTCTTCATGAGACCCTTACGGCTCATGAAGTCAAAAGCCTTAGTCGACAGGACCCTCACCCTGTTCGCTAAGCCACCTTTGTTCGATATCGACAGAGGCAAATGATGATTCGCTCCTGACAATATTCCAGTTGTAACGATACTGATTCTAAGATTGGCACCAGATTCCAAGTTCCACACTGGCGATAAAAAATCAGCGAGCCAAAAATGCATATGAAATAGCCGAAATGATGGGGCAACTTGCAACAAAATCAGCAAGTAAAAATGTATGCATACAAAATAGTCGAAATGATTAGGCAACTCGCAATAAAAAGCAGCGAGTAAAAATAAAAACAAATAGCCGAAATGATAGGGCACCGCGAAAAATAGCCGAAATGATTGAGCAATGGCGATTTTCGCGATATAAAAAGCTGAAATGATAGAGTATCGCGGAAAGAATTAAAAAAATGAAAGAAATGAAACAATGAAACATCTTGCCCTGCATGTGAGATCACAGTGACCCCTGTATACAATCTATGGGCACAAACAAGAAGGGAACCATATCGTCCCATCGGGCTTCGTCGAAGCGAAGTCAAATCTCGACGGTTCATAAACAACCTAAAGACAATCTCGATATTCGTCGCAGTATTCCAGACACAATGTCAACAAACGAAGTGAAGGAAGATCCCTAGCTTCAGGATCTCGACGTCAACATCGACAACTTAGAGATTAACACCGGCGTTCTTCGTCCCTTCAACCAGATGCAGACATGACGTCAATAACCGACCTCGGAGTCGCAACGAAACGGAGCCACAGCATGGTCCCTAGTTCCAAATCTTAACGGAAATATCTACAGCCTAAGAATCAGCAACGGTGATCCTCCTCATTCTAACAGGACCCGGACACAACATCATAAAATGAAGCCACGGCAAATCCCCTAGCTACAAATCTCGACGGTTCATAGACAGCCCAGAGACTACCTCCGGAACCATGGCAAAGTCCCCTAGTTCCAAATCTCGACGGTTCACAGACAGCCTAGAGATCACCAACGGCGTTTCTTCTTACCCCAGCAGGATGCAGATGCGACGTCAACAAATGACCCCAGGGTCAAAACAGCAGAGCCATGGCAAAGTCCCTAGTTCCAAATCTCAATGGCCATATCTACGGCCCGAAGACCAACAACGGTGTACCCCCTCATTCCAGCAGGACACAGGTGCTACACCATCAATCGAAGCCATGGCAAAGTCCCCAGTTCCAAGACTCTACGGTCCACAGACAACCTAGAGTTAACCAATGACTCCCCCACCGGAGCAACGCTCCGTCTCGGAAACAAGTCAACCAATGACCTCTCCGCCGGATCAGCGCTCCGTCTCGGAAACAAGTCAGCTAAAAACCTTGATTCGTGTCGACCCGCAGAGAAATCAGCGTCTTTGCAGGAATACATCGATTCGTCTCAACTCCGAGGAAATTAGCGTCCTTGGCAACAATCTCGATTCAGGGAAATCAGCGTCCTTGACGAGAGCACCTCAATTCGCGTCGATCTGCAGAGAAATCAGCGTCAGGAATATATCAATTCGTCTCAACTCCGAGGAAATTAGCATCCTCGGCAATAACCTCGATTCAGGGAAATCAGCGTCTTTGACGAGAACATCTCGGTTCGCGTCGACCCGCAGAGAAATCAGCATCTCTGCAGGAATATATCGATTCGTCTCAACTCTGAGGAAATTAGCGTCCTCGGCAACAACCTCGATTCAGGGAAATCAGCATGCTTGACGAGAGCACCTTGATTCGCGTCGATCTGCAGAGAAATCAGCGTCTTTGCAGGAATACATCGATTCGTCTCAACTTCGAGGAAATTAGCGTCCTTGGCAACTTCTTCGATTCAGGGAAATCAACGTCCTTGACGAGAGCATCTAGATTCGCGTCGACCCGCAGAGAAATCAGCTTCTTTACAGGAAAACCTCGACTCGTCTCAACCCCAAGGAAATCGGTGTCCTTAGCACCTCCTCGATTTAGGGAAATCATCATCCTCGACGAGAGCACCTCGATTCGCGTCGACCTGCAGAGAAATCAGCGTCTTTGCAGGAACACATTGATTCGTCTCAACCCCAAGGAAATCAGTATCCTTGGCACCTCTTCGGTTCAGGGAAATCAGCATCCTTGACGAGAGCACTTCGATTCGCGTCGACCTGCAGAGAAATCAGCGTCTTTGCAGGAATACCTCGATTTGTTTCAACTCCGAGGAAATCAGCGTCCTTGACGAGAACATCTCGGTTCGCGCCGGCCCGCAGAGAAATTAGTGTCTCTGCAGGAATGCACAACATCAAGTAAAGCGGAGCAACGGCAACTCCCAGTTCCACGACTCGGCGATGCACAGATGATCGAGAGTCAAATCCCGACTCCGTGAAATGCGGATAAAGTCAACCCTTCTTGGTCGCGTGGAACACGACAATGACCCCGTGGGAAATGTCCAGAGCGGAGCCTGGTCCTCATAGAACACGGCAGTGAACCCGTGGGAAGCATCCAGAGCAAATCCTGACTCCATGAAATGCAGATAAGGATAACTTCACCTATTACTTGCGGGTCCTCACGACTCGTAAGGGAGTAAATTCTCTTATGAGATCCTTACGACTTTCAAGAGAAAACGCACTTAGGAATCCTCACGATTCCTAAGGAGAAAATACACCTACGAGATCCTAACGACTCGTAGGGAGAAAATCTTTTATGAGACCCTCACGGCCCATAAAATTGAAAAGCCTTAGGAAACAAAGCTTAGCCTGACTCCTAAGCTATCGCTGTCCTACAAGGAAATCAAAGTAGATTATCCATAAAATGTACTTACTAAAAGGGACACACCATCATGACGCAAAATATGCCTTTTATTCATAAATCCAAATGAATACAAAGTACAATTTATACAAGAACCAAAAATACTCTCATTCAGGAGTATGTACAAAAGAAGAATAAAAAATATACAATTCTTCAAGTTGGCGGATGATTCAAAAGGTTCATCAGTTCATCCTTCCTTTCTTGGGTCTCAACTTCAAAATTGGTTATGGTTGCGAGACGGGTCTCCGCTTCCGACTGCTGGGCCTGATAGGAGGCAAACCGGCCTTCGAGTTCATGCTCAGTAGCTTTATGAGCATCAACCATCGTCCCGGTAAAGATAACAACTTTATCAACAGCCACCATGTCCTTGATTACGGTTTGAAGCTCTTGCCAAAGTTTATATGCGCGGGTGGTCTTAGATGTAAGTTCGGCTTAAAACTCCCCTAGCGCGGTTGAAGCCAGCTTCCTCTCGGAGAACTTTCGACGGAGCCTCTTTTCACAGGAAAGCGTATTAGCGGTGTACCGCTTAATCAACTCCTACAAACTTCTCTTCGCAGCCACCACCTCCGAAGGAAGGCGTGCACATTTGAGACCATGCAAGCAAGCCTCCACTCAACGATAGAATTCGACCCAAACTCGCACAAATGCTTCACTGTGATAAGTGGCAAGAAAAAGGAGAGAACCGTTGGCTTCAGTGGCAAATTATTCGGCTATGAGTGAAATACCAACACGAAGGTCTTCGATTAACTCTAACAAAGAATGAAGGCTTGACTTGGCCATTCGTTCGGATGCACGCAGCGCATAAGGGCCAGACGGCATGAGAATGCGAGTCTCCAATGCGGTAAAAGTAGACAGAGCTGCTAAAGATTGATAAAAGATTGCCGAAGGTTGTAAACAGAGGACAGATGCAAAAGCGTCGAAACTTTACTTACCCACGTTTATACGAGAAGAGTCTGGAAGATCTCCGGCCCCATCGAGGGCCTCAACCTCACCATCAGCCTCCAGAACTACAGAAGACGATGAACATTGTTACATAAAGAAGTAACAATATCGAGAAAGGAGCGAACAATGCTAACCTTGTCCGGAAGATAGAATGATGCGCTGAGGGGATATCGACTGTGGAGCAGCCAGTTCCAGCAGACGCTGGAAAGACTACCTGGGAGACAGGCCAGTTCCAGCAGACGCTGGAAAGACTACCTGGGAGACAGGCCAGTGATAGACGCCGCCAATTCCCGTAGATCTGAAAAGACAGAAAAGTTCAAACAATGAAGAGATCGTTAAAATAAAAGATGGAACAATACCTTCGATGCTCCTCCCATTTTGGGTTGGAGGGATAGCAGCTTCAGCGGCCTCTTCCGTACCCCCAGACACATTATCGATGAGGTGGATCGGTATAGTAACTTCCGGTGGAAGAGCAGTGACCATCGCTACAGGCTCCAATGGAAGGATGGTGGCCTTGACTATTTGTCCCGCAGTCTCCGGGCTGCCCCCAGGGAGATCCATCGGAACGGCGACCACCAAAGGTGCCTCCCCTAAGGGAGCAAGTGCTTCGGGAGCAGGAACCACCGCAGGAGGTTCTATCGCAGGAGGGACAGTTTCATCAACCCCCTCCACACTGAGCAGTGTTTCAATAGGGGTATTAGCAGGCTTTACGGTCAGTAAACCCATAGGAACCTCCCCCATCACCGAAGTCTCTGCACAGTTCACACGAGGATAAGAATACATATATACAAGTGCAGACAATATAAAATATTACAAAGAAACACTGGAACATACCGATGCGCAAGGAAGCTTTCTATATGGCTCGCTTAAGCCGACACTCCTTCTCAAGGAAGTGTGCTCGCCGAGATTCAAGGGTAGACTCGTGGCCGCCAGTCCACAATGAAAGCGCATCCGCAGTGTCCTCCAAAACAGCCTGTTTAAGGGCCCTTTCGCCTCATTTCTCCAAAGGGCCAATGAATCGTCGCCCGATCCACGAAGGGTCTTCATAAAAAATGACGGCTGGGTAGGATTTTTTCGGAATTCTTACGTTCTCTGACTCGTCTTGAAAACGTCTTATAGCCTCAGCTAGTTGTGCAGCTTCCTCGGCAGATGAACCAGGAAAAAGAAGACTGTCGTCTGGTGGACTAGCAGCGGTCTTCTTCCCCCATTTTGACCCGGAGCTAATGGCTCTAGAAGATCGCTTCTTTCCCTTTGCCGTCTGCTTTTTGGGCTGCTTCTCGGCTTTGACAGAGAGAGGAGGCTTCTTCAGGACCTTCTCCAAGGGGATATTATCATCAGAGCTGGGTTTTACATCCGGAACCAGTACGGTATCCGTCATCGGTCGTTCAAGCGAAGCCCCTGTTGGCAATGAGGTGCGAAGCCTCTCCTCCTCTTCAAAGGTTTTAAGCGAAGCAGCAATGGCTTCTTCTGTAGAGGCACCTGTTAAAACAGGAGGCATCAGTCAGAGTATAAAAAAAGGGTGAAATAAATAGCTGAGAGATAAGGATAGAATATACCTGACTGTGCAAGGGCGGCCAATTCCTTTTCGAGGGCGGCCGATTGTTTAGAAGCTTCAATGGCGACCTCTAAGTCGATATCATCAAGTATCTCGAATAAACCCTCGTTGGTCCCATATTCGCTCAAGCCTTCGCTAAACAGAGCAGGGGGCATCGAGCCTAATATGGTGTCCAAAGAAAGTACTTGTTTCTTTTTCTTCTGAGGACGGGTGCCGGTGGCCGATAACACGAGTTTGCGTTTGGTAGACGCCTTTGGACGACGAGTCCCAATTTCTTTTCCCACGTCCGACTCAAGGGACGCGGCAGCTACTTTTTTTTTCAGGCTCGCTGGGTGGGGGCAATTCACGCGTAGGGCTTAACACGTGTGGAGGCTCAACTGCAGTGACCTCTCTCAGGGGAGGATAAACAATGTTTCATCGCTTCAGAGGAACATTTCGATCACCAGCTGGCACTGCACCCTTGCGATCGAGCAACAATCGCTTCTCTTCCCTGATGACGACACCCATTGAATGCTGATACCACGCCACGTACGCATTAAGAGCCTTTGGGACGCAACTCGGTTCGCTGATAAAGGTTGGACCCTGTGTTCAAGCGCATGAAATGATGCAGTGCACTCCGCATTCCCTCTTCGGTAGCAGCAGGCTCTGCCCAGAAGGCTTCAAGTGGGACGCCCTGATTGTAACTTATCTGCTGGGCGAAACGGTGCGGATTGTATCTCATGAATAACGCCGCATCATTTTGCTTGAACACTAAGAAAGCCGGCCTGATGGAGTATAAATGAAGGATCTCCCGATCTTTCAACACAGAGGCCCCATCTTTAAATATGTCCTGCAGTGGCAGCACCACCTTCCTCGACTCTTGGCCGACGGTCAGAACTTTATCAGTAAAGGACATGCCAGCCCCAACCGTGTGCGGGCGAAGAAGCAAGCCTCTAGCTTCCCGTTGCGTCGGAGTCATAATAGAAGCGCCAACCAGTCGCATGATCTGAGAGAACATGCACATGTCATAAAAACCCGGCCTCTTGTGGATGCCAAAGACACCTAGCACGTGTAACTCGAGCCATAACGTGAAATAATGCATCGGGAAGTTTACTGACTGCACCTCTGGCTCAGTGGTATCAGCCGCCAAGCTGAGGCTGTGATACATATGGGCTAACCCAGCAATCCCCACAGCCACTTGTATCCCATTAACCATCCAATGCGCAGGATAGAAAACAGACGGCCTCATACAGCGAGGGTGCATGGGAAGCGTGAACCAACTCAGCCACAGCCCGAGGAACCCTAAAAAGAACGCTTCTTCGTCGATCCCAGGAGCCACCAGTTCTGCAAAAGGGATAACCGGGGTATCAGGCAGAAAGAACCTCTGCTGATCCGCCTCCACCGCTGGCAGATTGCCTAAACCCAAGCCGAAGGGGTTGTCAAGACTGGCGAATTTCTCGACTTCTTCCTTCAATATTTCCGGGCAAAGAAAATCAGCGATAAAAGCCGTAAAACTAACTCCACGACCTTCGGATGTAATAGAGAGGTTCTCGTACATATTCAACACCTTTATTAAGCTCGGAAATTTGTGCTGAATAGCATTCTCGGGAGTAAGACCCATTACCACTAATTTGGTAGCGAAAACATACTCATCCGGGGGAAGCAATTCCTCGTAATGTTCCCCCCTAACGGGTAAACCCGAGACCTCTGCAAACTCCTCCAAAGAAATGGAGTGTAACACCCGAGCCCAATAATACTATTTCTGTTACTGGTTGAGTGTTAGACATTGCTCATTTCAATTATCTTGCTTGTTTGGTGCTTATTGCTAAATTTTAACCGGCTAAGTCATTTTTGCCTATAACAAATTTTAACACCTAAAATGAAATTAAAAATATCCATACTGGCCTACTCATCGCCACTAGTCGCGTGGTAGCGTCCGCGCGTCGAGATTTCGTCCCGTTCGGTGAAACGGGCAAGTTTGGACGACTACGCGCGCGTGCAAGTGTCCGACTTGGGGGCATGCATTTTAATCACAAAACATCTCATTTTAAAATTTGGAACCCGCTTAAAATCCTATTATTTGAATTTCAAATTTTTGGGCGCAACCCGGGCGCGATTTGGAAATGTTGCATTTAGCGCCAAAATCCCAATTCAATTAATTATACTAAACTATAAAATATATTCGAAATTTAAACTGTTTTAGGTTTTTAACCAATCAAATATTTTAAATCCCTTTTAAATCTTTAATTATTTAACAAATCTTTTTAAATCTTACTTCGCCAGCCAATCACGGGGGGATTAATCCCCGTGGGCCAGCATCTCTCTCTCTCTCCCTGTCTCTATAATCTCTCTCTCTCTCTCTCTCTGTCTCTATAATCTCTCTCTCTCTTCCTCTATCTCTATATCTCTCTCCTCAAATTTCTTCTTCTCTCTCTCTCTCTAACTCTCTCTCTCTCTCTAACCCCTATTTATACTTCGTCTCCTTCCTTCAGAAACGATCGCGAGAACCGCATGAAATCCTCGTCGCAACCCTAGCCCAGCCTCCTCCTCCTCTCCGTTCTCATGGTTTCCCTCCATCCCCATCTCTCCCTCTGCCTCTCACAACCTTTTCTTGAGAAACCATGATAATAGTACTAGCTCCCGTAATACTAGTGATTTGGGCATGACCCATTTCTTCAATAATCTCATCCTGGATCCCAACGCAACTAATTCCACGATCATCCCAGGTTTACTCATCAATGGGGATCCCCTTTCAGAGATAACCCCAGATGGGATTTGGAACTCGTCATCGGATTTGGGCAATGCCCGTTTCAAGAGTAATTCAACACTGGATCTCAATAATCCCAGCAGCTTTGGACCAGTTTTGGACCCAACAACCCATGATCATGATGCTTCATCATCATCAATAGTGAAGGGGAATAGATCTAAACACCATGATGATGACGATGATCATAGTAATGATGGCTTGGCAAGGGATTTTGATCCTGGAGCACTGGGAAGATCAAACACAAGCCATGCCACCACCACCAGCAGCAGCAATGCAATGGAAGAGCTCAGCGACACAAGTACAAGGTGTGATATATTCGATGGTAGATGGGTCAGCGACGAGAGGGAGCCATTCTATCCAGCAGGATCATGCTCATGCATTGATAGTGATTTCGACTGCCATAAGAATGGGAGGCCTGATACTGATTTCTTGAGGTGGAGATGGCAACCTATTCACTGCAATATCAGAACGGGATACATATGATCACCTTCTTGGTAGCAGTGGATTCCTTTTGATGTCTTCTCATGAGTCCACCAATGACAAAGTCTACATAGCAGCTGTAATTGGTGGAAGGTTATGGAAGCTTACAAGAAGGCTTTGACTACTTGGGCTTCATGGGTTGACCAGAATATCAACTCCAGTAAAACTGAGGTGGTTTTCCGAGGATATTCTTTCACTCATTTCAGTTCGCCGGAGCCGGGCTCGACGTCGATGTTTCCCGACGACCCAGCAAGGACCCTTGACCCGTATGTTTCCATCGTGCGTTGTTTGGACTCTTTCCGTGTGCCGTGCGTCCGTCGCGTGTTTTTCCGCCGACGCTACGTCCGTTTTCCCGGTTTGCGAAACCGTCGAGGCAAGTATTACTTGCTACATGCTATGTTATACTAATTAAGTGTGCTTGACTCATAAAACTTGCAAGTATTAACTAAGTATAGTTACCTTTCTTATTTGGACGAAATATGATATATATCAGGATACTGCAACCTAAACCGTAATATGCCACTGTAACCCTATTAACAAAATTACCAGTTAATCATGTTGCTATTTAAAGGACGATAATCGTACACATATAGCTTCATTACTTTCTGTTATTGATATTGCACCACCCTGTGATTATTGCACCCCAAGGGTGCTTGAACCTGTTAATAAGATAATACAAAGCACCATTGTGATTAAATGAACTATTATTGTTATTTACCGTGTTTCCTGCTGTTGTTCCTTATTCGCTTCTATACCTGTTATGAGCACACATTCGATTGCATTACATATTGACCTGACCTTGCTACCCATGATATATATATACCGACTCAACCTGTTGTACCATGACCTGACTTGTTACCTGATCTCATGCCTAATGCCAACAAACCTGACTTGGGGTCCTCATGGACCATTCCTGTTGTCTACCCAGACAAACCTGATTTTACCTGATCCTGTGTTGGCATTAGTTCTTGATTACTGAATACCTGACGTGACATACATAACTTGGGGGTATGGGGAAATCAAAGGTGAAACCGACTTGTAACTCAACAGTTCGATACCTGTTCTGATCAGACTTACGGGCTTGGCCAGTCCGGGAGTGATGATGCTGACATCACTCGTCCATCCTGCTACCTACTACTGCCTAGCGGCACGTCTCGGATTCAGCCCCGAGGGTCTTGACCGTGGTCCCGGGCATGCACGGGATACTATTGAGTTACATCGACGAGTCACTAATTCATTTCAAAGACTTTAGAATAGAAAACCTGATAGAATAGTTTAGATACCCACTGCACACTACCCTGCACGGTTATTTCATATTATTGCTTTATTCATGTTTACTTTTCTGCATTGCTTACCATGTTCATATTATATTATTGATTGACATGACGCGCTGACGTCTGGGTTTTGCATGACCCAGATTCTTTACCACTGTCGCCGACTGAGCAGGAGTACTGCAGCCAGCAGGCTGATTTGTGAGTTCTGTAGTGGTTAGTTTATTTATTGCATTTTATTTCCTGGTGTGATCCCGCATTACGGGACGTACCTTTCTATTATTGCATTGGATCATTTGCTTCCGCACTTATTTTTCATTGACTCTTGTTATTATGGATTTGGACATGTGATAGATAGTTTATTATCTTGTTCTTGATATCTCTACAGCCGTAATGTGACTGTGGATGGATACTTCCTACCCACAGGTAGCATGGTTGGCTATGTCACGTGCCCAATCTTGCGTACTCTGGGAAGCGGGGCGTGACATGGTTCTTTTGGTATCAGAGCCATAGGTTAGTCGGGTTGATTCTTTTTGTAGTTGGGTATTGTACCCAATACACGAATCAGAATACCCGTGCTTAGGAAACATGTCCTGCCACCTTGACCGTTTTTACCATTCTTGAATCACATTCTTCCTGATTATATTTTGTACGGCGTGCAAACTTACTTTGCATTGTCGACTCGAAAACCTGATTCCTTGTTATCTCTAGGACTTAGGCGACTTGGGTGGAGTTAAGTAATTGCGGCTATGATACCGCGGCATAGCTACAATGCGGTACTCTATTTAAGTATCTTGGAGTTATAGCCTCGATCCATATTCAGAATCTATCATCATGCTAATGTTGGGTGTTTTGAGTTCAGGATGATGACAGGTAAGAAGTTGAAGACGTACCAACGGTGTGTGGACGAAGCCGCCATGCTTGGAGTGATAAGAGGAATGCTGGAAAATCAGAAGAGGCATACTGAGCTGATCCAGCAGCAAGCAGATTCATTTCAGGAGGGTTCGGAAGCCATTCGGCAGTCTGTAAACGACGCTGGAGCGGAACCAGTTGACCGAGTAGGGACCGTGGCAGATTTCAGACGTTTGGGTCCTACTACTTTCACTGGTCTGGAGGAGCCGTTGCCAGCCGAGCAGTGGCTAGTGGACACGGAGAATTTGCTGATTGCGGCATAGATTCCAGAGGACAAAGGAGTTGATGTGGTGCGCATTCAGCTAGTGGATTACGCCCGAGAGTGATGGCTTGTGGAGGAGACCCGCTTACCCAAGCCAGTCAGTTGGGCGGATTTCCCTAAAGGTTTCCTGGAGAAATTCTTCCCGCGGACTGCACGGGAGGAAATGGAAGAGAAGTTCATCGGACTAGGGCAGAATGGAGCAACCATGGATGTACATGAAGCAGAATGGACGAGACTCAGTAGTCTTGCTGGACCTTTCGCAGCCAACGATGTAGACAGCAGTTGCGGTAAGGAAGCAGTTCTGTCGGGCCAATCGAGTTTAGGGCTAGGCCGACACACAGTGTTCTTGCAGCTATGGAAGTTGATGGTTGGGAAGAACCGGTGGTAGTTCACGATTCCATGGACGTAGTAAAGATATATCGGGTTTACCGCCGAAGCGAGACGTGGAGTTCGCGATTGACCTTATTCCTGGTGCAGCGCCAGTATCAAAATCTTATTATCCGATGCCACCAGTGGAATTGGAAGAAGTTAAGAAGCAAGCTGGTGAATTACTTGAGAAGGGTTGGATTCGAAGCAGCAACTCGCCTTGGGGAGCTCCAGTTCTTTTAGTAAAGAAGAAGGATGGCACGAGAAGGATGTGCATTGATTACCGAGAATTGAACCGGGTGACAATTGAGAACAAGTACCCGATCCCTCGCATTGGAGAACTTTTTGAGCAGCTTAGTGGCGCGAGAGTATTCTCGAAACTGGATTTACGATCCGGATATCATCAGGTCCGAGTGAAAGCAGAAGACATTTGCGAGACAGTGTTTCAAACTCGATATGGACATTTCGAGTATCTGGTGATGCCCTTCGGAGTGACGAATGCGCCAGCAATATTCATGGATTTGATGAACAGAATCTTTTCACCATTCTTGGACCAATTTATTGTAGTATTCATTGACGATATTCTGGTGTACTCGAAGAGTCCGGAGGAGCATGCTGAGCATTTGAAGATCGCACTGCAGACGCTGAGATAGGAGAAATTGTATGCGAAGATGAGTAAGTGCGAATTCTGGCTGGCAGAAGTGAAGTTTCTGGGGCATGTTGTGTCGGGCGATGGAATCGCCGTCGATCCCGAGAAGATTGCAGCGGTTCGAGATTGGCCTATTCCAAGAAATGTGGCTGAGATAAGAAGTTTCCTTGGTTTGGCCGGATACTACAGAGATTTGTGGAGAACTTCGCTCGTTTGGCAGAACCGTTGACCAAGCTTACGCGCAAGTACCTTTTATTTGGACGGATGGATGTGCATTGGCCTTCGAGACGTTGAAGTAGAAGTTGATAACCGTCCCTATCCTGACCGTACCAGATACTTCCGGAGGACTGGTGATTCACAGCGACGCATCTGGAAAAGGATTGGGATGTGTTTTGATGCAGAATGGGAAGGTCGTAGCTTACGCATCGAGACAACTGAAGACTCATGAGAAGAATTATCCGACTCATGACTTGGAGCTTGCGGCCGTGATCTTCGCCCTGAAGATTTGGAGACACTACCTTTTGGGCGAGAAAGTCGAAGTTTTTACAGATCACAAGAGTTTGAAGTATGTGTTCACTCAGAAGGAGTTGAACATGAGGCAACGCAGATGGTTGGAGCTGATGGCCGACTACGACCTTGATCTTAAGTACCATCCGGGAAAGGTTAACGTCGTGCCGGATGCGCTTAGTCGGTTACCAGCGATTCAGGTATTGACTACACAGAGGGAGATCATTGCGGATTTTCGAAGTTTTGACTTGGAGGTTGTGCTACCACGCTACGGGACAGTTGATGCAGTTGCAAGTACAGTCGTCCTTAGTTGAGAAGATTAAAGCGGCACAATCGCAGGATCCTAGACTGCGAAAGTTTCGAGAGCAGGTTGAAGCCGGACTACGAACCGATTTACTGATCCACGAAGATGGTTCGTTGAGATATGGTAGCCGTGTGTGTGGGCCAAAGGGGAATGTACGTGAAGAGCTCATGAAGGAGGCACACAGTTCAGCTTACTCTGTACATCCAGGAGGGACAAAGATGTACCGAGATATTCGACAGCATTTCTGGTGGGAAGGCATGAAACGGGAGATTGCTCGCTTCGTGGCTAAGTGCTTGGTATGTCAGCAAGTCAAGGCTGAACACCAAAGGGTTGCTGGTTTGTTGCAACCACTTCCGATTCCTCAGTGGAAGTGGGAACATATAACCATGGATTTCGTGATGGCTTTACCGCGGAATCCAAAGGGCAACAATGCAGTATGGGGGATTGTCGATCGGTTGACCAAGGCAGCTCACTTTATTCCTTTTCGGGTTGGTCAATCGACGGAGACTTTGGCAGAGCGGTACATGCAGGAGATTGTAAGATTGCATGGAGTACCGGTGAGCATCATGTCCGATCGGGACACTCGGTTCTTGTCGCACTTCTGGAGGAGTTTACAAGAAAGTTTGGGGACTCGATTGAAGTTTAGCACAGCTTATCATCCTCAAACTGATGGACAATCGGAGGGAACGATCCAAACTCTTGAAGATATGTTGAGAGCATGTATGTTGGACTTCAAAGGTTCTTGGGAGGATCATCTACACTTGGTGGAGTTTTCCATACAACAACAGTTGTCAAGCAACAATCCAGATGGCTCCGTTTGAAGCGTTGTTTGGTCGTAAATGCCGTTCACCTGTTTGTTGGGAGGATGTCGGTGAACGAAGATTGTTAGGACCAGATTCAGTGGTACAGACAGTCGAGAAGGTGAATACCATCAGGAAGCATATGAAGGCAGCTCAAGACAGACAGAAAAGTTGGGCTGACACGTCAAGAAGACCTCTAGAGTTCGCCGTGGGTGATTTGGTATTCTTGAAGATATCACCGACTAGAGGGGTGATTCGCTTTGGGAGTCGGGGAAAGCGTAGTCCTCTATTCGTTGGACCCTTCGAGATATTGGAGCGTGTGGGAGAGGTAGCGTACCGTTTGGCGTTACCACAGTCCTTGGCAGGTGTGCACGATGTGTTTCATGTATCCCAACTACGGAGGTGTGTTCGAGGTGAAACCCACGTCTTGGATCATTCGGAGTTGACCGTACGGGAGGACCTAACTTTTGAGGAGCGATCGGTTGAAATCAAGGAGCGAAGAGAAAAGGTTCTTAAGAACAAGGTTATCCCTCTTGTGCTAGTTTCTTGGGGTAATCGATCGCATGGAGAATCCACTTCGGAGCGAGAAGACGAGATCCGGCAGAAGTTTCCTCACCTTTTTCTGTAGTTAGCTATCTTGTATTCTTGGAATTTCGAGGACGAAATTCTTTTTGTAGTTGGGTATGATGTAACACCCGAGCCCAATAATACTATTTCTGTTACTGGTTGAGTGTTAGACATTGCTCATTTCAATTATCTTGCTTGTTTGGTGCTTATTGCTAAATTTTAACCGGCTAAGTCATTTTTGCCTATAACAAATTTTAACACCTAAAATAAAATTAAAAATATCCATACTGGCCTACTCGTCGCCACTAGTCGCGTGGTAGCGTTCGCGCGTCGAGATTTCGTCCCGTTCGGTGAAACGGGCAAGTTTGGACGACTACGCGCGCGTGCAAGTGTCCGACTTGGGGGCATGCATTTTAATCACAAAACATCTCATTTTAAAATTTGGAATTCGCTTAAAATCCTATTATTTGAATTTCAAATTTTTGGGCGCAACCCGGGCGCGATTTGGAAATGTTGCATTTAGCGCCAAAATCCCAATTCAATTAATTATACTAAACTATAAAATATATTCGAAATTTAAACTGTTTTAGGTTTTTAACCAATCAAATATTTTAAATCCCTTTTAAATCTTTAATTATTTAACAAATCTTTTTAAATCTTACTTCGCCAGCCAATCACGGGGGGATTAATCCCCCGTGGGCCAGCATCTCTCTCTCTCTCTGTCTCTATAATCTCTCTCTCTCTTCCTCTATCTCTATATCTCTCTCCTCAAATTTCTTCTTCTCTCTCTCTCTCTAACTCTCTCTCTCTCTCTAACCCCTATTTATACTTCGTCTCCTTCCTTCAGAAACGATCGCGAGAACCGCATGAAATCCTCGTCGCAACCCTAGCCCAGCCTCCTCCTCCTCTCCGTTCTCATGGTTTCCCTCCATCCCCATCTCTCCCTCTGCCTCTCACAACCTTTTCTTGAGAAACCATGATAATAGTACTAGCTCCCGTAATACTAGTGATTTGGGCATGACCCATTTCTTCAATAATCTCATCCTGGATCCCAACGCAACTAATTCCACGATCATCCCAGGTTTACTCATCAATGGGGATCCCCTTTCAGAGATAACCCCAGATGGGATTTGGAACTCGTCATCGGATTTGGGCAATGCCCGTTTCAAGAGTAATTCAACACTGGATCTCAATAATCCCAGCAGCTTTGGACCAGTTTTGGACCCAACAACCCATGATCATGATGCTTCATCATCATCAATAGTGAAGGGGAATAGATCTAAACACCATGATGATGACGATGATCATAGTAATGATGGCTTGGCAAGGGATTTTGATCCTGGAGCACTGGGAAGATCAAACACAAGCCATGCCACCACCACCAGCAGCAGCAGCAATGCAATGGAAGAGCTCAGCGACATAAGTACAAGGTGTGATATATTCGATGGTAGATGGGTCAGCGACGAGAGGGAGCCATTCTATCCAGCAGGATCATGCCCATGCATTGATAGTGATTTCGACTGCCATAAGAATGGGAGGCCTGATACTGATTTCTTGAGGTGGAGATGGCAACCTATTCACTGCAATATCAGAACGGGATACATATGATCACCTTCTTGGTAGCAGTGGATTCCTTTTGATGTCTTCTCATGAGTCCACCAATGACAAAGTCTACATAGCAGCTGTAATTGGTAGAAGGTTGTGGAAGCTTACAAGAAGGCTTTGACTACTTGGGCTTCATGGGTTGACCAGAATATCAACTCCAGTAAAACTGAGGTGGTTTTCCGAGGATATTCTTTCACTCATTTCAGTTCGCCGGAGCCGGGCTCGATGTCGATGTTTCCCGACGACCCAGCAGGGACCCTTGACCCGTATGTTTCCATCGTGCGTTGTTTGGACTCTTTCCGTGTGCCGTGCGTCCGTCGCGTGTTTTTCCGCCGACGCTACGTCCGTTTTCCCGGTTTGCGAAACCGTCGAGGCAAGTATTACTTGCTACATGCTATGTTATACTAATTAAGTGTGCTTGACTCATAAAACTTGCAAGTATTAACTAAGTATAGTTACCTTTCTTATTTGGACGAAATATGATATATATCAGGATACTGCAACCTAAACCGTAATATGCCACTGTAACCCTATTAACAAAATTACCAGTTAATCATGTTGCTATTTAAAGGACGATAATCGTACACATATAGCTTCATTACTTTCTGTTATTGATATTGCACCACCCTGTGATTATTGCACCCCAAGGGTGCTCGAACCTGTTAATAAGATAATACAAAGCACCATTGTGATTAAATGAACTATTATTGTTATTTACCGTGTTTCCTGCTGTTGTTCCTTATTCGCTTCTATACCTGTTATGAGCACACATTCGATTGCATTACATATTGACCTGACCTTGCTACCCATGATATATATATACCGACTCAACCTGTTGTACCATGACCTGACTTGTTACCTGATCTCATGCCTAATGCCAACAAACCTGACTTGGGGTCCTCATGGACCATTCCTGTTGTCTACCCAGACAAACCTGATTTTACCTGATCCTGTGTTGGCATTAGTTCTTGATTACTGAATACCTGACCTGACATACATAACTTGGGGGTATGGGGAAATCAAAGGTGAAACCGACTTGTAACTCAACAGTTCGATACCTGTTCTGATCAGACTTACGGGCTTGGCCAGTCCGGGAGTGATGATGGTGACATCACTCGTCCATCCTGCTACCTACTACTGCCTAGCGGCACGTCTCGGATTCAGCCCCGAGGGTCTTGACCGTGGTCCCGGACATGCACGGGATACTATTGAGTTACATCGACGAGTCACTAATTGATTTCAAAGACTTTAGAATAGAAAACCTGATAGAATAGTTTAGCTACCCACTGCACACTACCCTGCACGGTTATTTCATATTATTGCTTTATTCATGTTTACTTTTCTGCATTGCTTACCATGTTCATATTATATTATTGATTGACATGACGCGCTGACGTCTAGGTTTTGCATGGCCCAGATTCTTTACCACTGTCGCCGACTGAGCAGGAGTACTGCAGCCAGCAGGCTGATTTGTGAGTTCTGTAGTGGTTAGTTTATTTATTGCATTTTATTTCCAGGTGTGATCCCGCATTACGGGACGTACCTTTCTATTATTGCATTGGATCATTTGCTTCCGCACTTATTTTTCATTGACTCTTGTTATTATGGATTTGGACATGTGATAGATAGTTTATTATCTTGTTCTTGATATCTCTACAGCCGTAATGTGACTGTGGATGGATACTTCCTACCCACAGGTAGCATGGTTGGCTATGTCACGTGCCCAATCTTGCGTACTCTGGGAAGCGGGGCGTGACATGGTTCTTTTGGTATCAGAGCCATAGGTTAGTCGGGTTGATTCTTTTTGTAGTTGGGTATTGTACCCAATACACAAATCAGAATACCCGTGCTTAGGAAACATATCCTGCCACCTTGACCGTTTTTACCATTCTTGAATCACATTCTTCCTGATTATATTTTGTACGGCGTGCAAACTTACTTTGCATTGTCGACTCGAAAACCTGATTCCTTGTTATCTCTAGGACTTAGGCGACTTGGGTGGAGTTAAGTAATTGCGGCTATGATACCGCGGCATAGCTACAATGCGGTACTCTATTTAAGTATCTTGGAGTTATAGCCTCGATCCATATTCAGAATCTATCATCATGCTAATGTTGGGTGTTTTGAGTTCAGGATGATGACAGGTAAGAAGTTGAAGACGTACCAACGGTGTGTGGACGAAGCCGCCATGCTTGGAGTGATAAGAGGAATGCTGGAAAATCAGAAGAGGCATACTGAGCTGATCCAGCAGCAAGCAGATTCATTTCAGGAGGGTTCGGAGGCCATTCGGCAGTCTGTAAACGACGCTGGAGCGGAACCAGTTGACCGAGTAGGGACCGTGGCAGATTTCAGACGTTTGGGTCCTACTACTTTCACTGGTCTGGAGGAGCCGTTGCCAGCCGAGTAGTGGCTAGTGGACACGGAGAATTTGCTGATTGCGGCATAGATTCCAGAGGACAAAGGAGTTGATGTGGTGCGCATTCAGCTAGTGGATTACGCCCGAGAGTGATGGCTTGTGGAGGAGACCCGCTTACCCAAGCCAGTCAGTTGGGCGGCCTAAAGGTTTCCTGGAGAAATTCTTCCCGCGGATTGCACGGGAGGAAATGGAAGAGAAGATCATCGGACTAGGGCAGAATGGAGCAACCATGGATGTACATGAAGCAGAATGGACGAGACTCAGTAGTCTTGCTGGACCTTTCGCAGCCAACGATGTAGACAGCAGTTGCGGTAAGGAAGCAGTTCTGTCGGGCCAATCGAGTTTAGGGCTAGGCCGACACACAGTGTTCTTGCAGCTATGGAAGTTGATGGTTGGGAAGAACCGGTGGTAGTTCACGATTTCATGGACGTAGTAAAGATATATCGGGTTTACCGCCGAAGCGAGACGTGGAGTTCGCGATTGACCTTATTCCTGGTGCAGCGCCAGTATCAAAATCTTATTATCCGATGCCACCAGTGGAATTGGAAGAAGTTAAGAAGCAAGCTGGTGAATTACTTGAGAAGGGTTGGATTCGAAGCAGCAACTCGCCTTGGGGAGCTCCAGTTCTTTTAGTAAAGAAGAAGGATGGCACGAGAAGGATGTGCATTGATTACCGAGAATTGAACCGGGTGACTATTGAGAACAAGTACCCGATCCCTCGCATTGGAGAACTTTTTGAGCAGCTTAGTGGCGCGAGAGTATTCTCGAAACTGGATTTACGATCCGGATATCATCAGGTCCGAGTGAAAGCAGAAGACATTTGCGAGACAGCGTTTCAAACTCGATATGGACATTTCGAGTATCTGGTGATGCCCTTCGGAGTGACGAATGCGCCAGCAATATTCATGGATTTGATGAACATAATCTTTTCACCATTCTTGGACCAATTTATTGTAGTATTCATTGACGATATTCTGGTGTACTCGAAGAGTCCGGAGGAGCATGCTGAGCATTTGAAGATCGCACTGCAGACGCTGAGACAGGAGAAATTGTATGCGAAGATGAGTAAGTGCGAATTCTGGCTGGCAGAAGTGAAGTTTCTGGGGCATGTTGTGTCGGGCGATGGAATCGCCGTCGATCCCGAGAAGATTGCAGCGGTTTGAGATTGGCCTATTCCAAGAAATGTGGCTGAGATAAGAAGTTTCCTTGGTTTGGCCGGATACTACAGAGATTTGTGGAGAACTTCGCTCGTTTGGCAGAACCGTTGACCAAGCTTACGCGCAAGGAAGTACCTTTTATTTGGACGGATGGATGTGCATTGGCCTTCGAGACGTTGAATTAGAAGTTGATAACCGCCCCTATCCCGACCGTACCAGATACTTCCGGAGGACTGGTGATTCACAGCGACGCATCTGGAAAAGGATTGGGATGTGTTTTGATACAGAATGGGAAGGTCGTAGCTTACGCATCGAGACAACTGAAGACTCATGAGAAGAATTATCCGACTCATGACTTGGAGCTTGCGGCCGTGATCTTCGCCCTGAAGATTTGGAGACACTACCTTTTGGGCGAGAAAGTCGAAGTTTTTACAGATCATAAGAGTTTGAAGTATGTGTTCACTCAGAAGGAGTTGAACATGAGGCAACGCAGATGGTTGGAGCTGATGGCCGACTACGACCTTGATCTTAAGTACCATCCGGGAAAGGTTAACGTCGTGCCGGATGCGCTTAGTCGGTTACCAGCGATTCAGGTATTGACTACACAGAGGGAGATCATTGCGGATTTTCGAAGTTTTGACTTGGAGGTTGTGCTACCACGCTACGGGACAGTTGATGCAGTTGCAAGTACAGTCGTCCTTAGTTGAGAAGATTAAAGCGGCACAATCGCAGGATCCTAGACTGCGAAAGTTTCGAGAGCAGGTTGAAGCCGGACTACGAACCGATTTACTGATCCACGAAGATGGTTCGTTGAGATATGGTAGCCGTGTGTGTGGGCCAAAGGGGAATGTACGTGAAGAGCTCATGAAGGAGGCACACAGTTCAGCTTACTCTGTATATCCAGGAGGGACAAAGATGTACCGAGATATTCGACAGCATTTCTGGTGGGAAGGCATGAAACGGGAGATTGCTCGCTTCGTGGCTAAGTGCTTGGTATGTCAGCAAGTCAAGGCTGAACACCAAAGGGTTGCTGGTTTGTTGCAACCACTTCCGATTCCTCAGTGGAAGTGGGAACATATAACCATGGATTTCGTGACGGCTTTACCGCGGAATCCAAAGGGCAACAATGCAGTATGGGGGATTGTCGATCGGTTGACCAAGGCAGCTCACTTTATTCCTTTTCGGGTTGGTCAATCGACGGAGACTTTGGCAAAGCGGTACATGCAGGAGATTGTAAGATTGCATGGAGTACCGGTGAGCATCATGTCCGATCGGGACACTCGGTTCTTGTCGCACTTCTGGAGGAGTTTACAAGAAAGTTTGGGGACTCGATTGAAGTTTAGCACAGCTTATCATCCTCAAACTGATGGACAATCGGAGGGAACGATCCAAACTCTTGAAGATATGTTGAGAGCATGTATGTTGAACTTCAAAGGTTCTTGGGAGGATCATCTACACTTGGTGGAGTTTTCCATACAACAACAGTTGTCAAGCAACAATCCAGATGGCTCCGTTTGAAGCGTTGTTTGGTCGTAAATGTCGTTCACCTGTTTGTTGGGAAGATGTCGGTGAACGAAGATTGTTAGGACCAGATTCAGTGGTACAGACAGTCGAGAAGGTGAATACCATCAGGAAGCATATGAAGGCAGCTCAAGACAGACAGAAAAGTTGGGCTGACACGTCAAGAAGACCTCTAGAGTTCGCCGTGGGTGATTTGGTATTCTTGAAGATATCACCGACTAGATGGGTGATTCGCTTTGGGAGTCGGGGAAAGCGTAGTTCTCGATTCGTTGGACCCTTCAAGATATTGGAGCGTGTGGGAGAGGTAGCGTACCGTTTGGCGTTACCACAGTCCTTGGCAGGTGTGCACGATGTGTTTCATGTATCCCAACTACGGAGGTGTGTTCGAGGTGAAACCCACGTCTTGGATCATTCGGAGTTGACCGTACGGGAGGACCTAACTTTTGAGGAGCGATCGGTTGAAATCAAGGAGCGAAGAGAAAAAGTTCTTAAGAACAAGGTTATCCCTCTTGTGCTAGTTTCTTGGGGTAATCGATCGCATGGAGAAACCACTTGGGAGCGAGAAGACGAGATCCGGCAGAAGTTTCCTCACCTTTTTCTGTAGTTAGCTATCTTGTATTCTTGGAATTTCGAGGACGAAATTCTTTTTGTAGTTGGGTATGATGTAACACCCGAGCCCAATAATACTATTTCTGTTACTGGTTGAGTGTTAGACATTGCTCATTTCAATTATCTTGTTTGTTTGGTGCTTATTGCTAAATTTTAACCGGCTAAGTCATATTTGCCTATAACAAATTTTAACACCAAAAATGAAATTAAAAATATCCATACTGGCCTACTCGTCGCCACTAGTCGCGTGGTAGCGTCCGCGCGTCGAGATTTCGTCCCGTTCGGTGAAACGGGCAAGTTTGGACGACTACGCGCGCGTGCAAGTGTCCGACTTGGGGGCATGCATTTTAATCACAAAACATCTCATTTTAAAATTTGGAACCCGCTTAAAATCCTATTATTTGAATTTCAAATTTTTGGGCGCAACCCGGACGCGATTTGGAAACGTTGCATTTAGCGCCAAAATCCCAATTCAATTAATTATACTAAACTATAAAATATATTCGAAATTTAAACTGTTTTAGGTTTTTAACCAATCAAATATTTTAAATCCCTTTTAAATCTTTAATTATTTAACAAATCTTTTTAAATCTTACTTCGCCAGCCAATCACGGGGGTATTAATCCCCCGTGGGCCAGCATCTCTCTCTCTCTCTGTCTCTATAATCTCTCTCTCTCTTCCTCTATCTCTATATCTCTCTCCTCAAATTTCTTCTTCTCTCTCTCTCTCTAACTCTCTCTCTCTCTCTAACCCCTATTTATACTTCGTCTCCTTCCTTCAGAAACGATAGCGAGAACCGCCATGAAATCCTCGTCGCAACCCTAGCCCAGCCTCCTCCTCCTCTCCATTCTCATGGTTTCCCTCCATCCCCATCTCTCCCTCTGCCTCTCACAACCTTTTCTTGAGAAACCATGATAATAGTACTAGCTCCCGTAATACTAGTGATTTGGGCATGACCCATTTCTTCAATAATCTCATCCTGGATCCCAACGCAACTAATTCCACGATCATCCCAGGTTTACTCATCAATGGGGATCCCCTTTCAGAGATAACCCCAGATGGGATTTGGAACTCGTCATCGGATTTGGGCAATGCCCGTTTCAAGAGTAATTCAACACTGGATCTCAATAATCCCAGCAGCTTTGGACCAGTTTTGGACCCAACAACCCATGATCATGATGCTTCATCATCATCAATAGTGAAGGGGAATAGATCTAAACACCATGATGATGACGATGATCATAGTAATGATGGCTTGGCAAGGGATTTTGATCCTGGAGCACTGGGAAGATCAAACACAAGCCATGCCACCACCACCAGCAGCAGCAGCAATGCAATGGAAGAGCTCAGCGACACAAGTACAAGGTGTGATATATTCGATGGTAGATGGGTCAGCGACGAGAGGGAGCCATTCTATCCAGCAGGATCATGCCCATGCATTGATAGTGATTTCGACTGCCATAAGAATGGGAGGCCTGATACTGATTTCTTGAGGTGGAGATGGCAACCTATTCACTGCAATATCAGAACGGGATACATATGATCACCTTCTTGGTAGCAGTGGATTCCTTTTGATGTCTTCTCATGAGTCCACCAATGACAAAGTCTACATAGCAGCTGTAATTGGTAGAAGGTTGTGGAAGCTTACAAGAAGGTTTTGACTACTTGGGCTTCATGGGTTGACCAGAATATCAACTCCAGTAAAACTGAGGTGGTTTTCCGAGGATATTCTTTCACTCATTTCAGTTCGCCGGAGCCGGGCTGGACGTCGATGTTTCCCGACGACCCAGCAGGGACCCTTGACCCGTATGTTTCCATCGTGCGTTGTTTGGACTCTTTCCGTGTGCCGTGCGTCCGTCGCGTGTTTTTCCGCTGACGCTACGTCCGTTTTCCCGGTTTGCGAAACCGTCGAGGCAAGTATTACTTGCTACATGCTATGTTATACTAATTAAGTGTGCTTGACTCATAAAACTTGCAAGTATTAACTAAGTATAGTTACCTTTCTTATTTGGACGAAATATGATATATATCAGGATACTGCAACCTAAACCGTAATATGCCACTGTAACCCTATTAACAAAATTACCAGTTAATCATGTTGCTATTTAAAGGACGATAATCGTACACATATCGCTTCATTACTTTCTGTTATTGATATTGCACCACCCTGTGATTATTGCACCCCAAGGGTGCTCGAACCTGTTAATAAGATAATACAAAGCACCATTGTGATTAAATGAACTATTATTGTTATTTACCGTGTTTCCTGCTGTTGTTCCTTATTCGCTTCTATACCTGTTATGAGCACACATTCGATTGCATTACATATTGACCTGACCTTGCTACCCATGATATATATATACCGACTCAACCTGTTGTACCATGACCTGACTTGTTACCTGATCTCATTCCTAATGCCAACAAACCTGACTTGGGGTCCTCATGGACCATTCCTGTTGTCTACCCAGACAAACCTGATTTTACCTGATCCTGTGTTGGCATTAGTTCTTGATTACTGAATACCTGACCTGACATACATAACTTGGGGGTATGGGGAAATCAAAGGTGAAACCGACTTGTAACTCAACAGTTCGATACCTGTTCTGATCAGACTTACGGGCTTGGCCAGTCCGGGAGTGATGATGCTGACATCACTCGTCCATCCTGCTACCTACTACTGCCTAGCGGCACGTCTCGGATTCAGCCCCGAGGGTCTTGACCGTGGTCCCGGGCATGCACGGGATACTATTGAGTTACATCGACGAGTCACTAATTGATTTCAAAGACTTTAGAATAGAAAACCTGATAGAATAGTTTAGCTACCCACTGCACACTACCCTGCACGGTTATTTCATATTATTGCTTTATTCATGTTTACTTTTCTGCATTGCTTACCATGTTCATATTATATTATTGATTGACATGACGCGCTGACGTCTGGGTTTTGCATGGCCCAGATTCTTTACCACTGTCGCCGACTGAGCAGGAGTACTGCAGCCAGCAGGCTGATTTGTGAGTTCTGTAGTGGTTAGTTTATTTATGGCATTTTATTTCCAGGTGTGATCCCGCATTACGGGACGTACCTTTCTATTATTGCATTGGATCATTTGCTTCCGCACTTATTTTTCATTGACTCTTGTTATTATGGATTTGGACATGTGATAGATAGTTTATTATCTTGTTCTTGATATCTCTACAGCCGTAATGTGACTGTGGATGGATACTTCCTACCCACAGGTAGCATGGTTGGCTATGTCACGTGCCCAATCTTGCGTACTCTGGGAAGCGGGGCGTGACATGGAGACTTCTCGATCTGATAGAAAGAAGGTGTGGGTTGGGATGTTCCACTGTTCCAGAAATGCCTTGACCCACCATGTGGGGGGTGTGGAATATTGAAACAAAGAAGCATAAACGGCGGGATACAATCCGAGCTTCATCAACTGTGGCTTCCTCGCCGATAGAACATACCAGGCCCACTGCAAATACCCGGCTGGGTGACGGGGAGTTAGTCCTACATTGTACGGCTGTCCCCAGGGGTATGACTCGTCCTGACATATGCATCGCCCTAGGATGTCCAAACCCACCGGCGGCTGCATGGGTATTGCGGCAATAGAAGGCCGAAGGAGACCTTCTGAAGTCCAGTTGACCTCCTCCACAGCATAATTTATCGGAAGTGCATTTGCATAAGCAATCGCTGAAATAGGCTCCAAGGGTGTCGCACAGGAAAAGCTTTGCCGGCCCATGATAATTTGATCATACCATTTACCCCATAGATGAAAACTCTCATGCTCCGGGTCTTAGTCTTTTATCAGCGCGAAAACCTCTCGATCAACGGGTGCTTCAGGAAATCCGCCTTCTGAACGAATGAATGGGAAGGAGGTGTTGGAAGACATAATGCCTGCGCAGAAAAGAATGAATTTTTCAGCCACCAATGCTATAAATTAAATTCTGTTACAAGGTACTATAAATCCGTACCGCACTGCAATGCAGTTAAAGGGGATCAAAGGGGACCCACAAAATCTAGATGACAGTTCATCATTAATAAAACAGTCTCATCATTGGATGAGGCTGACATTAAATGAGGAAATCCTCAAGAGATTCTCATTAAATGAGAAATCCCTCGGGCAAAGGAGTAAAACTCTCATTGAGAGCAGTGCTCTTCACTAGACAGACATCTGTCAAAGTCTAATGATGAAGGAATAAAATTCCTCAAGAAGAGCCTTGCTCTGAGAAGATGATGGAATAATCTATCAAAAATAAAATTTCAATTTGATCTTCAAGATCCATGAACAAATTCTTAAGAGTTCTTCTATTTGATCTGAAAGGAGCAAAGCTCCATTGGTGGATTAAGAAATCATAAGCAAGATCCCTTTTAGATCTATGATTCCAAGAGAGCAAAGCTCTATTAATAAAACCCTAAAAGGATTTTCTTTAGATCAAAGATCTATGAAGAGCAAAACTCTGTTAATGGGTGAAACCCTGAAAGATGTCTCAAAAAGATTTAATCTTTCACCTAATTCGATAAAGTTCTGTCTTTAAAAATTCTTAAGAAGAAGAGCTGCGCTCTGAAGAAGAAAATAAATTTTCATGAAGGATTGAAGATGAACAGAAGTCATTTCAAGGGCCAAGGGTCCTATTTATAGGCACTAAGAGCCGTTTCAGTTCCTTGGGTGATCCAAGAGTCAGGATGTTGCCACCGCTGCACCCACGTATGGATCCCGTGAGCGCAACTGTGGGGGGGGATTTGTTTCCCCAATTAAAGCAAAGCACTGTTCAGAATTCAAAATTTGAATTACAGCTGCGCTTTTATAAAGACGCTTCGCTACAACTAGCGTACCCCGTGCAAAGCACATAGGCGCTAGCTCTGGATACGCTGTGCTCCAAGTAGCGTACCACGTGCAAAGCACGTGTGCACTAGCAATAAGAGCGCTGCGCTCCAATTAGCGCACCATGGGCAGAGCGCATAAGCGCTAGCGCTGGAACTAAATGTTCCTCACCGTTGGATCAAATATCCAACGGATATGATTAAATCATCGGTTAATAAGAATAAAATTCTGTTGAATCTTTCCAAACAGAAAAGATTGTGCCTTGAATTTGGAACACTGTTGGATCAATGATCCAATGGTGATTAAAAATCACTAAAATACAGAACAAATTCTGTAAAGAAGGAAAGATTTCTCAATCTTTCCAAAACAAGAAGATTATCTTCTGTAAATCAGAAGCCCTTGGATCAAGGATCCAACGGTGGGGAAATTCCTAAATCAATTGGAGAATAAATCTCTTTAACTGATTCAACAAATCAACTTCCCCTATATAAAGGACCCAAGACTTCAAGTCTAAGAAGGAGGAACCCCCCCTAAACTTTGAGAAAATCTCAAGAAGAAGAAATAGCTCTCGGCAAAAGAAGATTTTTCTTCAAGGTAAAAAGAATGGTGATGAACAAAGAGATAAAATCATCTCATAACTAAAAAGAAGAGCTCTCTTCTTAAAAGACCATAGATCTGAAAAAAGACCAAGGTCTTTGATAATAAGAAAAAAGATCAAAAGATCTAATTATAAAAAAAATAATAATATAAGAAGTATTTTTACTTCGTCCACAGATTTTTGATCTATAAAGGCAGAGCCTTTTATCAAAACAAGAACTTTTGTTCTTGGATTTTGAAGCAAAGCCTCCTTAGAAGAACATAAAAGTTGTTCTATGATCTTAAAATCGATCAGATGAAAATGCGCTATTGAAAAGTGCCTTGCACTCATGAACTGCGCCCTTACGCTCATTGGACCGGTGCACAGCGCCAGAACTTACCACGTATCAACCAGAGACACAATTTGCGCTTTGCGCTCCTGAAACAGAGCGCTACGCTCATAGACTGGCGCTCAGCACCAAGCGCGCTACGTGTCGCTCGCTGGCGCGCCAACATACTAGCGCAAAGCGCTCATAGATGGAAAGCGCAAATGCGCTAACGAACCAGCGCTTAGCGCTAAGCGCGACACGTATCACCCCCCGTGTGCGCTAGCGCAATGCGCTCTTTAATTGGCGCAAATCGCCTGATGCGCCACGTGGCGCACTATCAGAACGTGCTCTATTCTGATCAAGACAAAAATATCAGAGCCCAATGCTTAGCATTATTCAAAGGGCCGAGCCCAAATAAAGGCTTAACAGCCAGAACAAAAATAAAATGTCACAACATTTTTGGACTTAGCCCAATTCCGGCCATAAGTCCTCAACTTATTTTGAACTGAGCACATCTGCTCTTTCAACCAAATCACTCCGGTTCAAGGGTACATCTCTTCACTCTTTTGATATTTGTCGTTGTAATTTCTCAACGTCTTCAAAGAGGTGACGGGTCCCGACAACCACACATTTTATGGACTGTGGGGTCTTTAAACCCACGGACTATGATGTCCTTAACCTCGACCGTGATGTCTTAAAACTAATATCGGACTGTGAGGTCCTTAAACTCATGGACTATGATATCCTTAACCTCGACCGTGATGTCTTAAAACTAACATCGGACTGTGAGGTCCTTAAACTCACGGACTATGATGTCTTTAATCTCGACCGTGATGTCTTAAAACTAACATCGGACTGTGAGGTCCTTAAACTCACGAACTATGATGTCCTTAATCTCGACCGTGATGTCTTAAAACTAACACCGGACTGTGGGGTCCTTAAACTTATGGACTATGATGTCCTTAATCTCGTCCGTGATGTCTTAAAACTAACAATGGACCGTAATGTCCTTAAACTAATTATCGACCGCAATGTCACTAAACTAAACAATAGAGCCCAATTGCTCTCTTGTCGGATCTAAAGATCCCGTTAAGTCGATCTTAGTCTAAAATTAGACTAACGTATCCATAACAAACGTTTAAGTTGATCTTAGCCTCAAATAAGGCTAACATATCCTTAAACACAACCCCCAAACCCAAATGTAAGAAGATACGGATTTGGACTAATTCACGTCCTACGGGCGACAACATAAATTAGTCTCCGTATACAATCCACGGGCAACCAAACACAAAGCAAACACCCACTACACGAAGTGACCATACGGAGAAGGAGAAAGTTGTTACCGCGATGCGGTAGCGTAATTAATTGCAGGGGCTTGCGCCTGCAGGGAAGAGCGTCCCCACAATCAAAAACCCCTCAGACAAGGGGGAATCTGACGAAGTCTGCTACATCGGCCGCATCCGTTTAAACCTTCGATACATGATGCCATAAATCAACTTGGCATATTCGGAGAGGTGGACGGATAGCACCAATTAACATCTACCCCCAGATTCAGGCAAGACAGACCGTCTTCCCGGTTTCCGGCGGTAAACAGTCCATGTCGCAAAAAGGGCAGTGCAGGCTTCCCACAAATCGGGAATCAAATCGCCCCGGATCAGAGCGTCGACCATCCATGTCGTAAAAAGGGCAGTGCAAACTTCCTACAAAGCAAGAACCAGATCACTTCGGGCCAGGGAAACGTCTACCACGGACACTCCGTCTCGGAGACGCGTCAAGCGTCGACCGTCCATGTCGCAAAAAGGGCAGTGCAGGCTTCCCACAAATCGGGAACCAAATCGCTCCGGATCAGAGCGTCGACCGTCCATGTCGCAAAAAGGGCAGTGCAGGCTTCCTACAAAGCGGGAACCAGATCACTCCGGGCCAGGGAAACGCCTACCACGGACACTCTATCTTGGAGACGTGTCAACCATCTACATTGTAAAAAGGGCAGTGCATCCCAAAAAGTGGGAACTAAAGCAAGTCGCCTCCACGCGAAAGAAAATCCATCAATTTCATGCACATGACTCACATATGTGGTGTGCATTTATTGATGGGGGCACTTTGTTAGGGTCAAAATTTGCATCCTGGTTGACCCAGTCAAAGTCAAGGTCAACCCCAAGCCAGGTGGGCCCAAGCCCAAGCAAGTGGGCCAATTCCCGGGTCAAACCCGAACACGAAGCGTCCGGTCTTCTGCCATACCAAATAAAAATCATGTAACGAATAATTTTGATATAATTTTTTGTGCATGAATGTATGTAAAATGGGCATAAAGCCAATTGTTTTGTAAGCCCATGGCTTATGTGCAAAAAGAAATGGAACATAAACCATGGGATGGGCAAAATGCCATTTTATAAAGCCCAAGGGGCTATATGTAAATATGTAAGCCTATATAAGGCAACATGGTGATGAATAAAGCATACACTTTTCATTCCCAAAAAAAATTAGGGCCTGTGCCTCTTTCTCCTTCCTCAAGGTTCTAAAACCTTCTTCTTTCTTTTGAATTAAATCAAGCGTTTTACTCTTCCTTTTTCAAAACTAAATAGTTTTTCACCACAAAACCACAAAAAGGGAACTTGGATCTACCATCAGATCTCAAAAAAAAAAGATTTTTAAAATCTCACATCTCTTGATCTTCAAGATCCGGCCGATAAAGGAAGAAGAAGGAGACCCATCTTCAGAAACCCACTTTGGGGAAGAACTAGGACTCAAGAGGAGAAGCCCTTCATCAGCTTCAAAACATCCTAGGAGTTTAACTCCTCATATATATATACACACACACACACACACACAGAGAGAATAATAAGTACTCCTTTCTGGGAGTACAACTCCCATTGCAGGGACCGAGTCCTTTCTGCCGCTCGAGCGCCCACGTGCTGACACGTGGAGCGCAAGGCGCTAGCGCTCTTGCGCTTAGAGCGCTAGCGCCCGAGCGCCCACGTGCTGACACGTGGCGCGCTAACGCCTGAGAGCTCAAAGCGCTAGCGCCCAAAACGCTAGCGCTTTTCCCACGCATCATTTGGATGCCCTTTCCTTTTTTTATTTTTTATATATATGTATACACACACACACACACACATACTCTGCAACACTATCCCTCTCAAAAAAATTTGGGTCAGGGCGCTGCCCCGCACCCCGCAAGGGGGCTGCTAGCCCCCTTGACCCCCACCCCGCTATCGGGGTAGCGGGACCCCGTAAAAATTCTGCGGGGCCCCCGATGTATCCAAAACCCTTTTAAAACACAACACGCGCAACTACACATTGAGTTCGCATGACCAGTTTGACCCGTTAATCGGAGGTTCCCTCGCTCCAAATGCGAGGGGTAATTAACGGCAGCTTAGTCCGCGGCTGCCGGAGATTCGGATCTCCACAATCAATAAACCTCGGCCTACCCTAGACAGGGGGATCTGTAGTACGCCTGACAAGTGCGCGTGTATTCCCATCTCAATGAGATGACGAAAAACACCCAACACCTTTATTGAAAACAGATAAAGAGTTAGTGAATTCTTTGGATTGATATATGATGATGTATGTAAGTCCCCTGTCTACACATGCCAGGAATGGTTTTTTGTAACTTCATTACATTCACCGATGATCTCTCAAGATTCGTACATACGTTCTTATTGAAACACAAGTCTGAAACTTTTGAGAAATTCAAAAAATATAAGTTAAAAGTAGAGAACCAAAACGGTTATAAGTATTATGTCCTTTGATATGATCAGGGAGGAGAATACTTGAGCACGGAATTTATGGACTATTCTAAAGGAGAATGAGATTCTCTCAGCATTACTCCTCTGTATACACCACAACACAACAGTGTATGGGGCGGAGCAATCACACCCTATTAGATATGGTGCGCTTTATGATGAGTATTACTGAATTGCCTATTTCCTTTGGGGGTTATGTACTTGAGAAGCTGCATACTTATTGAATAGGGCTCCAACCAAATCAGGTGCATATCACTCCATATGCGATACGGTATGGGAAGAGCCCATCTCTTAAGTAAGTTTAGATTTGGGGTTGTCCGGCCTATATCAAAAGCAAAATCCGGACAAGCTCGAAGTAAGGTCAGTTCTGTGAAAGTTTGTTGGATATCCCAAGTATTCGCAAGGGAATATCTTCTACCGCATCGAAAAACAAAAGGTGTTTTATTTCACGGCATGCCATCTTTTTAGAAAAGAAATTTATTTTGGAAACAAATTTATGGTCATGAGCTAGAACTGGAAGGAGTTCCAGCTATACAAACTACAGCTGACGATTTGGTTGAACCAGAGAATTCATAGTTCCCAACGAATCTCAGCCTCTCCGCTGATCTAGTAGGGTTTCTCATCCATCTGAGAGATACTTCGGTTTTCTCTATGACAGTGGAAACGAGGATTGTATCATGAGATCACCGGAGGGTCCTCGGTGGTACCAAATCGTCCCAGAACTTCTTTGCAGGTACTCGGCGCAAACTCCTCAAAACCTCCAATCTCCTCAAAATCCATTGAGACCCACACGCAATAGGAGATCACCTCTAAGATCCACCGGGAGATCGACGGAAGACAACATCTGACAGAGACCTGAAAAGGACATCCATCAGAAAGAAAGAAGAAAGAGCAAACTATTGTGAAGATTATCGTGCTTTGATTTATTAGACTTCACAGGCCTGTTATTTCTTTGATCTTTTACTTGCTTAAATAGTACTACAATTTAAGTTTGACTTATGTTTTGTATGTTTTTTTATAATATTAAGTAGGCATTTTTAGTCTTTCATAAGGAGATTGGTTTATTTTATGTAGTAATTTTATCCTAGAACCATGATATATAAAGACACAAGTCGCTTGCATATAATATAAATATGATATAAATATGCCAGTGATTGAAGTAATAGTTTAAATTTAAATTATTAGTTATTATGGAAAGAATAAACTAGCCTTTTGGCACCCAAATACATACAATGCCTATGCTTAAATTAACTAGATAAGATACTTTAAAAATGCAATTCGTTAATTATGCAATTTTAACATATCAATTCTTTAGTACTTAATTTGTTATTAATTTATTACAGGCTTGAGAAGTTAGTTATGATTTCTTGAAAAAAATATATAATTTTTCTTAATATTATGAAAATTTCTTTTGCCATGCATGCCTCGTGTAAATCAAAATCAATTTGGCAGTTTCAATTTAAAGACCCTCTCTCCTTTAGCATTAATTATCAAGAAGAAAAAAGATTATGGGGAGGCTTTAAAGTTTAAATATGGAAGATCTCATTCAATATAAGGGTCTGTTTGGTTTGAGGATTAGAATGGATTTGGATTGTGGAATCCTATGATTTCATAATTTTGTATTTAGTTGATGGATTTGGATTTATAGGATTTCTTTATTTTTTATGGAAGGCCCACCACGAAACAAGGATTCCTAAATCCTAAATTTTTAAAGAATTTTCAAGGATTTGATACTATTCATTGTACTTTTAGATGGGACCGTGTACTTTATTTATTTAATACTCCTTTCTCTAACCTCTCTCTCTAAAATCCTTAAATCCAAATCCTGCTTTATTTTCACCAACCAAACAAAAATTACAAGAATCTATAAATCCAAAACCAACCAAACAGCAAATTACCAAATTCAGAAATTTTCAATTGAACTATTTTGGAATCCAAATTTCATAATCTTGCAATCAAACAGGCCCCTAAGAAAAGGTCTATATAAAACAAAGGGCTTTTATTTTAATTAAGAGAAGCAATCATTATCAAATTATGAGAAGGTTTATTCTATAAAAGGTGTTTTCATAATAGAGAAATTGGCGAAAGAACGAGGAAAGGGCAGAGAGATGCAAATGGTAGTCTCTACAAATATTGGGGTTGCAAAACGGTCAAAAAATTATTACCTTTTGATATCTTCTCATCGTAACTTTATGGATTGCTCTCTAATCGATGAAAATTGTAAACATATCTACTCACTTAAATTTTAACAATAATTGTTGCATACACATGGGAAAATTTATAATCCGAAATAATAAATTGTATTAAGTTGAAATAACAATCAAAGTTTATGATACTTATGTTAAATTTTCTGATTCCCATGGTATTTATTTGCATTTTTTTAAAAAGCCAGAAGGGTAATGAACTTCATGGCATTTTAGTGAAGTCTAGCCATAATACAAAAACTACAGGGAGCTCGATGCAAAATTACCGAACCGCAGACAATAAAAACCGTCGCTTTTTTCACTCTCTCTCACCTGGCGCCGATGGCATCCAAGCTCCAAATCTCCGCCCCTTTCTTCCTCTTCTCTGAAAACCCTAATTTTAGATCGCCCCCCAACTCTCTCCCCTTCAAATCGAACCTTTTGATTCCAAAAATCGTTGCGATTCAACCGAGAAATCCCCCAATTAAGAGGAGGAGGGCGCTGGTGAGATGCTCGACGAACGGCGACGAAGGAGGAGGAGCGAAGCGATGGGCGTCGTTGATTCCCATTGGTGGGTTTTCGCCGGAGAAGATACTGAAGGCGATCTCCGGCGCTACCTCGAGCCCTATTTGCCAGTTCATCGATTCCCCGAAGACTTTCTTGCACGCGCTTGATCCCCGAATCAAATTGGTATGATTTCTTTCTTGCTTTCATTACAATTTAGTGCGTTGCTTGATATTATGATTGCATATTACATTACAATGCGTCCCCAAAAGAAGAACTTGAGGGATTTGGATATAAAGAGTTATAGAAAGCATTAAGAAAGCTGGCAGTTTGGATATATCAATTATTGCTAGTAGGGTTGACGGGTCCGTTTGTTCGAAGAGTTATGAGAATGAGATCAAAACCGAATCGAGAAAACAAGGTAGACGATGCTGATGCATGATGCAGCTTCTAGAACAGGGATCCCGGAGGATGAGGTAAAACCTTAATAATGTGATATTTGGAGTTTGTTGTTACTTCATCGTTGATCTTGAATAAGGTGAGCGCAGGTCTCACAGTGATGGTGAGATTTTTTCCGTTTGTTATGGTGGAAACATGTAGGAGGGTATGCTGTAATTGAGAAAAACCATGCATTTTACTTCCATAAGGTCCTCATACTATATAATTTCATTTAGTTGGTTCAGGATGAAATAGATCATGATGAATCCTTTGGCTCGCCCATTGGCATGGCCCATAGCTGGGAACATGCAAATTGGTTATGCTTTGCACTACAAGTGTAACTAATGACATATCAATTGATGGGCAATCGTTCTTTTATATATTGAAGTGGGACAGACCTTGGTTCATCCCCATAACGATGGCCCTGTATTTTGGCTACTTGCATATAATTCTATTCATTATTCTTTTTGACTTCTATCTGATGTGCATGGTGTTATTTTACTTCACACTTATTTCATGTTTGCAGGTATGGCTATTGGTTCTTGTAATCTTACCTGCTAGATCAAATATTTACATGCGCCTTGGATTGGTTCTATATCTCAGCTTCTTGTCGATATGGATTCTTCCAAAAGCTGTTTGGATGGTACACACGATGCATGATTACCTACTTGTGTTTTTGTTATTCCAATTCCCCCCCCCCCCTCTTAATTTGTACCCCTTATATATAAAGAAGTAGCATGAATTTATATTAAGCTGCCAATTTTTTCGGGTTGCCTTTTGGTGTATCTGTATTCAGTGTTCTTTGGCAAGGTTGTAACCTCACGAATTTGGTCTCTATTCTTTTATTTCTCTAATATATGACCTACTTTTTTAGTTAATTGCACAAAACCTTCATGTAGTTTACCCTAAATAGCATTTACATCACCTCGATTGATTTTTTGGCACAAACTCTCTGTTTGCTCGCTAAAATTCAGTTCTAAACAACTGAGTGTCTAATTTAACTTTGTGTCTTTAGAGTAGAATATGAGTGTTATTAAGGGTTTTGGTCGATTGACAAAGAAGGTGCTGGTGCTAATAAATTATCGGAGGGGTATCAGTGCTATACAGGGTAACCTAAGGGTGTTTTGTGCAGTTAACCCGTTTTTTCTACATATCAGATTTTCATTTGCAGTCCATTCTTTATTACTGAAGTAGGCACTATCTAACTTGCTTTTCTCTTCGTAGGATCAATTAGGAAGAGTTGCTTTTCTATCAGGAATCTTATTCATCATGCTGGGATTTGGTTCAGATGGAGTACCTCCAATTGTCCAGCTTAGAACGCCTCCAGCATCTATGGTTGGATTGCCAAGTATTCCTTCATCTCTTGGAGGTTATTCTTATTCAGTCATGAAGATAGGGCCGTTGCAGCTTACAAGGAAAGGCTTGTCACTGGCTAGTACTTCTGCATGTTTATCTTTTACTGTATGTTTTCTACCTAACTTCAGCATGTGCATTTGTAAAATTATTTCCACAGTTGCTTATTTTCCTCGACTATGTGACTTTATTATACCTTTGTTCTTTTCCCGTTTTCATCAAATGGATGCTCCTAATTAGCCTCCCATCCTTTTAGGTTTGTTTCTACCTCTGTTTTAGCAGTCTTATCCAAGATCATTTACTAGACATCTTTTTTCTTCCTGGTGTCAGCTGCACATAATAGGATTGCAGCGGTAGGTTTTGTCATTTATATCTCCCTTTTTCATAGACATAAACAAGAAATGTGTTTTCATCTGCATGCAGTTATCGGGATTGTTGCATCTGGTTTGCAGTACTAGTTGATAAATAGATAACATGTAGCCATTCTAAGTTTTTGGTGTTGTAATGAAAAATTGTTATCAGAAACTTATTTGTACAAGGATTAAATTTCTATCTTTTGTTTAACATATGGTTGAGCCTGACAGTTCTTCTGTTTCTTTGGTGAAAGATCTTCCAAAGTGCTAGTCTATGCCTCGCATCGACTACACCAGAGCAACTAGCATCTGCATTAAGGTGGTTCATGGCTCCTTTGGTACTTATTGGCGTTCCGGTTGCTGAAATAATACTCACGCTACTACTTTCATTGAGATTTATCAATCTAGTCTTTGACGAGGCAAGTTCGCATAAATATCGTTCTTAACTTTCTAATTAGGATAGTGATGATAGGGATCAGCTGAATGGACAAATAAATTGGTTATCTATTAATATTACCAGGTACGTAATGCAGCTTTAGGGATCGTAGCACGTCGAATATGTTGGCAGCAGTTGACAGTAATGGAAACAATAGATGGTGAGCATCTTTTTTCAAATGTAAATGATGAAATCCATTTGTAAGAATGTTATCCCTTGTAACAAACGGTATCATGAATCTAACTGAAGATGCCAACTCTCAAACTCTAAATCCTCTATTTTGATAAACCATCAGCTGGGGTTTAGTAAGATAGAAACCGAACCACTAACCAAAACGCTGAAATCCATTCTTTGGTCCAATTCGAATTGTGTTGATTAGCTGATCCAAAGATTTCCATCGTTTCTTAATTAGCATTTGGACTTTTAGTCTGCTTGACCTTGTTGGATATTCTCCTGCAGGAATCACTTTATTGCTACCTCAGGCATATTATTCTTAATATCCTACATTATGTATAATGAATGACCTTTCCCTGCCTTCAACCAGTGTTTGCAATATACCTAAACATACAACTACAGAATGAGTTTCATTCAGGGCCATGGACAATATACTGCTCACTCAGTTATGTTCCCATGATTTTGACACCACCTAACACTTGCATCTTATTCATTTGGTCAACAAGCCACAACTGTCAATTGATTTATTTAAGTGAAAACATCCCTTGCTTAAGATCCCAATATTATTTTTCTGTGCTCATGTTTCACGCTGGAAACTATTATTCATGAACTCTATTTTATCGTTGATTAAGAGCTCATCCTTATTTTGTCTTTTTATGTCTGGTCATGCAGTTTTCTTCATGTATATTCGTCGGGTCTTCAAAAATATTTTTAGCCATGCTGAGCAAATTTCCAAGGTATGCCTTTTACAATACACTTCTTCTCCCCACTTTCATAAGCTCTTATGAAATCCTGAATCAGGAGTCATTTATTGAACAACTTAGCCTGTTATCCCTTGATGTGAACCATATATGGCATTTCACTAGAACTCCAGAAAGCAATATAATTAATTTCAAATTTTTATTTCACAGTTTTTAGTACTGTAAATTATGACCATTAGGTTTCATATCAGATCATAAGTTGAGCATGATAACTGAAGAAGCATCACTTTTAGGGAAGTATCATTACATGCCAGTTTTGTGCTTGCATCTATCTTCAGAGTAGTTTAATATAAAATCATTTATTATGCTAAAAAAAACATGTCAAGTACACAATGAATTCAAACGATTACCTTTTCATCTGAATCTTAGTCGTTCGATCTTTGCTACGAGAAATGAAAATTTCATGGGCAACATATAAAGTGTCCGAGAATTGCAAAGTGAAATATATACCATAAAGCCTTTGCTGGTTGTGTATCCTTCTGATCGTCTCAAGTGCATCTTTGAACAGGCAATGATAGCTCGGGGTTTTCTTGGTGACACCAATGCACACAAGATTTACTTATTTTCTGAGTCGAGCCTTGGGGTTATAGACTTGCTTTCGTTGCTGTGTCTTTTTGGCGTAATTGGTGCAGCTGTTCTATCAGAACATGTCCTAATCTAAATTAGGTAGGTTTATGCCTCTTAAGAAATGCTGAGTTATATTTTTGTTTTTATCTGATAGCAATTTCTCAGTATATTTTTGCAGGGTTGAAAATTCTGTAGCTGCATTTTGTCTTTAGTACAGGCCTCCTTTTGACACAGATATCGATATCGGTTATCTTTGGGTAAATTATTTGAAGTACCACTGATCTTTTCCCCTTTTTTCCTGAATACCATGAAACTTTTATAAGAAATGCATTAACCACCCTTAATTTTGTAGAAAGCGCAGTGAAAGTTACATAAAACACTATTCAAATCGTGCATTAAACACCCAGTCAGTTTAATGTTGTTCAGTGAACAAGGGGTTAATGGTTCTTTAATAATTTATCCTTCATCTTTATCTGATCTTTGATCTAACCTACGCAACTCGAAAGAGCAGAGGAAGAGGGGGGAAACGACTATTGATATTTGAATCGTCGACGAGCTAAGAGAAAACCTGCAAAGCCAATATCTAACAGGACCAGTTCCTTGATCAGCGAATTTGTCCAGATGGTGTTGTATGTGAGTGCACGTGCATATGCAATTATGCGTGTATGTATGTTGTTGCAGTGGTCTTCGATCATGTGCTCCAGTGGTTTTCCGAGGCTTCTAAAGATAACTCTCAGCAAAGTTGAATCGATGAAGCGAGTTCATTTTTGCCAATCTCCAAAAGTTTCGGACATAGGCTTTTGTGTTGTCCTTTCATGTTATTGGAAGGAGAGGGCGTTGTTGTAAAATCAAAGAATTCTATACTTACTGATCATTGGGTTTTATGTAATGTAGATTTGAACTTGAGAATTAAAACTTGAGCAAAATTTTCTTGTAAATTTGTAGCACAATGGTTTTTTGGAGTTTTAAGAATAAATATGTTGTGATCATCATGCATATGAACAAGAGTTACATTATGCAAGAATTTTCATTAATTCGACCTGAACGCCTATTTTTCTAGAGTGTCTAGCAAGGAAAGAATCATAGATAGCACGTTTTCCTCCCTATTTTCCTCCTTTGTTTAATTTATTAGTCTCCCTATTTTCCTCCTTTGTTTAATTTATTAGTCTATGACTGATATTTATAGTTGAATATCGTACTTATGTTAAGTTTAAAAGCAGTCGATAGAATGTGTCTATTTAATTGCTTAGATTTCTAAACTCTTTCTGTAAACTATATATTTATATTTTGGGATGTTTACGAGAAAAACATCATGTGGTTTGTAAACTATATATTTATATTTTTCCTTTAGCCAAAGACACACCTGGATTCTGCAACAATAACCAAAAATACCACTGCTACACTTAAATACCCCTTAATCAAGACGGAATTTGTTGGTTATAAGCATGTATTTCATCGGAGTAGTTCATTTAAGAGCAATGCTGCTTAGGTTCCTTAACAGCTGGTTTTTCCTTCAGAATAGTGTAGTACTTGTTTACACGTTAATGCTAAGTGTTAGTTGAGATACTTGCTTATTTTTCATTTAAGTCCAATGCTGCCTATAGTTTTTCTCGCTTTATAGTATGAGAATGGGGATATGATTGTCATCGTCCATCTTGATTTTCATGGCTTAAAGTATAGCTACACCATTTTTGATACTCTCCATTGATTTGGTTATGAGAAATATTTTATTATCGATAAATCATTAAATTTGTGGCCCTCTAAGTGCAAGAAGTATCAAAATTATATAATTTTGGGGTGTGCATACTTTAGAATATATTGGTATATATTGGTCAAGATAAACTGTGTGAATGATTAGAAAAGTTGGTTGATTAATTATTTACTTTTCAACTTAACAGGAGGGCTCAAAAAGAGTTGGAAAAACATCAAGGGGACCTGGGATCAATAGGAGGGTTGGTAGGAAAAACATTTCTGATAGAAAAAATAGTTGAGTGTCAAACCATTCCAAACTTGTTGGAAAATTACAGAAATATTTGAATATTATTGCCCAGTCACCACCCTAGGAAAATAACATATTAGGAACACTGACCTCACCCATGAGGCAACTTCTCAGCATAAAGTCAAATTAGGGTGGGGTGGGGTGGGGTGGGGTGGGGTGGGGGGTGGGGGGAAGAAGAATCCAAAGGGTTTTAAGCCTCAAAAACCCTAGTATACATGAAAGTTACAACTTAGTATTCTCAATTTGTGTTTTTCACGAGCAAGAAGATGGCAGGATCTCAGTGTTGTGAGAACCCACCAGCCTTGAGCTCAAGTTATGGAGAAGGATGTGTTGCTGAGAGCTTTGGTGGCCTCAAGAGCTACATCACTGGCCCTTCTGACTCCAAACTGGCTATCCTTCTCCTTTCTGATGTTTTTGGTATCAATTTTCACCTTCCCATTTCCTTTTTATTTTGCCTTTTTCCATATTTTTGGTGCGAATAATTGATATTATGCAAGATGCTTTTAATGACATGACAAAGAAGCAATCTTGACGGTTATTATGTATCACCTGTAATAAAACCCTTCGAATTGTCGAAATATGACAACATGTACGAATATGATTCTTCCATTCTGTGTTGTCGAGTGACGTCTCCTTGGCTAAATTACAATTAACAAATTAACATACCATTCTTAATTGTCTCATTCACATGTTTATTTAGGTCTTCTCTTGCCCTCTTCTTGTGCCATTAACCACAATTTTGTCACTTTTCTAAATGGGGTATTTATTGGCCTCCGATGTACATGTCCAAACATTCTCAATCAGCTCTCATCTTATCCTCCATAGAATTGTTTAAATAAGTTTTTCTTTTTTATTAAAAAAATGGGTTTATTTTTTTCCTCTAAATTTTTTACGTCCGTTGGAAAATGAAAAAAAACAAACTTTGTAGCATCATACCAAATGCTTTGTATTTGTATTTTAGTTATGAATCTAATTATGCCTTTTTACATGCCTTAGATAGCAATATAAAACTTTTAAGAGAATAATGGAGGAAAGAGGCTTTATGATGCTTTTTTCGTCGGGTGGCATAAAAAACTATACCCTCCACCATTTTATTTGACGATCGGCACTGTCCATCATGATCTTTATCGTCAAATATTTCGATACACCAAATCTCATGTGATTCTAACACTTTCCACCATTGATTTAGTGGATGCAAAATTAACGGTTTACCGACAATAGAACTTTTTACATTGTTAAATCAATGGTGAAAAGGTGTTAGAATCAAATGAAATTTGGTGTATCGACATATTATACGATGAAGATCAACATGGATGTTGCCGATCGTCGAATAAAATGGTGGAGGGTGTAATTTTTTGACACCGCCCGACAAAAAAGCCTCCTAGGGACTTTTTCCTCCATTATTCTCAACTTTATATCTGTATTGTTATTAATTTATTATAATGTAATCCCATTTGAGGATTTGGTTGCTTGCAAGTATATAATGGATGAACATCTGGCACATTACAATCTATTTCCCTTTTGGTGACAGGCCTTCAAAATGATATTTTGCTTCAAAAGATTATACAAGATTTAATCTTCTTGGTACTTACTCAAAGTTAGTTGAATTTTGTTACTGCATATGTACCGAATTTTTAGGAACTCCAATTGTAAAATTTGCTTCAAAATCACTTCTAAGTTGATTATCCATCAAATGATATTTTACTATACTATATAGCCTTGCAGTCGTAAAGGTTTTGTAGAAACAAGCGTCAGTCCTCTTCGAAATTTGGGTTAAGATATGCATTTGTGCTAACAATGCATATGACCTTTTTGCAGGATTTGAAGCACCAAACTTGAGGTATGCAGAACTTTTCATATTGTCAACCTCTCATATTCCATAACCAGCATCATGGGAATAAAACCGCTTTCTTAATCCTCTACTATCTCAGTTATAGATGAAAAATCTTCATGTCCCTCTAAAAGTTAGTTGAATATTTGCTGTGGCTTCAACTCAAATGTCAAATTTATTTCGGTCGTTTTGGACTGCATCTGTGAACTCGTGGAATACAGAGAACATCATTTGATAATGAGTTTTGAATGACACTTATATTGGGATTAAAGCTTTGATCGTTAGTAAATTTTTTGGCATGTCTTGTGCCTGTGCATACACATGTACTCATGCTCATGCACGTATGCTTGTGTGGGGACACGTGCGCGCGTCGTGTTTAAATATACTATACAATGTGCCGTATAGTCATTATAATAGAGATGTTGGAAATGCTCCAGAATTTAGATAAAGAACATATTTAATTCTTCTCTAAAAACATTTAACTTTAACTAGCTTGCACAAATTATCCATACCCGTGGAGCGTGGACTCTCATTCCTGACACCATTACAACCCTTGTATGATATATGAAGAACTTTGCCTTTTAGTGTTTATATATTTAACAAATATATTTTATAAAGGAAGCTTGCAGACAAATTTGCAGCCACTGGATACTTTGTTGTGGTTCCTGATTACTTCGATGGGGATCCTTATGTACCTGATAAGCAACCTATACTGGAATGGTTTCAATCTCATGGCATGGTTTGTTTCGAATTCACTTATTATTATTTTTAATCATCTGTTGTCTACTTTCAGCATTTACTGGACAATTTTATGGACTGCTGTGGATTTGATTCTTTTGGTTATATACATGCATATGCGCTTCGACATTAGAGCTCCAAACATGACTCAACTGGCTAAATTTCTATTTTCCTTATAGTTTAATATCCTTATTATCGAAGTGTTTCGATCGCTGTATTTCTACCTTTTCATCCTTCACAAAGTTCGATTAAGGAATACTTGTTATTGTATACATAAAAATTATTGAAGATGTAGCCTATCAGGATCTGAATTGTTTTAAAATTCGATCAACGAATAGGAATTAAAAAGACAAAAGGTTTGTTGGTGTCATATTACCTAATATTAATGCAATGGACTTTGCATGGGTTTTGATCATTTCACTGATGCTCTGCCATTTTTATCCATGCGAAGCTGTAGCTTTATTCTTGCGTGTCAATGCAGATATTCTAGAATAATTACCAAGCTTCCCAAAATGTAATATTGTGTACAGGAGAAAGGATTTGAAGATACGAAACCTATTATTGCATCATTGAAAGAGAAGGGTGTTTCTGCAATCGGGGCTGCTGGATTCTGCTGGGGTGGTAAGAATAAATTCTTCTTGGGCTTTTCTGATACTGCACCCCAATTTTTTATTTTATTTTTTAGAAACACTCTCTAATTTTTTTGTTTTATATTTCATCATAAATAACTCTTATTTCATCAAATTTCTATCTCTATGTAACTCCAAACTGAGATTTTCAATGCACTTTCTTAAATTTTTTAGTTGTCTACATTGAAAGATATCTAGCCAGTAGATTATACCTGTATTCATCTGATTACAGGATATTTGTTGAAGAATTATAAAAGGTTGGATATGAATTCAGCTTAGAGATTTCAGAATGAAATGTAGAAATACTTGCATTATTGGCTGTTTTGGAAAAATAGGAGAATATGGATGCTTGTACGCTCGCATATAAACATCATGATTCTAGGATATTTATTGTCGATCATATCTATTGTGAATTGCATTTTCAGGCAAGGTCGTTGCAGAATTAGCAAAGACTGGTGATATTAAAGCTGGAGCGCTGCTGCACCCTGCGTTGGTTACTGTAGATGATATCAAAGGTATATATAGCTTTCCAAATTCTCGGAAAAGATGCATACAATTACTTCTAAGAAAATCGAAAGCGGATTTTACCTTAAAACAAAGTGGGGAAGTTCAGCATGGATTAATTCTAGCAGCATGTTTATTCTTAATAGATTTTCCGATTGAAATAGTTGCTTTGATACAGAGGCTAAGGCGCACCTTGCTATACTTGGAGCTGAGGTTGACGAGGTCGCTCCGCCTGAACTATTAAAACAGTTTGAGGAGGTTTTAGCGGCCAAAAATGAGGTAATTATAATACATTTATATTCTGGTAGAACAGCATCGTTAGAATTCTTATACAAGTTACTGAATGGCGTCGTGTTCATTTTTATGAGTAAGAAGTTACAACGCTGTAAACTGATACATTAGAGTTATAAAACATTACTCCACTATAGCCTTGTTTAGAGTATTCAATCTTCCTTATACTTGGCGAGTGCCCTTGTAGGCAAGTGGTAAAACCTTCTTGCAGACAGTTGAGCGGAAGGTCTAGGTTCGAAACCGGTTTGCATCAGGTTGTGGCCTATTTATCAAAAAATAAAAAATAAAATAAAAAAATGTATACTTCCTGTCGAAACTTTTATTTCTAATGACTATATAATTGACTTTCATTTCCATGATATATATTCCCCTTTGTCATAGAAAATGGGGATTCATTTATCAAGAAGTCACGAAATATTGTTTGAATTTCGGGTCGAAACAGGGCAATAATTTTGTGTTCTTATCTAGGTTGATGCGTACGTGAAAGTTTTTCCTGGTACGGTGCATGGATGGACTGTACGGTATGAAGTGAACGACAAGGATGCGGTGAAGAAAGCAGAAGAAGCTCATAAGGACATGTTGGAGTGGTTTACAAAGCATATTAAGTGAATGTTTTAATTGCATTTGCACACTGGCAAGCATTTTTGCTTGAATATGTTTGAGATACGTGCCACATTTTCCTCTAAATGGTTAGATCTTTTGAATAAATTTTCAGAATCTGATATGTCAAGGTGTAAAGATAATACAGTTGATGACCAAACGTTCCTTGGTAAAATATTAGGAGATAAGCCTGCAGATAGAGTTGGTTTCTTTTTCTTTATAAGTTTATTAGCGCACACAACACCTTCCCAAAAAAGCAGATGCATCCTTTAGCTTCTTGATCTCGTCTTTTGAAGTACTCTAATTTTAGAAAGGTGAGTAACGGCGGCTCCAGTTTGCCGAATCGGTATTGGAATTTCTAACGGAGATAACCTGCTCTAGTCTTTCATCGGTCAATAGATGCTTTTTCGGAACACATAGATGGGCTTTCATGAAAAGGGTGTTCGGTGGTTTCCAGTAGTTCAATCAAAGCAAGTGGTAGTTAGGGCAGTCGGAAGCAGCAGTATTGAAGTTCGGTCTGTCAGGCTATTAGTATATCGTTGCAACTAGCATTCTTGATCTTTTGGGGGACTTCCATATATTTGTTCTAACAGAAAAAAACATGAAAGAAGTAACCCGAAGGCACTGACATGGTGGGCGAGTAAGCTGGCTTAACGGCAGGCTTCTCTGGTCCTAATCTAAATCCGGTTAGTTTATGCATTTTAATATGGAGTTGTATATTTGTATTCTGATTAGCAATTTCTCAGTATATTTTTTTTGCGGGGGTTGAAACATCTATTTCTGCATTTTGTCCAAGTACAGGCCTTGTGGCCTCCATTCACCGTATATCGGTAATCTACATGACTCAAAAGCGCGAAGCAAGAGAAGATATGACCAGTGATTCTTGTTGCATCGACAGGCTAAGGGAAAAAAAATTGTTGCAGCGGCCCTTCCATCACGTTTCATTTTGTTTGGAAAGATTACACTCTGCAAAGTTGAATCAAAGAAGCGGATATAGGCTTCGGCGTTGTCGTTTCATGTTTCGTAGGAGGAAGACGCCGTTGTTGTAAAATCAAAGAATTCTATAGTTGCTAACCATGGGTTTTATGAACTGGCAAAAAAAACATTCCTCTAAATTTATCAGCACAATTTCTTGGATAATAATTTTCCTAATTAATTATGAGTTGAGGTTTCTGGCGAAAATGCTTTTGCTTAGAATAAATTTATTGTGATCATCATGCATATGAACAAGAGTTATATTATATATGTAAGAATTTTCAGTATTCAACTTACTTGAACACATATTCTAAGGTGACACATGCAAGAAAAATAATCATGAATATACCATGTTGGCCCCCCTTATTTTTATCCTTTCCCTAATATGTTAATAAATGACTAATTTTTATAGTTGAATATCAAACTTGTCTTATGTTAAGAAGCAGTTTTGATAGAATATGTGGTCTATTTAATGGCTTAGATTTCTAAACTGTTACTGTAGAGAATATATTTCTGTTTAGAGACGTTTGCTGAAAAAACCATTATAGGATTATGACCACTTACCAAGAACCATCTAAGGTCTTTTGCCGTTAGCAAAACGCCTGAATTTTGAACAGGTTAACCAAGAACTACCTTCATACACTTAAATACCTCGTAATCAAATCCTATTTTGTTGGTTCTAAGCATGTATTCAATCGAAAGTAGTTCATTTAAGTCGATGTTACCTTGCCTCTCCAACAATTTGTATTCCTTCAAAATAGTGTAGAACTTGTTTACACCTCCATGTTGACATGTGTTTATATTTTAGATGATTAATACTACATAGGAATGTAGTTTTCAAAGGCTCTAAAATACGAGAATGCGGAATGATTGACATTGTCCATCTTGATCTTTATGCCTTCATGCATATATCAACTAATTTCCAAGTGATTTTGATACTGTTAATTAAACTGATGATGCTCTATATTGGCGATCTCCCAGATCAGGACACGTGGCAGATGACATGTCTCAGGACTCAAAAGAAAGGGCCCACAAGGGCTGACCAGGCCACCCCTATACCCAACCTGCAAGCACAAGCTGGCTCTCCTCAGGACCCCTGCAAAATTGGCCTCCTCGGCCTCTCAGCTCGCCCCGAGCTGCCGCAGGACCAAGACTCCTCGGGCCTCCCGCTCGTTCCCGAGCTCCCCAGCCGAGGCCATCTTCCTCGGTCCCTTCGACCGACCAACTCCACCACTCACAGGCGTAACCGCCGCTCCGCAAATCTCGTCATGCGCAGATTCTCCGCTGGCAACATCCCACGTTCCACGCCATCACGATCCCCATTAATGGGCGATTCGCTCTTTACGCGGGCGTGACGTCGGGAGCGTAACTGCCGGCGAGATTCTCGCGCCTGCTGCTACGTGCCGCCGCCACTATATAAACCCCCATCACAGAGGTGTCAAGTAAGCTTTTTCACCCCCACTTAGCCATTACTCTACTCGGATCTTGTGCTAACTTGATCGTTGGAGGGTCCTCGGTGGTACCAAACTACCCCGGGACTTTTTTGCAGGTACTCGATGAAGACTCCTCAAAACCACCAATCTACTCAAAACCCATTGAGACCCACACGCAACAGAAGATCACCTCCAAGATCCACCGGGAGATCGACGGAAGACAACATCTGACGGAGACCCGAAAAGGACCTCCATCAGTTGGCGCCGTCCGTGGGAAACGAACTCCATAAAAAACAAAGTTGGCCTTCCGATCTCCGTCCACGCGTCAAGCGATCACCCTGAAGATCCAGGTACCAGCCGCCGCCTCCCCCTCACCGGAGGTGCGGATGAACCACCTCTGGCGACCGTCATCAACGCCCTCGCTGACCGAATAGATCGGCTACAGTCCCTCGTTGAGGCGCTCGTCCGCGTCCAAACGGCCGGGCCAGGTCCCCAGATCGCCGCTCCTCCGCCTCCAGAAGGCTCTACCCTCGTCGGCACGGCTGACCACCGGCAGGCTACGACCCATAGCCACAGATCTCGCGGGCCGATACTCCCTGAAGCCCGCTGGGCGCCCTATAGCTCCACACTAAGATCCGCCGCCAAAGCGCCTCACCTCGAGCCTCCTCGCGACCCTTACCCCCCTGAGAAGATGTCGGTCATCTCGCCTGCCCCCAGGCATGATCGACACCCCCTCCCTCGACGGGGTCGCACAAAGGGGGCTCATCACGACGGCTCGAGGGCCACCTCACCCGGGGATCTGAGGAACCTCATCGAGAGGAACCGGAGCCGCGCCCAGATGCAGATCTCCCACAGCAGAGGCCAGGGATCACAGGGCGCCGAATTCTTGGGGTACCACAGCCGACTCGACGCCCTCGAAAAGAAGATCAAGGACATGCGCCGGGAAGGTCACCTCTCAGCCGACAGGGCTAAGTACACCACCGACTCGCTCACCAAGCCGTTTACCGAAGGACTGCTCGCTGTCCACGTCTCCTCGCGCAACAAGCCCCCGAAGGTCTCTCTGTTCGACGGGAAAACCGACCCGAAGGACCATTTGGACGCTTTCACCACGGGAATGAGCTTCCAAGACCATTCCGACACCGCCCGGTGCAGGGTCTTCCCAGCCACCCTCATCCGCTCTGGTCGGGACTGGTTCTGAGGACTCGAGCCTCGCTCACTCTCGACCTTTAACGAGCTGGCTACTCAGTTCCTCGGCCACTTCGTCGGGAACCGTCGGCAGAAGCGCACGGTCGACTACCTCTTCACAATTAAGAGCGGGGGCAAGGAGACGTTCAAAGTTTATGTCACCCGCTTCTATAATGCCCTCCTCGAGGTCCCCGAACACCGGGACGAGACCGTCATCACGACGCTCAGATATGGTCTTAGGCACAAGGAGTGGTTGCGCTCTTTTGCATTGGTGCAGCCTGAGACCATGGCCGAGGTCAAGGCGTGGACCGAGCGCGAGATCCAGCTCGAGATCGAGGTGAACGCGAACTTCCCTCGGGCTGAACGGTCCAACCAGAAGAAGAGGGCTCGGGAAGAGAAGCCAGAACATCAGCAGCCCTATCACCCGAAGTTTCAGGAGTACACCCCGCTCAACGTCTCCCTCGCAGTGTTACTAGAGGAGGCTCAGGGCGAGGGGTTCTTCAAGTTCCCTCCAATCCCGCGTCAGGCCTCGAAACGAACCCGGGGCCCCTACTGCGCCTTCTACCGAACGCTGGGCCACGCCACGGAGTATTGTAAGCAACTCCGGGACTACATCGAGGAGCTCATCCAATCGGGGCATCTCGTCGCCTACTTGAGGGATAAGCGGCAGGGCGACCGCGAGCAGGAGCAGCGTCCCCCTCCCGCCGAGCTGACCATTGTCCAGATCATGCTCGTTTCGGCAGATGACCAGTCCGGAGCCTAAGGAGCCCCGTACCTGGTGCCGAGCAAGGAGACCAACAAGCCTCCGGGGAGCTCGTGCCATGCTAATAAGGTCATCTATTAGCACGTACTATTTTTAGGGCAATGTAAACTCTTCCTAGGGTTTATTGTAAATTTAATAAAGATCAATGGAACATTGTGAAAAAGAAGGAAATGTCTCATTTATTCAAAAAGGTATTATGGGCTCCTCAGCCATACATACAAAAAGAAAAAGAAAATTACAGTAGCGGGAGAAAGGGGTACAGAGAGCACTGCTCATGGTACTCAGCAAAGATCTCCGCCAGCCGAGGCCTCGCGAGATCCAACCTCAGCCCTCGATTCCCCCCACGTGCGTTGACCTCGAGCCTCAATTCGTAGCACTCATGGACGAGCGCCTCTAAGCGAGCCAGCCGACTCGCGGAGATCAGGCCGAAGCGCCTCAGAGACCGCAGCTTGCCCACGGCCTCGTCGTAGAGCTGCTCGGACAAGGGGTTGTAAATCCCCGGCGACACCCTCCAGATGGAGTACATCAGCAGCTGCAGCAGGGGGGAGCGTCGGGGGAGCAGCCGGCCGAAGTGGTCTTCGATGTTCCCGTAGACCAACTGCACCGTGTCCTCAGTGCAGTTCTGGTCATAAAGGTATACGTCTTCGAAGTGGATGATATCGGGGATGGTAAAGGGAAAGTCTTCCATTCTCGGCGATCTGTTTACGGAGAAAAGAAGGACCAGCGCTCCCTCAGCTTTATATAGCCCACTGCGCCCCAACGGGACTCAACAGTTGCCCGTTTTCGCCCAAAAAGTCGCTGCCACGAGGAAATCATTGAGTCTTCTCTGGCGGAACCGAAACGATGCGACTCTGACGCTTAGCCTCCCTACACATTCAATGCGCATGCTACGCGCACGTCGCCGCGACCGTCTATGTTCCCCACACCTGCAACTGGATGGTCGGGCGAAACCTTATGAAGAATCGGCCAAGCATCTACCATGCTCGGCTAACCCCGGCCAGTGGTTTCCCCACTCGCAACGCCAGGGATCGAAGCCCTCACCAAGAAGCAACTGCGCAGCTTCACTGCCCGGTTATCCTTAGCAGGCCTCCTACGGCCTCTCCAACGCTAAGGATCAAAGTCCTCTTTAGAGGCAGCTGAACAGCTACCCTGCTCGGCTATCCCTGGCCAGTGGCTTCCCCACTCGCAATGCCAGGGATCAAAACCCTTGCCAAGAGGCAACCGCGTAGCTTCATTGCCCGGTTATCCTTATCAGTCCTCCTACGGCCTCTCCAACGCTAAGGACCAAAGTCCTCCTTAGAGGCAGCCGAGCAGCTACCCTGCTCGCTTATCCCCGGCCGATGGCTTCCCCACTCGCAACGCCAGGGATCAAAGCCCTCGCCAAGAGGCAACCTCACAGCTTCACTACCCGGTTATCCTTAGCAGGCCTCCTACGGCCTCTCCAACGCTAAGGATCAAAGTCCTCCTTAGAGGCAGCCCAGCGGCTACCCTGCTCGGCTATCCCCGGCTGGTAGCTTCCTACCACGTCCGACAGGGATCAAAAGCCCTCCCGGAGGCAGTCGAGCCCGACCCTCGCTCGGCTATCCTTCAGGACAAAAGCCCTCGCCAAGAGGTACCGGGCAGTAACCTTGCTCGGCCAAGGGTCCTTGGTAGGCTTCTTACAGCCCCTCCCGCACTAAGGACCAAAGTCCTCCTTTGAGGCGGTCGAGCCCTGTTCCCCTCCGAACGGCGGCCGAGACGTTAGGACGTCTGTGCCTGAGGTTCGGGGCAGATGCTATATGGTTTTATCCGTCTACCTCTCCGAAGATGCCAAGTTGATTTATGGCGCCGTATATCGGAGGTTTAGACGGATGCGGCCGATGTAGCAGACTTTGTCAGATTCCCCCTCGCTTGAGGGGTTTTTGATTGTGGGGACGCTCTTCCCTGCAGGCGCAAGCCCCTGCAGTTAATTACGCTACCGCATCGCAGTAGCCACTTTCTCCTTCTCCAGAATTTCACTTCGTGTCGCGTGTGTTTGTTTTGTTTGTGGTTGCCCGTGGATTGTATACGGAGACTGAGTAATGCCGTCGCCCGTAGGACGTGGATTAGTCCAAATCCGTATTTACTTAGATTTGGGTTTGATGTTTTAGTTTAAGGATGCGTTAGCCTCGTTGAGGCTAAGATCAACTTAAACGTGACTCATTTAATATATGGCCGTCGGGACTCGTCACCTCTCTAACGTCGTTGAAGGATTACAACAACAGGTGTCAGAGGAGTTCGGAGATGTACCCTCGAACCGAAGTTGATTTAGGGTTTTATATTTCATTTGAATGTTTAAGGATACGTTAGCCGTGATTGGGGCTAAGATCAACTTAAACGGGACCGTTTAGATCCGGCAAAAGAGCATTTGGAGGCTCTATTGTTCCAGTTTAGGGAGATTCGTAGTCCAATTTGGGACTAAAGTCTGTTTGGAGGATACGTTAACCATTTTTGAGGCTAAGATCGACTCAAACGTTTGTTAAGGATACGTTAGTCCAGTTTGAGACTAAGGTCAACTTAACGGGACCATTTAGGTCCAACAAAAGAGCATTTGGGCTCTATTGTGCCAGTTTAGGGACGTGGTGGTCCGTATTCCAGTTTAGGGACGTGGTGGTCCAATGTTAGTTTAGGGACGTCTCGGTCCGATATTAGTTTAGGGACGTCTCGGTCCGATATTAGTTTAAGGACATCTCGGTCCAATATTGATGTGTGGTCGTTGGGACCCGTCACCTCTTTGACATCGTTGAGGAATTACAACGATGGATGTCAAAGGAGTTCGGAGATTTACCCTCGAACCGGATGTAAATTGATTTAGGAGAGCCATTTTGCTCAGTCAATTTAATTTAAGGACTTATGGCCACAATTGGGCTAAGTCCAGTTAAAAATGTCCAATATTTTATTTGCATTTGTTTTTTATTTTTATTTGGGCTTTGCCCAGAAAAGATGCGGGGCATCAATTTGTTTTGGGCTCTGCCCTTTATAAATGATGCAGAGTATCTATTTATTTGGGCTCTGCCCTTTTATTGCCTTGCAATTTATTTTGGCCTGTCAGGTCATTTTGATTTGGGCCTAGCCCTTTAATTAATGCATTGCATTTGTGCAAAACACTGTTAATTTGAGAATCTTTTAGATTCAAGAACCGATGGTTCATAAAACAAGTGCAAAGCACTATTTGATTTAGATCTAAGAAAGAAAAGAAAGTTTTTTCTAAAAGAAAGTTTTTTCTTGTTTTTTTTTATCTCAGAGAACCAGAGGTTCATGAAAGTGCAAAGCACTATTAATTTAATAACCTTTTAGGTTCAAGAACCGATGGTTCATAAAACAAGTGCAAGACACTATTGAATTTAGATTTAAAAAAAAATAACAAGTTTTTTCTTGTTTTTCTTATCTCAGAGAACCAGAGGTTCATGAAAGTGCAGAGCACTATTAATTTAATAATCTTTTAGGTTCAAGAACCGATGGTTCATAAAACAAGTGCAAGGCACTATTTTATTTATTTATTTATTTATCGTTGAAGATCTATGATCTTGTTCATAAGAGAATTTTCTTTTCTTTAAAAGGTACCTTTTTTTTTATTCTTCAAGAGTTCTCTTCTCTTTTTTTTAGCAAGATCTTGATGCCTTTGAATTGAGGTCTATGGTCCTTTTTATAGTGTCCATAAATTAGTTAAAGTTTGTTTAAGAGATCATTCTTTGAGTGATTTGGGGAATTTTCCCCACCGTCGGATCTTTAATCCAAAGGTCTCTGTTTTACAGAAGAAATCTTCTTGTTTTAACAAAAAACAGAAAAGATTTCTTTAAATCTTCATTCTGTTTTTACGCAACTCCCCAGCGCCTGACACGTGTCGCGCAGTTGCGCAACTGCGCAGACACGTGTCGCGCAATAAAAATTTTTTACTTATTTTTTTTTTATTATTATTTTATTTTTTTTTTTTAATTATTTTTTTTTTTACTGCGCAGCGCGCAGTTGCCCGCACTGCGCAGCGCGCAGCGCCCACTGCGCAGCGCGCACTGCGCAGCGCGCAGTTCAATTTCTCTCTCTCTCTCTCTCTCTAGAGCTTTGCTCTTATAGAGTACGCTACTTCATTTATTTTAACTTTAATTTTCTTTTTAATTTTCAAGACAGAGCTTTGCTCTGATTGGAGAAAAACAGAAGTATTGCTTCTTTTCCCACCTTGGAATTTAAACAGAGCTTTTCTCTGATTGAGGTAAACAAATGCCCCCCCACCGTTGTGCTTACGTGGCCTCCCAACGTGAGCGCAGCGGTGGCAGACTCCGAACCGTCGCGCCATCTCTTGGAAGCTGAAAGGGCACTTGATGCCTATAAATAGGACCTTTGGTCCCTTATATGATTCTCATCTCTAAAATTTTACTTTCAGAACCCAGAGCCCTGCTCTCTTGTTTAAACACTTTTAAAAGTTCAAACTTTTAGAGAATTTTACGTAAAAATATTAATTTTAATTAAATTAAATCAATTTTAAGAGCATTGCTATCAATAGATCCCAGATCTAAAGAAGATCCATTTAGGGTTTCACTTAGTAGAGCTTTGCTCTAAGGGGGTCCATAGAAGACTAAGGAAAGCCCTATTAGAGTTCCATTAATAGAGCTTTGCTCTCTAAAAGATTTTCCCTGTATTTTCTCATTTCATTAATGGAGCTTTGCTCCTCCCAAATCATATAGAAGAACTCTTAAGAATCCTTCATGGATCTTGGAACTTAAAGATGTCATTTTATTCCTCAGTGCATTATATCGTTTTGCTTAATCAGTCTTTCTGATAATTCTGTCGATCCTCTTTCACAGGAACAATGAACGCCCACATGTATGCTCTTAACGAGATCATCTCTCATGAGGGCATCCGCCGACTTGGCCATTCTCAAAATCGGGAATTCACAAACGAGGAGTGTGCTGAAATAATGAGTCGCTACGACGCATACGACGGTCCACTGCTTCCCCGACGTTCCTTTCTTCTTAAACTTATCGTGGGAGCTATCTGGGAAGCGCTTCCCCTATTCTGTTCCGGCGTGCCGCTTAGGGCGTTGGATGCCGCTGAGGATAGGGTGCACTCTGTGTACCTTTTGAACTTTATCTCGAAGAGATGGCGAGACAGTCTTATTGACCTCTTGCACGAGGTCTTTCAACAGTCTGCCATACTCGCTGCTTATCGGGGGGTGGAAGACATCGAGAGGGACCCTGACGCTTGTGCTCGCGAAAGGAAGCACACTAGGATGGTCCGTGAGGCTTGGAAAGTCATAGATAGGATCGCTTTTGAATTCCCCAATCCATGCCCTGGATCTGAGGTTATTCCATTGTAACTTTCGTTTATTGTTTTTATGACTGTAAGAACTTCGGGCAATATTAATGGAATTTTTTTTTATCCCAGCTTGTCTTTATTATATATCTTTGTCCTGAGTCTTTTTGCCAATGCATGAATGAATACGTCCTGAACGCTTGATCAAACGTAAATCGGGTGCTCTTTCTGTTACTTTTCCTCTTTCTCAGCATGTCGTCACAATTAGCAGGTAATAGAGTAAGCTTCTTGATTTCTTCATGAGATAGCGAGGGCTTAGGCCGCAGGTTCAGATCTGCTGCCTAAGACTTTTCAACTCTATGAGCCGTGAGGGTCTCATAGAGACTTTTCTCCCTACGGATCGAGAGGATCTCGTAGGTGGGTTTTTCTCCTTAGGAATCGTGAGGATTCCTAAGTGTGGTTTTCTCTTGTAAGTCGTAAGGATCCTACAAGAGAATTTTTCCCTCTTACGAGTCGAGAGGACTTGTAAGCGGTTGTTTCCCTCCTTGTCGGAGTTCGATGTTGGAGAGAGAGATCCGTGGATAGTATGCAAGAGACCGTTTTGGGCCAACTCGCAGGGTCCCAATGCTTAGGAAACAGGCTTCTTTTATGCCCACTGCCTAAGGCTTCATCCCACGAGTCGAGCCGCCTCGACAATTTTTCACAAGTCGAGACGAATCGAACGTTTCTCGCAAGAACATCTTAACGTCGCATTTAACCTCTGCTCTTTACGACAGAAGCCCGTTAAGGTTTGTGGTACTTAGGGTTTTGGCCATCGTACCGTCGCATAAGCTGATATAGTCCTCGATAGGCAATCGTGCTGTTCGAGTAGCCCTGCGACTGCCATGTCTCTGATCCCTTCGGGGGCTGGACAAGACGTCTTCAAGCAATCCTCATTGGCAGTTTGACCGTCGGAAGAGCAAGCGCTAGGAATTTGCCATGCCGCTTTTTACTTGAGGTTAGGCTCATTTTGGAGAGCCCCGATGAGTCATAACCACTCCGCGCTGGTGTGGGATGATCTCCGATAGTCTTTCAGGCTTTATATGACTTGCCGTTAAGACCCTGAAGCTAGGAATTTGGCCTTTGCTTCGTTTGCTGGCATTGCGTCCTCTGTATCGAGACGAATGTCATGGTGGGAACTAGGGATTTTACCGTGGCTCCGTTTGTTTGATGACGTTGCGTCTGCTGTATCGAGACGAACGTTGGGGTGACATCTAGTCTGCTGTATCGAGACGGACGTCGAGGTTGTCTCTAGGTTGCTGGTGAACCGTCGAGGTTTGGAACTAGGGATTTTACCGTGGTTCCATTCGTTTAATGACGTTGCGCCTACTGTGTCGAGACGAACGTTGGGATGACATCTCATCTACTGTATCGAGACGAACGTCGAGGTTGTGACCATTCCGTGCTGGTGCGAGATGATCTCTGGTTGTCTTTCCGGTTTTATATGAGTTACCGTCAAGACGTCGAAGCTAGGAATGTGGCCTTCGCTTCGTTTGCTTTGGTGTGTCCAAATCCTGTTGGAGGACGAACGCTGGGGTTAACATTTCGTCTGCTGTATCGAGACGAACGTCAAGGTGGTGACCACTCTGTGCTGGTGCGAGATGATCTCCGGTTGTCTTTCCGGTTTTATGTGAGTTACCGTAAAGACGTTGAAGCTAGGAATGTGGCCTTCGCTTCATTTGCTTACACCGCGTCTGGTGTATTGAGACGAATGCTGAGGTGGAGCTGGGATTTTGCCATCACTCCGCTTTGTTTCGACCATGGGGTCTTTTGTTAACTTTGCATGTACACCCCGCTGGGCTGCGAAGGAACGCCGTTGTTGACATTGCGTCTGTTGTAACGAGACGAATGCTAAGGTGGAGTTGGGATTTTGCCGTTACTCCGCTTTGTTTCGACCGTGAGGTCTTTTGTTGACGTTGCATCTGCCTCCAGCTGGACTGCGGAGGAACGCTGTTGACATTGCGTCTACTGTATCGAGACGAATGTTGAGATGAAGCTGGGATTTTGCCATCGCTCCGCTTTGTTTCGACCATGGGGTCTTTTGTTAACTTTGCATGTACACCCCGCTGGGCTGCGAAGGAACGCCGTTGTTGACATTGCGTCTGTTGTAACGAGACGAATGCTAAGGTGGAGTTGGGATTTTGCCGTTACTCCGCTTTATTTCGACCGTGAGGTCTTTTGTTGACGTTGCATCTGCCTCCAGCTGGACTGCGGAGGAACGCTGTTGTTGACATTGCGTCTACTGTATCGAGACGAATGCTGAGGTGAAGCTGGGATTTTGCCATCGCTCCGCTTGATGGTGTAACATCTGTGTCCTGTTGGAATGAGGAGGCACATCGTTGTTGGTCTCCAGGCTGTAGACGTGGCCATTGAGATTTGGAACTAGGGACTTTGTCATGGTTCCGTTTCGTTGCGATTCTGAGGTCAGTTGTTGACGTCATGTCTGCATCTAGTTGGAGTGAGGAGAAACGTGTTAGTTATATGTATGCCCTAGAGGCCATTACTGTACATAGGATGCATATTGTAGTGGATGCTGGGACATATATAGGGAGGACTTTCTTGCTCGACATGATAGTATGCTATCTGGTTACTCTTTACCTTAACATGTATACTGATTGTCTCTCTGATACATGTTGGTAAAGCCCTTAGGATGTGTACTTGACTACCTAGACTATGATGCGGATCATACTAGTGGGGATAAGGTAGTCCATAATTACATCCTTCAAAGTCCCTAGTCGTGGGTATATCGAGACGGGGCATCGATATACCAGAGTAGACTAGCGTGTACCTTCTCGACCCATACAGATGGGCGATGGATGATCCCATATCCATCGGTGTTTGACATCAGAGATGATATATGGGTGCTCAGTAGAGACTGGGTACACTGGACGGACTCGCCGAGAACTCCCAGATGGTATTATACCTCACGTCAGATGGCAGTTCTCTGGTGACACTGGTACAGAGTAGTCTGTTGACCCGAGATCGTCATAGAGTCTTGTGTGGTTCCCACTGTACTTTGATTTCCATCTTACCACGTCCAAGAGGGCGTGCAAAACGGTGGTTTTTGGGTACAGTCCTGAATCACATGGAGGCAATGAGCGATAGGAGGGGATTCGTCTCTCCCGGTATAGGGAGTTGATGTTGCGCTGTGTTCGATTGGCTATAACAGGAAATCCCTGGCCAGGGTTGCTGAGATTTACTGGTAAGTGTTACCAGTAGTTTCTCGAATTGTTATAGACCTCATATCGACACGACTTATCGAGCTATTGGGGTCTGACGTTTACCACCCCTAGGCGAGATATGCGACATATCAGACGATCAGACCGGACTGTACGGTAGTGTTACTGGTTGGATTCACTGGAGTGTGAGCGGGCTTGCTCATCGATCTTCTGATCGCTCAATACCCGGGTGGCCGTTACGTTTAGCAGACCGCTTGCGGCTTGTGGGTGTTTAATATGATCATCACCTGCTGCCGGCGTATTGACGAGTCTTTAGAGTCCTACACAGAGGTTTCCTGGCTCAAGCGAAACGAAATAGGAGCGCATATGAGATATGTGCGGGACCGAGAATAATGCGTGTATGTGATACCGTATTCCATTCTCGCGATGAATGTATCGAATGGTTGTATGCGATATAACCTAGTTATCGATTCAAGCGTTGATTCGATAAGTCGATACATTGAATATTAGTCGGTTATATGCGATATGACCGGGTCGTTAAATCAAGTGTTGATTTAATGATTTAATGCATAATTATATATTTGATATATTACTTTGCATTAACTAGTATTGGTTCACTTTAAATGGATTTTCTCACTTGTTTGTGCACATTGTATATATGATATATTTTTTTGTGCACAAGATTGTATCATGTTTGATGATACATGCTAGTTTGGGTTTGTGTAAAGTATTAAACCATGGTTACATAAGTGGTTAGGGTTTCATTTCCTTTTCTCATTTATTTATTTATTTATTTCATTTAGAAAGGATAAAGAGAAAAGAATGGTTGCTAATTTTGTTTTATTTGAAGCTTCTTGAAGCTTTGATCAAGTCAACCATTCTTGTCTCTTCTTTAACCCTAACCACTCATCTAACCTTAGTAAAATCTCTACACTAAACCATGGTTGAGATTATGATAAGTATCATATTGTTTTTATTATCAAAAACAACTTATCATATTCTTCATCTTCTTCTTCTTCTTCACTTCAAGAAAAAGCTTGAAAGCTTTAATGGTAAAGTGAGAAAAAGAGTGAGAAATCCAATTCTAAAGTCTACCCACTTCCTATTTCTTCATCCTCTACCTCTTGCCAAGTAGTAGAGTGTGTTTCCTTCACAAGTTTGATGACTTGGTGAAGTGAGAGCTTGATCTTGCGATGCTTCGACGTAGATCATCTTCGGCATGGACATCGACGACCTAGCTCGCCATTTCTCCGACGATGCCGACGCTAGAGCCCGGGAATTCATTTGGACAGCGAGGGGACTTCGTTGCTGAGCTATGGAGGTGGAGCACCGGATCTACAAAGGTTGTATTTCCGTATTCTTGTAGTTAAGTTGTTAACTAGTTTATAGTTTCACCTAGATTTCTAGCCAACGATCCGTAGTCGGGTTTCTCGGCACCTAGATTTTTTGAAATTGGCATGGTCGATACCTTGTGAGACCTCACTAGAGTGCCTAGGAACCCTACAGTGGTATCAGAGCCTAGCTAGAGCCTTAGGCGATGCGTAGACAGAGTTAGAAGTCCGATCGACCCGAAACCCCGACTTTAAAATGCTCTCTGGACATTTTTGTAAAATGTGGATTTTTGCAAATTAAAAATATGCAGAAAAATCAGCAGGAAATTATAAGAATTACGATGCAAAAATTACCTAATGATCTTTCTAAAGTGCGGCGGAACCGCGGCATTAGCGTGCTAATGAGGCTGTTCCGCGGCCATTTTGTCTTATCTCCCATTGAATTTTGCACAGTAATTCCTATTTGGCAGTGCTGGTTTTCCTGGGAATTTTTAATCTGAAATAAAGAGTTGAGTATTTTGGGTTGTATTGGGAGTTCGTACATTCGATCGGATTGTCAAACTTTGTCTATGTGGCTTTCCAGATAAATTTTAGAATATGTTAAAAAGTTCGACCGGATATAAATACCCAATTTTTCCCCTGTCGGGAAATTTCCAAGTGTTGGATTTTTCCGTGGTTTAACGACGTTCTAAGTAGTGCAAGTAACGCGATGGTCCCTCTAGAAGACAACAAACCTTAACTCGATTATGTGACCGTCTTGAACTGCCCTTTGAACCTTAGGGTTTGGGGCAGTACGGCGTGCCACATGTTAGGCGTTGGCTTGACCCTTCTACGGCTGGACCGTTGGTACTGAGGCACGAACTGAATGTTGTTAGACTTATTTCATGTGTTGATCTGTATCGGGAAAACTTGGGTGTTTGAATGTTCGATCGGAAAGTTTAACATTTTCTAATTATCTGGAATGTGATACAATAATTGGAATTCACAAGTAGTTATGAGATAACTGAATGAATGTTATAAACATAGCAGTTTAGTCTCACTTGATCGGTTGCCACGGAATTTTGATGTGATTAAAAGTCCGTCGCAATCACGTAGCATACGCGGATACTCGCCGGGTAAACTTAATAGACAGCCTCGCTCCATAGCCCCGACCAAGTGACTGTTGGAGAACCCCGTCGCCGAAAGCATCCGTACGGGTGCTCGCGGCAGCGGTGTTCCGCCTCGGTGCACTTCGTCGTCGGTATCAGGGGTGCGGCCGCCTACTAAAGTTAACGACGAGCATTCGATCAGAATTTTGGGAATCTTGTTGAATTGCCCGACTTGATATTGAAAAGTGTTTTCGATATAGAGACTAAAATGCGGGGTTTATAATTGTTAGGCATGCGATGTCTAAGAAATTCATTTGGTCAGGCATGCGATGTCTGAGGTGATTGCGGATTCCAACTGTTGTAGTTTTACACTTTCTTTTCTGTGACCATAAGTGTAATATGTGATATCGCCGGTTTCGTTGCTATATGTCAACGACAATTGGGATGCGCGTATTTACTTACGTTGATGACATGTGATGTTATGTGTTGCTGGATATGTTATATTGGATCGTCGTGTTTGAATAGCCGGTGGTTTTTATGTGAGATGAGTGTTTTTCATTTTCATTCATGTAAAAACTTGTATGTAATATTCTTTTATTGGGGCGCTTCCAGGTTGCGGAAGTAGTCACCTGTTGTATATTATTTACTTTTCCGCACTAGGATAGACCCAAGGAGGAGGGCACAAGTAACCGGGTTCTGGAGTCCAGTGGGAGACCAACTCGAGGAGTCGAGTCCGGGTCTCCTAACTCTAGAATTGGCAGGGTTGCTTGCCACTCTCGTAGGGGTCTAGGGGTGTGGGTTTGGCTATTCATCGCGACCGTGGAATCCGTGTTTTATACTGGCTCGTATTAAAAACACGGACGTCCTAGTATATCCAATATTTCATATGTTTCTTCTGCTGCGATATCTGTGATGTGATCATGTGATGTTCTGTGATAGATACAGTATATAGTATATATGATATATTATATAGGCGTTACTTATGTTTTACACCCGCGCTAGCCCTGCCCCGCTCTGCCGTTAGTTACCTAACCTAACGGTGCACGAGGGGACATCGAGGCGAATGCGGATGGCATAAGTGTACGTCGTATTTATCTGTGATGTTTAGGTACTTAAATGATGGGACTTCATTAATGTGATTAATGAAAGAAAAGAAACCTAAGATGTTGTGGAATCGAATTTCAAAATAAAACAGGTAGTTACAGTTCTTGCTTTGCACAGCGGTATATATGATATATCCTGCACCTTATTCGATGAGGAAAGGACCGAGATCCCTTCACCGGGAGTGACTCCTTTAGCAATAACTGGCAGATGCTACACACTCGGTTTGTCTTTTGATGCTTTTAAGAGTTTTTGCTTTGCAAAGTGATATATATGATATATCCAGCACCTCAATCGACGAGGAAAGGACCGACGATCCCTTCACCGGGAGTGACTCCTTTAGCAAAACTAGAAAAGCCTCAAAAACACTCCATTTTTAAAATTCATTCGATCCTACAACGATATCAAGTTCATTACGCAAAAGGTTTTCAGAAAAACCTGACGTAGCCCTCCGTTATTTCAGATATGTACTGGTTAGTATTCGTGCTGCGTTTGTTGACCTCTGTCAAGGCGTAGTGTGCGGTAGCTGATTAGTGCTTATCTGTATAAGCATATGATGTGATTGATTTAGGGTAGTCGTGTGACCTTGTTGACCTCTGTCAAGGGTCGTGCGGGTGGGTTTACTTCAATCAAGAAATGACGGGTTGAACTTGACTAGCAGCCTATGGTTTGTTGACCTCTGTCAAGGTCATAGGACGCTAGGGGCAAAATATTATCGGGAATTTCAAGTGTTGAAATTTGCAATGAGATTGCATACCTTCTATGAGATAGTTGGATCCCGATACCCGCTGCGAGTAATTGTTACTCCTGGGAGAGTTTTACACATTACAATTAGCCGATCAAGTAGGTGTCTAGAAAGGTGTCAACGGGGTTACGCCTCTGGGAAAACGAGGTTTACATTAATTAGGTTCGTGCGAAAGCACGGGGGACCTCCCTCAAAGTACCGACACTGGCCTGGCTGAAAAATTGGCGAACTTGTAGCGTGTAATTAATCCCGGCTAGTCTTTCCTTTTAGGGTTTGAAGGAAGATTTGATAAAAAGCAGTGGGAGCCATCCTGATTAGATAAAATAAAAACCAATCTATTCTTGCAAGAGCGCACGCTGAGTGTTTTCTTTTCTCTCTCTCCTGGTAGCGACCATATCACGCCTTAATCAAGATAATAATACGGAATATTGACCGAACCCGCTTGTTATACTGAGCTGGGGAACGTTGGTCCCGCTCCAACTTATAAATGTTGTAAGACAGAGCAGGAAATTGGGGATTACCAGAATTCCCGTGCCGCCCAAACGAAGAGAGTGCATGCTGATGCATCATCTTCGGGTGTGTTCATTACAAAGAACTGTTTCTCAGTATCCTCCCCATCCTTGGTATATGATACCGGATCAGGATCCCATATATGTAAGATGTTACATAGGGCTACAAAAGGGTAGAAAAACTGAGAACGGGTGATAAGTTTCATGAGGCAGAAAACGGGGCAAGTGTTGCAGCCAAGTCTGTCGGTCACTGTCACCCTGTATTACCAATACATTGATTCTGAACGAATGTTATTAGATACCGAACCTGATATACAAAATCATATCACTCTCTTCATCAGTAAAGAAATGATAAAATTTTGTATTGTTGGATAATGTTTTGAACATTTCCTATATCAAAAGTTGATCGGTTCAGGCACGTTATCTAAAAGTATTGATGTTCTAAATCAAACTACAGTTCTAAGTATACGGAACACACACAAGAGGAAGAGTTCAGAAATGAACGAATCCTTCTTGAGGTATTGTAGACTAGGTCATATCAATGCGACCCGACTAGCTAGAGTTACATTTAGATGCATATTTAAAGCAGTTTGAATTTACATCTTGTGAAACTCGCCAGTCATGTCACAAAGATAAAATGACCATAGCTCTGTTTATTGGAAACAGAGAAAGAGTTAGTGAACTCTTGGGATTGATACATGTTGATGTATGTAAGGTCCCCTGTCTACACATACCAAGACCGGTTCTTTGTACATCATTACATTCTCTGATAATCTCTCAAGATTCAGACATATGTTCCTGTTGAAACACAAGTCCGAACCTTTTGAGATATTCACAGAATATAAGTTAGAAGTAGAGAACCAAAATATGGGTATAAGTATTATGTCCTTTGATGTGACCAAGAAGGAGAATACTTGAGCACGGAAATCCTGGACTGTTCTAAAGGAGAATGAGATTCTCTCTCAGCATTACTCCTCTGTATACACCATAGCACGATGGTATATCGGGATGGAGCAGTCACACCCTATATGATAAGGTGCGCTCTATGATGAGTATTACTGAGTTACCTATTTCCTTTTTGGAGGTTATGCACTTATGAAGTTGCATACCTATTGAATAGGGTTCAAATCAAATCAGTAGCCTACCATTTCATATGTGATATGGAAAGGGAAGAGCCCATGTCTTAAGCTGGTTAAGATTTGGGGTTGTCCGGCCTATTTCCAAAAAGCAAAATCCGGACAAGCTCGAGGCAAGGTCAGTTATGTAGAACTGGAAATGTTCCAGCTGTACAAACTGCAGCTGATGATTTGATAGAACCGAAGGATTCAGTAAAAACCAAAAAACCTCAGCCTCTCCGCCGATCTAGTAGGGTTCCTCACCCACCTGAGAGTTACTTCGGTTTCTCTATGACAGTGGGAGCGAGGATTGCATCATGAGATGATGACCCAACTAGTTTCGAGCTGGCCATCAGGAGTGAGACTCTGTAAGAATGGCTGGATGCTTAGCGATCTGAGATGGAATCCTTATACACCGACAAAGTATGGACTTTGGTTGCTATATCTGAAGGGTTAAATCCCCATCAGGAGCAAGTAAATCTTGAGAAGATTACTTGGTGTACAAGGAAAAGTTGAGACTTTCAAAGCTAGACTTGTTAAAGGCTTTCGTCATTGACCAGGCGTGGATAATGGTGAAACCTTTTCAAGTAGCTATGCTTAAGTCCATCCAGATCCTACTTGCCACGGCTACATGCCATGACTACGATATCTGGTGATTGGGTGTCTTGACTGCTTTTCTAAATGATGATTTGGAAGAAAGCGTCTATAAGTACACAGCCAGAGGGCTTCGGAGACAGTGGGAGCAGCGGAAACGTGTGCAAGATGCTTTATAGGATAAAGCAGGCATCGCGGAGTTGGAACATCTGTTTTGATGTGGTAGTCAAAGAGTTTGACTTCATCAAAATGGTGATGAACCTTGTATATACAAGAGGGTAGTAGGGAGTATGGTAATGATCCTCGTAGAGTACGTGGATGACATACTCTTGATAAGAAAGGAGTTCATATGCTACGCTCGGTCAATCTCCGCTTATCACAATGATTCTCCGTATAGGATCAAAGTGATACCTCCTATATCCTGATTTTTGGATCTATGACATAGATCTAATTGGATGTTAGGATTCTCACTAGTTGTAGTGAGATGGTATCAATCGATCCTGGGGAGAATCACTGGAAGTGTTCCAGAGTGATAAAGACGACTGAATGTCAGTCGCAGGCATTGTCTTTACCCTTAGTAAAGGGACGGTATGTTGGAAGAGTTCCAAGCTAGATACCGTGACATACTAGACGATAAAGGCACGATACATCGCTACTAAAGATGCTACCAAAGAAGCTGTTTGGGTGTATATTGGTTCATGAGATGAACTATGTTCCTCCCATTGTGTGACAATGGAGTTGTGGCTTATGCCAAGGAACGTAGGTCCCATCAGTGATCCAGACTTATTCTAAGGCAGTATCACCTGATCATGGAGATGGTTGATCTCCAAGGTGATCGAGGCAAGGAGAGCAGACTCAGAGGACAACACGGCGGATCCACTCACGAAGGCCTGTTCCCAGAGAGAGACTTTTATGGGATGGTTGAGTATGAGATACTACAACCACTGCTACAGATGGCCCTAGTGCAAGTGGGAGATTGTTAGTTATATGTATGCCCTAGAGGCCATTACTGTACATAGGATGTAAATTGTAGTGGATGCTGGGACATATATAGGGAGGACTTTCTTGCTCGACATGATAGTATGCTATCTGGTTACTCTTTACCTTAACATGTATACTGATTGTCTCTCTGATACATGTTGGTAAAGACCTTAGGATGTGTACTTGACTACCTAGACTATGATGCGGATCATACTAGTGGGGATAAGGTAGTCCATAATTACATCCTTCAAAGTCCCTAGTCGTGGGTATATCGAGACGGGGCATCGATATACCAGAGTAGACTAGCGTGTACCTTCTCGACCCATACAGATGGGCGATGGATGATCCCATATCCATCGGTGTTTGACATCAGAGATGATATACGGGTGCTCAGTAGAGACTGGGTACACTGGACGGACTCGCCGAGAACTCCCAGATGGTATTATACCTCACGTCAGATGGCAGTTCTCTGGTGACACTGGTACAGAGTAGTCTGTTGACCCGAGATCGTCATAGAGTCTTGTGTGGTTCCCACTGTGCTTTGATTTCCATCTTACCACGTCCAAGAGGGCGTGCAAAACGGTGGTTTTTGGGTACTGTCCCGAATCACATAGAGGCAATGAGCGATAGGAGGGGATTCGTCTCTCCCGGTATAGGGAGTTGATGTTGCGCTGTGTTCGATTGGCTATGACAGGAAATCCCTGGCCAGGGTTGCTGAGATTTACTGGTAAGTGTTACCAGTAGTTTCTCGAATTGTTATAGACCTCATATCGACACGACTTATCGAGCTATTGGGGTCTGACGTTTACCATCCCTAGGCGAGATATGCGACATATCAGACGATCAGACCGGACTATACGGTAGTGTTACTGGTTGGATTCACTGGAGTGTGAGCGGGCTTGCTCGTCGATCTTCTGATCGCTCAATACCCGGGTGGCCGTTACGTTTAGCAGACCGCTTGCGGCTTGTGGGTGTTTGATATGATCATCACCTGCTGCCGGCGTATTGACGAGTCTTTAGAGTCCTACACAGAGGTTTCCTGGCTCAAGCGAAACGAAATAGGAGCGCATATGAGATATGTGCGGGACCGAGAATAATGCGTGTATGTGATACCGTATTCCATTCTCGCGATGAATGTATCGAATGGTTGTATGCGATATAACCTAGTTATCGATTCAAGCGTTGATTCGATAAGTCGATACATTGAATATTAGTCGGTTATATGCGATATGACCGGGTCGTTAAATCAAGTGTTGATTTAATGATTTAATGCATAATTATATATTTGATATATTACTTTGCATTAACTAGTATTGGTTCACTTTAAATGGATTTTCTCACTTGTTTGTGCACATTGTATATATGATATATTTTTTTGTGCACAAGATTGTATCATGTTTGATGATACATGCTAGTTTGGGTTTGTGTAAAGTATTAAACCATGGTTACATAAGTGGTTAGGGTTTCATTTCCTTTTCTCATTTATTTATTTATTTATTTCATTTAGAAAGGATAAAGAGAAAAGAATGGTTGCTAATTTTGTTTTATTTGAAGCTTCTTGAAGCTTTGATCAAGTCAACCATTCTTGTCTCTTCTTTAACCCTAACCACTCATCTAACCTTAGTAAAATCTCTACACTAAACCATGGTTGAGATTATGATAAGTATCATATTGTTTTTATTATCAAAAACAACTTATCATATTCTTCATCTTCTTCTTCTTCTTCACTTCAAGAAAAAGCTTGAAAGCTTTAATGGCAAAGTGAGAAAAAGAGTGAGAAATCCAATTCTAAAGTCTACCCACTTCCTATTTCTTCATCCTCTACCTCTTGCCAAGTAGTAGAGTGTGTTTCCTTCACAAGTTTGATGACTTGGTGAAGTGAGAGCTTGATCTTGCGATGCTTCGACGTAGATCATCTTCGGCATGGACATCGACGACCTAGCTCGCCATTTCTCCGACGATGCCGACGCTAGAGCCCGGGAATTCATTTGGACAGCGAGGGGACTTCGTTGCGGAGCTATGGAGGTGGAGCACCGGATCTACAAAGGTTGTATTTCCGTATTCTTGTAGTTAAGTTGTTAACTAGTTTATAGTTTCACCTAGATTTCTAGCCAACGATCCGTAGTCGGGTTTCTCGGCACCTAGATTTTTTGAAATTGGCATGGTCGATGCCTTGTGAGACCTCACTAGAGTGCCTAGGAACCCTACAAAACACCGTTGGTGATCTTTAAGTTGTCGATATTGACGTCGAGACCCTGAAGTTAGGGACCTTCCTTTGCTTCATTTGTTGACATCGTGTCTGTAATATTGCGACAAATGTCGAGACGGTCTCTAGGTTATCTATGAACCGTCGAGATTTGGCTTCGCTTTCTGGTGGAGCCTGTTGGGAAGGTATTGTTCCCTTTTTATCTGTGCCCCTGGATTATATACAGGGATCGATGTGATTTCACCTGTAGGGCAAAAGTTTCATTCTTTCAATTTTTTTTATTCTTTCCACGATGCTCTATCATTTCAGCTTTTATATCGCGAAGGTCGCGATTGCCCAATCATTTCGGCTATTTTTCGCGGTGCCCAATCATTTCGGCTGTTTACTTTATTTTCACTCGCTGCTTTTTATTGCGAGTTGCCCAATCATTTCGGCTGTTTATTTTATTTTTACTCGCTGTTTTTTATTGCAAGTTGCCCAATCATTTCGGCTATTTCGTATGCATACATTTTTACTTGCTGATTCTGTTTGCAAGTTGCCCCATCATTTCGGCTATTTTGTATACATTTTTTTTTTGCGAGTAGGGAATTTGGGGTCTGATACCAATCTTGGCATCAGTATCGCTGCGACTGGAATATTGCCAGGAGCGAATCATCATTTGCCTTGAAAGGACTTGTAATTTGATACCGGTTTAGGCATCAGCATCGCTGCAACTGGGATATTGCTAGAGGCGAATCATCATTTGTCTCTGTCGATGTTGAACAAAGGTGGCTTAGTAAACAGGGTTAAGGGTCCTGTCGACTAAGGCTTTTGACTTCACGAGCCGTAAGGGTCTCACAAAGGTATTTCTCCCTACAAGTCGTGAGGATCTGGTAGGTGTGTTTTCTCCTTAGGGATCGTGAGGATTCCTAAGTGTATGTTCCCCAGTAAGTCGTAAGGATCTTACAAAAGGATTTTCTCCTTATAAGTCGAGAGGACTTACAAGTGTTGTTTGCTGTACAAGCATATCCCTAGTCGCGGATGGGACTTTGTTAGGGAAATATTTATTCGTGTCCGTGGATTGTATACAAGGGTCATTATGAGTCGCTTGTAGGGCAATATCGAAGGTTGTGGAGGCTGCTTAAGAACAGGTTAAGGTTTCTGCAACTTAAGACTTTCAAATCTTATGAGCCGTAAGGGTCCCACAACAGAGTTCTCCTTACGAGTCGTGAGGATCTCGCAATTGTATCTTCTCCTTCGGAATCGTGGGGATCCCTAAGTGTGTTGTTCCTTTGTGAGTCGTAAGGATCTCACGCAGGTGGCTTCTCCTTACAGGGTCTAGAGGACCATATAAGTGTTTCTTAACGAGGTTGCGCCCTTTCAGGTTTTCACAAACACTCGCCGGTAGCCCTGCTGTTTTTACTCACGGAGCCCTTTCGGGTTTTCATCCGTGCCCATTTTGCTTGTGGACATACCGTTTTTTTTTATTCTTTTTTTTTCTTCCTTTTTTTTTTTAAAAAACGAGGTCGCGCCCTTTCGGATTTTCACGAACACTCGCCGGTAGCCCTGCTGTTTTTACTCACGGAGCCCCTTCGGGTTTTCATCCGTGCCCATTTTGCTTGTGGACATACCGTTATTTTTTTTTTTTTTTTAACGTCAGCCTGAAGATGCTGCGGGTTGGGAGTAGTTTAACGACGTTTCGGTCATTTGCAAGTTTTAGGACATTGCGGTCCGCCGTTAGTTTAAGGACGTTTCGGTCCGTTGTTAGTTTAAGGACGTTTCGGTCCGTTATCCAGTTTTAGGACGTAGTGGTCCGTTAGGCTTTCTCTATGTATGAGCATGATGCCCCCGGCGTGTCCATATTTTTCGGAGCATGCGGTTGTGGCGGGTTCACCTTCCAAATTTCGGACAACGCGAACTTGCCCTGTTGGTATTGGTCTTCAACCCAGTTTTTGAAGACGTAGCAGTCCTCGATCAGGTGACCTACTGTTTGGTGGTAAGGGCAATAATTAGGATTATTAACGTCGCCTGGCTGCAACGGACATTTTGGATTCGGCAGATTAATGAGTCTGTTGCGCACTGCCAGCTCGAACAGTCCCCTTGTTTTATCTTGCGGAAACGAGTAAGGGCGTTTCAACTTTTCCTGGAGGGATTGCCGCTTGTTGCTTTGGCAAGCTACCGGTCTAGGGTCACCTGATTGTTGGTGAGTGCTGACGACGAGGGCCTTTTTTCCTTTTCTTTTATCCTTTTTGTTCGATCCTTTGTTTACGGGGCCAAGATTTTTTCCGAGTAGCATGTGATTGCACGGCTGAACGTTCTCGCAGCTTCTCAATTCCTTTATTTTTGAAATAGATTCCCCGAGGGAAGAGTTGGGGGTAGCTTCTTCGTCAGAGTCGCTTCCAAAGGTGATAATTTGTGATCCCTTGAAGTCGGCTATATGACAGTCGGCGGTGGCTCTTTTGCGCTCATCTATCGCATTTTTCTGATGTCCACAAGCTTCACACTTTGTCCTGTCGAAGTGTCGCTTTTGAGCGACATACCCTTGCCACCAACAGTTAAAGGATTCGCAGTCTTCGGTAGGATGTATGATCTTCTGATGATATAAACAGAAGTTAGGGTGCATCTCTATCTCAGAGAAAGGATTTTCTTCGGAGGACGGTAGCTTCATTCCTACTGATAGAGCTTTGGCGAACCGTTTCCTCGTCTTGAATTTGTTTTTACCCGCAGTGTATGGCTTTTGATTTGACGGGAATACCTTGGTTCTTTCCAGTATGGCCATTTCATGCTCTTGATTGGCTTTTGCTTTCAGACGAATTTCATTTTGGAAGGCATCGACCCACTTGTCTGACGGCCGCGGAATTTCTGTTTCAGGGTCCGCCGTTGATTTCTCAGCGCAAGGATCCTCCTCATCATCCGTCAGTGAATGAGAAATTACATGACAAGCCGCTACGTAGTCTTCGGATTCATCCGATAAGTTTTCTCAATCGTTTTCATCCTCGACGAAAGAACAAGTTGCCCCCGGCGTGTCCGTCTTCTTTGGAGAGTGCGGCTGTGGGGGGTTTACCTTCCAGCTTTCAGACAGCGTGAACTTGCCTTGCAGGTATTGATCCTCGATCCATCCCTTAAAGACGAAACAATCCTCAATCGGGTGACTTACCGTTTGGTGGTAAGGGCAATAATTGGGATTATTAAGATCGCCTGGCTGCGACAGACGCTTTGGACTCGGCAGATTGATGAGTCTGTTACGCACTGCCAGCTCAAACAGTCTTCTCGTTTTATTCTGAGGAAACGAGTAAGGACGTCCTAGCCTCTCTTCGAGGGATGGGCGTGGACGCACGTTGTTTTGGCGAGCGACCGGCTTTGAGTTGCTCGACTGTTGCTGAGCGTTGGCGACGATGATCGCTTTTCCTTTCTCATTTCGGGGATCGGGTCTTGGAGGAGACGGTCTATGGCCCATCTGGTCCATTTGGGCTAATTTGTCGATCAAGGCCTGGAAGGTGGTTGGCCTGAAGAACATCATGAATTGCGAGATGGTCGCTTGCGGATCGAGAGTGCCCACAAACATGCCTACCGCAGGTGCCTCTTCTATGCGTTGTTCGCATTTCGACCATAGGTTCCGCCATCGTGTTGCGTATTGGACCCACGTTTCGCTCGGCCTTATCCTGGCATTTATCAGTGCTGTTATCGGAGTGCGTTCACTAGCACTCGCGAATCTTTGTGTAAACAGCAGCTCCATCTCTGCAAATGTTTTGATAGAGTCGTTAGGCAGCTCCGAATACCATTCAAAGGCTGTTTCTGCTAAGCTGCCGACGAATTGACGTAGCAACAATTTGTCATCGCCTCCAGTATTGCCGCATAAGGCCCTGAATTGAGCGACATGCTGATGCGGATTCCCTGTCCCTTTATATACGTGGAATTTAGGGATCGTATATCCTGGCGGGTAATTGATTTGGTCATACCAGCTCGGATACGGTCGTCCGGTTCTAACAATTTGCCCAGCCGCTTCATTCGCCTGATGAACCCGGATCTGCTGAGCTATATATTCATCTAGGTCAACTTTGGAGATTGCCTCCTCCTTGGCTGTTGACAGAGCCGGCGTAGGATTTGACGTTTCTCCCCTGTCGTCTTCAAGGACGATCGGAGGCTCTTCAGCAGGAGGGTCCGGCTGTAACATCATCCCTACCATATCTTGGAAGAGGAGTGCCATCTGTTTTATGTTAGCCGCTTGCTCTGCAACTTCTTTGTCCCTCTTTTCGAGGACTCTGCGTAAAAAGTCAGCGTCCGTTTCTTGTTCTTGACGCTCATCCGAGGATGTTTCAGAGCTTTCTTTTGGCCCAGTGAGTGCAGCCATTGTAGTCATCATTTCCTGAAGCTTTTGTTGTTGCTCCTGGGCTTTCGTCACGGATCGGGTAAGCGGTCGGTGGCCCGTAGAAGTGCGGCTTTCCTCCTTTCCAGAAGCCATATAAACTGTGTGCACTACCATGCCCCCAGACTTGGGGCGTTTGTGTTCGGTGTCTTTGCGATTCGCCAAAGACACATGGGATTTTTGCGGCCTCCTTTTTTGAGTGATTGGAGTTAAGGGAGCCGTTGCAGTGGGCATCCAAGTAGCTCTTGTTTTTTGTGGCTTGACAGAGTAATCCTTCTCCTGCCACACCTTCATCTTTTTCTGTCGATAAAGATGGTTTTCATTAATCACTGACTCCTGGACCTGTCGCCAGACCTCGTAAATTTTAGAGGACAGCCGTTGAGGGGGCTGCTCTAACTTCTTCTCTGGAGTATTCTCCACAGGTGAAGGAGTTCGTTTCAACATCGCAGTAGAAGAGTTTCTGCGCACCTTGTTGAGCAGTTCAAAGCTGTTCTTGGTTGGAACAGCAGTATCGATCCCAACCGTTAGAGTTGGACGAGTAAGTCCAGAGGGGGAGTTGCCCCCAGCCTTCCTAACTGGGCGCCAGTAGCGACGTCGAGCATGTCGTGCTGATGGAATTGTTTCAGATATAGGGGTGACCTCCTCATGCCCCCTGTGTTGGTCAGAATACACCGGTACCAGCTTTTTAAAGATCGACGTCCGTTGAACGGGGACGGCCAACTTGTCAGAAGCGGACTTCCGAACATGGGAAGCAACCTTGGTGATTTTGCCAGGAACGGGAGTTGGGATGGCTATCCGCTTCGGGATAACGCCTTCTGGTATGGCAGACTTCTTCATGGGCCCGATGGAGCTCTGGCTTAATCCATTAAAACCTGAAGCAGTGGAGTTGGGCGACCTGTTGAGAGGGGTCGCGGCAGTGGTGAGTCGATCGAAGACCGACTTCTTTGGAGCTTCTTGCAATGTCATTGGGGCGTTGAAGCTCATTGATGGGAGCATGGTCCCAAAAAATAGTCCAGTGGTGGCTTGAGCCACCTGCTCCACCGGCATTTTGAAAAGGGAGGCCGCTTGGGGCCCATAAGTCACTCCTCCAGCAATGACGGAGCGAGAGTTATCGCTGCGGGCGGTGCAGTTCGAAGCCATCGATTTTCTGTTTTCTGCATAAAGCAAGACACCAAATCTTAGTACCTTGAATCCACAGGCAATCACAGCAAACCGCGATTTGTTCGCGAACACGACACACGAAGTGTGGAGTGGAAAGAGGAAGAGGTCCCACCGGGCGTGCCAGAATCAGTTCCCCTCCGAACGGCGGCCGATACGTTAAGACGTCTGTGCCTGAGGTTCGGGGCAGATGCTATATGGTTTTATCCGTCTACCTCTCCGAAGATGCCAAGTTGATTTATAGCGCCGTATATCGGAGGTTTAGACGGATGCGGCCGATGTAGCAGACTTTGTCAGATTCCCCCTCGCTTGAGGGGTTTTTGATTGTGGGGACGCTCTTCCCTGCAGGCGCAAGCCCCTGCAGTTAATTACGCTACCGCATCGCAGTAGCCACTTTCTCCTTCTCCAGAATTTCACTTCGTGTCGCGTGTGTTTGTTTTGTTTGTGGTTGCCCGTGGATTGTATACGGAGACTGAGTAATGCCGTCGCCCGTAGGACGTGGATTAGTCCAAATCCGTATTTACTTAGATTTGGGTTTGATGTTTTAGTTTAAGGATGCGTTAGCCTCGTTGAGGCTAAGATCAACTTAAACGTGACTCATTTAATATATGGCCGTCGGGACTCGTCACCTCTCTAACGTCGTTGAAGGATTACAACAACAGGTGTCAGAGGAGTTCGGAGATGTACCCTCGAACCGAAGTTGATTTAGGGTTTTATATTTCATTTGAATGTTTAAGGATACGTTAGCCGTGATTGGGGCTAAGATCAACTTAAACAGGACCGTTTAGATCCGGCAAAAGACCATTTGGAGGCTCTATTGTTCCAGTTTAGGGAGATTCGTAGTCCAATTTGGGACTAAAGTCTGTTTGGAGGATACGTTAACCATTTTTGAGGCTAAGATCGACTCAAACGTTTGTTAAGGATACGTTAGTCCAGTTTGAGACTAAGGTCAACTTAACGGGACCATTTAGGTCCAACAAAAGAGCATTTGGGCTCTATTGTACCAGTTTAGGGACGTGGTGGTCCGTATTCCAGTTTAGGGACGTGGTGGTCCAATGTTAGTTTAGGGACGTCTCGGTCCGACATTAGTTTAGGGACGTCTCGGTCCGATATTAGTTTAGGGACATCTCGGTCCAATATTAGTTTAAGGACATCTCGGTCCAATATTGATGTGTGGTCGTTGGGACCCGTCACCTCTTTGACGTCGTTGAGGAATTACAACGATGGATGTCAAAGGAGTTCGGAGATGTACCCTCGAACCGGATGTAAATTGATTTAGGAGAGCCATTTTGCTCAGTCAATTTAATTTAAGGACTTATGGCCATAATTGGGCTAAGTCCAGTTAAAAATGTCCAATATTTTATTTGCATTTGTTTTTTATTTTTATTTGGGCTTTGCCCAGAAAAGATGCGGGGCATCAATTTGTTTTGGGCTCTGCCCTTTATAAATGATGCAGAGCATCTATTTATTTGGGCTGTGCCCTTTTATTGCCTTGCAATTTATTTTGGTCTGTCAGGTCATTTTGATTTGGGCCTAGCCCTTTAATTAATGCATTGCATTTGTGCAAAACACTGTTAATTTGAGAATCTTTTAGATTCAAGAACCGATGGTTCATAAAACAAGTGCAAAGCACTATTTGATTTAGATCTAAGAAAGAAAAGAAAGTTTTTTCTTGTTTTTTTTTAATCTCAGAGAACCAGAGGTTCATGAAAGTGCAAAGCACTATTAATTTAATAACCTTTTAGATTCAAGAACCGATGGTTCATAAAACAAGTGCAAGGCACTATTGAATTTAGATTTTAAAAAAAATAACAAGTTTTTTCTTGTTTTTCTTATCTCAGAGAACCAGAGGTTCATGAAAGTGCAGAGCACTATTAATTTAATAACCTTTTAGGTTCAAGAACCGATGTTTCATAAAACAAGTGCAAGGCACTATTTTATTTATTTATTTATTTATCGTTGAAGATCTATGATCTTGTTCATAAGAGAATTTTCTCTTCTTTAAAAGGTATCTTTTTTTTTATTCTTCAAGAGTTCTCTTCTCTTTTTTTTAGCATGATCTTGATGCCTTTGAATTGAGGTCTAGGGTCCTTTTTATAGTGCCCATAAATTAGTTAAAGTATGTTTAAGAGATCATTCTCTGAGTGATTTGGGGAATTTTCCCCACCGTCGGATCTTTAATCCAAAGGTCTCTGTTTTACAGAAGAAATCTTCTTGTTTTAACAAAAAATAGAAAAGATTTCTTTAAATCTTCATTTTGTTTTTACGCAACTTCCCAGCGCCTGACACGTGTCGCGCAGTTGCGCAAGTGCGCAGACACGTGTCGCGCAATAAATTTTTTTTATTTATTTATCTTTTTATTATTATTTTTTTTAAAATTTTTTTTATTATTTTTTTTTTACTGCGCAGCCCGCAGTTGCGCCCACTGCGCAGCGCGCAGCGCAGCTCGCACCGCGCAGTCGCGCGCACTGCGCAGCGCGCAGTTGCGCGCAGTTCAATTTTCTCTCTCTCTCTCTCTCTCTCTCTCTCTCTAGAGTTTTGCTCTTATAGAGTACGCTACTTCATTTATTTTAACTTTAATTTTCTTTTTAATTTTCAAGACAGAGCTTTGCTCTGATTGGAGAAAAACAGAAGTATTGCTTCTTTTCCCACCTTGGAATTTAAACAGAGCTTTGCTCTGATTGAGGTAAACAAATGCCCCCCCACCGTTGCGCTTACGTGGCCTCCCAACGTGAGCGCAGCGGTGGCAGACTCCGAACCGTCGCGCCATCTCTTGGAAGCTGAAAGGGCACTTGATGTCTATAAATAGGACCTTTGGTCCCTTATATGATTCTCATCTCTAAAATTTTACTTTCAGAACCCAGAGCCCTGCTCTCTTGTTTAAACACTTTTAAAAGTTCAAACTTTTAGAGAATGTTAGGTAAAAATATTAATTTTAATTAAATTAAATCAATTTTAAGAGCATTGCTATCAATAGATCCCAGATCTAAAGAAGATCCATTTAGGGTTTCACTTAGTAGAGCTTTGCTCTAAGGGGGTCCATAGAAGACTAAGGAAAGCCCTATTAGAGTTCCATTAATAGAGCTTTGCTCTCTAAAAGATTTTCCCTGTATTTTCTCATTTCATTAATGGAGCTTTGCTCCTCCCAAATCATATAAAAGAACTCTTAAGAATCCTTCATGGATCTTGGAACTTAAAGATGTCATTTTATTCCTCAGTGCATTATATCGTTTTGCTTAATCAGTCTTTCTGATAATTCTGTCGATCCTCTTTCACAGGAACAATGAACGCCCACATGTATGCTCTTAACGAGATCATCTCTCATGAGGGCATCCGCCGACTTGGCCATTCTCAAAATCGGGAATTCACAAACGAGGAGTGTGCTGAAATAATGAGTCGCTTCGACGCATACGACGGTACACTGCTTCCCCGACGTTCCTTTCTTCTTAAACTTATCGTGGGAGCTATCTGGGAAGCGCTTCCCCTATTCTGTTCCGGCGTGCCGCTTAGGGCGTTGGATGCCGCTGAGGATAGGGTGCACTCTGTGTACCTTTTGAACTTTATCTCGAAGAGATGGCGAGACAGTCTTATTGACCTCTTGCACGAGGTCTTTCAACAGTCTGCCATACTCGCTGCTTATCGGGGGGTGGAAGACATCGAGAGGGACCCTGACCCTTGTGCTCGCGAAAGGAAGCACACTAGGATGGTCCGTGAGGCTTGGAAAGTCATAGATAGGATCGCTTTTGAATTCCCCAATCCATGCCCTGGATCTGAGGTTATTCCATTGTAACTTTCGTTTATTGTTTTTATGACTGTAAGAACTTCGGGCAATATTAATGGAAATTTTTTTTTATCCCAGCTTGTCTTTATTATATATCTTTGTCCTGAGTCTTTTTGCCCATGCATGAATGAATACGTCCTGAACGCTTGATCAAACGTAAATCGGGTGCTCTTTCTGTTACTTTTCCTCTTTCTCAGCATGTCGTCACAATTAGCAGGTAATAGAGTAAGCTTCTTGATTTCTTCATGAGATAGCGAGGGCTTAGGCCGCAGGTTCAGATCTGCTGCCTAAGACTTTTCAACTCTATGAGCCGTGAGGGTCTCATAGAGACTTTTCTCCCTACGGATCGAGAGGATCTCGTAGGTGGGTTTTTCTCCTTAGGAATCGTGAGGATTCCTAAGTGTGGTTTTCTCTTGTAAGTCGTAAGGATCCTACAAGCGAATTTTTCCCTCTTACGAGTCGAGAGGACTTGTAAGCGGTTGTTTCCCTCCTTGTCGGAGTTCGATGTTGGAGAGAGAGATCCGTGGATAGTATGCAAGAGACCGTTTTGGGCCAACTCGCAGGGTCCCAATGCTTAGGAAACAGGCTTCTTTTATGCCCACTGCCTAAGGCTTCATCCCACGAGTCGAGCCGCCTCGACAATTTTTCACAAGTCGAGACGAATCGAACGTTTCTCGCAAGAACATCTTAACGTCGCATTTAACCTCTGCTCTTTACGACAGAAGCCCGTTAAGGTTGGTGGTACTTAGGGTTTTGGCCATCGTACCGTCGCATAAGTTGATATAGTCCTCGATAGGCAATCGTGCTGTTCGAGTAGCCCTGCGACTGCCGTGTCTCTGATCCCTTCGGGGGCTGGACAAGACGTCTTCAAGCAATCCTCCTTGGCAGTTTGACCGTCGGAAGAGCAAGCGCTAGGAATTTGCCATGCCGCTTTTTACTTGAGGTTAGGCTCATTTTGGAGAGCCCCGATGAGTCATAACCACTCCGCGCTGGTGTGGGATGATCTCCGATAGTCTTTCAGGCTTTATATGACTTGCCGTTAAGACCCTGAAGCTAGGAATTTGGCCTTTGCTTCGTTTGCTGGCATTGCGTCCTCTGTATCGAGACGAATGTCATGGTGGGAACTAGGGATTTTGCCGTGGCTCCGTTTGTTTGATGACGTTGCGTCTGCTGTATCGAGACGAACGTTGGGGTGACATCTAGTCTGTTGTATCGAGACGGACATCGAGGTTGTCTCTAGGTTGCTGGTGAACCATCGAGGTTTGGAACTAGGGATTTTGCCGTGGTTCCATTCGTTTAATGACGTTGCGCCTGCTGTGTCGAGACGAACGTTGGGATGACATCTCGTCTACTGTATCGAGACGAACGTCGAGGTTGTGACCATTCCGTGCTGGTGCGAGATGATCTCTGGTTTTCTTTCTGGTTTTATATGAGTTACCGTCAAGACGTCGAAGCTAGGAATGTGGCCTTCGCTTCGTTTGCTTTGGTGTATCTAAATCCTGTTGGAGGACGAACGCTGGGGTTAACATTTCGTCTGCTGTATCGAGACGAACGTCAAGGTGGTGAACACTCTGTGCTGGTGCGAGATGATCTCCGGTTGTCTTTCCGGTTTTATGTGAGTTACCGTAAAGACGTTGAAGCTAGGAATGTGGCCTTCGCTTCATTTGCTTACACTGCGTCTGGTGTATTGAGACGAATGCTGAGGTGGAGCTGGGATTTTGCCATCACTCCGCTTTGTTTCGACCATGGGGTCTTTTGTTAACTTTGCATGTACACCCCGCTGGGCTGCGAAGGAACGCCGTTGTTGACTTTGCGTCTGTTGTAACGAGACGAATGCTAAGGTGGAGTTGGGATTTTGCCGTTACTCCGCTTTGTTTCGACCGTGAGGTCTTTTGTTGACGTTGCATCTGCCTCCAGCTGGACTGCGGAGGAACGCTGTTGACATTGCGTCTACTGTATCGAGACGAATGTTGAGATGAAACTGGGATTTTGCCATCGCTCCGCTTTGTTTCGACCATGGGGTCTTTTGTTAACTTTGCATGTACACCCCGCTGGGCTGCGAAGGAACGCCGTTGTTGACATTGCGTCTGTTGTAACGAGACGAATGCTAAGGTGGAGTTAGGATTTTGCCGTTACTCCGCTTTATTTCGACCGTGAGGTCTTTTGTTGACGTTGCATCTGCCTCCAGCTGGACTGCGGAGGAACGCTGTTGTTGACATTGCGTCTACTGTATCGAGACGAATGCTGAGGTGAAGCTGGGATTTTGCCATCGCTCCGCTTGATGGTGTAACATCTGTGTCCTGTTGGAATGAGGAGGCACATCGTTGTTGGTCTCCAGGCTGTAGACATGGCCATTGAGATTTGGAACTAGGGACTTTGTCATGGTTCCATTTCGTTGCGATTCTGAGGTCAGTTGTTGACGTCATGTCTGCATCTAGTTGGAGTGAGGAGAAACGCCGTTGGTGATCTTTAAGTTGTCGATATTGACGTCGAGACCCTGAAGTTAGGGACCTTCCTTTGCTTCATTTGTTGACATCGTGTCTGTAATATTGCGACAAATGTCGAGACGGTCTCTAGGTTATCTATGAACCGTCGAGATTTGGCTTCGCTTTCTGGTGGAGCCTGTTGGGAAGGTATTGTTCCCTTTTTATCTGTGCCCCTGGATTATATACAGGGATCGATGTGATTTCACCTGTAGGGCAAAAGTTTCATTCTTTCATTTTTTTTTATTCTTTCCGCGATGCTCTATCATTTCAGCTTTTATATCGCGAAGGTCGCGATTGCCCAATCATTTCGGCTATTTTTCGCGGTGCCCAATCATTTCAGCTGTTTACTTTATTTTCACTCGCTGCTTTTTATTGCGAGTTGCCCAATCATTTCGGCTGTTTATTTTATTTTTACTCGCTGTTTTTTATTGCGAGTTGCCCAATCATTTCGGCTATTTCGTATGCATACATTTTTACTTGCTGATTCTGTTTGCAAGTTGCCCCATCATTTCGGCTATTTTGTATACATTTTTTTTTTTGCGAGTAGGGAATTTGGGGTCTGATACCAATCTTGGCATCAGTATCGCTGCGACTGGAATATTGCCAGGAGCGAATCATCATTTGCCTTGAAAGGACTTGGAATTTGATACCGGTTTAGGCATCAGCATCGCTGCAACTGGGATATTGCTAGAGGCGAATCATCATTTGCCTCTGTCGATGTTGAACAAAGGTGGCTTAGTAAACAGGGTTAAGGGTCCTGTCGACTAAGGCTTTTGACTTCACGAGCCGTAAGGGTCTCACAAAGGTATTTCTCCCTACAAGTCGTGAGGATCTGGTAGGTGTGTTTTCTCCTTAGGGATCGTGAGGATTCCTAAGTGTATGTTCCCCTGTAAGTCCTAAGGATCTTACAAAAGGATTTTCTCCTTATAAGTCGAGAGGACTTACAAGTGTTGTTTGCTGTACAAGCATATCCCTAGTCGCGGATGGGACTTTGTTAGGGAAATATTTATTCGTGCCCGTGGATTGTATACAAGGGTCATTATGAGTCGCTTGTAGGGCAATATCGAAGGTTGTGGAGGCTGCTTAAGAACAGGTTAAGATTTCTGCAACTTAAGACTTTCAAATCTTATAGCCGTAAGGGTCCCACAAGAGAGTTCTCCTTACGAGTCGTGAGGATCTCGCAATTGTATCTTCTCCTTCGGAATCGTGGGGATCCCTAAGTGTGTTGTTCCTTTGTGAGTCGTAAGGATCTCATGCAGGTGGTTTCTCCTTACAGTAAGTGTTTCTTAACGAGGTTGCGCCCTTTCAGGTTTTCACAAACACTCGCCGGTAGCCCTGCTGTTTTTACTCACGGAGCCCTTTCGGGTTTTCATCCGTGCCCATTTTGCTTGTGGACATACCGTTTTTTTTTTTTCTTTTTTTTTTCTTCCTTTTTTTTTAAAAAAACGAGGTCGCGCCCTTTCGGGTTTTCACGAACACTCGCCGGTAGCCCTGCTATTTTTACTCACGGAGCCCCTTCGGGTTTTCATCCGTGCCCATTTTGCTTGTGGACATACCGTTATTTTTTTTTTTTTTAACGTCAGCCTGAAGATGCTGCGGGTTGGGAGTAGTTTAACGACGTTTCGGTCATTTGCAAGTTTTAGGACATTGCGGTCCGCCGTTAGTTTAAGGACGTTTCGGTCCGTTGTTAGTTTAAGGACGTTTCGGTCCGTTATCCAGTTTTAGGACGTAGTGGTCCGTTAGGCTTTCTCTATGTATGAGCATGATTCCCCCGGCGTGTCCATATTTTTCGGAGCATGCGGTTGTGGCGGGTTCACCTTCCAAATTTCGGACAACGCGAACTTGCCCTGTTGGTATTGGTTTTCAACCCAGTTTTTGAAGACGTAGCAGTCCTCGATCAGGTGACCTACTGTTTGGTGGTAAGGGCAATAATTAGGATTATTAACGTCACCTGGCTGCAACGGACGTTTTGGATTCGGCAGATTAATGAGTCTGTTGCGCACTGCCAGCTCGAACAGTCCCCTTGTTTTATCTTGCGGAAACGAGTAAGGGCGTTTCAACTTTTCCTGGAGGGATTGCCGCTTGTTGCTTTGGCAAGCAACCGGTCTAGGGTCACCTGATTGTTGGTGAGTGCTGACGACGAGGGCCTTTTTTCCTTTTCTTTTATCCTTTTTGTTCGATCCTTTGTTTACGGGGCCAAGATTTTTTCCGAGTAGCATGTGATTGCACGGCTGAACGTTCTCGCAGCTTCTCAATTCCTTTATTTTTGAAATAGATTCCCCGAGGGAAGAGTTGGGGGTAGCTTCTTCGTCAGAGTCGCTTCCAAAGGTGATAATTTGTAATCCCTTGAAGTCGGCTATATGACAGTCGGCGGTGGCTCTTTTGCGCTCATCTATCACATTTTTCTGATGTCCACAAGCTTCACACTTTGTCCTGTCGAAGTGTCGCTTTTGAGCGACATACCCTTGCCACCAACAGTTAAAGGATTCGCAGTCTTCGGTAGGATGTATGATCTTCTGATGATATAAACAGAAGTTAGGGTGCATCTCTATCTCAGAGAAAGGATTTTCTTCGGAGGACGGTAGCTTCATTCCTACTGATAGAGCTTTGGCGAACCGTTTCCTCGTCTTGAATTTGTTTTTACCCGCAGTGTATGGCTTTTGATTTGACGGGAATACCTTGGTTCTTTCCAGTATGGCCATTTCATCCTCTTGATTGGCTTTTTCTTTCAGACGAATTTCATTTTGGAAGGCATCGACCCACTTGTCTGACGGCCGCGGAATTTCTGTTTCAGGGTCCGCCGTTGATTTCTCAGCGTAAGGATCCTCCTCATCATCCGTCAGTGAATGAGAAATCACATGACAAGCCGCTACGTAGTCTTCGGATTCATCCGATAAGTTTTCTCCATCGTTTTCATCCTCGACGAAAGAACAAGTTGCCCCCGGCGTGTCCGTCTTCTTTGGAGAGTGCGGCTGTGGGGGGTTTACCTTCCAGCTTTCAGACAGCGTGAACTTGCCTTGCAGGTATTGATCCTCGATCCATCCCTTAAAGACGAAACAATCCTCAATCGGGTGACTTACCGTTTGGTGGTAAGGGCAATAATTGGGATTATTAAGATCGCCTGGCTGCGACAGACGCTTTGGACTCGGCAGATTGATGAGTCTGTTACGCACTGCCAGCTCAAACAGTCTTCTCGTTTTATTCTGAGGAAACGAGTAAGGACGTCCTAACCTCTCTTCGAGGGATGGGCGTGGACGCACGTTGTTTTGGCGAGCGACCGGCTTTGAGTTGCTCGACTGTTGCTGAGCGTTGGCGACGATGATCGCTTTTCCTTTCTCATTTCGGGGATCGGGTCTTGGAGGAGACGGTCTATGGCCCATCTGGTCCATTTGGGCTAATTTGTCGATCAAGGCCTGGAAGGTGGTCGGCCTGAAGAATATCATGAATTGCGAGATGGTCGCTTGCGGATCGAGAGTGCCCACAAACATGCCTACCGCAGGTGCCTCTTCTATGCGTTGTTCGCATTTCGACCATAGGTTCCGCCATCGTGTTGCGTATTGGACCCACGTTTCGCTCGGCCTTATCCTGGCATTTATCAGTGCTGTTATCGGAGTGCGTTCACTAGCACTCGCGAATCTTTGTGTAAACAGCAGCTCCATCTCTGCAAATGTTTTGATAGAGTCGTTAGGCAGCTCCGAATACCATTCAAAGGCTGTTTCTGCTAAGCTGCCGACGAATTGACGTAGCAACAATTTGTCATCGCCTCCAGTATTGCCGCATAAGGCCCTGAATTGAGCGACATGCTGATGCGGATTCCCTGTCCCTTTATATACGTGGAATTTAGGGATCGTATATCCTGGCGGGTAATTGATTTGGTCATACCAGCTCGGATACGGTCGTCCGGTTCTAACAATTTGCCCAGCCGCTTCATTCGCCTGATGAACCCGGATTTGCTGAGCTATATATTCATCTAGGTCAACTTTGGAGATTGCCTCCTCCTTGGCTGTTGACAGAGCCAGCGTAGGATTTGACGTTTCTCCCCTGTCGTCTTCAAGGACGATCGGAGGCTCTTCAGCAGGAGGGTCCGGCTGTAACATCATCCCTACCATATCTTGGAAGAGGAGTGTCATCTGTTTTATGTTAGCCGCTTGCTCTGCAGCTTCTTTGTCCCTCTTTTCGAGGACTCTGCGTAAAAAGTCAGCGTCCGTTTCTTGTTCTTGACGCTCATCCGAGGATGTTTCAGAGCTTTCTTTTGGCCCAGTGAGTGCAGCCATTGTAGTCATCATTTCCTGAAGCTTTTGTTGTTGCTCCTGGGCTTTCGTCACGGATCGGGTAAGCGGTCGGTGGCCCGTAGAAGTGCGGCTTTCCTCCTTTCCAGAAGCCATATAAACTGTGTGCACTACCATGCCCCCAGACTTGGGGCGTTTGTGTTCGGTGTCTTTGCGATTCGCCAAAGACACATGGGATTTTTGCGGCCTCCTTTTTTGAGTGATTGGAGTTAAGGGAGCCGTTGCAGTGGGCATCCAAGTAGCTCTTGTTTTTTGTGGCTTGACAGAGTAATCCTTCTCCTGCCGCACCTTCATCTTTTTCTGTCGATAAAGATGGTTTTCATTAATCACTGACTCCTGGACCTGTCGCCAGACCTCGTAAATTTTAGAGGACAGCCGTTGAGGGGGCTGCTCTAACTTCTTCTCTGGAGTATTCTCCACAGGTGAAGGAGTTCGTTTCAACATCGCAGTAGGAGAGTTTCTGCGCACCTTGTTGAGCAGTTCAAAGCTGTTCTTGGTTGGAACAGCAGTATCGATCCCAACCGTTAGAGTTGGACGAGTAAGTCCAGAGGGGGAGTTGCCCCCAGCCTTCCTAACTAGGCGCCAGTAGCGACGTCGAGCATGTCGTGCTGATGGAATTGTTTCAGATATAGGGGTGACCTCCTCATGCCCCCTGTGTTGGTCAGAATACACCGGTACCAGCTTTTTAAAGATCGACGTCCGTTGAACGGGGACGGCCAACTTGTCAGAAGCGGACTTCCGAACATGGGAAGCAACCTTGGTGATTTTGCCAGGAACGGGAGTTGGGATGGCTATCCGCTTCGGGATAACGCCTTCTGGTATGGCAGACTTCTTCATGGGCCCGATGGAGCTCTGGCTTAATCCATTAAAACCTGAAGCAGTGGAGTTGGGCGACCTGTTGAGAGGGGTCGCGGCAGTGGTGAGTCGATCGAAGACCGAATTCTTTGGAGCTTCTTGCAATGTCATTGGGGCGTTGAAGCTCATTGATGGGAGCATGGTCCCAAAAAATAGTCCAGTGGTGGCTTGAGCCACCTGCTCCACCGGCATTTTGAAAAAGGAGGCCGCTTGGGGCCCATAAGTCACTCCTCCAGCAATGACGGAGCGAGAGTTATCGCTGCGGGCGGTGCAGTTCGAAGCCATCGATTTTCTGTTTTCTGCATAAAGCAAGACACCAAATCTTAGTACCTTGAATCCACAGGAAATCACAGCAAACCGCGATTTGTTCGCGAACACGACACACGAAGTGTGGAGTGGAAAGAGGAAGAGGTCCCACCGGGCGTGCCAGAATCTGTTCCCCTCCGAACGGCGGCCGAGACGTTAGGACGTCTGTGCCTGAGGTTCGGGGCAGATGCTATATGGTTTTATCCGTCGACCTCTCCGAAGATGCCAAGTTGATTTATGGCGCCGTATATCGGAGGTTTAGACGGATGCGGCCGATGTAGCAGACTTTGTTGGATTCCCCCTCGCTTGAGGGGTTTTTGATTGTGGGGACGCTCTTCCCTGCAAGCGCAAGCCCCTGCAGTTAATTACGCTACCGCATCGCAGTAGCCACTTTCTCCTTTTCCAGAATTTCACTTCGTGTCGCGTGTGTTTGTTTTGTTTGTGGTTGCCCGTGGATTGTATACGGAGACTGAGTAATGCCGTCGCCCGTAGGACGTGGATTAGTCCAAATCCGTATTTACTTAGATTTGGGTTTGATGTTTTAGTTTAAGGATGCGTTAGCCTCGTTGAGGCTAAGATCAACTTAAACGTGACTCATTTAATATATGGCCGTCGGGACTCGTCACCTCTCTAACGTCGTTGAAGGATTACAACAACAGGTGTCAGAGGAGTTCGGAGATGTACCCTCGAACCGAAGTTGATTTAGGGTTTTATATTTCATTTGAATGTTTAAGGATACGTTAGCCGTGATTGGGGCTAAGATCAACTTAAACGGGACCGTTTAGATCCGGCAAAAGAGCATTTGGAGGCTCTATTGTTCCAGTTTAAGGAGATTCGTAGTCCAATTTGGGACTAAAGTCTGTTTGGAGGATACGTTAACCATTTTTGAGGCTAAGATCGACTCAAACGTTTGTTAAGGATACGTTAGTCCAGTTTGAGACTAAGGTCAACTTAACGGGACCATTTAGGTCCAACAAAAGAGCATTTGGGCTCTATTGTGCCAGTTTAGGGACGTGGTGGCCCGTATTCCAGTTTAGGGACGTGGTGGTCCAATGTTAGTTTAGGGACGTCTCGGTCCGACATTAGTTTAGGGACGTCTCGGTCCGATATTAGTTTAAGGACATCTCGGTCCAATATTGATGTGTGGTCGTTGGGACCCGTCATCTCTTTGACGTCGTTGAGGAATTACAACGATGGATGTCAAAGGAGTTCGGAGATGTACCCTCGAACCGGATGTAAATTGATTTAGGAGAGCCATTTTGCTCAGTCAATTTAATTTAAGGACTTATGGCCACAATTGGGCTAAGTCCAGTTAAAAATGTCCAATATTTTATTTGCATTTGTTTTTTATTTTTATTTGGGCTTTGCCCAGAAAAGATGCGGGGCATCAATTTGTTTTGGGCTCTGCCCTTTATAAATGATGCAGAGCATCTATTTATTTGGGCCCTGCCCTTTTATTGCCTTGCAATTTATTTTGGCCTGTCAGGTCATTTTGATTTGGGCCTAGCCCTTTAATTAATGCATTGCATTTGTGCAAAACACTGTTAATTTGAGAATCTTTTAGATTCAAGAACCGATGGTTCATAAAACAAGTGCAAAGCACTATTTGATTTAGATCTAAGAAAGAAAAGAAAGTTTTTTCTAAAAGAAAGTTTTTTCTTGTTTTTTTTTAATCTCAGAGAACCAGAGGTTCATGAAAGTGCAAAGCACTATTAATTTAATAACCTTTTAGGTTCAAGAACCGATGGTTCATAAAACAAGTGCAAGGCACTATTGAATTTAGATTTAAAAAAAAATAACAAGTTTTTTCTTGTTTTTCTTATCTCAGAGAACCAGAGGTTCATGAAAGTGCAGAGCACTATTAATTTAATAACCTTTTAGGTTCAAGAACCGATGTTTCATAAAACAAGTGCAAGGCACTATTTTATTTATTTATTTATTTATCGTTGAAGATCTATGATCTTGTTCATAAGAGAATTTTCTCTTCTTTAAAAGGTACCTTTTTTTTTATTCTTCAAGAGTGCTCTTCTCTTTTTTTTTAGCAAGATCTTGATGCCTTTGAATTGAGATCTAGGGTCCTTTTTATAGTGCCCATAAATTAGTTAAAGTTTGTTAAGGAGATCATTCTCTGAGTGATTTGGGGAATTTTCCCCACCGTCGGATCTTTAATCCAAAGGTCTCTGTTTTTACGCAACTCCTCAGCGCCTGACACGTGTCGCGCAGTTGCGCAACTGCGCAGACACGTGTCGCGCAATAAAATTTTTTTATTTTTATTTTTATTTTTTATTATTTTTTTTTTATTATTTTTTTTTTACTGCGCACCGCGCAGTTGCGCCCCCTGCGCAGCGCGCAGTTGCGCGCACTGCGCAGCGCAGTTCAATTTTTTTTTTCCTCTCTCTCTCTCTCTCTAGAGCTTTGCTCTTATAGAGTACGCTACTTCATTTATTTTAACTTTAATTTTCTTTTTAATTTTCAAGACAGAACTTTGCTCTGATTGGAGAAAAACAGAAGTATTGCTTCTTTTCCCATCTTGGAATTTAAACAGAGTTTTGCTCTGATTGAGGTAAACAAGCCCGACCCATGCTCGGCTATCCCCGACTGGTAGCTTCCTACCACAACCGACAGGGATCAAAGTCCTCGCCAAGAGGCACTGGGCAGTAACCCTACTCAGTCCCCATCCTGAAGGATTAAAAGCCCTCGCAAGAGGCAACCAAGCCCGACCCTTTCTCGGTCATTTCCAGCTGGTAGTTCCCTACCCACGACGCCAGAGATCAAAGCCCTCGCTAAGAGCCAACCGCACAGCTTCATTGCCCGATCATCCTTAGTAGGCTTCTTACAGCCCCTCCAACGCTAAGGATCGAAGTCCTCCTTAGAGGCAGCCGAGCGGCCACCCTGCTCGGCTATTCTCGACCGGTAGCTTCCCTACTCGCAATGCCAGGGATCGAAGCACTCGCCAAGAAGCAACCGTGCAGCTTCACTGTCCGGTTATCCTTAGCAGGTCTCTAACGGACCCCCGAACGCTAAGGATCAAAGCCCTCGCTAAGAGGCAACCGAGCAGCTTCCCTGCTCGGTCATACCCAGCAGGCGTCCTCTTGCCCAACAGACGCTGCGGGCATGTAGCCCTCGTAACGAGGCCTTTGAGCCCATTTATACTTGGCACAACGACGGCGGACATCTCTCTGCCCATCACATGCAGCGGATCCGAGGCCCCAACAAGGGACATCAGGTCTATCCAAGTGTAACAACTCCAATTTTGTATACATAAATTTGATTTAAATTTGAAGTATACTTGGAGTATTTAATGTTGCTGAAATCACTTTAAGTATCTATTTTCCTAGAATAATTATAAGAAGGAGCTTGTAGCTCATTGGTAATACCTTGCACTATTGAACCAAGCCACCAGAGTTCGAATCCTATGCCCCACATTATTTTTAGTTTATTTTTCTTTAAAAATTCTTGGAAGCCCCACAGTCCACATGCCATAACTTCCAAATGTTGAACTGAACCCTAAAAACGGAGTATGCCAAAGTCTACATCGAAGAACCCCGCACCCGACGATCGCCGGACTCGGCCGGGATCGGCCGAGTCGGCCGGCCGGCCGGACTCGGTCGGACGGCCGAGGTCCCAAAATCAAAAGTGTGGCTTTTGGTATTCTATAACCCCCTGTTAACTCCAATTTATTTGATCAGTTCCAGAATTTTTAATACACCCTAATTACTACAAATTTTAATGATTTTCTTTAAATTTTGACAATTTTTTTAATAAAGAAAACCTTTCACCTACCCTACCCTAGCTACCCTATAAATAGACCCCCTACCCCCTACCCTCTCATCTCAAAACATTAGGTTTACTCTCTTGAAATTTCCACAAGAAAGGTGTGCTTTGAAACCGAGTTCAGGGCGAAGCTCTGACGGATTTCCGGCGACGTTCTTTGAAGCAACCGGCGACGAAACAACACCTCGGCCATTTCCCTAGTTTCTCTATACTCTTTAGTATAGATCAAAGCCAGTAAGTCCCATTCTTCTCTCTTTTCTACTTCTCAAAATACGGAATTATGAAACCCGACGGAAATCGGAACAAACCGATTTTCGATTCGGTTTTTCTACAAAATTTCACTTGTCACCAACTCCATAACATCTAAACATATTCATGATGACTATTAATCACATAAAAATCAATATGGACAAAGTTTCTCACATGAAATGATAGCTTTTGTGTAATATCGTATTCTTTTCACATTAATACCATAAGATTTATTTTTCTTCTTCTAATCAATTCTCTCATTCCTAAACATGTTCATCTTGACCACTAAACTTGTAAAAATCAATTTGAATGAGTTTTCACACATGAAATGATAACTTTTACAAATACCGTATTCTTACACTTAAATACCCTCATGTTTAATTTATCATGTTTAACCCCTAAACTTCACAATACCTTAAAATAAGTCACGAGGTAATGACCTACCTCCACACACACGCAAATACAATCTTAATTGTTATCATCAAAACGTAGAATACGAAAATACAAGACTTTTCACTAAAATACCATTTTCTTATAAACCTTTTCTGGAAATTCTAAGTTGAATACAATTTTAAACAAAATCTTTTAAAAGAAAATACGATTTGTCATGGATATCGATCGTTTATCTAAACCTGACTTTGTGGTGTCTAGGCAAGTGTGTCTAAGGCAAGTGGTTACTTAATTAGGGCCACTACTTGTAGTGGAGAGCCTCCCACTTACCTAGCACTTACCTGGCCGCAATTGGCAGTGAAGAGCCGATTTGAGGCTTCTAATGATTTATCGTTTAGACCTTTAGAAATAGACTAGTTGGCTTAGCAAACCCTAGAAACTAAAATACGGAAATTTACATCCTTTTACAAATAAATACCTTATATTTATAAAACCGTTTTCTAAATGAATAGTATTTATTAAACCTTGCAAAGCGCCACTACAACCCACCTTTGGGGAACCCGTTAGGGATAGTACGATTTATCGTGCACCCGCGGGCTAGTAGTGCGAGATTCAGACCTTCGCAAGGAGCATTCGGTCTCGAAAGGTTTAAAATACGACATTTAAGAAAAATGAGATTTTTGGAAAATATAATATTTATATAAAATTATTCTTGTATTAACAAATATATATTTATCATTTAAACAATTATTTTATTATAAGATAAAGTTTCCACCTTTTTCTAAAAATTACGAGATTAAAAGTTACATTTAAATACCATGAATTTCAAATAAATCAATATTATAAATTAATACTTTTATTAGGATATATTCACTAGAATAACACAAATAAAATTTACACTCATTATAACTATTAAGACGAATAATAAATACTTGAGGTATATTTTGAAAACTATACAAAAACACATTTTTACATAAAACCCCCTCAAGTCTTATAAATTACAATAAGGCCCCTAACAATTATAGAACTTCAATTACATTTCTTTTAGTCTGACTCGGGTTAGAGTCTGACTATTTCTGATTTGAATATGATTCAAGTCAATCTATATTCTTTAATATTCCAACTCAATATGAACACATGAATCCCAGAACCCAGTTAACAATCTATATAACTTAACTGAATCAAACCATGGATATACATCCATTATCCTGTTATTCCATTTACCTGATTATGCAGTTACAACATGTTTACTGATATCATGGTTTTGGTCAGTCATCCAACTTACATAAAACAATACAACAATACTGTTAAAACACTACGGGGTTTAAGGGGTAGATTGGTACGGAAGGTGTTAAAGGTGGCACGAGATGGTCAGATTAAGACACCTAACATATATTCTGTTGTTGTTGTACCGTGGCTTAACGGTTCCTTGTGCTTTCCGTTTGTCCTGGTCTCTAGCATATAGAGACCCCCCTCGTTTACACTGGCATTCTTCTGTACCAAGTTACAAACAACAGCGTTAATATAACATTACAACAATAGTTTACACTTTAAAATGTATCTTCTTATTCTGTCTTCTCTACTTCCCTCTTACTTTTGGGACTTACCGAGCGATCTGTTCGCTGACGACATTCTGTTTCTTTCTTCTTTGAATGTCGTCAGGTGATCTGGACCCGGTAGATGTTGAGCCAACACAAGAAGACTTGGAGCAATTTGCCGAAGACCCTGCAGTATAATTTCATTATACACTTTTCTTTTCAGTACTTTCCTTTTCCTGTTATGCCACTGTTTAGGCATCTTTATTTCAGTTGTATTTCCTTTTCATGTATTGTACAAAGAATGTTAATAAATAAAAGTTGATGTTCTTTTTATACTCTTGTCTCTTGTGTATTTACTCTATATTGCTTAGCTACGCTTAGCATATGTACTTCTGAGTACATACGTAGCGGACCTCGCCGCGTCCCCTTCGCCGTACACTGGGAAGCGGGACGTGACAGGTTTTGTTGGTGGCCCATGCAGGTCAGAGCTGTATGAATCCTTATCATGCAGTTCTGGTCTGCGTGAACAACCTAAGCAATATGACACAAGAACCAGCAACTAAAACATTCTTTACAATTCATGTTCCTTGAATCTTGCAAATTTCTATTCCTTGAATCTTATCATTTCCTTTATTTGAATCTGTTATAACCCAAATTTTTCCTTCAGGGTTATGGATTCCCCGAACAACACCAGCACCAACGTCAACAACACTCCTTCAGCACTACCTCTTACACCAGCTGTTCCTGCACCATCCACTGAGCAAACAATGCTATTTGAGGCGATCTGCAGTCTTCTCGAGGGACAGCAACAACTTCTGAACCGTCCTAAGACCGATGCACCGGTAGTAAAGCAATTCAGGGCTTTGCATCCTAAGCAATTCTCTGGTAAAGGAAGCCCTCTTGAAGCGGAAGAATGGGCACAAAGTATCGAAGACAATCTGGCAGCAGCTCAAGTGCCAGACAACGCTTGGGTCCGTGTAGCAAAGCTACAGCTCACGGATAATGCTTGCAATTGGTGGCAGGCGGAAGAAAGCCGTCTGGTACAGCCGATTGAATGGAAAACATTTCGCGAGAAGTTCGACGCGAAATACTTCCCTATGACTGCCAGGTTCGCCATGGAGCAGCAGTTTATTCATCTACAGCAAGGATCAATGTGGGACAAATCGGTAGATGAATACGACGCTGAATTCACCATATTGAGCCGGTAAGATAGGTCGCAATAGTTCAATTTTTAATTATCACATACTACACAGCTAACACAATCTTTAAACAGATTCGCGGCACACCTGATACCGACGGACGAGATCAGAGCCCGTCGCTTTCAACAAGGTTTGGACACAGAGATTAAGGCTGCTCTAGCCACAGGAAAGTTTTTGATTCATGAGGAAACTCTAGAAGCTGCCCGCAGTTATGAGGCAGTGATAAAAGAGAGGGGCAGACCTCAGTCTGCAGGAGTCAAACGTCCTGCCAACCAGATGGCAGGTGGAGCCTCGTCCAGACCATCTTTCGTGCCAAGGCGACCCGAAGTACCAACCCATCGTCCTAGCCCAGCCTTTTGCACCTACTGCAAGAGAACTGGACATATGATGAAGGACTGCCGTCGAGCCAACCGCCTTTGCTTAGTCTGCGACTCAGTTACTCACGATATTGGGTCTTGTCCCCAAAGACAGAACCCAGTTGCTGCACCCAGGCCAGCAAATACCTACCCACAGCGACCAGCTCTTCAGGCACCTGCTCCAAGACTTGCACTGCCTGCACCACCCAGGGGACCACAAGCTGCACCACCTCCTCGTCAGTTCCATCAAGCTCAAAGGAACGTTCCGAGGAATGCTCCTCAGGCCAGGAGGAATGTGCCAAAGCGCCAGGCTTTCATGATGTCTGTGGAAGAAGCTGAGGGCACTGGCCAAGTCATTACTGGTAAACTTTCTTCTCAAACTTATCTTTTAGTCTTGTTTACCTACACACTTTCCCTATACCTAAAACCTATCTCATATACCTTAGGTACAATCCTAGTAGCTTCACTACCTGCACTTGCACTGTTTGATACTGGAGCGTCCCACTGCTTTATGTCGCAAAGGTTCATCCGAACCCATGCGATTCCAATCTCACCGCTTGTATCCAGCTGGAACGTCAGTTCCGGAAATTGCGTTCTAAAGGCAACTATGGGATACAGCATGTGTCCAGTCGTCGTTTGCAGTCGAGAGTTTTATGCTGACTTCAAAGTACTGGACATACCGAACTTCGATGTGGTTTTAGGAATGGACTGGCTTGGAACCTTTTATGCTACCATCGACTGTCGTCAAAGGAGGGTAGTATTTGAGATTCCAGATCATCCGGTCTTCTATTTCAAGAGTGGAGACCGTACCCTGGAGCCAAATACCTACAAAGCGAAGCCAAGAGAAGCAGTAGTTACAGCAGCTCAAGCAGAGGAAGAATCAAGACCGGAGGTAGTTCGAGAGTTCAACGATGTATTTCCTGACGATATATCAGGTTTGCCTCCCGATCGAGCTCTTGAATTCAGTATTGACTTAGTACCAGGAGCACAACCGGTGATCAAAGCACCTTATAGACCAAGTCCGGAAGGATTGAAGGAAGTTCGAACACAGTTGGACGAATTACAGGCGAAAGGATGGATTCGTCCCAGCACTTCAAGTTGGGGAGCACCTGTACTACTGGTAAAGAAGAAGGAAGGTTCATACAGAATGTGCATCGATTATAGGGCCTTGAACGAAGTCACTATAAAGAACAAGTATCCACTTCCGCGCATCGATGATTTATTCGATCAGCTAAGTGGATCTTGTGTCTTCTCTAAACTAGATCTTCGTTCAGCTTATCATCAAGTGAAGGTCAAGAAAGCTGATATTCACAAAACAGCTTTCAGAACTCGCTATGGACATTACGAATTTCTAGTGATGCCATTTAGAGTGACCAATGCACCAGCAATATTCATGAACCTTATGAATCAAGTTTTTCGGGAGTATTTAGACAGGTTTGTTGTCATCTTTATCGACGACATCCTGGTATATTCTAAGAATCGGAAAGAGCATGCGGAGCATCTACGAATTGTCCTGGAAACTCTTCGACAACATAAGCTTTATGCCAAGTACAGCAAGTGCGAGTTTTGGCTAAATCAAGTTGGTTTTCTTGGACATATCGTATCAGGAGAAGGAATTTCTGTGGATCCAGCAAAAGTTTCAGCAGTTGCGAATGGCCTACACCAAAGTCAGTGAAGGACATACGGAGTTTCTTGGGCTTAGCTGGATATTACAGAAGATTCATTGAAGGCTTTTCGAAAATAGCAACACCCCTGACCAAGCTCACACGAAAAGATGAAGAATTTGTGTGGTCAGAAGCATGCGAGCAAGGTTTCGTAGAACTCAAGTCAAGACTGACATCTGCACCTATTCTTGTCATACCGGATCAATCTGGAGGATTCGAAGTGCATTGCGATGCATCCGGTAAGGGACTAGGATGTGTTCTACATCAGCACGGTAAGGTTGTGGCTTATGCTTCAAGACAACAGAAAACTCATGAGCGCAATTATCCGACGCATGATCTAGAGTTGGCAGCCGTCATCTTTGCTCTCAAAATTTGGCGCCACTACTTACTTGGTGGACGAGTGAATATCTACACAGATCATAAAAATCTGAAGTATGTGTTTACTCAGAAGGAGTTGAATATGCGGCAGAGAAGATGGTTAGAACTCATGGCGGATTTTGACATCAACTTACAATATCACCCAGGAAAGGTGAACGTAGTACCTGATGCTCTTAGTCGCCAACCATTATCAATGAATCTCACCGCTCAGTGGAAGCTTCAGCAAGACTTACATCAGATGGAGATTGAAGTAGTCATGCTAGGTGATGCTTCAAATTTGATGAATCTACAAGTTGAATCAACCATTGTCAATCAGATCAAAGCAGCTCAAGCAAGTGATGCTAAGTTGCAAAAGATCAAAGAACAAGTGCAGAATGGATTCAAAACAGATTTCATCATCCATGAAGACGGATCTTTGAGATACGGCAGCAGATTGTTTGTACCAAAAGGACCTGTTCGGGAAGAGTTAATGAAAGAAGCTCACAGCTCTCCCTATTCAGTACATCCTGGAGGTACCAAAATGTACAAGGATCTACGTCAGAATTATTGGTGGCATGGAATGAAGCGTGAAGTAGCCAGAAACTTCGCAAAATGTTTGGTGTGTCAGCAAGTAAAGGCTGAACATCACAGGACAGCTGGACTACTTCAACCGTTACCAATTCCAGAATGGAAGTGGCAGCACATCACGATGGACTTTGTAACTGCTCTTCCTCGCAGCACAAAGGGTAACGATGCGATATGGGTCATTGTGGATCGACCCACAAAGTCGGCTCACTTCATCCCATTTCGAGTTGGACAATCAACTGAGACACTAGCAAAGAAGTACATGGAGGCAATAATCTAATTAAGATTTAAACACTTCATAATGTACTATCTCTGATACCCATGAATTCATACAGGAAATTGTGAGACTTCATGGAGTACCGGTCTGCATTGTCTCCGATCGTGACACCAGGTTCCGATCACAATTTTGGCAGAGTCTGCAAGCTAGCTTGGGAACAAGTCTGAATTTCAGCATGGCTTATCATCCACAAACAGATGGTCGGTCGGAACGAACTATTCAGATCTTGGAGGATATGCTCAGAGCATGTATGCTAGACTTCAAAGGATCGTGGGAAGATCACCTGCATCTTGTGGAGTTCGCATACAACAACAGCTACCAAGCAAGTATAGGAATGGCACCTTTTGCAGCATTATATGGAAGAAAGTGCCGATCACCATTAAGTTGGGACGACATCGGAGATAGGGAACTTCTTGGACCAGAGATGATAGTAGCGACCTTTGATGTGGTTCGTAGTATCAGGGAAAGAATGCGCATAGCCCAAGATAGTCAGAAACACTGGGCTGATGCGAAGAGACGACACTTGGAGTTCCAGCCAGGAGACCATGTATTCTTGAAGATATCTCCGAACCACGGAGTGATCCGGTTTGGAAGACAGGGTAAATTAAGTCCGAGATACATTGGACCGTTCGACATACTCGAACGAGTCGGTGAAGTGGCGTACCGTTTAGCGCTTCCACCATCATTGGAAGGAGTGCATAACGTGTTCCACATATCCTAACTCAGAAGGTATGTGAGTGACCCCAGCCATGTACTTGATTATTCCGAGCTCACTATACAGCCCGATTTGTCTTGTGAGCAACAACCTGTGGAAATCCTGGACAGGAAAGTGAAGACACTTCGGAACAAGGAAGTTAACTTGGTTCGGGTAATATGGAGAAAAGACACTCCAGGAGAATCCACGTGGGAAAGGGAAGATGAAATGCGTACAAGATATCCGCACCTTTTTGTAAACTAGTCCTCAAATAAAAGTTGTAAATTTCGAGGACGAAATTTTTGTAAGGAGGGTAGATTGTAACAACTCTAATTTTGTATACATAAATTTGATTTAAATTTGAAGTATTCTTGGAGTATTTAATGTTGCTGATATCACTTTAAGTATTTATTTTCCTACAATAATTACAAGAATGAGCTTGTAGCTCATTGGTAATACCTTGCACTACTGAACCAAGCCACCAGAGTTTGAATCCCATGCCCCACATTATTTTTAGTTTATTTTTCTTTAAAAATTCTTGGAAGCCCCACAGGCCATAACTTCCAAATGTTGAACTGAACCCTAAAAACGGAGTATGCTAAAGTCTACATCGGAGAACCCCGCACCCGACGGTCGCCGAACTCGGCCGGGATCGGCCGAGTCGGCTGGCCGGCGCCGCTGGCCGGACTCGGTCGGACAGCCGAGGTCCCAAAATCAAAAGTGTGGATTTTGGTATTCTATAACCCCCTGTTAACTCCAATTTATTTGATCAGTTCCAGAATTTTTAATACACCCTAATTACTACAAATTTTAATGATTTTCTTTAAATTTTTACAATTTTTTTTAATAAAGAAAACCTTTCACCTACCCTACCCTAGCTACCTTATAAATAGACCCCCTATCCCCTACCCTCTCATCTCAAAACATTAGGTTTACTCTCTTGAAATTTCCACAAGAAAGGTGTGCTTTGAAACCGAGTTCACGGCGAAGCGCTGACGGATTTCCGGCGACGTTCTTTGAAGCAACCGGCGACAAAACAACACCTCGGCCATTTCCCTAGTTTCTCTATACTCTTTAGTATAGATCAAAGCCAGTAAGTCCCATTCTTCTTTCTTTTCTACTTCTCAAAATACGGAATTATGAAACCCGACGGAAATCAGAACAAACCGATTTCCGATTCGGTTTTTCTACAAAATTTCACTTGTCACCAACTCCATAACACCTAAATATATTCATGATGACTATTAATCACATAAAAATCAATTTGGACAAAGTTTCTCACATGAAATGATAGCTTTTGTGTAATATCGTATTCTTTTCACATTAATACCATAAGATTTATTTTTCTTCTTCTAATCAATTCCCTCATTCCTAAACATGTTCATCTTGACCACTAAACTTGTAAAAATCAATTTGAATGAGTTTTCACACATGAAATAATAACTTTTACAAATACCGTATTCTTACACTTAAATACCCTCATGTTTAATTTATCATGTTTAACCCCTAAACTTCACAATACCTTAAAATAAGTCACGAGGTAATGACCTACCTCCACACACACGCAAATACAACCTTAATTGTTATCATCAAAACGTAGAATACGAAAATACAAGACTTTTCACTAAAATACCATTTTCTTATAAACCTTTTCTGGAAATTCTAAGTTGAATACAATTTTAAACAAAATCTTTTAAAAGAAAATACGATTTGTCATGGACATCGATCGTTTATCTAAACATGAATTTGTGGTGTCTAGGCAAGTGTGTCTAAGGCAAGTGGTTACTTAATTAGGGCCACTACTTGTAGTGGAGAGCCTCCCACTTACCTAGCACTTACCTGGCAGCAATTGGCGGTGAAGAGCCGATTTGAGGCTTCTAATGACTTATCATTTAGACCTTTAGAAATAGGCTAGTTGGCTTAGCAAACCCTAGAAATTAAAATACGGAAATTTACATCCTTTTACAAATAAATACCTTATATTTATAAAACCGTTTTCTAAATGAATAGTATTTATTAAACCTTGCAAAGCGCCACTACAACCCACCTTTGGGGAACCTGTTAGGGATAGTACGGTTTATCGTGCACCCGCGGGCTAGTAGTGCGAGATTCATACCTCCGCAAGGAGTATTCGGTCTCGAAAGGTTTAAAATACGTCATTTAAGAAAAATGAGATTTTTGGAAAATATAATATTTATATAAAATTATTCTTGTATTAACAAATGCATATTTATCATTTAAACAATTATTTTATATAAGATAAAGTTTCCACCTTTTTCTAAAAATTACGAGATTAAAAGTTACATTTAAATACCATGAATTTCAAATAAATCAATATTATAAATTAATACTTTTATTAGGATATATTCACTAGAATAACACAAATAAAATTTACACTCATTATAACTATTAAGACGAATAATAAATACTTGAGGTATATTTTGAAAACTATACAAAAACACATTTTTACATAAAACCCCCTCAAGTCTTATAAATTACAATAAGGCCCCTAATAATTATAGAACTTCAATTACATTTCTTTTAGTCTGACTCGGGTTAGAGTCTGACTATTTCTGATTTGAATATGATTCAAGTCAATCTATATTCTTTAATATTCCAACTCAATATGAACACATGAATCCCAGAACCCAGTTAACAATCTATATAACTTGACTGAATCAAACCATGGATATACATCCATTATCCTGTTATTCCATTTACCTGATTATGCAGTTACAACATGTTTACTGATATCATGGTTTTGGTCAGTCATCCAACTTACATAAAACAATACAACAATACTGTTAAAACACTATGGGGTTTAAGGGGTAGATTGGTACGGAAGGTGTTAAAGGTGGCACGAGGTGGTCAGATTAAGACACCTAACCTATATTCTGTTGTTGTTGTACCATGGCTTAACGGTTCCTTGTACTTTCCGTTTGCCTTGGTCTCTAGCATATAGAGACCCCCCTCGTTTACACTGGCATTCTTCTGTACCAAGCTACAAACAACAGCGTTGACATAACATTACAACAATAGTTTACACTTTAAAATGTATCTTCTTATTCTGTCTTCTCTACTTCCCTCTTACCTTTGGGACTTACCGAGCGATCTGTTCGCTGACGACATTCTGTTTCTCTCTTCTTTGAATGTCGTCAGGTGATCTGGACCCGGCAGAAGTTGAGCCAACACAAGAAGACTTGGAGCAATTTGCCGAAAACCCTGCAGTATAATTTCATTGTACACTTTTCTTTTCAGTACTTTCCTTTTCCTGTTATGCCACTGTTTAGGCATCTTTATTTCAGTTGTATTTCATTTTCATGTATTGTACAAAGAATGTTAATAAATAAAAGTTGATGTTCTTTTTATACTCTTGTCTCTTGTGTATTTACTTTATATTGCTTAGCTACGCTTAGCGTATGTACTTCTGAGTACATACATAGCGGACCTCGCCGCGTCCCCTTCGCCGTACACTGGGAAGCGGGCCGTGACACCAAGTCTGAGCGATCCCCCCTCGACTTCGGGGCCACGGAGATGCCTCCTTCTCAGCAGCGCTTGGCACACTTGGTAAGTGATCGATCAACTTGACGAACGATTGCTAGACAGATAGCCGACCTGACATGGAAGCCCAACAGTGCAAGCAAAGATATTTCACAAGCATTCTTCACAAACAAAGAAGTCAGCGACACATGCAATATACAAGCCAAAAAGCAAGCCTAATTTACCGACGAACTCGACATGGCTGAGTCCGGCCCACCCTTTCAGACAGCAACACGTCAAATCGGGGGATAGGCTCCCACGACGTCACTCTCACCGCGGCGGGGTCATTGGACTGGTTTCCCGGCAAGCATTTTTCCCTCGACCACTTGGTGGGCATGGGCCAGTCCTCGCCCTCGGACGGCACGACGAAGAAAAACTTCTTCTTCCGGTCGTGAATGGAAGAAGGTGGTGCAACAACCCCTGTCCCAGCGGTGCCCCCCTGTCGCTTTCTAAAAAAGAGGTAGACCCACCTCAGGTCACCCGCTTGACCCCTAGGATGATTTTTGAAGAAGAGGGAGAATTAAGGATGGAGAGACTGAAGGGAACAGCCTGTAACTTAAGGCGGATCAGGAACCCGAGGAGAATCCTCCATGAGTTCGGCACTAACTGTCCAGGGGCTAGCCAGAAGAAGTTCAGCGCTTCGATGATGTCACGCCCCGCTTCCCAGAGTACGCTAGATTGGGCACGTGACATAGCCAACCATGCTACCTGTGGGTAGAAAGTATCCATCCACAGTCACATACGGTTGTAGAGATATCAAGAACAAGATAAAACTATCTAAAACATGTCCATAATCCAGAATAACAGGAGTCAATAATAAATAAATGCTGAAGCAAATGATCCAATACAAATAACTGAAAAGTATGTCCTATAATGCGGGCTCACATCAGGAAATAAATGCAGGAAATAAAACTAACTACTACTGAACTCACAGCTCAGCCTGCTGGCTGAAGTACTCCTGCTCGGACTGCGACAGCGGTACAGAATCTGGGCCATGCAAAACCCAGACGTCAACGCATCATGTCAACAAGTAATATAATATGAACAATGTAACAGGCAATGCAAAATAAAAACATGAATAAAACGAGAGTAGCAATAATGTGAATCAAGCAGTGCAGGGTAGTGTGCAGTAGGTAACTAAACTGTTTTATCAGGTTTTCTATTCTAAAGTCTTTGAAATCAATTGATGAATCGTCGATGTAACTCAATAGTATCCCGTGCATGCCCGGGACCACGGTCAAGACTCTCGGGGCTGAATCCGAGACGTGCCGCTAGGCAGTAACAGGTAGCAGGATGGGCGAGTGATGTCAGCATCATCACTCCGGGACTGACCTAGCCCGTAAGACTGATCAGAACATGTATCGAACTGTTGAGTTACAAGTCGGGTTTCACCTTTGATTTCCCCATACCCCCAAGTTATGTATGTCAAGTCAGGTATTCAGTAATCAAGAACTAATGCCAACACAGGATCAGGTAAAAGCAGGTTTGTCTGGATAGACAACAGAAACGGTCCATGAGGACTACATGTCAGATTTGTTGGCATTAGACACAAGATCAGGTAACGGGTCAGGTCATGGTACATTAGGTCAAGTCAACAGTATACGGTACCATGTTAGGTGTATCAATATATATATGTGTAGCAATGTCAGGTCAAGATGTAAACAATATCGCGGGTGTGCTCACAATCAGATATATAATCAAACATGGGTATCACAACATGAGATAAGCAACAAATTAAGTAAGAGGCAGTTTCATTCAATTTGCAGTACAGTTATCAAATCTGTTACATAGATGATTACAAGAGTGCAGTAAGACAAGTATAGCCGTTTAGTCATGTTAACAGGTTTAAGAACCCTTAGAGGTGCAATGATTTATGTAATGGTTCAGTACAGCTATTTCAGGTTAAAAGCATACGAGTGTCCGAATGTAACAGAACTACAGGGATAAATGTCATAAGCTGCGTTAACATTAAAAATGTGATTAAACAGGTAAATATGGTTATTAGGTTCAATTTGCAAACTGTAGGTTCCAAGTGTAGCGGTAAAATGATATAATGTAATACTATACACGGAAAAATGAGAAATGATTGTACCAAAACTAAATTTACAGTTTTAGGGCGTCACAATATATGTGTAAATATCGTATAGCATGTAGCAAGGGGTACTTGCCTCGACGGGTCGTGAACCGGGATAAACGGAACGTAACGTCGGCGGGGGAAACTCACGACGGGCGCACGGTTCACGGATTGAACCCAAACAATGAACAATGGAACCACGCGGGTCGGGGTACCTCGCTGGATCGTCGGGACACGTCGCCGGCACGGCCGGATTCCGGCGAGAACGTGAACAGTAAACCGTCAAGAGGTGCAGTTCAAGAATACAAGGAACCAGAGAAGAAATGAAAGAGGAAAAGAAGTAGAAGGTTTACAGTGGGTTGTACGAAGGCCGGGGAGGCAGATCGAGATCGCCGGCGGCGACAGATCCGGCGATCGAACCTGTGCAGTGGGGTGCGCGTAGGCTGCGGTGAAGGTGCAGGGGTGCACGGGAACGGTGAAGGAGAGGTGATGGAGAAAACGAGATGGTGAAGATGGTGGGATGAGGCTAGGGTCGCCGGCGATGGAGGAACGCCGACGAGGTGGCACGGGCGAGTGCGAGGGTGTGCGGGTGGCCACCTGCAGGTGCTAGGGAGAAGGGAGAAAGGAGGAAGAGAGGGCCTGTCTGCGACGAGGGTGCGGAGCTGACTAGCCCGGCGGTGCTGGTGCCGGCGATGGGGTTGCGGCGGCGAGGGTACGGCTAGGGTTCGCTGGCTCGTGATGGGTCTTCTGTGTTCTGTTTAAAAAAAGGAGGAGGGAATTTTAATATGAGAGAGAGAGAGAATAAATTTAGAGAGAGAGAGAGGTTTGAGGGGTAGAGAGAGAGAGAAATAAATGAGAGATAGAGAGATAGATGGGGCCTATCGGTTCGAGAGAGAGAGCTGATTGGTGAGAAGAGATTTAGGGAAAAATATTAAACGTATTAATATGGTTCTAAAGTAACAGTAGAATATATATATAGTTAGGAAAATATTCGACGTTTTAAATTAATAAAAATTTGGGATTTTGGCGCCAAATAAAATATTTCCAAATCGCGCCCGGGTCGAGTCCAAAAATTTGAAATTGAAATAATAGGATTTTAAGCGGGTTCCAAATTTTAAAATTAAGTGTTTTATGATTAAAAAGCATACCCCCAAAACGGACACACGCATGCGCACGTAGCCATCCAAACTCGCCCGTTTCACTGAACGGGACGAGAACACGATGCACGGACGCTACCACAAGGCTAGGGGTGTCGAGTAGGCCAAGATGGATATTTTTAATTTTATTTTAGATGCCAAAATTTGTTATATGTAGAAATGGCTTTGCCGGGTAAAATTTGCAGTAAGTAACAACAAGCAAGTTAGATGAAATGAGTACCACATTATGCTCAAACAGTAACTGAAAATAGTAGTATTGGGCTCGGGTGTTACATTATACCCAACTACAAAAGGATTTCGTTCTCGAAATTCCAAGAATACAAAGATAGATAATTACAAGAAAAGGTGAGGAAACTTCTGCCGGATCTCATCTTCTCGTTCCCAAGTGGATTCTCCATGCGAGCGATTACCCCAAGAAACAAGCACAAGGGGGATAACCTTGTTCCTAAGAACCTTTTCCCTTCGATCCACAATTCCAACCGGTCGCTCCTCAAAAGTCAAGTCTTCTCGTACTGTTAACTCCGAATGATCCAAAACGTGTGTTTCTCTCGAACATACCTTCGTAGTTGAGATACGTGAACCACATCGTGCACACTTGCCAAGGTCTGCGGTAACGCCAAATGGTACGCTATCTCACCAACACGCTCCACGATCTCAAAAGGTCCAACGAATCGAGGACTAAGCTTTCCTCGACTCCCAAAACGAATCACCCCTCTAGTCGGTGATATCTTCAAGAATACCAAATCACCCACGGCGAACTCTAGAGGTCTTCTTGACGTGTCAGCCCAACTCTTCTGTCTGTCTTGAGCTGCCTTCATATGATTCCTGATAGTGTTAACCTTCTCAATTGTCTGTACAACCAAATCTGGTCCCAATAATCTTCGTTCACCGACATCATCCCAACAACAGGTGAACGGCATTTACGACCATACAATGCTTCAAACGGAGCCATCTGGATAGTTTCCTGAAAACTATTGTTGTAAGAAAACTCTACCAAATGTAGATAATCCTCCCAAGAACCTTTGAAATCCAACATGCATGCTCTCAACATATCTTCAAGAGTTTGGATCGTTCTCTCCGACTGACCATCAGTTTGAGGATGATAAGCTGTGCTAAACTTCAATCGAGTCCCCAAACTTTCCTGTAAACTCCTCCAGAAGTGTGATAAGAACCGAGTGTCCCAATCGGACACGATGCTCACCGGTACTCCATACAATCTTACAATCTCCTGCATATACCGCTCTGCCAAAGTCTCTCTTGATTGACCAACCCGGAAAGGAATAAAGTGAGCAGCCTTGGTCAACCGATCAACAATCACCCATACTGCATTGTTGCCCTTTGGACTCCGCGGTAAAGCCGTCACGAAATCCATGGTTATATGTTCCCACTTCCACTGAGGAATCGGAAGTGGTTGCAATAAACCAGCAACCCTTTGATATTCAGCCTTAACTTGCTGACACACCAAGCACTTAGCCACAAAGCGAGCAATCTCCCGTTTCATGCCTTCCCACCAGAAATGTTGTCGAATATCCCGGTACATCTTTGTGCCTCCTGAATGTACAGAATAAGCTGAACTGTGTGCCTCTTTCATAAGCTCCTCATGAACATCTCCCTTTGGCACACACAAACGGCTACCGTACCTCAACGAACCATCTTCGTGGATCAGCAAATCTGTTCGTAGTTCAGCTTCAACCTACTCTCGAAACTTTTGCAGTCTAGGATCCTGCGATTGTGCTGCTTTAATTTTCTCAATCAAAGACGACTGCACTTGCAGCTGCATCAACTGTCCCGTAGAACGCGGTAGCACAACCTCCAAGTCAAATCTTCGAAAATCTGCAACGATCTCCTTCTGCGTAGTTAACACCTGAATTGCTGGTAACCGACTAAGCGCATCCGGCACAACATTAACCTTCCCCGGATGGTACTTAAGATCAAGATCGTAGTCAGCCATCAGCTCCAACCATCTACGCTGTTTCATGTTAAGCTCTTTCTGTGTGAACACATACTTCAAGCTCTTATGATCTGTAAAAACTTTGACCTTTTCGCCCAAAAGGTAGTGTCTCCAAATCTTCAAAGCGAAAATCACAGCCGCAAGCTCCAAGTAATGAGTTGGATAATTCTTCTCATGGGTCTTCAATTGTCTCGATGCGTATGCTATAATCTTCCCATGCTGCATCAAAACACATCCCAATCCTTTCCCAGATACGTCGCTGTGAATCACCAATCCTCCGGAATTGTCTGGCACGGTCAGAATAGGGGTGGTTATCAACTTCTGCTTCAACGTCTCAAAAGCTAACGCACATTTATCCGTCCATAGAAAAGGTACCTCCTTGCGCGTAAGCTTGGTCAACGGCTCTGCCAGACGAGCAAAATTCTCCACAAATCTCCTGTAGTATCCGGCTAATCCAAGAAAACTTCTTATCTCAGCAACATTCTTTGGAATAGGCCAATCTCGAACTGCTGCAATCTTTTCTGGATCGACGGCAATGCCATCGCCAGACACAACATGTCCCAAAAATTTCACTTCCTCCAGCCAAAACTCGCACTTACTCATCTTCGCATAAAGCTTCTCCTGTCTCAACGTCTGCAGTGCGATCTTCAAATGCTCAACATGCTCCTCAAAACTCTTCAAGTAAACCAGAATATCGTCAATGAATACCACAATGAACTGGTCCAAGAACGGTGAAAAGATTCGGTTCATCAAGTCCATGAATACTGCCGGCGCATTCGTTACTCCGAAGGGCATCACTAAGTATTCGTAATGTCCGTACCGAGTTCGAAACGCCGTCTTGCAAATATCTTCTGTTTTCACTCGGACCTGATGATATCCGGATCGCAAATCCAGCTTCAAGAATACCCTCGCGCCACTAAGCTGCTCAAAAAGTTCTCCAATGCGAGGGATCGGGTACTTGTTCTTAATAGTCACCCGGTTTAATTCTCGATAGTCGATGCACATCCTTCTCGTGTCATCCTTCTTCTTTACTAGAAGAACTGGAGCTCCCCAAGGCGAGTTACTGCTTCGAATCCAACCCTTCTCAAGCAATTCAGCAACATGTTTCTTGACTTCTTCCAACTCTACTGGTGTCATTGGATAATACGCTTTGGATACTGGCGCTGCACCAGGAATAAGATCAATTGCGAACTCCACATCTCGCTTCGGCGGTAAACCCGACATATCTTCAAATACATCCATAAATCACGAACAACCTCCGGCTCTTCACCACTATCAACTTCCATTGCTGCAAGAATATCATTTGTCGTCCTAGCCCTAAACTCGACTGGCCCTATAGAACTGCTTCCTCCGGTGAAGGTAAACTCAGGATGTCCGGAAATCTGGAAAATTACTTTCTTTGCCCTACAGTCAATGTGAGCGTGGAAAGTGCCAAGAAAATCCATTCCCAAGACGACTTCGTAGCTGCCCGTATCAATCACCAAGAAATCTGCAAAAAGCTCCCGTCCGCACACAACAATTGTACAATCTTTACACTCCCTACTGGATATGATTTTCCCATTCCCAGTGTGTATGTCCCAGAAACTAGACAGGGTCGTGTAGGTAATCGAGTGTGTAGTCATAAACTTGGATGTCATAAAACAATGGGATGCACCAGAATCAAATAATGCTAATGCGGGAAAACCATGAACGAGTAGAATACCTGAAACGACTTCTCCTGATGCCTTAGCTTCTTCTGCTGTCAAGGTAAAAGCTCGAGCCTGATTAGGTCCTTGAGTCAGCTGTTTTTGCTCTTGGAACGGTTTCTGCGGAGGCTTCTGAATATCATCCCTCGTACGAAGCTTCGACGGACAAGCACCAACTGCGTGATCAGCCGCTCTACAAACCAAACAAAGTCTCAGCCTCCTTCAACACTCCTTCTGCATGTGCCCAGGTAAACGACAGTAGTCACAAATCATGCTCTTTCTTCGATCAACAACCACAGGCTTCTTCATGGGTGCTACACCTCGACGGTCCACTGGAATACCTCTGCGACCATGAGCTCGGTTAGGTACAAATGCGGGCTTCCTTGCCGCAACTGCTGTCTGCTGCAAACTCCTTTTCATCCCAGATAAACTCTGCTGTTCCCGAGCTGCCGTAAGAACCTGTGAGAAAGTGGTCAAACCCAGGGAGACAATCTGCCTCTGGATGTCCACATCCAAGGTGCGCATGAACCTTCGTGCCCTGTCTGCATCGTTGGCGACTAAAGGTCCAGCGAATCTGCTGAGTCTCGTCCACTCTGCTGCATGCACGTCCACGGGTGCTCCATTCTGCCTTAGCCCAATAAACTTCTCTTCCATTTCCTCCCGTGCAGTCCGCGGGAAGAACTTCTCCAGGAAACTCTTAGAAAAATCCGCCCACTTGATCGGCTTGGGCAAGCGGGTCTCCTCCACAAGCCACCATTCTCGGGCGTAGTCCACTAACTGAATGCGTACCACATCAACTCTTTTGTCATCTGGAATCTGTACCGCAATCAGCAAATTCTCCGTGTCAACCAGCCACTGCTCGGCTGGCAACGGCTCCTCCAAACCAGTGAATGTAGACGGACCCAAACGTCTGAAATCTGCCATGGTCCCAACTCGATCAACTGGTTTAACTTCAACCTTATCTACGGACTGCTGAACGGTCTACAATTCTTCCTAAAATGATTCTGCTTGCTGCTGGATCAGCTCGGTCTGTCTCTTTTGATTTTCCAGCATTCCTCTTATCACTCCGAGCATGGTGGCTTCGTCCACGCGCCTCTGGTACGTCTTGAAATTCTTATCTGCCATATTCCTGAAATCAAAAACACCCAACATTAGCATGATGATAGATTCAATATATAGATCAAGGCTAGAACTCCAAGATACTTAAATAGAGTACCGCATTGTAACTATGCCGCGGTATCATAGCCACAATTACTTAACTCTACCCAAGTCGCCTAAGTCCTAGAGATAACAAGAAATCAGGTTTTTCGAGTCGATATGCAAAGGAAGTTTGCACATCGTAAAAGATATAATCAGAACGAATGTGATTCAAGAATGGTAAATGGCAAGGTGGCAGGACATGTTTCCTAAACACGGGTATTCTGATTCGTGTATTGGGTACAATACCCAACTACAAAAGAATCAACCCAACTAACCTATGTCTCTGATACCAAAAGAACCATGTCACGCCCCGCTTCCCAGAGTACGCTAGATTGGGCACGTGACATAGCCAACCATGCTACCTGTGGGTAGAAAGTATCCATCCACAGTCACATACGGTTGTAGAGATATCAAGAACAAGATAAAACTATCTAAAACATGTCCATAATCCAGAATAACAGGAGTCAATAATAAATAAATGCTGAAGCAAATGATCCAATACAAATAACTGAAAAGTATGTCCTATAATGCGGGCTCACATCAGGAAATAAATGCAGGAAATAAAACTAACTACTACTGAACTCACAGCTCAGCCTGCTGGCTGAAGTACTCCTGCTCGGACTGCGACAGCGGTACAGAATCTGGGCCATGCAAAACCCAGACGTCAACGCATCATGTCAACAAGTAATATAATATGAACAATGTAACAGGCAATGCAAAATAAAAACATGAATAAAACGAGAGTAGCAATAATGTGAATCAAGCAGTGCAGGGTAGTGTGCAGTAGGTAACTAAACTGTTTTATCAGGTTTTCTATTCTAAAGTCTTTGAAATCAATTGATGAATCGTCGATGTAACTCAATAGTATCCCGTGCATGCCCGGGACCACGGTCAAGACTCTCGGGGCTGAATCCGAGACGTGCCGCTAGGCAGTAACAGGTAGCAGGATGGGCGAGTGATGTCAGCATCATCACTCCGGGACTGACCTAGCCCGTAAGACTGATCAGAACATGTATCGAACTGTTGAGTTACAAGTCGGGTTTCACCTTTGATTTCCCCATACCCCCAAGTTATGTATGTCAAGTCAGGTATTCAGTAATCAAGAACTAATGCCAACACAGGATCAGGTAAAAGCAGGTTTGTCTGGATAGACAACAGAAACGGTCCATGAGGACTACATGTCAGGTTTGTTGGCATTAGACACAAGATCAGGTAACGGGTCAGGTCAGGTACATTAGGTCAAGTCAACAGTATACGGTACCATGTCAGGTGTATCAATATATATATGTGTAGCAATGTCAGGTCAAGATGTAAACAATATCACGGGTGTGCTCACAATCAGATATATAATCAAACATGGGTATCACAACATGAGATAAGCAACGAATTAAGTAAGAGGCAGTTTCATTCAATTTGCAGTACAGTTATCAAATCTGTTACAGAGATGATTACAAGAGTTCAGTAAGACAAGTATAGCCGTTTAGTCATGTTAACAGGTTTAAGAACCCTTAGAGGTGCAATGATTTATGTAATGGTTCAGTACAGCTATTTCAGGTTAAAAGCATACGAGTGTCCGAATGTAACAGAACTACAGGGATAAATGTCATAAGCTACGTTAACATTAAAAATGTGATTAAACAGGTAAATATGGTTATTATGTTCAATTTGCAAACTGTAGGTTCCAAGTGTAGCGATAAAATGATATAATATAATACTATACACGGAAAAATGAGAAATGATTGTACCAAAACTAAATTTACAGTTTTAGGGTGTCACAATATATGTGTAAATATCGTATAGCATGTAGTAAGGGGTACTTGTCTCGACGGGTAGCGAACCGGGAAAAACGGAACGTAACGTCGGTGGGGGAAATTCGCGACAGGCGCACGGTTCACGAATTGAACCCAAACAACGAACAATGGAACCACGCGGGTCGGGGTACCTCGCTGGATCGTCGGGACACGTCGCCGGCACGGCCGGATTCCGGCGAGAACGTAAACAGTAAACCGTCAAGAGGTGCAGTTCAAGAATACAAGGAACTAGAGAAGAAAGGAAAGAGGAAAAGAAGTAGAAGGCTTACAGTGGGTCGTACGAAGGCCGGGGAGGCAGATCGAGATCGCCGGCGGCGACAGATCCGGCGATCGAACCTGTGCAGTGGGGTGCGCGCAGGCTGCGGTGAAGGTGCAGAGGTGCATGGGAACGGTGAAGGAGAGGTGATGGAGAAAACGAGATGGTGAAGATGGTGGGGTGAGGCTAGGGTCGCCGGCGATGGAGGAACGCCGACGAGGTAGCGCGGGCGAGTGCGAGGGTGTGCGGGTGGCCACCTGCAGGTGCTGGGGAGAAGGGAGAAAGGAGGAAGAGAGGGCCTGGCTGCGACGAGGGTGCGGAGCTGACTAGCCCGGCGGTGCTGGTGCCGGCGATGGGGTTGCAGTGGCGAGGGTACGGCTAGGGTTCGCTGGCTCATGATGGGTCTTCTGCGTTCTGTTTAAAAAAAGAAGGAGGAGGGAATTTTAATATATAAGAGAGAGAGAGAGAGAATAAATTTAGAGAGAGAGAGGTTTGAGGGGTAGAGAGAGAGAGAAATAGATGAGAGATAGAGAGATAGATGGGGCCCACCGGTTCGAGAGAGAGAGCTGATTGGTGAGAAGAGATTTAGGGAAAAATATTAAACGTATTAATATGGTTTTAAAGTAACAGTAGAATATATATATAGTTAAGAAAATATTCGACGTTTTAAATTAATAAAAATTTGGGATTTTGGCGCCAAATAAAACATTTCCAAATCGCGCCCGGGTCAGGTCCAAAAATTTGAAATTGAAATAATAAGATTTTAAGCGGGTTCCAAATTTTAAAATTAAGTGTTTTATGATTAAAAAGCATACCCCCAAAACGGACACACGCATGCGCACGTAGCCATCCAAACTCGCCCGTTTCACTGAACGGGACGAGAACACGATGCACGGACGCTACCACAAGGCTAGGGGTGTCGAGTAGGCCAAGATGGATATTTTTAATTTTATTTTAGATACCAAAATTTGTTATATGTAGAAATGAGTTTGCCGGGTAAAATTTGCAGTAAGTAACAACAAGCAAGCTAGATGAAATGAGTACCACATTATGCTCAAACAGTAACTGAAAATAGTAGTATTGGGCTCGGGTGTTACAGATGATCTCGGGAGAGAAGGGCATGCACATTCCACCCCAAAAAGCTTCCAAATACAGGGCGATCTCCCTACCCCGTAGTTGGTTTGCCCTCTCTCCCTCCTTGGCCAGACGAAGCGTATAACTTGAGGGAATGTGGAAGCGAGCCCGAGCATTGGCAAGCTCGTCCTCATGCCTCACCCAACACGACGCGCCGGGGGTAGCGTCTACCGCCTCCTCCCTGGGGTCTGCTCTCGCCGCGCGATCCCGGGAAGATGATCTGACCCTTGCTCCCCCGGAGGACTCAGGCTCAACAGGAGGGTCCCTAGAACCTACTCTTACAGTATCTACAGATTCTACGAAAGAAAACATCTAATCTGAAGAAGAGGGATTCTCGAGAAACGAAAGTAGAAGAAAGAAGACGAGCGCCGAGCAACCAGGACTTAGAGCGAGGAAATATGAAGGAGTAGGGGCTCTGGGGTGGGCCCCACCCCTATTTATCACTGCAATCGCCCTCATCCAACGACGCCCTTTATCTCCCGCCAAAACGCCTCCTCGCGTCCAAACGGCCCTGATCGCTCCACTTGTCGTTCCCACACTGGGCCGTATCCCATCAGACACCGCAGGTCTGCACACGTCACGTCGGCCAACCGACGCTTGACACGCGGACCGTCGCTTCAGTGACAGGATGCACGAACCGGCGCACCTTCCTTAAATGCAGAGATCTCGCCCCTGATTCGCTAGCAGAAAAGACAGCTGACAGCTCGGGGACGCGTCCCGACGAAATCTTAAGAGGGAGCTCAGCCCGGGCGGCCCGGCAGTCCACTCTTGACCCGACCCGCCAGCTGGTCGGGACAAGAGTGGGGAGCTAATGATGATGCTTTATATTGGCGATCTCCCAGATCAGGACACGTGGCAGATGACATGTCTCAGGACTCAAAAGAAAGGGCCCACAAAGGCCGACCAAGCCACCCCTGTACCCGACCTGCAAGCACAAGCTGGCTCTCCTCAGGACCCCCTGCAAAATTGGCTTCCTCGGCCTCTCAGCTCGCCCCGAGCTGCCACAGGACCAAGTCTCCTCGGCCATCCCACTCGTTCCCGAGCTTCCCAGCCGAGACCATCTTCCTCGGTCCCTCCGACCGACCAACTCCACCACTCACAGGCGTAACCGCCGCTCCGCAAATCTCGCCATGCCCAGATTCTCCGCCGGCAACATCCCACGTTCCACGCCATCATGATCCCCATTAACGGGCGATTCGCTCTTTACGCGGGCGTGACGTCGGGAGCGTAATTGCCGGTGAGATTCTCGCCCCTGCTGCTGTGTGCTGCCGTCGCTATATAAACCTCCATCACAGAGGGATCAAGTAAGCTTTTTTCACCCCACTTAGCCGTTACCTTGCTCGGATCTTGTGCTAACTTGATCGTCGGAGAGTCCTCGGTTGTACCAAACCACCCTGAGACTTCTTTGCAGGTACTCGGCGAAGACTCCTCAAAACCACCAATCTCTTCAAAACCCATTGAGACCCGCACGCAACAGGAGATCACCTTCAAGATCCACCGGAGATCGACGGAAGACAACATCTGACGGAGACCCGAAAAAGACCTCCATCATAAACTCATAAACCTTGATATAATTATGGAAAATGTTTTATTATTAATATACCATTAAATTTTGGGACCCTCCATATTCAATAAATATCAAAATCATGGTATAATTTTTCGATTTTCTTACCAATTAAAAAAATAGTTTTAAGTGTCAAACCAATGGTTGCAGAAGATGATGTTGACATATAGACTAATTCCCCCAAGCTTGGAAAGTTACATGTTTGGAACAGTGACCTCACCCATGACGTAACTTCTGCCCCTTCAATTATTATAAAAAGTGTTTTTCCTATCACACCCCAACACTTTGAGATTACATTTTTCATCCCCAAAACTTGGATATTTCACCCGACATATTTTATATTTTCATATCTCCTCCCAAAAATTTGTGATTCTATAATGCTTCGAATCCCACCAAAAGCAGAATTGATGAACTCAGTAAGTCACCTGTCTCGCCTACCCTCCTATTTCTGCATTTCATTCTCTATTTGGCCCGCCTCATGAAAAATGAAGGGCCTCTTCCATGCTTCACCTCAATAACCTTCAAGTTGTTCAAAAATCTCATCCGATAAAAGATAAGACAGAAATACCCTACACTTAATTACCAATAGAGAGAGATTTTGAACAACTTAGGCCATGTTTGCATATGGAGCCAGAATAACTGAAGTTTATTTTAGAGGGTTTATAAGTCTCAATTCTCATTTAAACCTTTTGACTATGATGGGGTATTTGGCTATTTGGCTTTGTATTTATTTTAACTCCAAAATCTTGTGTCATCTAAACTCCAAAATGAGAGTTCTTTTATTTTACAAGTTTTGATGTTTAGGCTTTGGTTGCATTAAAGTTTAATAAACTACGGTTATCTTAACTCTAGAATTTAAGTAACCATAGTTTTCTAATCTCCAAAAACCATCCCAAGCATGGCATGGTTATGAAACTCTGGTTTTCTAAACTCAGCTCCATCGCCAAACGGGGCCTTACAAGAATCTGGGGTGAAATATGGAAATACAATTGTTTGGGATGGACCGTGGAAATACCAAAGATATTAGGGTGAAATATGGAATATCAAGTTTGGGGGTGAAATATATTATTATCGAAGTCTTGGGGGTGTTATATGAGGAAGGAAAAAAAAAACTTACAAGCCTAAGAAACCCCACTATATATAATCTCTTCGAAGATCCCTAGCCCCCATTCTCAATTTGTTAAGACGTCAAGAAGATGGCAGGATCTCAGTGTTGTGAGAACCCACCAACCTTGAGCTCAAGTTATGGAGAAGGATGTGTTGTTGAGAGCTTTGGTGGCCTCAAGAGCTATATCACTGGCCCTTCTGATTCCAAGCTTGCTATTCTTCTCGTTTCTGATGTTTTTGGTATCAATTTTCACTTACCCACTTCATTTTTATTTTTGTCTTTTCAATTTTATTGGTGTGAATATAATATTGTTTTGATAGTTTACGAAATGTTTTGTTAAGAACGATATGTTAATGGTAGACACAGCAGAATGGAAAAAGAAAGATTCATATAGCCGATGCCAGAAATTTGGGAAGTTAGATAGCCATATAAAATTTTAGGGCCCGTCTGTGCATGGAGTTAGCGTAACCGGGGTTTATTTTTAAGTGAAGGTACAGGTGATGCGAACTCTAGTTTACAATGCGCTGCGCCCACTTTGAAGTTTAATTTTGATGGGGCGTTTGGCTTTGGAGTTGTATAAACTCCAAAATTTTATGTTCTAGTTATCTAAACTCTAAACCGAGTGTTCCCTTTTCATTTTTCTGCAGTTTAGAAAAAATTTGGTCGGACTGGAGTTTAGTAAACTATGGTTTTCTCAAATTCGGAGTTAAGATTATCGGAGCTTTCAAAACTCCAAAATGAGAGCCGGACATGGCATTGTTAGGATCTTGGAGTTAAGGTTAGATAACTCGATGAAACTCCGGTTATCTAAACTTAACTCCATTCCCAAACATGGCCTTATTATATGTATTGTATTATAATGTAAAGGTATGTGAGGATATGGTTGTTTGCAAATTGGAGTAGGAATTATAAATTTATATAATGGATGAAATTTGCTATCACTGTAGCTAATTGAAAAAGCTATCTCCAGACTCATCAAAATATTGCTTCAAAAAACAACACAAGCATTAATCTTTTTTGTACTTATGCGTAGTAAATTTGTCATGGCATTCTGCTGGTCTGTTTGGGCATATGAGGATTTTCCATGATAAAAAGTGCTCTTCTTTAATTGTACTTCATAGAGTTAATATTTTGCTCGACTTTTGGACGGACGTTTTGAAGAGGAGGATGTCTATATCTACATAATTTACCGGAGGTTTTTGAAGAATTTTGTGGACAAATGGTTTAATTCGCTTTACAGTTAATTTTTGTCGTCCATAGAGAGATGGTTTTCTAGAACTTGTTTTTTTTCCCCTTTTATTTTCCTTGTTTACTTGTTGTAACTTTCCTCATTTCATATTTTAATGAAATGTTTATTTGGCTAGGGTTTTATTGACCCTATCCTTTCTCTCAAAAAAGAAAAAGAAAAAGAAAAAAGGTGCTGCAGTAGCTGTGATTCCATTAGTCATTGGCTTTCATCGCAGACCTGTTAGTTTTTTACTATTGGTCCTCTAATTTTATAAGAAGTCCAAAAATTGCTTCAAAATCACTTTTATGTTGATCATCCATCAATTATTATTTTACCATACTATATCCTTTCAGTTCTCTTAATGGTTTTAGTTGAAATATGTGTCGTCCTCTCTTCAAAATTCGGGTTATGATTTGCTTTTGTGCTAACATTGCGTTTTTTTGGTGCAGGATTTGAAGCACCCAACTTGAGGTATGCAGAACTCTCCATATCGGAACCTCTTGGATTCCATAACCAGCATCATAAGAATAAAAACTGCTTTCTTAACCCTCTACAATCTCAGTTAGCTGAATAAAGATGAATGGAGTAGCTCGATATTTGCAGTGGGTTCAATTCATGTGTGTCAAATTTATTTCGATCATTATGTGCACCTTTTGTCATCTCAACCTACACATAAGAATATTTGATAATGAGTTTCTGCATGACATTGATATTGGGATTAAAGCTTTTATTACCAGCAATCTTTTGGCATGTCTCGTGCCTCTCCACACACATACACAGGTGTTTGTGTGTGGGTGTACACACACACACACACACAAAACGGAACAAAAAAGATAGTTGCATAAATTTAGCCCTTATATTAATATGTTCTAAATAAAAATTTCATCTATTGGATAATGTCTCGACGAACTTTAGCTTTTAATTTGAACTGCCCCTAATGACATGTTCAAAATTATTGTGCAATCATATGTTACCGTCATTGTAAAGATAAATTACTTATTGAGGTAATGGAAATGTTCTAGAATTTAGATTAAAAAAACATATTATATTCTCTAAAGACAATTAACTATAACAACCCTTAAATCACATATGAAAGAACTGTGACTTTTTAGTGTTATATATGTAACCACAACTATATTTTTTAAAGGAAGCTTGCAGACAAAGTCGCAGCCACTGGATACTTTGTCGTGGTTCCTGATTACTTCTATGGGGATCCTTATGTTCCCGATAAGCAGCCTCTAATGGACTGGTTTACATCTCATGGCACGGTTTGTTTCCAATTTAATTCTTTTCCTTTTTTTTATCTTCTGTGTTACTCTGTGGATTGTTCTGGATTTGATTTTTGGTCCTACATGCATATGCATTTTAATTTAATATCATTATTGTCAAAGTAGTCCGTAGCTGTAGTTGTATTTGCACGTTTTCATCCTTCGCAAAGTTAGATTGAGGAGTACTTGTTCTTGCAATTGAAGATTTAGCCTATCTGGATTTGGATTGTTTTCAAATTCGATCAGCGAATATGAACGAAAAAAATTCGAAGGATTAGTAGTGTCGTGTTACCTGATAACAGTCGGATTTACTTTGCATAGGTTATGAAAGCTTTATGCTTGAGTTTCAACACAGATATTCTAAAATAATTACTAAACCTTCCAAAATGTAATATTGTGTACAGGATAAAGGATTTGAAGATTCAAAACTTATTGTTGCAGCGTTGAAAGAGAAGGGTGTTTCAGCAATCGGGGCTGCTGGATTCTGCTGGGGTGGTAAGGATCAATTTCTTCTCGGGCTTTTCTCATACTGCACCCCAATTTTATTTTAATCTTTTAAGCAGCAATCCGTCTTTATGTTTTTATCTCTCTCTTTCTAATTTAACTTCAAACTGAGATTTCCAGTATACTTTCTAAATACTTTTTTAGTAGTCTACCTTCAAAGATCTCTAGCCAGTGAATTATAACTTGTATTGATCTGATTTCATGTAATTTGCTGAAAAAATTATGAACGTTGTGAATACGAATTGAGTTGAGAGATTTCAGAAATGAAATATAGAAATACTAAGAGACTTTGGGTGCGGTACGGGCAGAAACTTCCTTTTTCAACTTAGAAGTACTGAATCCTGTAAATGTATGCTTATATTCTGAAATATAAATGTCGTGATTTTAGCGCTTACCGTATGGTATTATTGTCAATCATATCTGTTGTGAATTGCATTTTTCAGGCAAGGTTGTTGCAGCATTAGCAAAGACTGATGATATTAAAGCTGGAGTGATGCTGCACCCTTCGTTGGTTACTGTGGATGATATCAAAGGTTTATCTCTCTCTCTCTCTCTCTCTCTCTCTCTCTCGTATTAGCACCTCAAAATTCCAGGAAAAGATGCACACTTCTAACAAAATCAAAAGCGTCTTTCACTTAAAAACAAAAGAAAGAAAGTTCGGTGTGGATTAATTCTAGTAGCAGGTTTATTATAAATAGATTTGCTATTGAAATAGTTGCTTTGATACAGAGGCTAAGGCGCACCTTGCTATACTCGGAGCCGAGGTTGACAAGATCTCTCCGCCTGAACTGTTAAAACAGTTTGAGGAGGTTTTGGCGGCCAAAAATGAGGTAATTATAAAAGATATTTTATTCTGGTGGAACAGCATTGCTAGAATTCTTATAGGATTATCCTACAACTTATGTTTCTTACAAAATACTAGTTAACCGTGTCGCGTTAATTTTTATAAGAAGTTACATAGGACTTATAGTGGAAACTTCTGTTTGTAATGAGCATATAATTAACTTTCATTTACACGATATTTCCCTATATCGATAATTGGGGATTCTTAAATGAAGAATTCATGATCTGTTTAAGTTTCGGCTCGAAACATGGCGATGATTTTTTTTGTTTTTATGTAGGTTGATGCGTACGTGAAGATATTTCCTGGAACGGAGCATGGATGGACTGTACGGTACGATGTGAACGATGAGGATGCAGTGAAGAAAGCAGAAGAAGCTCACAAGGACTTGATGGAGTGGTTTACAAAGTATATCAAGTAGAAATATATTATTGAAAGTATTGTTGCATTTGCGCACTGGCATCAGTGCATTATTGCTTGATTTTACTTTGATATGTGCCACATTTGCTTGAACAATTGAAACCTGCCGCTTTGATGAATTGAAGAATTTTTAAGAATATCTATATTCTATAATATAATATCTCATCTCTTTGCATTAGTTATAGAAAAACTTGCCAGATAAATTTAGGATGGTGTGGTGTTGCGTATAACTGTATGTTATTTACTGATGATATTGTTTTAGTTAATGAATCTAATAACGGATACTTGCTAAAGTAGAGAAATGAATAGAGACCTTATAACGTATAGGATTTAGAATTATCAAAACAAAAACTAAACATATGAAATGTAATTTTAGCAAAACAATACGAAAGAACAAGCGTTTGGTGCAAATTAATGGTCATGAAATATATACGAAAAACTATTTTTCTTGATTACATCATTGAAAAATATCGATGCGACCAGTGGGCAGGTGTAGTGGAGCTCATATATAATTCTAATTGTATTTTATTTATCCAGAGGGGAAAAAAATAAAAAAATAAAAGGAAAGGTCAGATCATTTTAGAGAAATTTAGCCTTGAAACTAATCACTTCAACAGCAAACCCCATCTTTCTTTTTAATTTTAGGTTTGAATATTTTGGTGCAATTTCTTTCCTATGGTTTCATTTTATTCTCTTCACAGGTTAATCGGCCAATATTCTCAAACGCTAATTTACAGAAAAATCATGCCCAAATTCCCAATTAAAATCATGCCCCCTAATTTCTTCTTCTACAACAAAAAAATCAACGCTAATAATACCATATTATAGTTCAAACAACGGCCAACCCAAGAAATTATAGTTGAGATCCAAGAAATTATAGTTGAGATTTTTCAAGGATTTTCTAATCTTTCGAGAGGAGATGTGATGGCCAACTTTGACACGAGGAGGAGTGGAATCGTTGATGGTCTGATCGGAGAATAAGAAAGAAGGTCGGAATCCAAGGATCGGAGGATGTCGCCGCCGACGCATCAGTTGGAATCCGAAGAAAAGAAGATAAATCTCACGGCGAGACTTGAGAGAGATTTAGGCTTTTAGCGGGAGAGATATATCAATTTCAACAAATTACAAATAACCCCCAAGTCCACTGTCCACCAGCATGGCATGAGAAATGGGCCTACTAAAAAATTTTATTAAAAAATTCAGGAAGGGTGGGCGCTAGGCTATGCATGGATCCGCCAGTGGACAACAATTAACCTCGCCATATAGCAAGATCAAAATATTTTTCTACATGAAACAAAACAAATATAAGAACAGGAACCTGCTAAAATCGAAGCAGTACTCATAATTAAGAATCTTGTGTGTTGCATTTTTATATGCTAATTTCATTTCCATACAATAAGTGCACAGCAATAGTTCGACGAGTTCAGAAACATGAGCACAAGATTCAAAGTACACTAAAAAGTAACTTAACAGATTCTCATACATACTGGACCCTCTGTAGAAACTGAAACACCAACACCACATTGATTTACATCAGAAAATGGTAAAAGAAAAAGGACGAGGGAAGTAAGTGCTCTCTTTTTTCTTCCATTGACAATAGAAGGCATATGTTGCTGCAATGTTATATTATCCGTGGCTTCACTCGTCTGCCATTAACATCGCTGCCATCAAGGGATTCAAGCACATGGAAACAGGTGTTGGCTGAATTTGCTCCTGCCTTCGCAACGTATTCCAAGAGCTCTGACAATATCGAGGGGCAGCTGACCTTCAAATGCTCAAATCCTTCAGTTTGCATCACAGCTGCAAATATATACATGGAAAAACAGCAATCAGGATAAAAACTTCCAAGCACTTTATGCAGTTTGAACATTTTCAAATCGACGCTGTGCCTAGATGCATTAGATATGTGATCCGGCTATAAATTAATAGGAGACCCTTGTTTTTTTAGAGGTTAACTGAAACGCCTGTATTCATTAAGAAATAGTGTATATGAAAACAATTTAAAAAAGAGTGTAAATAGTATAATTAACAAGTTCAGGTAGCATGTGCACAAACTCAGAACATCATAACTTCATATAGCTCATGCGCCTAGATGTACCAGATATGAGATCCAACTATCTATCTATCTATATATATATATATATATATATATATATATATATTAACAGAGGTCCTTTTCTTTCCTTTTTTGGCTTAATTCATAAAAATACCAAAAACTTTATCCTTTTGGCAACAACCTACCAAAATTACGAGAAACAGCTACCATGGGTATCAGTCAAAGCCGTCAATGCTATCGGTGTTAAATGTGTCTAAATTGACCATTTTACCCTTTTAATTAATTAAATTAAATAGTTGTTAATTATATCATTAATTATTTTTAGACAGTTGTTCACTATTTCATCAGTTATTTTTTTTTATAATTGTTAACTAAAATCATAGCGGCGGTGATGGAGGAGGTGGTCGACAATTCCCTATTTGCTGCATTCGCCCTAAGATGCCAAAAAATAGGCGACCCCTTGCATCTTCACCGAATCAGCAATATCAACTTTTTTGCCCTTATTCATGTTTAACGTTATTTGATAATAGTTGATATTTGTCTATTAATGGAATTTGGGATTTTTAAGTTATTGTATAAAATTCATTTTTTGGGATTAGATTATAGGATATTTAGGGTAATTAATTCTTATGTGTTTGAAGTAATATTATTGTTAATTTTTATAATTTTCTCCCCCAAAAAACATTATATGGCAATTTGAACTTTTGATGGTATTAATTTTAGGTTTAGATTGGAAATTTCTAAGATTTTTGAAAGATATATTCAATTTAAGGTTTTTGTATGCTTTGGATTTTAGGATAAATTATATAAACATCCACTAGTTATTCTTTCATTTGATAAATACCGTGAACTTTGTAAATTGCATCCACCAAATTATCTAGTTGCAAACAAATGAATATGTATGATGGTTAATATATAGTTGGAGTTGTTTTCAATTTATATTGAAATCTTTTTATGCCCCTCATAGGTCCACCATTGATTAGCAACTCCCTTTATCTTGATAAAAAATACACATACAAAACCAGTATATATTATATTTTCAAATTTAATAGTTACAAATTACAAAACTTAGAAAGAGCAAACTGAGAATCAAGTGTGATAGGAGGAAATTTAACTCCCATATATTTCACATGGTCGGCACCATCTATCTTGATACGCGTTAAATTGTTAATTATGCAACCATTCATTGCAAGGTCAAAGAGCATCTAAATTACACAATGTTTTTGTGTAAATGTTCCCCATCATCCTAAAGTGGTTGTGAAAAGATGTGGAGAGGTGACAGTTAATCCTCTAGGAGGCAAGATTCTTCCCATGGCACCTCGCACCCATTAAACTAAATTAACAAACACAACAAAACAAGCAGGGTTCTAACCTTTGAGATTTTCAGGCAAAGCTATAAATTCGAGACAAACAGTCTTGAGCTGAAAACAATGGTGCTGCTCGGCCAAAGCTAAAGTAGTTGCCACTGTATTGATAGAAACGTCCTCACAAAGCTTTGCTTCACACAGTAATCTAAGCCTCTCCAGTGCATATCTGTCTGCACCTGCAAGCAGATGCTGAGCCATCAACGTCAAAGCCACACCAGAAAGGTCTTCCATTTCAGGTAAGCTGTCCCAGTATATGAAATGAAGTAAAGCCTGCAATAGAAGTAAGCAGATTTACTTTTTCAACCATTAGATTGAAGTTAAAGTAAGATAATAGCAGCCTAACTGTGACCATAGCAATTAGCACATTATTATCAGCATCCAATAAAGATGGTGATATAAGAAAAGACATGATCAGTGATTTGCATTAACTTTAGGACTAACAGACCAAGGTTCTATAAATATTAAGTAGGAACTCACTCCTGCATCCTAGTGAGACCACAATAACTAGTAATATATATTGTTGGGCAAATTAAGAACTAGAGTTCAAGATCAAAAGCCACTACAGGACCCATTAATCAGTATTGCGAGGAGCAACAACTACGCTTGCTAGTTTTAATTACAGATACTTGCTTTAACAGCGAAAAAGCAAATAGGTTCTCCAATTGTTGTGAAGAGAGTGCTCTTATAATAATTGTTGTGAAGAGAGTGCTCTTATAATGGAAACTCAAAAGGTGTAGCTAAGATCTTTATCTGATGACCTATCTTTAAAGAAAGGATTATAAAAAATGAGAAAAATCTCCAAATACATCTACTTTTCAAAATTTGGAAACTCCCCCTCTCCCTTTTTTACTCACTTTCCAAAGCTATCTATATCAATACTTTTGTTTAGAATTTTGAATTGGCTCATTCGATTTCAACCATCGTATCCCCCCAGTGCCCCCCCCCCCCACTTTCCCTCACACAAAATATTGTATAAAAATATTTATTTTCTACACGTGCATCGCAGGTGCAAAAAAAAACTAGAATTAATACTCAAAGTATGATTTCTCTTAGTATGCAGTTTCTTCAGTATAGCGGTGATGTATACAAGTATGTGTAATGCATATGACTCAACCTTAAGAATAATTCTGATGCACAATTAACCTGCAATAATAAAAAGTATTGGAAGAATAGGAAGATAATTAAGCATTGTCAACAACAGCGCAAACCTTGTCCACAGCATGGCTCTAATTTGTTGAACAATAAAAACAACTGGGAAGTGAATTGGAAAAAAATGCCAGAGCTCAGAAGGCACATTATTTTAGGTTATGCTTCGACACTTTTTTCATTTGTTTTCCATGAAAAAAGAAGTCAGGTGAATAACAATGAATATGCCTGGTCATGCAAAATTGAAACAGCATCAATAATCACTACATTATTATACCTGTATGTATGTTGTGCGTGAATGAGTTCGTAAAGAGGGGTTATGACCATGGTCATCTTGTGCATCATTCGGACAAAATAAGTACACTTTGGAGTGATGTAGTTAATAACATTTTCATATAGTTTATAAATAATGTATTAGTAGGAGAGTTGGCAAATATCTAAAAATAAAAAGTAACACTACTTTTAAGTAAATAACCACATCAATTTACAATATTGGAATGACAGTATTTGACAGTATTATTACTACCAAAATGCAACAGAGTGTGAACGAAAGTTCATGCAAAGAACCGCCTATGTAACTTAAACTTGATATCGGCTCAATAGTGAAACCAATAAGCTTACATAAGAAAATAAAACCAACAAGCTATCTAAATTAAAATGTCATTGATTTATATATCCTCATGAATTTAATGATTTGCTGAGTATAGAATGACACATCAATCATCTCCTCATAATTTAAGTCTCATGTTCCAGTATGACAAAGCATTCAGACAACTATCTAGGCAATACACTACCATCATCGGCTGGATATAGCAATAAAAGAATAAGACATAACCTTATGTGAGCCTCCATTTCTAAGCAAGGTTGGTCTTATGCATCATAAAACCTTGATGGGGATAAGCTATTAGAGCTCAACCAACCAAATGTGGCATGTCAAACCCTTTATTGGAGAAGAATTCCTGATCAAGGCAACTTCAGACAAGGCGAAAGATTGCCAGACAACAAGGCCAATTAACCAATGAAAACTGACCTTGCTGCTTAGACAATTTAAGGTTAAGCAACCAGGGGCAACCCTCCACAGTTTTCATAGACTCTTGGAGAGTCGAGAAGATGAGGAAATAAGTTAAAGCCAGATAAAAGGGAGTACATTTATTTGATGTGAAGCTACAATACAAAGTCAGACCAAAATTTCCATATAATTACCAAAACATGATGCCGAAAGAAGAGTACAACATCATTAGGAACAAAATCAGAGAATTTTACCTTAAAAACTGCAGGCTGCATATCTTCAACCTTTATGGAATGCAAGTCGCGATCCTTCATCGGACCAAAAAGTTGTGCTCTAAATACAGGTGAGCGAGCTGCAAGTACCAATTTATGAGCAGCAAACATCTCCTCGTCAACTTCAAAAGTTACATCAGTTCCCTCTCCACTTTCTAGGAGTTGGCCAAAATGCTGACAAATGTTAGAGGGAGGCACATTTATGGTATAGACCTTGGGTCCTTCGGTATGTGATCTAACAACACCAACACTACAATTAACTGAGAGACAATCATCTTTAAGATAATCTGAAGTTTCCAAGGCAGTTCTTTTGAAGAAACGCTTGTAACCCCTGCATGGAATGAACATATATACTACATAAACTTGAAGAATAGCAAGAGCAGGATATTAGAGACATGGACACAAAGAAATAGGGAAAAGTGCGATAAACAATATCTACATTAGAGACCTTATACCAAATGTTTGGGTTGTCAGCTAAGAAACAAGAAAGGATAGAACTTGCATGAACTGATGTCAAGAATAAATATGTCAGTGTCCACTTTCACTACATTAACTGTTTAATATCAATAAAAGCACAAGAGACTAGTAAGAAAATAAATGAGAAAGTAATCGTTTTAAGACGGCGAAAGTAAGTAAAAGTAAGGGCCCGTTTGGTTGGGCGTTTTGAGCTCCCAAAAGCTCTTTTGGAACTAAAAAAGCACCTTTGAAGAAAAAAATACCAAACGGGCCTTATGCCCAAAAGCTCTTTTGGAGCTAAAGAAGAAGAAAATCTTCTTTTTTTAGAAGCTATAAAATGAAGCTTTTGGGAAAAAGCTCAACTCTAAATTTTTTTATTCCTATCATCTCCTCTTTATCGTCACCCAGCCCAACCCTTGCACTTGATTTTTCTCCTCATCATCTCCCCAGTTCAAAACCCTAGGCAATTAAGGTGATCGAGGCCCCCAGAGTGATTGAGGCCCCAAGATCGAATCCCTAAAAGATGACAACGACGAAGAACCCTATACGATCGAGGCCCCCGAGCTCGACGTGATCATCGAGAGGTTGATTGACAAGATCCAAATTTTGAGTTTCATGCATCAGGTGATCGAAGCCCTCGACTTCGATGAAGAATCCATAGATCGAGAAGATGGATCTCAAATATTTTTCTGCACATTTTTTTTATGTGAATCTTTTGAAAGTTAATTGTAAATTAAAAAATGATGTTTTCTTTCACTGATTTCTCTTAAATATTAAGAAAAATGATGCCCTTTATGGTCATTTAAAGGGCCAACGACACTTCTGCAACTCTTAATAGCTTTTTGAACCAACCAGCTTTTCAAATCAAAAATCGCATTTTACATCAGCACTTTTGCTAACAGCTCTTTTCGCAATCACCCAACCAAACAGGCCCTAAGATACGGTGGCTAGCATACATGCTATACTACTGTACTGGCCCAGGTTGCCCGATCCCCCCCCCCCCAAACAAAAAAACAAAAAGAAAAAAAAATAAAGAAAAGAGAATAAAAGGACGCAAAAGAAAAGGGGGAAAACACTGCCATAGAACCTTAAATTGTATGTAAGGTCAACAAACAGTTAATTTGCAAATACAGCCCCATTCCATAAGCCTTAGAGATACAACTCACATGGTAGACCCACTTGTTGACAAGCCAAAACCTGATCTTTAGACAAGCCAAAACACTAAATTTCATGTTAACGTGCTCCAAGTAGAATGTTCAATCTAAAATTTGGATAAGACTAGAGTTCAGGAGTCAAGGTAGTAATCAAGTCATGTAACCTAATATAAGGATATAATTAAAAAGGTTATCCAAACATCATCGTCTTAATCCAACTGTATTATCCTTAGAAGGTTACATAAGTCTCGGTTATCTCCTCACATCCGTGCAGCCACTATTCCCTTTCCTGTCTCTAGAAATTTACCATGCGGCTTCTCCAGTTCAATCGATGAAAATAATAAATTTCTGAAAGCACGACAGTAACTCCACACATAGCAAAATAGAGAGCTTCAAAGCAGCCCTACACCTCTACTAAACACCATAATTCAACAGTCACCAACTTAAACAGAATGGCAGGTTCGTATGAACATATTAACCAAGTTCAATAAGATAATAACCAACAACAGCTGCTACTATAAGTCTCTACCGCAAAGAGGATAGATCTTTACTGCACAATAGAACAATTAATTCATTTGTTCATCAATAAAACCTATTGACGAGCATGCACTCCTTCACATCACCCTCATATCACCACAGCCTGGATCTACATATAACACAAGTTTAACTCTCCATAAAGTAATTATATATAATTTCATCCAATTTCCTCAACAAAATAAAAGACTAAGGAAGAAACCTTCCAGCTAAGAGAAGAGTTTCTTATTTTAATTGAATTTTTTCTTCTAGAGCAAAAATTTTTAATTTATGATGATCTCTCCAAACAAGCACCACTTATGGGAGTCGCAATGGCTCTATTTGCGATATTCCTATCTATTATTTTGGAAATTTATAATTCTTCCGTTTTACTGGATGAAATTTCAATGAGTTGGGTTCATAAGAACTATGAAGGCCTAGCTTTTCAAGAAAAAAAATTACTTAAGACTTGGATTTATAGACCATTCTGGTAGTTCGACTGTGGGATTTCTTTTTTCGGTAGAAACATTAAACTAAAAGCCCAGACAAAACTTGAAAAAAATTCTTCCTCAAACCCAAATTCAAAGAATGATAAACTGTATAACAAGATCCAGTAACTTCACCAGAATAAGCATTACAGCCTCTTAACAAAAGGACATCCAACTGAAATAGACAAACAGAAATAAAAAAAAATGTAACCAACTTCACAATAACGACGACGACGAACAAAAAGCCTCTAATCCCAAACTTGTGGGGTTGGCTACATGAATCCATTTCTACCATTCGAGTTTATAAAGGTCGATCTTCTATATGAAATTAACATTTTTTCTTCTGCCTACATCCATATTTACTTCAGCATACTTGTGTAGCCCTCCCTTCCTCCATTAACTATTACTACAATTTATTGCCACCTTCTAAAGGGTGCATTTATCAGCCTACGGTAAGCATGCACTGACCAGTTAAATCAATTCTATCTAGATTTAACAATTATAAAAGCTAACCCTAGCTTCTTATACAAACCTTTTCTTGTTCTATTTTAAAATACAAACCCCGAATAAAAATAAAATAAACTCTTGCATAAAATCACTCATGTTTGCAAAAACCAAACCATGCATCAAATCACTCACGTTTGCATAAACTGTTAAACCAAAAACATTACCCAACTAAAATAAACCAAAAGAAATTATTTTTAAAAAACAACTTTACAACAAGTAAACAAAGCCATTGTTCCAAACCTTTGTTCAGGGTTGCCTCCTCAATAAGTTAACAATTAACACATTATTTTAAACTCTCTCCATCCACATTTGTTTAGTCCTAAGTGGCTTGCTCTAGACCTCATTGCACAACAAAATGTGATCTTTTTGCCATCTCAACTGAAGTATTCATCTACATCGATTTGAGGACATTTATCCCATCTAAATCGGTTACTTTATGGGCTAACACTAACTTCTTGCCTCTTTTCCTATCTAAATTGGATCCTCCATGGGCTAATACATTTTTTTTTTTTACAAATTCACTCTTTTCCTCCATGGGCTAACACTAACTTCTTGCAAATTCACTCTTTTCTTATCTGAATTGGTTCCTCCGTGGGCTACCACTTACTTCTTGCAAGTTCACTTGTTTCTTAGCTCAATTAGATGCTCCATGGGCTAACACTAACTTTTTGCAAATTCACTCTTTTCTTATCTGAATTTCCTCAGTGGGCTACCACCCACTTCTTGCAAGTTCACTCTTTTCATATCTAAATTAGATGCTCCATCGGCCAACTCCAACTTCTTGCATATTCACTCTTTTCTTATCTAGATCGGTCCCTCCATGCGCTAACACCGACTTCTTGCACATTCACTCATTTCTTATCTAAATCGGTTCCTTCAAGGGCTTACACTGCCTCTTGCAAATTCAGTCTTTTCTTATCTAAATCGGTTCCTCCAAGGGCTAACACTAACTTCTTGCAAATTCATTTTTTCCTTATCTAATCCTTTAAGAGTGTTTCCTACCATATCTCCTAGAACCAGCACAGTACATAATCGAAAATCCATGAAATGAAGCAACTTCACACAATACAAAAGCATCATATAAACAGATTACCAAGAAATCAACTAGAACTCACCACATGCTCCCACGGTACTTAAGCGTATACGGCCCATCCTGCAGCGGCCTCCCGAAATGGCTATGAACCTTATGTCTCTCCTTCCCACTTTGATCCAAAAGCGTCAGCTCGAACAACGCCCTGACGTCGGTCCCCTCGCTCGCCAACGCTATAAACAAAGAAACATACGTCGCATTATCCTCGACGCTTTTGCCATCAGGGTAGAAATAGATCGCCCACTCGTATCCCCCAACGGTGAAAGTATCGGAAGCCATGTACTTTCCGATCCCCAACCCTTTCGAGAGAGAGTAGCCGGTGATTCTGAACTGATGAGATCCATTGATCGTCTCGGTGACGGAGGTCGACGCGGTCTCCGACGGCGGCTGAGGATCCGACGGCGACTGAGACGAGACGCAGATCGAGGGCTTAATAGAGGAGCCGCCTCTGCAGCAAATTCGGCCCATTTGAGGGGTGGAATTAGGGTTTGAGGTCGAAAAGGTTGGGGGATTTCAAGATTCTTCCCTGAGAGATCTGAATTGGGATCTCTCAGAGGGGAATTGGGCGATTAGGGTTTGAAATTCGAAGGCGACGATTGGGGATTTTGGGGATTTTTTTTCCCAAGGAGATGAAAATTTTAGGGATCGCGAGAAGGAGACGAAAAGAGATTTGGTTTTGGCTTCTTTATTTCGTGGTTTATTTATACTTTAATTTTCTTGGTCAAGATAAATAAAAAATATTTATTTATTGTGTCCCTGTATATATAATTTACAAAATGTTTTTTTATATCTCACTCCCAAAATTTTAATATTTTCAAATTCCACCCCCAAAATCTAGCATTTCCAAATTTCGCCCCAAAACAATTAAGTTGTCCAAATTTCACCCTGAAAATATAGTATTTCCAAATTTCACCCTCAAAACTATTAAGTTTTCCAAATTTCACCTCCAAAATCTATTATTTCCAAATTTCACCCAGAACAATTAAATACTCCAAATTTTACCCCAAAAGGTCCTCATTTTATTTTTTATGTTAAATAGGAACTAGAGTTTTTAGATTTCTCACAATTTCAAATTTAGGAATTCTCTTGAGAGCGAAATTTATGATATTTCGCCTTCATCCAATATTTGTCATTTTAATAAATAAAATCATGCCCCTTCATGATTTTGCCATAACAATTACGACAACTTGAATCAACAATATGAGTTAGAGTAATTCCTATGCAGGTGGTGGTTTAATTTAAGTACTTTACAGTTAGGGTATCATACGCTGGGCTCAATGATCTTGAAGAAAAAATTGACACTACTAAAATAGGGGGTTGCCCCTACGGATAATGAAATCCGTAGGGGCAGATTTATTTTGGCCCTACGGATTAGTCCGTAGGGCCAGACGGTTGCCCCTACGGTCCCAGACACTTAATTTAAGAATATTAAATCGTAATTTTGTGTTTGCCCCTACGGAGCGGCAAACCAAGGACCTACGGACTAATCCGTAGGGACATCTAAATATGGATATAATAAAAAAGGCACACAATTTCCCTACGCTGATTATCTCCTCTCTCTCGCTCGAGCGCGCGAAACTCCCAAATCCCCAAATCTCGTCGCCGCGTCGCCGATCTCGTCGTCGTTCTCTCTCTTTCGTCGCCGATCTCGTTCCCGATCTCGTCGCCGTTTTTCCTCGTCGCCGATCTTGTCTCCTCCACCGAACAGGTAAGTAATTAAATCTTCAATTAAAGAAATTTTTGATTATTTTAGGGCTAGGGTTCAGGGTTTGGGTATCGATGAGGGTTAGGGTTAAGCATCGGTTGGGGTTAGCGTTAAGGTTAGGGTTGGGTTGCGGTTGGGGCTGGGGCTGGGGCTGGGGCTGGGGTTGCGGTTGGGGTTGCGGTTGGGCTAGGGTTGCGGTTGGGGTTGGGGTTGGGGTTGGGGTTCGCCTGGGGCTGGGGGCTGCGGCTGGGGCTGAGGCTGGGGTTAGGGTTAGGGTTAGGGTCATGACAATCAAAAGAATAATGTCCCAAGCAGTTATATAAAATTTTCCATCAAAACGTATTATTGTGAACAATTTTCATTGCAAGGCATTGATCTGAAGATTTCATAATATCAGCCTGAACAGTAGATTCAACAAAAATCCAAATCTTATTAGATAAATTCCCCTCTATTCGTGCAAAGTCTGTAGATTGAGCAATATATTTTGCTTTTGAGAAGTCCACCATAAGCTCCATAATACAGTAAATTTGAACTTCTCTGTTTTTCTATATCATAGCGATTCCTCTCACATTCCAAAAACAAGTATTCATCAATTAACAATCCTAAAAAAAAATTTGGGGCTCTGTTAACTCTTAAACTTGTTCTTTTTAGCATCGAGACTTGATTCTGTCTCCTAATTTTTTTTCTGCTAACATCTTCAGCATCATTGAGACTTAATTCCATTTGAAAGGAGGATATATATTCTTTCAACTTGAATTTATATTATATTCATCTTGTTTATTGATTTCTTTTCTATGTTGAATGTATGTATCTCAATCTCAAGTCTAATGCATCTTAGTTCTTTAATGCTCAATTCTTCATATATCTTATTCTCAAGTTGCAACTTGCAAATAACTAAGCAAGTATTATTTCATAAGTTTAAAATCATGTTATATCAATTACTTTATATTTTATTTAAATACTTCATATAGTTTATGCGACGAGAAAATTCAATCGTATGATAACCGATAAAAGCCTTACCCCCGACAGCCGAAACACACACATACAACAAGAATACACAACAAACGCATCATTAGAGAGTGATTCAAAATGTTCAAGTTAAAACCAATATATGATACTCGATGATAATATGAAAATTTCATATTCTCATCGATACTCATATATGAAACTAAAAGCGCCACTTAGTCCCCGTCTATCGGTTAACATACGTTCGATATTCGTCGTAACATAGAAATATACGAAGGTTGTTAAATATCAGACGGTATAGCTCGATACTAACAACCGTCGTATAGTCTATGCGACGAGAAGATTCAATCGTATGATAACCGATAGATTTGTCATGTGTGGACAAGTTAGGAATGTATAAAGCAAACACCTTCATTCACTTGTGTTTTCATCCGTTTCGAGATATTTCGTTGGTACCTTCCCGCTGGTTCTCCGTATACAAAGATAGATTAGATGTTCATTTCAACGTTGTTTCACAGCTTTGAAATGATTATCTATTCTATTACAGTATACTCGGAGAACAGCGGGGAGGTGCTAACGAAATTTACTCGAAACGGTTGAAAGCACAAGCGAATGGGTGTTCACTCTATACATTCTTAATGGGATAAAAGCCTTACCCCCGACAGCCGAAACACACATATACAACAAGAATACACAACAAACGCATCATTAGAGAGTGATTCAAGATGTTCAAGTTAAAACCAATATATGATACTTGATGATAATATGAAACTTTCATATTCTCATCGATACTCATATATGAAACTAAAAGCGCCACTTAGTCCCCGTCTATCGGTTAACATACGTTCGATATTCATCGTGACATAGAACTATACGAAGGTTATTAAATATCGGACGGTATAGCTCGATACTAACAACCGTCGTATAGTCTATGTGATGAGAAGATTCAATCGTATAATAACCGATAGATTTGTCCCGTGTGGACAAGTTAGGAATGTATAAAGCAAACACCTTCATTCACTTGTGTTTTCATCCGTTTCGAGATATTTCATCGGTACCTTTCCGCTGGTTCTCCGTGTACAAAGATAGATTAGATGTTCATTTCAACGTTGTTTCATAGTTTTGAAATGATTATCTATTCTATTACAGTATACTCGGAGAACAGCGGGGAGGTGATGCCGAAATTTACTCTAAACGGTTGAAAGCACAAGTGAATGGGTGTTCACTCTATACATTCTTAATGGGATAGAAGCCTTACCCCCGACAGCCGAAACACACACATACAACAAGAATACACAACAAACGCATCATTAGAGAGTGATTCAAGATGTTCAAATTAAAACCAATATATGATACTCGATAATAATATGAAACTTTCATATTCTCATCGATACTCATATATGAAACTAAAAGCGCCACTTAGTCTCCGTTTATCGGTTAACATACGTTCGATAATTTATTCTTTTCAACGACAAACGCACACACAAAGTATATATACGGATTTTCTCCTTTGTCGGTAACTATCCAGTTCTTAGATTTCTCAATATAGTCACCATAACTTACAATTTATATGTTATACAGTCTAACATGGCCTATGAGTACGTCAGAGTTAAGGACTGGATGCATGTGGATTGGTAATAACATATACAACCTAAGTTTGTCGCAGGAGTTGCTGCTTTTATTGAATTTGCACACGCACATAATAAGATCGTGATAGAGAAGATTCTCTGCCCGTGCGATAGATGTGGCAATAAGTACTGGCAGAAGGTAGAATCGGCAGAGTTTCATATCGTAAAATATGGTTTTACTAGACTTTATACAACTTGGAAATATCACGGGGGAGGAGAAGAACGCAGTAATGTGGCAGAAGAAGAAGGAGAACACGATAATGTGGCAGGAGAAGAAGGAGAAGACGGTAATTTATTTCCATCAGAAGAAATGGAGGATATGGTAGAGGTTGCCCTAGGTGAATCTATTCGTACCGAAGATAACATTCCTTTCGGTCAAGGACCGCGTGCAGATAAATATGAAAATTTCATGAATGATGCTAGAAAACCAATTTATGAGAATGCAAAGTATTCCACCCTCTCATGGTTCGTCCAATTTTTCTAGATTAAGTGCCTAAATGGATGGAGAAACAAGTCATTCACAATACTTCTTTCGTTCTTGAATGATTCTATGCCCCCGGGAAATAACGTGACCGACAGCTGGTACGGAGCCCAGAAGATGATGTCTGATTTGGGTCTAAAGTGCGAGAAAATTCAAGCATGTCCTAAAAATTGCGTGTTGTACCGGAAAGAGAATTCAGATTTGAAAGAGTGTCCAACATGCGGAGAGGCCAGGTATAAGCCGAAAAATTCTGATAAGAAGCCTGATATACCTGTCAAGATAACACGATACTTTCCCATAATACAGAGGCTACAGAGGCTATTCAGGTGTAAGAAAACAGCCGAGGCAATGATTTGACATCACCGTGCTCCTCCAAGTGAAGATGGAAAAATAAGCCATCTAAGAGATTCACCGGCATGGAAGGATTTCGATAGGAAGTACGCAATATTCAGTAGCGATCTTCGCAATATCCAGCTCGGACTAGCTAGTGATGGCTTCTGCCCATTTAACTATATGGCTGGAAGTCACAACACATGGCCCGTTGTAATGATAATTTATAATCTGTCGCCTTGGTTGGATATAGACCAATCATACTTTATGATGCCTCTTCTTATCGACAGACCAAACTCACCGGGAAACAATATCGACGTCTATCTCCGACCTCTGATTGAGGAGTTAAAATCTTTGTTCAATGATGGTGTAGAGACTTACGATGCAAACACAAATACAAACTTCATACTGCGTGCGGCTTTGATGTGGACAATTAATAACTTTCCTGCGTATGGAATACTGTCAGGGTGGTCCGTACATGGTCAGAAAGCATGTCCTCATTGCCATCAATACACAACATCGAAATTCATAAATTTTAGCAGGAAGGTTTGTTATTACAGCCATCGACGTTTCCTGCCTCTAGACCACCCCTACAGGTTAGACACTGTTCACTTTGATGGTCATCAGGAGCTTCTTGGACCTCCAGCCCTATTTTCCGGAGAGGACGTGACTGCTCAGTGGGATGGTTACAATAATGTGACCTTCGAGATGGATCCGACAAAACAGGTCAAATCACCATTTTGGAACAAGTTAAGTATTTTCTTTGAGCTTCCGTACTGGTCAACAAATTTAGTGCGTCATTATCTGGACGTCATGCATATAGAGAAGGGAGTATCAGAGCACATACTTAACTTGCTTCTTTGTAAAGACGGAAAATCGAAAGACAACCTGAATGCTCGGATGAATCTACAGGAGTGGGGAATAAGAAGTGAATTGCACCCTAAACCGGTAGCGGGTAAACCAGGCAAGTTTGTACTTCCCAATGCCGCTTATCATATGTCACAACCGGAGAAGAAAAAATTCCTGCAGGTGTTGCATGATTTGTTTGTTCCCATAGGTTTCTCAGGATCATTCAGTAAGAAAATAAAAATTGTGAAAGGCAAGATCAATGGGCTGAAAAGTCATGATTACCATGTTATCGTGGAGCACCTTCTTCCATTAGCCATCAGGACTTCTCTCCCTGAATCGGTTGGTCTAGTAATCAACGATCTATGTTGTTTTTTCAGAGAGTTGTGTGCTAAAACACTGAAGGTTGTGACGCTGGATAAATTAGAAAATTCTATTACGTTGATACTTTACAAGTTTGACGTATTTTCCCACCGTCATTCTTCGATATCATAATACACTTGACGGTTCATCTTGCAACTGAGGCTAAGTTAGCCGGACCGGTACAATATCGATGGATGTATCCCGTCGAGAGGTACGTGGAATTTTTCGTTTCGCGCAATTTTTAAAAGTATTGTTGTCCTGTATGCCCGTATTTATTTACTCAACATATTTTTTTTAGGTACCTCTACACTCTTATAAAGTATATACGCAATAGAAATCGACCAGAGAGTTCTATCATATTATCTTCTTGATGAAGCAACCACATTTTGTTCCCGCTATCTGGACGAGAACATTGAGACGAGACTTAACCGGCCTCGAAGAATTCAAGACGGGCCATATGGTAAAGCCGATTATAAGAGGGTAGACACTATTTTTATCAACAAGATATACCAGTTTATCTTGCTTAATTGAGCTGTTTTCCCCAATCAGAGCAAACCTCTGTTTTGAAATTCAAAATTCAAAAATTGAATCAACGCTTCAGATCCAGCGCGAGGTGCGCTGCGCGCCACGTGTCAAACACGGATGCGCTAGCGCCAGGTGCGCTGCGCCCTAAGCAGCGCACCCCCAATCAGAGCAAAGCTCTGTTTTAAAATTCAAAATTTAAAACTTGAAGCAACGCTTCAGATCCAGCGCCAGGCGCGCTGCGCGCCACGTGTCAAACACGGGTGCGCTAGCGCAGTTGCGCTGCGCTCTGCGCTGCGCGCCACATGTCGAACGTAGGTGCGCTAGCGCAAGGTGCGCCAGCGCTGGAATTAAAAATTCCCCACCGTTAGATCAAAAGATCTAATAATAATAAATTATTAATTAATCAGAATTAAAATTCTGTTATGGAAATATCTTTCCAATCTTGTTAAAAATAAGAAGATTGCCTTCTGTAAAACAGAAGCCCTAGGATCAAAGATCTAACGGTGGGAAAACATCCCCAAATCAATCAGAGAAAGATCTCTTTAACTGATTTAACAAATCAATTTGCCCTATAAAAAGGCCCCTAAACTTCAAGTCTAAAATATACAGAAATATAGAGAAATCTCCCTACAAACTTTGAGAAAACTCAAAGAGAGAAAAGCAAGCTTCTAGCAAAAAAGAAGATTTTTTCTTCAAGGTAAAGAACATAATTCTTGAACACAGAGATGAAATCATCTCATGAAAAGAAGAACTATCTTCTAAAAAAAGATCATAGATCTACAAAAGACCAAGATCTTTGATAAAAAAAGAGATCAACAGACCTCATCATAAAAAACAAAAAGAAGTATTTACTTCATTCACAGATCCTTGATCTACAAAGGCAGAGCCCTTTTATAAACAAGAACTTTTGTTCTTGAATCTTGAGGCAAAGCCTCCTTTAAAAAGTACATAAACTTGTTCTTTGATCATAAATTTGATCAAATGCGCTTTGCGCTATTGGAAAGTGCCTTGCACTCATGAACTACGCCTTTGCGCTCCTTGGACTGGGCTCAGTGCCAAAACATGCCACGTGTCAACCACAGACACAGCTTGCGCTTTGCGCTTCTGAAACAGCGCACTGCGCTCATGGGCTGGCGCTCAGCGCCAAGCGCGCCACGTGTCACTCACTGGTGCGCCATTAAACCAGTGCAAAGCGCTCATAAATTAAAAGCGTAATGTGCTAATAAACTGGCGCTTAGCGCTAAGCGCGGCACGTGTCATTTTCATGTGCGCTATTTGGCAGAAGCGCAATGTGCTCTTTGATTGGCGCAAAGCGCCTGACGCGCCACGTGGCGTACTGTCAGAACACACATTGTTCTGATGAATGCTATGCATTCAATACAAGACAAAAGATGTCAGAACCCAATTCTTGGCATTATTAAAAGGGCCAAGCCTAAATAAAGGCTCAACAGCCAGAACAATAAAATGTTAAACATTTTAATTGGACTTAGCCCAATTCTGGCCATAAGTCCTCAACTTAAATTGAACTGAGCCCATCTGCTCACAAATATTTCAACAAATCTTAGTCCCAAACTGGACTAAATGTCTTTCAATCAATCTACATCCGGTTCGAGGGTATATCTCTTTACTTCTCTGATATTTGTCGTTGTAATCCTTCAACGTCTTCAGAGAGGTGACGGGTCCCGACAACCACACATTCTACGGACTGTGGGGTCCTTAAACTCATGGACTACGATGTCCTTAAACCTTATAGACTACGATGTCTTTAAACCGGACTGTGGGGTCCTTAAACTCATGGACTACGATATCCTTAAACCTTATAAACTATGATGTCTCTAAACTGGACTATGGGGTCCTTAAATTCATGGACTACGATGTCCTTAACCTGGACCGAGATGTCCTTAAACTAACAATGGACCGTAATGTCCTTAAACTAATCGACCGTAATGTCCCTAAACTAAACAATAGAGTCCAAATGCTTTTTTGTTGGATCTAAATGATCCCGTTAAGTAGACCTTAGTCTAGAAATTAGACTAACGTATCCTTAACAAACGATTAAATTGATCTTAGTCTCAAATGAGACCACCAAAACCTAAATCTAAGAAAATACAGATTTGGACTAATCCACACCCTACGGGCGATAACATACATTAGTCTCCGTATACAATCCACGGGCAACCAAAAACAAAACAAACACTCATGACTCGAAGTGATCATCTGGAGAAGGAGAAATTTGTTACCGCGATGCGGTAGCGTAATTAACTGCAGGGGCTTACGCCTGCAGGGAAGAGCGTTCCCACAATCAAAAACCCCTCGATGAGGGAAAATCTGATGAAGTCTGCTACATCGGCCGCATCCGTTTAAACCTTCGATACATGGTGCCATAAATCAACTTGGCATCTTCGGAGAGGTAGACGGATAGCACCAATTAGAATCTGGCCCGAAATTCAGGCAAGACGTTCGCCACGTCTTCGTCCGCATCTTTCAGCGGAGAACAGATTCTGGCACGCCCGGTGGGACCTTTTCCTCTTTCCATTCCACACTTCGTGTGTCGTGTTCGCGAACGAATCGCAGTTTGATATGGTTGCCCTTGGGTTTGAGGTACTAAAATTTGGTTTCTTGCTTGGCGCAGAAAGCGAAACATCAATGGCATCCACTTGCGAGAAGTGTTCCAACTGCAATTGTAACTCGCACTCCACCTCATCTGGAGGCATAGCCTACGGGCCCCAAGCAACCTCCTTGTTCACGATGACGGTGGACCAGGTGACTCAGGCCACCACCGGATTGTTCTTTGGGACTATGCTCCCACCGATGAGCTTCAGCACCCCTGTACTAACACCAGAAGCTCCCAAGAATTCGGTCTTTGATCGGCTTGCTACTACCGCGGCCCCTCTCAACGGGTCGTCCAGCTCCAGCACCTCAGTCTTCGCCAATTGGGCCAAAGTTCCTGTGGGCCCATGATGAAGCCTGCAATCTAAGAAAAGGTTGTTCCGAAGAGAGTAACCATCCCTGCTCCCGAAGTCGTCAAGGCGGCTTCTCCTGCCAAAGGGTCGGTCTTTACAAGACTGACTGTTCCGACTCCCACTCCGGTTCTCGTTCCTGCTCCAAAGTCTGTCTTTGACAGATTAAATACTGCTACTCAACGGACATCGGTCTTCCAGAGGCTGACGCCAGCAACAGCCCTTCTCCAAAGCAGGGGGCAAGATGAAGTCACCCCTCAAGCTGAAATCATCCCAACAAATCGACGCGCTCGACGTCGCCATTGGCGCCGAGTAAAGAAGGCTGGGGCAACTCCCCCTCTGGGCTAACTCCACCAGCCCCAACGGTGGAAGTCAATGCTGCTGTTCCAACCGGGAACAACTTTGAATTGCTAAACAAGGTGCGCAGGAACTCTCCTACCGCCGTACTGAAAAGATCTCCTCCACCGGTGGAGAATGTTACAGAAACAAAACTGGAGTAGCCCCCTCAGCGACTGTCCTCCAAAGTTTACGAAGTCTGACGACGGGTCCAAGAGTCGGTGATTGATCAAGACTACCCTCGCCGACAGAAAAAGGTGAAGGTTCAACAGGAAGAGAACCGTCCTGTCAAGCTACAAAGGACGGCAACTACCCGGGTGCCCACTGCAACGGCCCCCTCAACGTCAACCACTCAAAAGAGAAGGAGGCCAGAGAAAGCCCCTGGGACTACGGTGGATCGCAAAGACGCTGAGCCCAAACACCCCAAGTCTGGGGGCATAATGGTGCATACTGTTTACATGGCTTCCGGAAAAGAGGAAAGCCGCGCTTCGATGGGTCACCGACCACTCACCCGATCCGTGACAAAATCCCAGGAGCAGCAACAGAAGCTTCAAGAAATGCTAACATAAATGGCTGCACTTATCGGGCCAAAAGAAAGCCCGGAGGCGTCATCAGAGCAGCGTCATGAACAAGAAACCGATGCTGACTTCCTCCGCAGAGTCCTCGAAAAGAAGGACAGAGAAGCAGCAGAACAAGCGGCTAATATAAAATGAATGGCGATTCTCCTCCAAGACATGGTCGGGATGATGTTACAGCCAGAACCTCTAGCTGAAGACCCTCCGATCATCATTGAAGACGACAGAGAGGAGACATCGAACCCTCCTCCGGCTCTTTCAGCAGCCAAAGAGGAAACCATTTCCAAGGCCGCTCTGGATGACTATATAGCTCAGCAAATACGAGCTCACCAGGCGAATGAAGCGGCCGGTCAAGCCGTTAAAACTGGGCGACCGTATCCAAGCTGGTATGACCAAATAAAATACCCGCCGGGATACACGATCCCCAAATTCCATGTATATAAAGGGACCGGCAATCCCCATCAACATGTCGCTCAGTTCAGGGCTCTTTGCGGCAATACTGGAGGTGATGATAAACTTCTACTTTGCCAGTTCGTTGGTAGTTTAGCAGACACAGCTTTTGAATGGTACTCGGAGTTTCCCGACGACTCCGTCAAAACATTTACAGAAATGGAGTTGCTATTTACTCAGCGTTTTGCGAGCACTAGCGGACGCACCCCAATCACAGCGTTAATCAATGCCAGGGTAAAGCTGGGAGAGACGTGGGTGCAGTATGCAATTCGGTGGCGGAACCTATGGTCGAAATGCGAACAACGCATAGAAGAAGCTCCTGCTGTGGGCATGTTCATGTGGACCCTTGACCCTCAGTCGACTATCTCCCAATTCATGATGTTCTTCAAGCCGACCACCTTCCAGGCCTTGATCGACAAGCTGATCCAAATGGACCAGATAGGCTATAGGCCTTTTCCTTCAAAAGTGGGTTTTCGGAATGAGAAAGGTAACGGGAAAGCGATCGTTGTCGCCAACGCTCAGCGACAACCGAGTAACTTGAGACCATCTGTTCGTCAGAGCAGCAAGCCACGATCCCTCAATGAGAAGTTGAAACGTCCTTACTCATTTCCCAGGGATAAAACAAGGAGACTATTCGAACTGACAGTGCGCAAGGGACTCATCACTCTGCCAGATCCAAAACATTCGTCGCAACCGGGTGACGTTAACCATCTTAACTATTGTCGTTACCATAGAGTAATGGGCCACCCACTCGAAGATTGCTATGTCTTTAAAGGCTGGATTGAGGATGAATACCCAAAGGGCAAATTCGAGTTGTCTGACAACTAGAAGGTGAACTCACCACAGCCACATGCTCAGAAAAGGATGGACACGCCGGGGGCATCATGCTCTTTTATAGGAGAAGCTCCATGAGAAATTGTTCTTTCGGCAAAAATTAAAAGAGTGCTGAAAGATCTTCAAACATGTCCGACCTATGAACAAAGAGACCGAAACGTCGTTAAAACTAACGACGGACCGAAACGTCCTTAAACTAACAATGGACCACTATATCCTAAAACTAACTGTTGACCGAGACGTCGATAAACTGCGATGGATTGCAGCATCCCAAAGCTGATACAAAAAAAAATAATAAAAAAAAGAAGAGAAAAAACGGTATGTTCATAAGCAAAATGTGCACGGATGAAAACCTGAAAGGGCTCCGTGAGTAAAAACAGCAGGGCTACCGGCGAGTTTTGTAAAAACCCGAAAGGACGCAACCTCGTTAGAATAAAAAAAAAGAAGAAAAAAGAAAAAAAAAACGGTATGTCCATAAGCAAAAAAGGGCACGGATGAAAACCCGAAAGGGCTCCGTGAGTAAAAATAGCAGGGCTACCGGCGAGTTTTGTGAAAACCCGAAAGGGCGCAATCTCGTTAAAAGACACTTGCGAGGTCCTCTCGACCTTGTGAGGAGAAACCACCTGCGTGAGATTCTTACGACTCACAAAGGAGCAACACCCTTAGGGATCCCCACGATTCCTAAGGAGAAATTACACTTGCGAGATCCTCACGACTCGTAAGAAGAACCCTCTTATGAGACCCTCACGGCTCATAAGATTCCAAAGTCTTAAGCTACAGGGATCTGAACCTGTTCTTAAGCAGCCACCACAACCTCCGATGCTTCCCTACAAGCGGCTCAACGCTGACCCATGTATACAATCCACGGGCGCGAATAAACATTTCCCTAACAAAGTCCCATCCGTGACTAGGGATATGTCTACACGGTGAACAACCCTTGTAAGTCCTCTCGACTTATAAGGAGAAAGCACTCTTGTAAGATCTTTACGACTTATAAGAGACTATGCACTTAGAAATCCTCACAATTCCTAAGGAGAAAACGCACTTACGCGATCCTTACGACTCATGATACCCTTACGGCTCATGAAGTCAAAAGCCTTAGTCAACAGGATCCTAACCCTGTTCGCTAAGCCACCTTTGTTCGATATCGACGGAGGCAAATGATGATTCGCTCCTGGCAATATTCCAGTTGTAGCGGTGCTGATGCCGAAATCGGTGTCTAATTCCAAGCTTGCAGTAAGAAGCTAGCGAGCCACACATGCATAAAAAAATAGCCGAAATGATGGGGAAACTTGCAAAAAAATTAGCAAGTAAAAATGTATGCATGCAAAATAGCCGAAATGATTGGGCAACTCGCAATAAAAAGCAGCGAGTAAAAATAAAACAAATAGCCGAAATGATTGGGCATCGCGAAAAAGAGCCGAAATGATTGGGCAATCGCGACCTTCGCGATATAAAAACTGAAATGATAGAGCATCGCGGAAAGAAAAATATATAAAATGAAACTTTTTGCCCTACAGGTGAAATCACGTCGATCCCTGTATACAATCCAGGAGCACAAACAAAAAGGGAGGGGAACACCTTCCCACCAGGCTCCATCAGAAAGCGAAGCCAAATCTTGACGGTTCATAGACAACCTAGAGACAATCTCGACACTTGTCACAATATTGCAGACACAATGTCAACAAACGAAGCAAAGGAAGATCCCTAGCTTCAGGGTCTCGACGTCAACATCGACAACTTAGAGATCACCAACGACGTTTCTCCACATTCCAACAAGATGCAGACGTGACATCAACAACCGACCTCAGAGTCACAACAAAGTGGAGCCATGGCAAAGTCCCTAGTTCTAAACCTTAACGGCAACATCTATAGCCTAAAAATCAGCAACGATGATCTTCCTCATTCCAACAGGATTCGGATGCAGCATCACCAAACGGAGCCACGGCAAAGTCTCTAGTTCCAAGACTCTACGGTCCACAGACAATCTATAGTCAACTAATGACTTCCCCACCGGATTAACGTTCCGTCTCAGAAACAAGTCAACCAACCTCCCGGGGAAATCAGTGTCCTTGACAAAAACCTCGATTCAGAGAAATCAGCGTCCTTGACGAGAGCATCTCAATTCGCGTCGACCCGCAAAGAAATCAGTGTCTCTGCAGGAATATACGACGTCCGCAAAACGAAACCATGTCAAAAGTCCCTAGTTCCAAGTCCCGACGGTTCACTAACAACCTAGAGACCACCTCAACGTTCGTCTCGATACAGTAGACGCGATGTCACCCCAGCGTTCTTCCCCCAACAGGATGCAGACGCGACACAAAAATGGAGCCATGGAAAAGTCCCTAGTTCCAAGCCTCGACAATTCACCAACAACCTAGAGACAAACCACGACATTCGTCTCGATATAGCAGACGCAATGCCAGTGAATGAAGCGAAGGCAATATTCCTAGCTTCAGGGTCTTGACGGCAACTCATATAAAACCTGAAAGACTATCGGAGATCATCCCACACCAGCGCGGAGTGGCTATGACTCATCGGGGCTCCCAAACTGAGCTTAACCTCAAGTAAAAAGTGACATGGAATATCCCTAATGCTTGCTCTTTTGACCGTAATATCACCTGGAAGATTACTTGAAGACGTCTTGTCCAGCCCCCGAAGGGATCAGAGACACGAAAGTCGCGGGCCTACTCGAACAGCAAAATTATGCGTCGAGGAATACACCAGCCAACGCGACGGAGCGACGGGTAAAAAACCCTAGTACCACAGGCCTTAACGAACTTCTATTAGCAGGAGTTAACTGTGACGTTAGGAAATTTCTGTGAGAACTGCTCGATTGGTCTCGACTCGTGAGGAAATTGGTGTCCTTGCAAAAATTTCTCGATTCGTCTCGACTTGTAGGGAAAAGTTTTAGGCAATGGGGATAAGGACCTGTTTCCTAAGCACTGGGGTCCTGCAAGTCGGTTCAAAATGGACTCTTGCATACTATTCTCGGACCACACTCTCCAAAGTCAAATCTCGACAAGGAGGGAAACAACCACTTACGAGTCCCCTCGACTTGTAAGAGGGAAAAATTCTCTTGTGAGATCCTTACGACTCTCGAGAGAAACCACACTTAGGAATCCTCACGACTCCTAAGGAGAAAAGACACCTACGAGATCCTCACGACTTGTTGGGAGAAAAGTCTTTATGAGACCCCCACGGCTCATAAAGTTGAAAGTCTTAGGTAGCATATCTGAACCTGCTTCCTAAACCATCACTACCTCTTGAAAAGTTCAAGATGAAACGTTCTTTATTATCTACAGGCCACACTTGCCAGAGTAACATACCAACAACACAGCAAAGAGAAGAAAATGACAGTGGGAGATAAGGAAAATGTGTTTTTATTCATGAACTTAATTGAATACAAGATACATCATATAAAAGAATAAAAAAATGGATACATGTTATCCAAAATATTACAAGTGTTTCATTGATGCAAATGCAGCTACTGAGAAGGAGGCGTTTTCAATAAGTCAGCTAGTTGCTCGCGCACTCCTCTCAACTCCTTTTCAAGGTCAGCCGTCGCAGCCAGCTCCGCTTCAACTTGGGCCTGTTGCTGCAGATAGGATGAAAGTTTCTCATCAATTTCTTGCTGAACAGCCTCTTGACTCTGCGCGACCTGTTCGGTAAAGTCAAGCTTCTTCCTCAGCACCAGCTCATCGGAAATACATCATTGAAGGCTTTCAAAGATGGAATTCAGATGTGCAGCATTCGCTTCGACCTCGGCACGCAGTTGGGCAGACTCAGCAGAAGTCGCCTCACGTTCGTTTCGCTTGAGGATCGCTTCTTGTTCGAAATGATGAATGAACAGGGCACTTTGCTCAACCCACGCAGCCTGCTGGGAGTTCCCGGCCAGAATTTCAGGAGCAGGATGCCTAAGCTCAATCTCATGCAGGCTGGCCTCAATCTTCCTGCAATGATTAACCCAAGACTCGACGACGCCTTCATTATGGAAGTTCACAAGCGTCGCCGGCATTGGATTGACCTCGGCGACGAGATCTGCGGCTGATGTAGGAGCCTCCGCATCAAGCTCCTCGACATAGTCACTCAACATGCCCAAACTATTCATGGCGCCTTTCGAGGATGCACGCCGAGAAAAAGGGCCGGCTGGCATTATGATGCGAGACTCGAACGGGGCTGGAGTCAATGTGATTGCTGCAAAACAAATCACCATCAGATGACGGCTCGAGAAATAAAGAAAATATACGAAAGAATAGAGTCTACTGTACCGGGTGCAACAGGAGGCAGAGTTGGGAGTACTGGTGGCGCAACCATAGTCGCATCCCCGCCTTCGATTTGTAAGGCTACAAGCAATACAAAGAAGAGTTAGCAATAATGCGACTGCCCGTTAAAGAAAGGACGTCGTTTAGAAAAGATACTCACCGACACCAGCAGGCGGACTAATCTTTGATAGGAAGGAGAAGTGTGGGTGCAGCACCTGATACAGGTGGTCAAAAAGGACTCCTGTAAGGACGCAGTAATGCAACGTCAGTACATGAGTTATACAGCTTAAAAAAAATAAGACTGATGGGTCACGAATCCGCACCTTCCAACATTTGAGATGGTATGAGAGAGGGTAGAGGAGGTGTCACCGTCAAAGCGGTAGCTGATGGCATTGCCTTGGGTAGCGCGACCTCAGCGCTCGCCGCATCTGCATTAGAAACAAGATAAACCCTGTCAGGAAAGATTGAAAAAGATTGCAGAATAAAAAAGAAAAGAAATGATCCAAAATCTACCTAGTGAGTCGCCAGTCGGAACCGCGACAAGGGCGTCACTTGACACAGCAACTGCTCCATCCTCTTCCATCGGGAAGGTCTCACCTCCTGTTGCCTCATCCCCTGACTCTACCAGAGCTGTTGTAACGCTCGCGATGCCAGGAGATGGCAAAGGGTCGCAGGTAGAAAGAGCAATGATTGGAGTGGTGCCGACTCTTGAGAAGGAGCAGCCACCTCGGGCTCAGCAATTGTAGCTGTTTCACCTATCAACACCTTGGGCTCGGCGGCTGTAGCCATTTCACCTACAGCTATCTCAGGCTCGGCAATCGTGACCGACTTACCAGTCACTACCTCAAGCCCGGCAATTGCAGCCACCTCGCCTATCGCCGCCCCGGGTTCGGCAATCACAGCTACCTCCTCCACCGCTACCTCAGGCTCAACGGTCGCCGCCACCTCTTCGGGAAGATTCGGCCCTGCAAGATAAGATATATGAGAATTGATACTTAAAACTTTGACAACAGAACCCCATGTCACATTACCTTGGGTTGGTCTTCTGACTGCTTCTCGAGCCACACGTACTGCTCGTCTATAGGCAGTAGACAAGGCAGCCGGGGACTCCTATGAAGGAGTAGCGGCAGGTGTACCGGCGCTTGAACCCACACCCGTGTCTAAGGCAGCACTACGTTCCCTTGCTGCACGCACTCTGCGCTTCCTTTCCGTCCCGGCCGTGAGAGCCGATCTTTTCAAGACCTTCGTCAATGGGACGTCATCATCCATGCCAGGGGCTACCTCTGGAGCCGTTACGGCGTCCGTCATCGATTGCTTGAGTAAAGCCTCTTTCGACAGTGCCGAAGAGACCGGGACTTCGGTGGCTGGCCAGGGAAGAATTTCCACATCACTTTGCAGGATCGGCATTGTGGTCTCTGCAATAAGATAAAGAAAGGGTCAGCTCGTCTATAAAAAAGAAGAATGAAGATGCAATAAGCCAAGGCATACCAATGCCCAACGAAGTACGATTCCTCTCCTCCTCCTCAAAGGTCTTGAGAGAAGCTGCGAGAGCTTCTTCAGTGGAAATGCCTGTTAAAGAAGGAAAAACGTCAGTCAAAACATGATAATAGAAATACGATGCAATGGAGGAAAATACAGCTAATGATTATCTGATCGCGCGAGGATAGCTAACCCCTCTTCGTGGCTGGCTAATTGCTCAAAAGCTGCAATGGCAGCCAACCAGATCAGTATCATCTGGCGGTATGAACAAGCCCTCGTTTGTCCCATACTCGCTTAGGCCCTCGCCGTAAGGAGCGTGAGGCTCCTGTCCAAGTACAACGTCGACAGAAAGGATCAACTTCTTTTTCTTCTTCTGTGAGCGAGCTCTGGTCGCAGCCAGCACCAGCTTACGCTTGGTGGGCACTTTGGGGCGACGAGTCCCGATATCTGAGCCCACACCAGGCTTGGGGGAAGCTATATTTACCGTCTCCGTGGGAGCACGGGGCACCGATGGCACATCCACCGTCTCTACAGGAGCACGGGGCAACCCGCGCGTAGGGCTTAGCACACGTAGAGGCACGACTGCAGCGACTTCTTTTAGCAGAGGGAGGACAGTGGTCCTCCGCTTCAAAGGGACATTGCGATCACTGGCAGGAGGCGCACTTTTGTGATCGAGCAGCAGCCGCCTTTCTTCCTTAATGACGGCGTCCATCGAATGCTGGTACCACGCCATATACACATTAAGGATCCTTAGAACACAACTCGGCTCGCTGATAAAAAAGTGAGAGCCCGTATTCAAGCGCATGAAGTGATGCAGCGCGTTCCGCATCCCCTCTTCAGTGGCAGTGGGTTCTAGCAAGAAAGCCTCCAGCGGCACTCCTTGATTATAGCTCAATTGTTGGGCAAAACGATGCGGATTGTATCTCATGAAAAGCGTCGCATTATTTTGCCTAAACACTAAGAAACCCGGTCTAATAGAATATAAATGAAATGTCTCCGGAGCTTTCAAAACCGAGGCTCCGTCTTTAAAGATATCCTGCAATGGCCGCACCGTTGTGGCGGACTCTTTTCCAATGGTTACAACCTCGTCAGTAAAGGTCATGCCGTCTCCAACCGTGCGGGGACGAAGGAGGAGACCTCTAGCATCCCGCGGTGACGGATTTACAATTGATGTGCCGACTAATTGCATAATATGGGGGAAGCTGCACCGGTCATAAAATGAAGTCCTTTTGTGAATACCAAAAACGCCAAGCGCATGTAGCTCGAGCCATGACATGAAATAATGCATCGAGAAGTTCACATGTTGTACTTCGGGTTCGGTAGTATCCGCCGCTTGACTAAGGCCGTAATACAAATGGGCTAAGCCGGCGACCCCGACAACCACTTTCACCCCAGTAGTCATTCGGTGAGCCGGATAAAAGACAGACGGCCTCATACGGTGAAGGTGCATCGGGAGAGCGATCCGGCTCGACCATAGCCCAAGAAATCCCAAAAAGAATGCTTCCTCATCCATCCCAAGGACTGCAATCTCCGCAAAAGGAACAACTGGAGAGTTGGGAAGGAAGAAACTCTTCTGATCTACCTCCGTCGTTGGCAGGTTGTCCAAGCCTAAGCCAAAAGGGTCGTCAAGCGTAGCAAATTTAACAGCCTCCTTCGAGAGGGCTTTTGGGTGAAGGAAGCGAGCAATGAAATCCTCGAAACTAACTCCGCGGCTCCCAGATTCGAGGAAAAGACCCTCGTAGATGTCCAACACTATGATCAAACTAGGAAATTGGTGTTGAACGACATTCACCGGAGTAAGGCCCGTCCTCACTGGCTTAGCACCGAAAACATATTCGTCAGTGGGAAGCAGCTCCTCATAATGCTCCCCTATGATCGGTAAGCCAGAAACTTCCGCAAATTCCTCTAAGGAGATTGACACTTCTCGGTCCAGTGAAAGGAAGGTGTGAGTAGGGATATTCCACTGCTCCAAAAAGGCCTTAAACCACCAGGCGGGAAGCATAGGATAATGGAAAAGAGAAGCGTAAATGGCGGGATACAACCCAAGCCTCAATAAATGCGACTTCTTCGCTGACAAAATGTAGCGAGCCCACTGCAGATAACCAATCGGATGACGAGGGATCAGACCAATCATATAGGGTTGTCCCCACGGTCGCGCTTCGCCTTGACAGATACGTCGTCCTAAGGTATCTAAAGCCATAGGAGGCTGAACGGGTATCGATGCTATAGCGGGCTGAAGAAGACCTTCTAAATTCCAATTAACCATCTCCACAGCATAGTTCACCAGAGGTGGGTCAGCGTAATGGATCGCCATGATGGGCTCCGAAGGTACCGCGCACGAAAAGCTTTGTCGACCCTTAATAATCTGATTATACCATGACCCCCAGAGGTGAAGATTCTTATGTTCCGGATCATGGTCTCTGATCAAAGTTAGGACCTCCCGGTCTACAGGTGCTCCAGGAAATCCTCCCTCTGAACGAACGAACGGAAACGAAGCATCAAAAGACATATTTCCTGCAAAAAGGGGGGACAGAAATCGACTGTCAGTGCTATAATTTAATTTTAAATTCTTGATACTCGGTACTTTAAAAGTTGTACCACACTGCAATGCAGTGGAATGAGGACCAAAGGGGGACCCACAAAATCTAGACGACAATGCATCAATTAATAAAATAGCCTCATCATTGGATGAGACTGTTAGTTAATGAGAGAATCCTCAGGGAGATTCTCATTGAATGAGAAATCCCTCAGGAAAAGGAGAAAATCTCCCTTTGAGAGCAAAGCTCTATGACAGAGTGACACTTGTCAAACTCTGATCATGAAAGAATAAAATTCCTTAAAGAGCCTGGCTCTGTAATGATGATGGAAAAATCCATCAAGGAAAAATTAAAATTAATTTTTTATGAAGTAAAAAATTCTGTGATCTTCAAGATCCATGAAAAAACTCTTAAGAGTTCTTCATCAAAGATTAAGAAATCTAGAGAGCAAGGCTCTGTTCACGGGCTAAGAAACCCCATGAAAAGATCTCTTTTAGATCTATGGATTCAGAAGAGAAAGCTCTGTTAATGAAACCCTAAATGGGTTTTCTTTAGATCAAAGATCTATGAAGAGTAAGGCTCTGTTAATGGGTAAAACCCCAGTTTATTAAAAGTTTTAATTTTACCTTAAATTTTAACGGAGTCTTTACTCTTGAAGAAGTTCTTAAACAGGAGAGCAAGGCTCCGAGTGAAAATTCTCAAGAAGAAAATGGTAATCATCTAGAGGACCAAATGTCCTATTTATAGGCGTTAAGCCGCCTCTTCAACTTTTGAGTTGATCCAAGGGCTCAGATGTTGCCACCGCTGTACTCACATGTGGGCCACGTAAGCGCAACGGTGAGGGGCATTTGTTTCCCTTAATCAGAGCAAAGATCTGTTTTGAAATTCAAAATTCAAAAATTGAAGCAACGCTTCAGATCCAGCGCTAGGTGCGCTGCGCGCCACGTGTCAAACACGGATGCGCTAGCGCCAGGTGCGCTGCGCCCTAGGCAGCGCACCCTCAATCAGAGAAAAGCTCTGTTTTAAAATTCAAAATTTAAAACTTAAAGCAACGTTTCAGATCCAGCGCTAGGCGCGCTGCGCGCCACATGTCAAACACGGGTGCGCTAGCGCAGTTGCGCTGCGCTCTGCGTTGTGCGCCACGTGTCGAACGTAGGTGCGCTAGCGCAAGGTGTGCCGCACTGGAATTAAAAATTCCCCACCGTTAGATCAAAAGCTCTAATAATAATAAATCATTAATTAATCAGAATTAAAATTCTGTTATGGAAAGATCTTTCCAATCTTATTAAAAACAAGAAGACTGCCTTCTGTAAAACAGAAGCCCTAGGATCAAAGATCCAACGGTGGGGAAACATCCCCAAATCAATCCGAGAAAGATCTCTTTAACTGATTTAACAGATCAATTTTCCCTACAAAAAGGCCCATAGACTTCAATTCTAAAATATACAGAAATATAGAGAAACCTCCTTACAAACTTTGAGAAAACTCAAAGAGAGAAAAATAAGCTTCTAGCAAAAAAGAAGATTTTTTCTTCAAGGTAAAGAACATAATTCTTGAACACAGAGATGAAATCATCTCATGAAAAGAAGAACTATTTTCTAAAAAAAGATCATAGATCTACAAAAGACCAAGGTCTTTGATAAAAAAAAAAGATCAACAGATCTCATCATAAAAAAACAAAAAGAAGTATTTACTTCATTTACAGATCCTTGATCTACAAAGGCAGAGCCCTTTTATAAACAAGAACTTTTGTTCTTGAATCTTGAGGCAAAGCCTCCTTTAAAAAGAACATAAACTTGTTCTCTGATCATAAATTTGATCAAATGCGCTTTGCGCTATTGGAAAGTGTCTTGCATTCATGAACCGCGTCTTTGCGCTCCTTGGACCGGCGCTCAGCGCCCAAACATGCCACGTGTCAACCATAGACACAGCTTGCGCTTTGCGCTTCTGAAACAGCGCACTGCGCTCATGGGCTGGCGCTCAGCGCCAAGCGCGCTACGTGTCACTCACTGGTGCGCCATTAAACTAGCGCAAAGCGCTCATAAATTAAAAGCGCAACGTGCTAATAAACTGGCGCTTAGCGCTAAGCGTGACACGTGTCATTTTCATGTGCGCTATTTGGTAGAAGCGCAATGCACTCTTTGATTGGCGCAAAGCGCCTGACGCGCCACGTGGCGTACTGTCAGAACACACATTGTTCTGATGAATGCTATGCATTCAATACAAAACAAAAGATGTTAGAACCCAATACTTAGCATTATTAAAAGGGCCAAGCCAAAATAAAGGTTCAACATCCAGAACAATAAAATGTTAAACATTTTAATTGGACTTAGCCCAATTCTGGCCATAAGTCCTCAACTTATATTGAACTGAGCCCATATGCTCACAAATATTTTAACAGATCTTATTCCCAAACCGGACTACAAGTCTTTCAATCAATTTACATCCGGTTCGAGGGTACATCTCTTTACTCCTCTGATATCTGTCGTTGTAATCCTTCAACGTTTTCAGAGAGGTGACGGGTCCCGACAACCACACATTCTACGGACTGTGGGGTCCTTAAACTCATGGACTACGATGTTCTTAAATCTTATAGACTACGATGTCTCTAAACCGGACTGTGGGGTCCTTAAACTCATGGACTACGATGTCCTTAAACCTTATAGACTACGATGTCTCTAAACCGGACTGTGGGGTCCTTAAACTCATGGACTACGATGTCCTTAACCTAGACCGAGATGTCCTTAAACTAACAATGGACCGTAATGTCCTTAAACTAATCGACCACAATGTTCCTAAACTAAACAATAGAGTCCAAATGCTCTTTTGTTGGATCTAAATGATCCCGTTAAGTAGATCTTAGTCTAGAAATTAGACTAACGTATCCTTAATAACGTTTAAGTTGATCTTAGTCTCAAATGAGACTAACATATCCTTAAACCCAAACCAAAATCCAAATCTAAGAAAATACGGATTTGGACTAATCCACGCCCTATGGGCGACAACATACATTAGTCTCTATATACAATCCACGGGCAACCAAAAACAATACAAACACCTACGACTCGAAGTGACTATCTGGAGAAGGAGAAAGTTGTTACCATGATGCGGTAGCGTAATTAACTGCAGGGGCTTGCGCCTGCAGGGAAGAGCGTCCCCACAATCAAAAACCCCTCGACGAGGGGGAATCTGATGAAGTCTTCTACATCGGCCGTATCCATTTAAACCTTCGATACATGGTGCCATAAATCAACTTGGCATGTTCGGAGAGGTGGACGGATAGCACCAATTAGCATCTGCCCCGAAATTCAGGCAAGACGTTCGCCGCGTCTTCGTCCGCGTCTTTCGCTGGGGAACATGCGCATGTCTTGAACAAATTAGAGAGTAAGTTTTTTTTGGATTAATTGTTATATTTGTGTTTGTGTGTGTGTATGAAATGATATAATATTAATGTCACCCTTATTTGTCGAAAACAGAATTCATTTTAACGAGGTACGTGAGGGGCATCCTGATTGGAACGACGAACGATTGGAAAAATATCATCAGGATAATTTTTGCGATTGGGTCATAGATCATGTAAGTTATTCAAATAACATGTTATTACTATCAGTTTTATTCTAAACTTATATCGTTATGTATTTGTCGTAAAATTTGTTTTGTTAGATCCACGATCCGAACTTGTCTGCATCATTTGAGAGTGATTCAAGATGTTTAGCTTAATTTCCTAGTATGGAGGTTGCATATTATAAAGGATTCGGTGTCCTTGGATGCAAATTCGAAGTAAGGACATAGAAACATCTAGAACCACTCAGAATAATGCGATTGCGACGGTAGGATCGGACGGTGTGATTTATTATGGGTACTTAAATTGTATACTCGGCATCCACTATCCCGGACGATCAGAACCCTTTTATATATTCCAGTGTATTTGGTACGATACGAGAACCGATACGGATAAGTGGAGAAGCAATCTTAGGACTTGGAAAGATGAATATGGATTAACCAGTGTGAACACACTTCGATTTTACGGTCAAGAAGATCCGTTTATCTTTCCAAACAAAGCATTCCAAGTATACTACTCACAGTGTTTGAAGCATCCAAGATGGAGTGCCATATGCCGTTGGAAACTCAGGGATGTCTACGATGTCCCAGAATTAGAGGACATCGATGAGGATGAAGAAGAGAGAAGGCTTAGAGTGCTCCGACCGTCTGTTTCGAAAGACGGGTTGTCTTCGGCCGATCATGAATTTACGTGGGTTAGAAATGATATCGATGATGAAATCCAAGTAGATATGTTTAATGCGCCCACGAAACGAAAAAGGTTATCAGTAATGTTATATTATTACTTCACATTTTACGATCTATACATATATAGTCAATACTTGTAATGATTGTCTAATGTGTCCACGAACCGTTTATCTAGATTTGATGACGATGACGGGAGCAGCGAGGGACGGCAGGAGCTCCAGCCGCGGCACCGGTAGAGGCAGAGGCAGAGGCGGAGCAGTTCTGCCGCCCGGAGAGCTGCATAGGGAGCTTCAGAGGGCCGGTCTTGCACCCAGATCGGAGACCCCTTCGGATGCCTCCTTCCGTGTGGACTTTGCCACACCTCCAGATATATTGCACGCATATCCATTTTGAATGTAATATTATAGATATTCATGCCTGTTCATGTCAAAATTACTTATATTGTTAATGTTTGATCGTCTAGTTGTTGGTGATGCGTCCATATCAGGGACAGAGGCCACTCCCGCACGTCCAGGTATGTTTATATATCCTATAGTGCATGTATATTGATTTAGAATTGATTGGTACGAAAATTTGTGTTTGTAGTTTAACCGCAATCAGAACGGTGTCGCGTGTAGCTAGACCGAGATGAGTACGGGTCGTCCTCTGGGAAACGTGGAACCTTTTACTTTTACTTTCGATGTGTTGAGAAAGAGAGGAGGGATAAAGAATTTTATAGATTGGTTTCTAGATCTACGTTAAACAAGAATGTAAAATATAGATCTCGATTATTTTAGAGACTTAGATAATATAATAAGAAGGCTTGTAGGGTTCGTCAGGATTTAGTAGTTATGGACGATTAATTAAAAGTTACCCTTTTTATCCATTAATAGATTTAGAACTAGAACGACGGTGATGCGTGTACATTAGGGTTTCTGGAGGGAAAAGGAATCCCACTCGTAACCCTTATCTCGACACGGAACTCCGTTCATATCTAGCCTTTACCAAAACAATCATTAATCTAATCTCTAATCGCGGTCGGAACTAGCAAAGAATTGCTAGCGCGCCCGATTAGGATGTTAATGATTATTTTGATAAAGTTCCTAAACTTTATAGGACTTAAAAAGGGTTTAATTATTTTCATCGTCCATTATCCTACCCTAATCCTACGAACCCTAACAAGCGGAGAATTACTCGCGCATGTTGGGAGAAGAAAATGAAAAGAAAGAGATGGAAAACATAATGTAAAAGAAAACAAACAATTAAAAAAAACTACCTTTATTAATCAACTCCTTCAACTACACTTTTAATCCATAGAAAATGATTACAAAACTTGATTTGCTTCTCGATCTTTCCTAGGGAGGTAGTCGAACAGTCGATGATCAGCCTGGATGCGTGAGCGTCGGGAGCTTCGTGATCTCTTCGGCTTGATAGCTTTTCCAAGCGGCTCTCGGTGCCTTTTTAAAGTGCAAACCCAGAATCTTATTGTTGAGAAGTTGGTAAAATTCAGCAGTTGTCAATCTCCCAAAATATTGCCTTCCAACTCATCATTATTGCGGCGGATCCGCGGCCCCAGGGTGGGTTTGGCCGCGGATCCGCGCTCAAGGGATGTGATCAATTGCTTATTTTTCTTGGGCTTTCATCTGGTGACATGTGGCAATCCTAGGCATCTTCAGAATCTGAAAATCTTTTCTCTGTTGCTTCCAGACTTGGTCTCCAAGTCTGCTTCTTAATTTGGCAAGTTTTCTTCAACAAATTGATTTGTTTGTTAAATCCTTCATAACAACTTGGAAATATTCTGCACAACAACTCAAATAAGATTTTAGTAGACTTTGTTCTACTAGGATTAGACCAATAATATTATTTGCATACATTTTCCTACCAAATGATAATTAAATATATTAACACATGGAAAATAATGTTTTTACACATAAACCCTCATATGTATAATATATTATAATAAAGTCCTTTTTTAATATAAAAATGGTAGGAAAAATGTACTACAAATGTGCAGTTTTATCGACTGAACAAGAATGCTATATCATAAATATACACACATTCCTTTTGCTGTTACTTAGATAATTATTTTTTTTATTGTCTAGCTGTAAGTGGTGACACCACCGCACCTGTGGGTATATTTATATATTCTATAGTGCATGCATATTGATTTAGAATGTTATATTGTTGATCTACACATTCTTTTTGCAATTACTTATATAATCTATTTTTAATTGTCTAATTATAGGTGGTGCGTCCACATCTGACGCAGGGGCCACTCCTGCCACTTTCGTACCCTCCGCTCAGTTTGTAGGTTAGTATGAATAAATATAAAATATTTATTCATTTTACATATCCTCTAAAGAATAAATATGAACTTCAAGGAAATTTAGCGTCAATGTTTATTTTCTAGTTGGAGTGGATGCGTCTGCATCCGGGACACCAGCTGTTCCTCACCGGAGGAACTATCGTCCCGCTCGTGCTGCTGCCCGGACCCAGTCTCGTGCTTTAGTCACCGGAGGTATATATCACACTTCAATTTTTGTTTAACCTTAATTTCTTAATACAACTTTGTCTTAATATTAATTGTCTTGATATTTCTTGCAGACGCAGGGCCTCCCCATCCCCAGAGGGGGACTCGAGGCCCGAATCAGTCCTACAGGCTGAGGCTTGACAGAGTTAGGGGGAGGCAGAATTCCCCCTCTTTTTTACCCCTGATTATCACTATACCGGCGATCATGCCGAGATGTTCGGCCGGTATATGGGGATGAAAGCCGGCTCGTGAAGAACTATCCACTTCACGTTGAGTGGGGCGACCAGCACCGGCGCTCATTCGCCCTCTTTTTTGATCAGGCTCGGGTATTAATATATATTTTCATTTGATTTATCCAATATATTTATTATTAACACTTGCAATTTAATAACAATGTTTTTTTATTTTCAGTTGGATTACGATTTTCAGCCTGTACCCGACCCTGATCACCCTGGGAGGGTGCTCGATCTTCATGCTCTGTACAATGGCCTGATGAAGAACATGCAGACCAAGGTCCGATACAACAAGAATGAGCTGAAGGCCGATTGCTACTCCCTGTGGATAGCGACCCCCGAGGCAGAGAGAGCGGCCATCATATCTACTCCGGCCTTTGCGAAAGTCGACATAGAGACATGGCCTCTATTGTGCGAATATTTCGACTCTCAGCGCAAACAGGTATGTATTTTAAACGTAATTCATTATTTAGTATATAATTTATTTTTTGTGTTCCTTAATTAGAAAACTAAATGTGAATGTGTTGTGCAGAAACATGCCGCTCAAAATATAAAGAATAGGAAGTCGGCGAAGAGAGGTCACCCCACTTATACAGGTGGCTCGAGGAATGTTACTCGTGCCATGGAGTTATCGGTAAATTACAATAGACCGGCCTTTGTGATATAATACAATATTAAGAGTTATTTTCTAATATATCTAATATTAAGAGTTATTTTCTAATATTGCAGAGAGCTCAGACCCTGGCGCAAGGTGGTACACCGAGCGTGCTGTCCGCATATCTTGCTATCTACGGCACCTCGACAGATCCCACCACGGGCGAGCTTCGATACCCTGACGTCGCTATCCAGGAGTATTGCGTAAGTGTTAATATTTATTCAACCCCTATTTGAAATTTTAGTTTTGAAAGGTTCAAATTTAAATGATATACTTATATTTTACTGGTTAATATGGGTGTAGGAGCGGGTGGTTGAGCAGGACGAGGCATCGGGGATCGATTTTACCGGACAGAATGATCCGATGCTGCTGACCCCAGTCCTGGACGCCGCACACGGAGGGCACCACGGAGGTTGGGAGAGAGGCCGGGGACTGGACCCTAGCAGGGCCCATATGAGGTTGGACTCCACCCCGGCGGTTACTTCCCGCATCTCCAGTGAGCGACGTTTCCAGCAGGAACTGGAGAGCTTGAAGGCCACCGTTCAGGAGTTGAAGGAGATGTTGGTATGTATACTACTTAATAGTAAAATATTATGTCATATTATAGATAGCAACATATCCAATATTAGTACGTAGCCTGAGCTTATTTGGTTGTAGACTTAGCTTTGATTAATCTTACATACATATCTAATTAAAATAAACTACGGTTTTCCAAATTAGATATCCAAACGAGGCCTAAGTCCCTAAGTATACATAGATTGGGGTTTCGAAATAACTTGATAATGATACGAATTCGAATAATACACAGTTCTTACTCGCTTATTACACACGTAGGTCCAGACGCGACAGGGTACATCGGCCGAGCCTCCACATGCATCTCCTTCGACTGCGGCTCCGCAAGCTACTACATCGGCTGCGGTTCCGCAGACAGCTTCTATAGCTCCACTGCCTGCTCAGACTCCCGCAGCCGCGGCTCCGCAAGCCACTACCTCGACGGCGGCTGTGCAGACCACTCCTACAGCTCCACAGCCCGCTCAGACTCCCGCATGCTCCGCATTGCATGATTTATTGACTCAGGATATATCCGAGGAGTAGGCGCGCCCGATTATGGCGTTTATCAGAGGTGGAGCTGGACCGAGCTAGGGTAGCTTTTTGATTCTTATATTTTAAACATGTATTTATTTATATGATACATATTATACTACATTTTGGACGATATTGATATTGGTGGTGTTTGCGTGTTTATATTGATATCATATTCTGCTTGTTGATTTCTTTTGTATAGTATGAGTGAGATGTGATTACGAATACTGCGATATATGTTCTGCGTGATGATTAATTTTATATATGATGTATATATTATTGTGCATAGGGCGAGAAAAAAAATAGGCAGCCCCTTCTTAAGAAAAAACCCTGATAATATGTACTTACGGATTAATCCGTAGGTCCCAACATTACTCCTACGGATTAATCCGTAGGGCCCAACAATATACCTACAGATTTATCCGTAGGGGCAAAATATCAGGATACCTGATATTTTGCCCTTATGATCTCAGTATTAGAGGTTACGCTTGCCCCTACAGATATATCCGTAGGGGCAAATAAATGCCCTTACACAGGTATCCGTAGGGAGAAAATATCAGGATACCTGATATTTTGTCCCTACAGATATATACCTACGCACTTATCCATAGGGGCAACTATTTGGCCCTACGGATAAGTCCGTAAGGGCACCCAATTTATTTTATAAAATAATAAATTAAATAAATTTTTATCTCTACAGCTTAATCCGTAGGGACAACTGGACCTACACATTACTTCGTAGGGGCAAGTTTTTGACCGTAGGGGCATGTTCAAGGCTGCGACTTGCACCCACGACGTTTGCACCTACAGGGTATTTTCTTGCCCCTACGGCTATATCCGTAGGGGCAGTGGTTTGCTCCTACGGATAAATTCGTAGGGATAATCCTTATTTGTAGTAGTGTGACAGTAAAATGAAGAAAATTAAGAAACTTTTTGCAAAAATGAAGTTTTAATTATTGACAACTTAATGGTTTTGGGGGTAAAATTTGAACAACTAAATGGTTTTGAGGGTGAAATTTGGAAATACTAATTTTTAAGGGTGAAATTTGGACAACTTAATAGTTTTGAGGTGAAATTTGGAAATACTAGATTTTTGGGATGAAATTCGGACAACTCAATACTTTTAGGGGTGAAATTTGAAAATACTAGATTTTGGGGGTGGTATTTGGAAATATTAAAATTTTGGGACAAGATATAAAAAAACCCTTTCCAAAAATGATATTTAAGTACCAGATTTTTGGTACATTGATTGATTGTAATATCCAGTTTCCTTTGTAAAATTTTCTTATTTTTGCATAAATTTCCATGACAATTTTCTCCAATTTTACCTATATATCTTTTCCCGATTACTTTTTAGTTATTCCCCAACTCTCTCTCTCTTTCTATTTTCTTTTTTTAACTTAAACCTCAAATCCCAAGCCAAGCCTTCAAGCCCAAAACCCTTAACCCCTGGCCCGACTCCCTTCTCCTTTCCTCTTCCCTTCTCCTTTCTTCTTCTTTCCTTTCTCTTTCTTTCTTTCCACGCATCCAAAAAACCAATGGCTGCGTGCCCACTTCCCTTGAAACCCGCTTCTTGCCCACGACCTGCTCTCCTCAACGACCTCCGAGATCTGCTCGTCGACTCGCTCGAGATCCTCATCTCTCCAACATCTTTCTCTCCGTCTCTCTCTCTCTCACACTCCCTCACACTCTCTCCTCCTCTTTCTCTCACTTACGAACCACCACAACCGCCTACACCGCCGCCGTTCACCACCACCCTCCTCGTCTCACCTCCGCAACCTCGTCACCTCCACCAACTCAAACCCGAACACCCCTCCCTACACTAACACCACCTCCCGAGCCTTCACTTCATCACCACCACCGCTTGCTGCCACTGCCGACCTCTTCTCCTCCTTTCGCCGCCTACAAGCCCACCGACATCGCCATCAATGTTGACGAGGCAAGGGCCTTCACCACCGTCCGCCCACATCTCCAACCAAGCTTCACCAAACCCACACCCATTATTCACAACCGCCGTCAGCTTCCATCACCGGAGCTATCAACCACTAGCGACCCCAGCGCACCTCCGACCTCCGCCACGAGCTTCCTGACCTCGCCTCAGCCTCCTTCAGCCCAACCCTCGCTGTGCTAAGGCCAAGCTCGAGCCATAACCAGAACCCTAGCCGAGCCCAAACTTGTTGCCGTTGCCGTGCCGTGGCTGTAGACTGCTGCCGTGTCGCCTTCGTCTCCAGGCAAAAGAAAACTCATCTCTTGTTGCTCATGCTATTATAATATCTAGGTTAAATGATAATGTTAAATGATTATATGTGTGTGTGTGTGCGCGCAAAAATAGATATATCGACATAGCGTTATGTTACAATCGAATACTTAGAATTTGAGCCATCCTATTGATTGTAGTGAATCGAACCCAACTCGGTTGGTTATCCCGTATTGATGTCATAAGAATTAATTATCGCTTTTTTGGTTAAAGAAATATTGTGTTTCGATCGATTACCGAACACTACCCTAAGTGTTTTATGTGAACTATAAATGATAACTAAATCAAATATGAAGGAACTCATGATATTTGGACCCTAATACTGTTAACAAACCCCATATAGAAATTTGGTGTCAAATCAATATCGTCTCCACACATAAAGTGACACCCCCATTTAGTTTCGTCAAATCTGAAATTCCTCGCACAAGTAGCTTATGAAAATCATAGTAAATTAGATACATACCGGAATGTTGTGTTTCAGGTCCTGTATCGAAGATGACTCGATAACCTAGAACCTTATGTGTTTTATATTTTACTACTGCTATAACATGATGACGAAAACTAAATGGAAATACGGCTCTGGACTGTAGTCCAGAGCAGTATTTCATGTTGACACCTAAATTTAAATGCTTGTGTAACACTGTATGAAAACAAAAATATGTGTAATCATATATCGTTGAGAATATACTTATATTAGCTAATTATAGGTGGTGGTTTCGTTCAATTTGATTACTGTGCCTATTTTAAATGTATTTTAAACCGTCGGTGTGTACTGCAGTTTTCTGCAGAGACAGATTGTATACCTTAACCATAAACAATGCATATCTCCCTACATACAGTGGATATTATCAATCTGTCTGGTAAGTTGGAAATATAACAGATAAATATAAATATTATCTAATTGTAGCGTTGCCTAATTATGATCCTAACAGGGAGTAAAATGTGTTACAAAACAGACTTTCAGTTCAGGAATTGGATTTCCAGTAATGAACACTTAAAATCGAATGACTGTAATTCGCAAACCTTAAACCCGATTGACCTGAAACCAATTTTGTTGGATTTCTGTATAAGTTTACTTTCTACCCCTTTGTATTATTTTACCTAATTACAATCGTATGATTTAATATGTTTTTCTGAACTCATAATGCTCGTTGTGATTTGTATTGTACATGACTTGATTAGTGGCATGATTCACATACTTATACGACCGTGACACCATTAGTGATGGCGAACGCTTTTATTGATTCTTAGCGATTATTGCATTATCGAACGTGAATGGTATCAGATTAGTTGTGTCATGTACGCCAGTGATAAATGAATGATTTGTGAAAGTGAACAGTGCAGTGAAAAGCAAATAAAACAGTGTTATTGATGCGTACATGTACACAACTAGCTACATACATATAGTTATTGAAACCTGGGGAAAAGGGGAAAATCGAAGTGGTATGGAACCTGCATTTAGCGAGGTTAGCGATTTAGAGGATGATCATTCGAATATCGACTCTTATATATATTTAGGTTATGGACTTAGTGGTCCGGCTGATAGGGTTATGTCCTGGGCAACAGCGGGCCGTAGTCTCGGGCACGCACGAGACCCTCATTAAATATGGTCACTCTTTTCCATAGTTCGATATCAAATTGAACTAGAGACCATTAAGAACATAAATCATATACTGCATTGACTATTGATACATTGATTACTTGCATTCACTGTCTCAACTGTTATTACCATCCATTTCATATTTTATTATATTGCTATTATATATTTGCTATTGCCTCGCCCTGACGACCTGAGTATGTGTAACGACTTTGAAATCCCTGTACAAAAAAAATTACTTGTTTATTGTATAGAAAGGGTATTTCAGCCTGCTGTACAGTTATAGATTATTTCTGTTCAATAAAAGTAAGAAACAATTTGTAGCTCACCGGTAAAGGCTCTACACTGCTGTGATATAGTCTGTGTGTTCGAATCCCATCAGACCCAATTATTAAAGATTTTTCTTTTTAATTTTTCGGAAGCCCAAGAGTTGCATGTGCAATTCACGGAGAAACGAAAAGTTTCAGAAAAATCAAACATGCACAAAGAGGAGTAAACACCAAACTTGACATGTGTCATGAATCTTGAGACAAGACCTCAAGATCTGACCGCCCGTTTTCAAGATTTGGCCGGCGCCGACGGTTGCGATGTGCCCAATTGCTTCCGTGCTTTGCACACTAGTCCCTTCCACTCTCCTCTGTTAGTGTATATGCCCCAGAGGCCATTACTGTATCATACTAGTTTGTATATTACTTGATGGAAGCTTGGGATATTCACAGTTGTATAGACAATCTTGCTCAAAATGGTAGTATGCTACTTGGTTTGTCTCTACTTCAATATGTGCATGTGTTTCTTTTTAGCATATCGCTTATACATATTAGTAGAGTCCTTAGGATCTTTGCTTGATTACTAGCGTTGTGATGGCAGTCACACTTGTTAGGGCTGGGAATCTATAAGCACATCCTTATACAGGTCCCTAGTCGTAGGACTATCGAGACAGGGCATCGATACTCCGGAGTAGACTAGCGTATGCGCTTCTCATCCCAGCAGGGGAGATGATCTGTCCCACAGCCATCAGTATGTCGTACTTGAGATAGTATGCGGGTGCTCGTTAGGTTATGAGTACACTGGACAGGACTTGTCGGGAACTGTTGGTTGGTATTATACCTATCGTCAGTTATCAGTTCCCAGATGACATGAGTACAGCTTAGTCCGCTAACTTGACACTGTCACTTCGCCTCGAGTGTGTTCCCACTGTACTTTGATTACTACCCTACCACGGCTCAAAGGAGTCGTGCAAACAGGTAGTAGTTGGGTGCAGTCCCGAAGCACTTGGAGGCAGTGACGGTTAGACATGATTCGTCTCTCCCGGTATTGGGGGTTGATATCACGCTGTGTCTAGGAGAGCCATTACACACAGTTGTCCCTGGCCAGGGCAAGCGAGATATACTGGTAGGTTTCCAGTGTTATCTCAGGGTGTTCTGGGCTACACTCCGACATGACTTGTACCGCTATTAGGGGACTGATGTTTATCACCCCCTAGGCCCGCCATGCGATATTCTCAGACGAACGGACCGGACTGTACGGAGATTGTCACATACAGGCTCAGTAGGAGTTCGGATGGGTTTACCTCATCGGCCTTCTTATCGACATCTACCTGGGGACCGTTACGTACAGCTAGTGCCGCTTGCGGTCTGTGGTTAAACCCACTGCCAGCGTAGTGTCGAGTCTTTAGAGTCCCACATAGAGAGTTACCCTGCACTGAGCAAAACGTGTAGAGGCCGTATGGTTTTACGGCAGGGCTACGATCACTTACGTACACTTGTGTGCGTATGCTGTTCGGGTAGGCAATACTAGTGGGCTTTGGTTTAAGCCGGATCCTAGTATTGCACGGATGGATTTGTTTTGTCTTCTGTTCATTCGCATTCTACGGAATGCGGATGCGGGTGTGTATGCACAGTTTTGAGGAGCGAAGAAGGAGGAGGTGCATCATTAGGGTTCGACAGTTGATTCGACCAAAACCGTTATGTGGCATGCTCATTAGGGTTTTGACAGTTGATTCAGTCAAAACCATTTTGAGGCGGACTCATTAGGGTTTCGGCAGTTCGTTCGGTCAAAACCATTATGAGCCGGGGACATAATTTACTAATTTTTTTAGTGATAATTATGTTATGGCTAATTGCTTTGACCATTTGACCATACTTGACTTTGTTGACTGTTTGACCAAAGTTGACTTGGACCTTCATGAGAGGTCTAGAGTATTCTTTGGTTTTTATTTTATTTTTGGATATGAAAATGGTCAAGTCAATTGTTGCCATCAACTTTATCTTGAAAAGATTAGTCATGATGATGTTGGTGTATTATTGTAACCATGGTTCTTTTCTTTTGGTTCATAATTCATTTCTCGTTCTCTCTCTTAGAAAATGAAATGAGAAAGCTCCATGGTTGCTAGCTCTACTTCATCCTCTTGATTCTTCGTTTGATCTCATGTGTTGAGAGAAAAAGGATCATAGTTGACAAAAACATCAATTTACTACTTCTACACAACCTAGGACGTCAAGACTAGCGATCTTGTTGCCCTAGTTGCCTCGGCTCGAGGTGGAGCTCGGCGCACAACTCTCGGGTGGATCGTCTTCGACTCAAGGACGCCACGGACGTGATCAAGATCCGGATCGATCCTCGGAGCTTGGATGGACGAGCAGGACAGCGGAGAGAAGACCCGAATGACCGGTATCATGAGGTATAATCTCTATGGCATAGTAGATAGTAGTTTGCTAGTTTGTCGTTTAGCAAAGATCTTTATTTTAGTCCATGTTACCTTCGCGCCAAAAATCATTTTTTACCGTTTCCGCCTCCCCGTAAGAACCGGGGTGAGCAACGCGGACTTACAGTGGTATCAGAGCCTAGCTAAACACAAACTAGCATGTTAGCAAAGTATTTAGAATTTCGATCGGAAAAAAATCGCAAAACACGTCCGGAAAAATCAACTTTCTGTCGATTTTTTATACTGCTCTAAAAATTATATGACATACATGAAAAATCGGCTCAGGGTTTTCTAAAAACACCCACCAAAAACGATCCATTGACTCGGTCAAAGCGCCGCGGATCCGCGGCAAGAACAAGCTTCTTGCTGCGGATCCGCGGCCGAGTTGACTCGGCCGTGGACCGTTTTTGGTGCAGTGTACTTAGTTGTATGTTTTGGGATTTTTAGTATATTTTGTTTCTGCCCAGAATTTCCAGAAAACAAATTTGTGTTTGGGGTGGTTACAAATCCGTATTTTGATTGAAATTCCGTGGACTTTGGCTAATGCATTTTATCTATGATGTGATATATGTATTGAACGTCTGCTAATCGCTATACGTCGATTAGTGGGGGTTATACATATGTGTGATCTGTAATGTTGATGGTTTGTGTATATGAACTCGTTGGATTGTCGCGGATGAATAGCCGGGGGTTGTGAGATGAGAGTTTTCTTTATCTTTCAATTCATGTAAAATTTGTAATTGATGTAATATTATTTTATGGCCGCACATCCGGGATGAGGTTGTAGCCGCCATTGTATAATTTCTTTTACTGTTTTTGCTCCTAGGATAGACCCAAGGTGGGGTGCACAAACTACCGGGTATCTCGAAGTACCGATTGGCCTACTCACGTTGTTGAAGGAGGTTGCTTCGCTTCGGGTACGTGGCGGGTAGTTTGCCGCACCCGTAGGGGTCTTGGGTGGGGTATTGGCTATTCATCGCGACTGTGTAATCCGTCTTTCGTTGCACGCTTGAACGAAACGCGGATTCCTAGTATATCCAAAGTGTTCATCTGTGATCTGGAATGGCTATCATTGCATCTGACGAATGTATATATCTATATATGATATTTATTTAGGCGTTGCTTATGTTTTGCATCCGCGCTAGTCCAGCCCCCGCTCTGTCGTTAGTTAAGTAACCTAACGGGTAATGACGGGGCCCCGTGGCGAATGCAGATGGCATAAGTGTACGTCATATTTTTGTTGTTTTCTGTAATGGTAGGATTAAATGATGGGACACATTAAATTAATGCAAGAAAATAAACCAAAGTAAAGTCGTTGGAACACTTTCAAAACCACTCGGTTCTTTTCAAAAACCAACTTTTAAACGCAGAGCTTGAACCACTCCTTTTAAAAGCTATCTCGTTCCTTCGATGATATCAAGTTCACTACGTTCACGGTTTCGCCAAAACCATTCGTAGCCCTCCGTCATTTCAGTTAAATATTCAGTAGTATTCAAGCTATATATTTTGACCTTCGCCAAGGCATAGTGATTGGTAGCTGCTGAATATTTATCTGTAGCATAGATAGATGAGTTGGTTTGGGACAGTCGTACTACTATTTTGGCCTTTGTCAAGGGTATGTACGGGTGGGTTCAAATTAACCTGGATAATGATGGATAGAACTTGACATGTGACTTATGATATGTTGGCCTTCGTCAAGGTCATAAGAGCATGGGGCAAAAATCCACATCGGGAGTTTCTAAAGAAACTGAAACTTGCTAGTGCTGCATACCATTTAGAGTGTGATGATTCTGGTAAGATTCCTTCAGTTTTATCACACGATAATATTTGGATCCCGATCTACTCCTCGGGAACTTTTCTCACTTAACGATCAATGCTATAAACCAAGTAGGTATCTAGAAAGGTGTTAGCGCGGCTACGCCCCCAGGGAAAAGAGGTTCTTAAATTAAGGAACTTCGCGAAAGCGTTGGAAAACCTCCCTTAAAGTACCGACACTGGCCTGGCTGAACGGTTAAGCAAGTATTGTACGGTGAGATTGATCCCGACTAATTCTTCATTTGTGGTTTGAGGAGGGATTCGAGAGACAGTGGGAGCCATCCTGTTTAGATAAATTAAAAACCAATCTAAACTTGCAAGAGTATCATGCTGAGTGTTTTCTTTTCTCTCTTTTAATTGCAGCGACCCAGTGACTACACATAGGTTACATCTAGATAATAAAATGACTGAATCTGACTGTTATGACTGGCAAAGGTCTGTCCAGATGTCCATTGCCCATGACAAGCTGGGACACCTCTTAACTAATCCAACCTCTGCCGTCTCAGGACCAGTTTCCCCTGTCACGGATATTGATATCCGTAAGACATCGGAAAAGGACTGTGCGAAAGCCAAGTGCCTCGTGTTAGCCTCAGTTGATGGTGCATACCAGTGGCATCACGAGAAGATGGACTTAGTTTCTATCTTCCTCCATAACAAAGATTCATATGGAGAGCAATCTCGTATCGCAAGATATGAGACCTCAAACGAATTGCTTCAAGTGAGGTTGGCTATCGGGTCATCTATAGGGGGCAACGTCCTTACAGAGACCAGCTATTTTGAGCTCATGGACCTGAAGACCACGTTGAAGAACAGGTCATGTGCTGACTTGATTCTACAGTCTCTACCTTCTACCCTGAAGGAAACCAGGGAAGTAGAAGAAAAGGGAAGGGCAGAAGTTTCGGGACTGGATGTAGTAAAAGAGGGACGTTCCTATTGTTATGGGAATGAACATTGGCAGAAGGATTGCAGGGCTAGCAAAGCCAGTAGCCAGGATTCGAAGCATGTTGTGGCTTCGGTTTCGGGTGTGTTTGTGATAGAGAACTGTATGTCGGTTAACCCTGCTTCCTGGGTATTGGATACCGGATCAGGATCTTACATCTGTAATTCGTTACAGGCTCTAAGAAACCGTAGGGTTATCAAGATAGGTGATATGACTCTCAGGGTTGCTAACGGAATGAGCATGAACGCTGAATCCGTAGGGGAATATCATCTTAGACTGACAACTGGGCAGATATTGATTCTGCGTAACTGTTTTTATGTACCAGGTGCGATTTGTAATATCATATCTGTATCCTTACTTTCTAAGGAAGGAAATGATTTTATTTTTGTAAGCGATGTGGTCTACATCCACCTGAATCAAAATCTGATTGGGTCAGGTACATTAGAAAACGGAATATACGTATTGAATCAAGCTCAGATTTTCAGTGTCCAAAACACACTTAAAAGAAAGTCTCCGGAAATAAATCAGGCTTTCTTATGATATTGTAGACTGGGTCACATTAATGAGACACGGTTAACAAAGTTACATAAAGAGGGATACTTGGATCCGTTTGAGTATCAGTCTTATGCCACCTCATAGGAAAGATGACAAAGACTTCGTTCACTGGACACGGAGAAAGAGCAAGCGAGCTCTTGGGACTCATACACAGTGACGTGTGTGGTCCAATGTCTACACATGCGCGAAGTGGTTATTCATACTTCATTACTTTCACAGATGATTTCTCTAGGTATGGACATGTCTTCTTGATGAAGCATAAATCCGAGGCCTTTGAGAAATTTCGGGAATACAAGAATGAAGTTGAAAAACAAACAAGCAAAAGTATCAAGACACTGAGATCTGATCAAGGTGGTGAATACTTGAGTGCCGAGTTTCTGGACTACTTAAAAGAGAATGGAATTCTCTCTCAGCTTACTCCTCCATACACACCACAGCACAACGGTGTATTGGAAAAGCGGAATCGAACCCTATTGGATGTGGTTCGTTCCATGATGAGTAAGGCTGAGTTACCGCGATCCTTCTGGGGTTATGCACTAGAATCAGCTGCATATCTTTTGAACAAGGTTCCCTCCAAGACTGTGCCTACCACACCATATCAGATGTAGTGTGGGAAGAAACCCCATCTTCAATATCTAAAGATATGGGGATGTCCAGCTTTTGTTAAAAAGCAGCATGCGGACAAACTCGATGCACGCTCAGTACTGTGTAAGTTTATAGGATACCCAAAGAACTCCAGGGGATATCTTTTCTATTACGCAGAGGAACAAAAGGTTTTTGTTTCTCGTCATGCCCACTTTCTGGAATATCAGTTTTAGAAAAAGGAGCAAGTGGGAGCGTAGTAGAACTGGAAGAAATTCCAGAACCACAAGCTATTACTGAAAGCTTGGAAGAACTAGAAGGTTCAGGAGAACCGGACATCCCAGCGCCACTCCGCAGGAGTAGTAGGCAGTCTCATCCGCCCGAGAGATACTACGGTTTTCTCATAGACGGGGATATAGAGGATTGCACTATTGATTATGGTGAGCCTACTAGCTTCCAGCAAGCCATTCAGAGCGATGACTCGGTAAAATGGCTGGATACAATGCGGACCGAGATGGAGTCCATGTACACCAACAAAGTTTGGACTTTGGACTTTGCTCCAGAAGGGGTAAAACCCGTAGGCTGCAAATGGATCTTCAGAAAGAAGATTGGTGTAGATGGGCAGGTTGAAACCTATAAAGCTAGACTTGTTGCAAAGGGTTTTCGTCAAAGACCTGGTTTGGACTATGACGAGACCTTTTCTCCAGTGGCTATGCTCAAATCCATTCGGATCCTTCTTGCCATTGCTGCTTTCCACGATTATGAAATCTGGCAGATGGACGTAAAGACGGCTTTCCTAAATGGAAATTTAGAAGAGTGCATCTATATGGATCAGCCAGAGGGATTCATTCAGAGTGGGAGCAGCGGTAAAGTGTGCAAGTTGCTCAAGTCCATCTATGGACTGAAGCAGGCATCGCGGAGTTGGAACATCTGCTTTGATGATACTGTCAAGAAATTCGACTTTATCAAAAACCCAGATGAACCATGCATTTACAGTAAGATTATAGGGAGAACTGTGGTATTCCTCGTCTTGTACGTGGATGACATTCTCCTAATAGGAAATGATATTCCTATGCTACAGTCAGTCAAAGGATTCTTGTCACAGAGGTTCTCCATGAAGGACCTGGACGATGCCAACTATATTCTGGGGATCCAGATCTATCGTGATAGATCTAAGAGGATGTTGGGACTTTCACAGTCCAGGTACATCGACACCATACTGAAAAGATTCAGTATGGAAGATTCCAAGCGCGGTAATTTACCGGCTCGTCACGGGATCATCTTCTCCAAAGAGATGTCTCCCAAGGCTGATTTGGAAAGGGATCGCATGTCTATTATACCCTACGCTTCTACGGTTGGCTCTATAATGTATGCAATGTTATGTACCAGACCAGATGTAGCATACGCATTGAGCGTTGTAAGCCGGTATCAGTCGGACCAAGGGGAGAAACACTGGACAGCAGTAAAGAACATTCTTAAGTACCTGAGAAGGACTAAGGAGATGTTCTTGGTGTATGGCAGAAAAGATCTCCAGATCGAGGCCTTTGCTGACTCCAGCTTCCAGAGTGACAAGGATAACTCCAAGTCCATGTCGAGTTATGTCTTTACCCTCAATGGAGTGGCGGTTTGCTAGAAGAGTTCCAAGCAGGAAACCGTTGCTGACTCAACTATGGAAGCGGAGTATATAGCTGCTTGCGATGCCGCAAAGGAAGCTGTCTGGATGAAGAAGTTCCTCACGAAGCTTCAGGTGGTTCCAACTGTTGTTGATCCAATACCGCTGTATTGTGATAACAACGGCGCTATAGCTTTAGCGAAGGAACCCAGGTCCCATCAGAAGTCTAGGCACATTTTGAGGCGGTACCACCTGATCAAGGAGATCGTAGATCGCCGAGAGATCGAGGTGAAGAGAGTAAATTCGGAGAATAATACTGCAGATCCACTCATGAAGGCCCTACCCCAGACTCAGTTCGAGCGGCTGATCGAGATGATAGGTCTTCGATACGCCAGTACATGGCCTTAGTGTAAGTGGGAGATTGTTAGTGTATATGCCCTAGAGGCCATTACTGTATCATACTAGTTTGTATATTACTTAATGGAAGCTTGGGATATTCACAGTTGTATAGACAATCTTGCTCAAAATGGTAGTATGCTACTTGGTTTGTCTCTACTTCAATATGTGCATGTGTTTCTTTTTAGCATATCGCTTATACATATTAGTAGAGCCCTTAGGATCTTTGCTTGATTACCAGCGTTGTGATAGCAGTCACACTTATGGGGGCTGGGTAATCTATAAGCACATCCTTATACAGGTCCCTAGTCATAGGACTATCGGTACAGGGCATCGATACTTAGGAGTAGACTAGCGTATGCGCTTCTCATCCCAGCAGGGGAGATAGTCTGTCCCACAGCCATCAGTACGTCGTACTTGAGATAGTATGCGGGTGCTCGTTAGGTTACGAGTACACTGGACAGGACTCGTCGGGAACTGTTGGTTGGTATTATACCTATCGTCAGTTATCAGTTCCCAGGTGACATGAGTACAGCTTAGTCCGCTAACTTGACACTGTCACTTCGCCTTGAGTGTGTTCCCACTGTACTTTGATTACTACCCTACCACGGCTAAAAGGAGTCGTGCAAACAGGTAGTAGTTGGGTGCAGTCCCGAAGCACTTGGAGGCAGTGACGATTAGACAGGATTCGTCTCTCCCGGTATTGGGGGTTGATATCGCGCTGTGTCTAGGAGAGCCATTACACACAGTCGTCCCTGGCCAGGGCAAGCGAGATATACTGGTAGGTTTCCAGTGTTATCTCAGGGTGTTCTGGGCTACACTCCGACACGACTTGTACCGCTATTAGGGGACTGATGTTTACCACCCCCTAGGCCCGCCATGCGATATTCTCAGACGAACGGACCGGACTGTACAGAGATTGTCATATACAGGCTTAGTAGGAGTTCAGATGGGTTTACCTCATCGGCCTTCTTATCTACATCTACCTGGGGACCGTTACGTACAGCTAGTGCCGCTTGCGGTCTGTGGTTAAACCTACTGCCAGCGTAGTGTCGAGTCTTTAGAGTCCCACACAGAGAGTTTCCCTGCACTGAGCGAAACGTGTAGAGGCCGTATGGTTTTACAGCAGGGCTACGATCACTTACGTACACTTGTGTGCGTATGCTGTTCGGGCAGGCAATACTAGTGGGCTTTGGTTTAAGCCGGATCCTAGTATTGCACGGATGTATTTGTTTTGTCTTCTGTGCATTCGCATTCTACGGAATGCGGATGCGGGTGTGTATGCACAGTTTTGTGGAGCGAAGAAGGAGGAGGTGCCTCATTAGGGTTTTGATAGTTGATTCGGCCAAAATCGTTATGTGGCAGGCTCATTAGGGTTTTGACAGTTGATTCGGTCAAAACCATTTTGAGGCAGACTCATTAGAGTTTTGGCAGTTCGTTCGGTCAAAACCATTATGAACCAGGGACATTATTTACTAATCTTTTTAGTGATAATTATGTTATGGCTAATTGCTTTGACCATTTGACCATACTTGACTTTGTTGATCGTTTGACCAAAGTTGACTTTGACCTTCATGAGAGGTCTAGAGTATTCTTTGGTTTTCATTTTATTTTTTGATATGAAAATGGTCAAGTCAATTGTTGCCATCAACTTTATCTTGAAACGATTAGTCATGATGATGTTGGTGTATTATTGTAACCATGGTTCTTTTCTTTTGGTTCATAATTCATTTCTCATTCTCTCTCTTAGAAAATAAAATGAGAAAGCTCCATGGTTGCTAGCTCTTCTTCCTCCTCTTGATTCTTCCTTTGATCTCATGTGTTGAGAGAAAAAGGATCCTAGTTGAAAAAACATCCATCTACTACTTCTACACAACCTAGGACATCAAGACTAGCGATCTTGTTGCCCCAGTTGCCTTGGCTCGCGGTGGAGCTCGGCGCACAACTCTCGGGTGGATCGTCTTCGATTCAAGGAGGCCGCGGACGTGATCAAGATCCGGATCGATCCTCGGAGCTTGGATGGACGAGAAGGACAGCGGAGAGAAGACCCGAAGGACCGGTATCGTGAGGTATAATCTCTATGGCATAGTAGATAGAACCTCAAGTAGTTTGCTAGTTTGTCATTTAGTAAAGATCCTTTTTTAGTCCATGTTGCCTTTGCGCCAAAAATCGTTTTTTACCGTTTCCGCCTCCCCGTAAGAACCGGGGTGAGCAACGTGGACTTACATTCTCAACTCCCCTGCACTGTTTGATTTCCCTGCAATTAAACAGTGACCCTTCAATTCATCATTTAACACCATTTTAATTCTTTTAATCCAAATTTTTAATTCTCAAACCCTAATTCTTCACTATAAATGCCACCCCATGCCCTAGCTACCCTTTATTCTGAAAATTTCTATCTAAATTCTCTTAAAAGTTCCTAAGTGCAAGTGGAGTCAAGTGGAGTTAGCAACCAAGCTCATTTTGTCGAAGATCGAAGTCGTTTCCGGAGCTATCGCGACTCCACGGAGCCCCCTCTCTTTTCATTACTCCTTTATCTAAGTTATAAAACCGTAAGCCCTCTTATCTTTTCTTCTTTTCATCTCAAAACAACTTCTACAAACATATCGGTAAAGTGGAGTTATCTCCGATATCTATGATTTTAACCTTTGTACTCCCATCTTTAAAGAAAAATAGGTCAAACTAATTTTCTCACACTATTTATAACTTTGTTTACAATCATTTAGTTTTGAATTTAACCAAAATTTTCATGTGAAACCATCATATAATGTGCTTTTCATTAAAATACCATGAACTTTAGTATAACCCGCATTTCAATAATTGTTAAAAATACCTTTAAGAAAACTTCACGAGATAATGACCTACCCCACATGCACACTATGATTGCATAGCACGATGTTCTAAACATATGAGTAATTTAAAGAATAGATTTTACATTAAAATACCACACCTTTCAAAATGGGTTTTTTAAATCGATATTTTAAATTCTTGGCAATTACACCTCTACTGAAGGGTTAGCCTAGCACCTCGTCAAGGGTTTGGTAGCATCACATATGCCATAATCAAAATTTTAAAGGTGCTAAGTTAACTCGACAAGAATCGAAACTAGAAGTTTTAGGGATTCATACAACTAAGCATCACATGCAAATGTAAAACTATCACTAAGAGTAGAGATTACAACCTTTGTAGATCTCCCTCGGTGACTCCTTGGCTCTATGAGAGTTTGGAACGGATTGCTGGAAGCCTTCCTTGTCCACGATGATCCATCCGAAGTCCCTTTGCCCAAAGCTCCTTGCCTTACTTGTTTCGCAAACGAAGTAGAGCAAACACCTTACACAAAACGGCTAGATGTGTGTAGTATAATGATGTGGTTTGTATTCAACAATTGAAACCCTTTCTTTTATCAACTTCACTCTAGAGAAAAATCAAGAGAGGAAGAAGAAGATAATGGTGGCTAAGCTTGAGTTTTCTATCATATCACATATGATAACTTGTTTTCACACCAATTTTTTTTCATGGTTGCTTCATATCACATATGAATCCTTTTATAGTGATGAGAAGGAATAATCATCATTATTCCATTCCCACTATAATTATGGGTGGAAATTCTTTTCATAAAGAATTAAGCATGGGTGGAAATTCTTTTCATTAAAGTTAAATAAAGTTTACCCACTAAAGAATAAAGGAGCATGAGTGGGTTTTCTTTACATTAACTTAAAATGACAAATATAAATAAAAGCTCCAATATAAGTCTTGCATTGCCATCATTCTTGTATCATCAACCATGATACTATGTATGTATGTATGTGTCCATGCACATCATCATGTGCATACATGCATGCATACAAAAGGATTTAATTAAAGAATTAATTTAAATGTAATTTGTTAAATCAACACTTGATTTAGCAAACCAGTCATATCACGTACGACCCGACAAATAGAAAATGCCCGATTAATATACGTTATCACATAACCGTATTTAATCGGGTCCCGCGCATATTTCATATGCACACCACATCTTTTTGCCTGAGCTAGGAAACTTCATTGTGGGACTCTAAGACTCGTCAATACGCCGGCAGTAGATGATGGTCATATCAAACATCTATAAGCCGCAAGAGGTCGGCTAAACGTAACGGCCACCCGGGTATTGAAAACGATCAGAAGAAAACCAGCGAAGCTGTAAAAACTCCCGTCGAGCCAACTGGCAACACTTACCGTACAGTCCGGTCTCTTCGTTAGATATGCTGCATATCGAGTCCAGGGATGGAATCGTCGACCCCAGTAACTCAATAAGTCATGCTGGTGTATGGCTCATAACAGATCGAGAAACTACTGATAACTCTTATCAGTAAATCTCAGCAGCCCTGGCCAGGGACTTCATGTTATAGCCAATCGAGCATAGCACAACATCAACCCCCAATACCGGGAGAGACGAAACCCCTCCTATCGCTCATTGCCTCCATGTGCCTCGAGACTGTACCCAAAGACCACCTGTTTGCACGACTCAGTAGAGCCGTGGTAGGGTGGAGATCAAAGTATAGTGGGAGGACATACAAGACTCTATGACGATCTCGGGTCTATAGACTAACCTGTACCAGTGTTCCCTGAGAACTGCTATCCGACGATAGATATAATACCACATAGGAGTTCTCGGCGAGTCCGTTCAGTGTACCCAGTCTCCACTGAGCACCCGCATACAGTCTTTGGTGTCTCCTCACCAGATGGATATGGGATCATCCATCGCCCATCATATGGGACAAGAATGGTATACGCTAGTCTACTCTAGAATATCGATGCCCTGTCTCGATACACCCTCGACTAGGAACAGTTCAAGGATATGCTTATAGACTACACGTGCCCCACTAGTATGATCCGCATCATATTCACAGTAGTCAAGCAAATATCCTTTGGGCTTTATCAACATGTGTAAATGATTAAATCTACATGTCCAGATAAAGTAAACCAGATAGCATACTATCATGTTGAGCAAGAAAGCCATCTATCTCCCTATATATATGTCCAAATTTCCACTATCCATATAATGGCCTTCAGGGCATACATATTACTAACAATCTCCCATTTGCACTAAGGCCAGTTATTGGCGTATCTTATACCCAACATTTCAAACAGTCGCTCATGCTGTGGCTGTGGAAGTGCCTTGGTGAATGGATCCGCTGTGTTATCCTTTGTATCTACTCTCTGAATCTCGATCTCCTGGCGATCTACTATCTTCCGGATCAGATGATATCGCCTTAGGATGTGTCTGGAATTCTGATGGGACCTTGGTTTTTTGGATAATGCTATAGCTCCATTATTATCACAATACAATGGTATTGGATCAACAATGGTTGGAACTACTCCTAGTTCCGCAATGAACTTCTTCATCCAGACGGCTTCCTTAGCAGCATCATTTGCAGCAATATACTCAGCTTCCATCATGGAGTCTGCAATGGTGTCCTGTTTGGAACTCTTCCAACTAACCGCTCCTCCATTGAGGGTAAATACAAACCCTGAGATTGATTTGTTGTCATCCTTGTCACTTTGGAAGCTGGAATCGGTAAAGGCCTCCATCTGGAGATCCCCATTACCATACACCAAGAACAATTCTTTAGTCCTTCGCAAGTACTTAAGAATGTTCTTCACTGCTATCCAATGTTTCTCCCCTGGGTTAGATTGATACCTGCTTACTACAGCCAGTGCATAAGCCACATCAAGGCGAGTACACAACATCGCATACATTATAGATTCTACGGCTGAAGCGTAGGGTATAATGCTCATGTGAGCTCTCTCTTCATCAGTCTTCGGATAGAAGTCCTTGGAGAGAGTGATTCCATGACTTTCAGGCAAGGCACCTCGCTTGGAATCTTCCATACTAAACCTCTTTAGAATGGTGTCTATGTACTTTGATTGGGACAGTCCCAATAACCTCTTGGATCTATCTCTATAGATCCTAATGCCCAAAATGCGCGAGGCATCACCCAGGTCCTTCATGGAGAACCTTTGTGATAAGAATAGTTTGACCGATTGTAGCATAGGAACATCATTTCCTATCAGGAGAATGTCGTCTACGTACAATACGAGGAATGTGACAGTACTCCCTACAATCTTCTTATAAATACATGGTTCATCTTCATTTCTGATAAAATCAAACTCTTTGATTGTATCATCAAAGCAGATGTTCCAGCTCCTTGAGGCCTGCTTTAATCCATAAATGGATTTAAGCAATCTACATGCTTTCCCGCTGCTCCCACTATCAATGAAACCCTCTGGCTGATCCATAAAAACACATTCTTCTAAATCACCATTTAGAAATGCAGTTTTCACGTCCATCTGCCATATTTCATAATCATAGTGAGCAGCAATAGCAAGTAGGATCCTAATGGATTTAAGCATTGCTACCGGAGAGAAAGTTTCATCATAGTCCAAGCCTGGTCTTTGACGAAAACCTTTCGCTACAAGCCTTGCTTTATAGGTCTCCACCTATCCATCTACACCAATCTTTCTCTTAAAGATCCATTTGCACCCAACGGGTTTTATCCCAGGAGGCGCAACGTCCAAAGGCCATACTTTGTTGGTGTACATTGACTCCATTTCGGATCTCATTGCTTCCAGCCATTTCACTGAGTCACCACTCGTGATTGCTTGCTGAAAACTAGTAGGGTCATCATCATCCATGATGCAATCTTCTCCATCACCATCTATGAGAAACCCATAGTATCTCTCCGGTGGGCGAGAAGTTCTACTAGACCTCCTGAGCGGCTGAGGTTCTTGAAGTTCTACTGCAACATCAGTTTCAACCAATTCTTCCTGAGTAATTTGTGTCTCTAGAACCTCTTCTAGTTCTACCACATTGCCATTAGTACTTTCCGTAAAGATCTCATTTTCCAAAAATGTGGCATGCTGAGCAACAAACACCTTTTGTTCCTCTTTGTGGTAGAATAGATATCCATACGAATGTTTTGGATACCCCACAAATTTACACATGAGCGATCGTGTCTCGAGTTTGTCTGGATTCTACTTTTTAACAAAAGCCGGACAACCCCAAATCCTAAACCTTTTAAGAGATGGTCTCTTTCCATTCCACATCTCATATGGAGTGGTAGACACGGTCTTGGTTGGAACCCTGTTCAATAGATACATTGTTGTCTCCAATGCATGTCCCCAAAAGGAAAGCGGTAACTCAGCATCACACATCATGGATCGTACCATATCCAATAGGGTACGATTCCTCCGTTCTGACACACCGTTGTGCTGTGGTGTGTAAGGAGGAGTGAGCTGAGAGAGAATCCCATTCTCTTTTAAGAAGTCTAGAAACTCTGTACTTAAATATTCTCCACCTCGATCCGATCGAAGTTTCTTGATGCTCAAGCCTGTTTGCTTCTCTACTTCAAGTTTATACTCCTTGAATTTCTCAAAGGCTTCGGATTTGTGCTTTATCAAAAACACGTGTCCGAATCTTGAGAAATCATCAGTAAAAGTTATGAAGTATGAAAAACCACCTCTTGCAGGTGTAGACATTGGTCCACATACATCACTATGTATGAGGCTTAAGAGTTCACCAGCTCTCTCTCCGTGTCCACTAAACGGAGTTTTGGTCATTTTACCTTTGATACAAGACTGGCAAATCGCATAAGATTTATATTCAAACGGATTTAAATATCCATCTTTATGTAGCTTGTTTAGTCTTGTTTCATTAATATGACCAAGTCTACAATGGCAAAGAAAAGGTTCATTTATATCTGAAAACTTTCTTTTACTAATATGTTGTATATTGAAAACTGTGTGTTGGTTCAGGACGTAAATACCGTTATTTAGTGTACCATACCCAATCAACTCTTGATTCAGGTTAATGTTCATAACATTATTTTGCAATATAAAATGATATCCTTCATTATCCAACAAAGAAACGGATATTATGTTACACAGCATACTTGGTACTAAATAACACGGGTTCAAAACCAAAATACTTCCTGAAGGCAAGCCTAGATGATACTCTCCTACGGATACAGCATGTATATTGGAACCATTTCCAACCCGCAGAGTATGATCTCCAATCTTTAAAACTCTACTATTTCTCAATCCCTGCATACAATTGCAGATGTGAGAACCAGAACCGGTATCCAATACCCAGGATGCAGAGTTTAAAGAAAAACAGTTTTCAGTTACAAACACACCTGAAGTGGAAGCATCAGCATGCTTCTTCTTCTTGAGATCAGCAAGATATTCAGTACAGTTGCGTTTCCAATGTCCTGACTTTTTACAGTAAAAACATTCTCTTTTCCTGCTTCCCACAGCCCCGGCTTTGTCTTTCCCCTTTGCCTTTCTAACTCCACCTTTCTGTTTGATGGACTTCTTCTTTTTCTTTCCCTTGGCCTTAGCTTTTGGGAATGAAGAGGAAGATGGCCCAGCAAGCAGAGCGGGAGTCCTTGCCGTTTTCAACGTGTTCTCTGCACTTCTCAACATATTGAGAAGTTCAGGCAATGATTTCTCCAAATCATTCATATTGAAATTTAGTATGAACGGAGCAAAGGCAGGGGGAGAGACTGTAAAACAATATCCGTATATTGCTCATTATCCATAGTCCATCCCAGTTCCTCAAGTTCTTCAATAAGACCAATCATTTTCAAAACATGGTCTCCTACTGATGCACCAGGGGCCATTCGCATCTGAAACAGCTTTCTAGATGCCTCGTATCTCAAAGTACGAGATTGCTCTTCATACAACTCCTTTGTGTGAAGAAAGATGGTTTGCACATCCATATTCTCGTGTTGCTTCTGATGGACATTGTCCATAGAAGCGAGCGCGAGGCACTTGGCCGTGTTGCAGTTATTTTCCCAAGTTTTTCGGATCTCCCTATCCGAGACAGATGATTCAGGTCCTGGGACGGGTGGGGCTTCGGTATTGAGGACATATGATACCTTATCATATGAAAGTGCAATGTTTAAGTTCCTCAACCATTCTTTATAATTTGGTCCTGTCAGTTTATTTTTCTCAAGTAGAAGCTTAAGTCCTGACATCGGTAACTGCCATTCGGAGAGAGAAAAGAATACACTTAGCGAAATGCTCTTGCAAAGAATTAGATTGGTTATTATTTTATCTAATCGATGTCTCCCACTGCTTTTATCAAATTTTCTTTCAAAACCTGAAAAGAAAACTAGCCAGGAATAATTACATTCTACAGTTTCGATAACCGGTCAGTCTTTCTAGACACCCACTGGATTAGCTGATTGTAAAGTGCAAAACTCTCCTGGAAGTAACACTTACTCACAGTGAGATCGGGATCTAACTATCATATAGATGGTATGCAATCTCATTGCAAATTTCAACTCTTGAAATTCCCGATATGGTTTTTACCCCTAGTCACTTATGACCTTGGCTATGATCAACATATCATAAGTACTAGTCAAATTCTACCCGTCATTTCGTGATTAACTAGACCCACCCATATGACCCTTGACTATGATCAACATAATCACATGAATGTCCTAACTAATTGCATCATATGCTTTGTAGGAAGACATCACTTAGCTACCGTACACTACGCCTTTACTATGATCAACATACGCAACACGAATACTAAGTACTCTGCTTCCTAAAATGACGGAGGGTTGCGGATGGTTTTTAAGAAAACCTTTAACGCTTTAAACTTGATCTCGTTGTAGAATCAAACAGTTAAGAAAAGGAGTGGCTTAAGCTCCGCATCTTTTTGAAACTTGCATTATTCATAAAAAGCCGAGTTAGTTTCAAATCTGATTCTACAACATCATTAGGTTTCTTTTCTTTACATTAATCTCATTAATGTGATCCCATCATTTAAGTTCGTAAGCCATCACAGAATAGAACGTATACTTATACCATCCGCATTCGCCACAGTGTCCCGTTATGCACCGTTAGATTACTAACGGCATAGCGGGGCGGGACTAGCGCGGGTGTAAAATATAAGCAACGTTTATTATATATCATATATATAATAATAATCTATTCGTCTCAGATACTAAGTAATCACATTACAGAATATCAACAGCAGAAGCACATAAAAGGATATCTAGGATGTCCGTATTTTGTATCGAGCCAACAATAGAAAATACGGATTCCACGGTCATGATGAATAGCCAAGCCCACACCCTTAGACCCCTACGAGAGCGGCAAGTGATCCTGCCAATTCTAGAGTTTAGGAGACCCGGTCTCGACTCCTCGAGATGGCCTCCCACTGAACCCTAGAACCCGGTCACTTGTGCTCCCCTCCTTGGGTCTATCCTAATGTGGAAAAGTAAATAATATACAATTGATTTATACATGAATGAAAAAAAAACTCTCATCTCAAATAAAAACCCCCGGCTATTCATTCGCGACAATCCTACTTAACATATCTCAGCAACACATAATATCTCATATCATCAATGTAAGTAAGTATGCGTATCCCGATTGTCGTTGACGTATAGCAACGAAAACGGCGATACACCACATACTACACTTACGGTCGCAGAAAATAAAATGAAAAACTACAACATTTGGAATCCACAATCACCTAAGACATCATAAATTCGAAATATCACATACTTCGTATTTCATGCCTAACTATATGAATTCCATATATTGTATCACATTCCAGATAAATAGACAATGTTAAACTTTTCGATCGAATAAACGAACACCCTAGATTTCCCTAATTACACAACACTTGAGCCGAGTTCAAAATTTTCTAGAACATGTCACAGCTCCTTATGGACCAACCGTAGAAGGGCCAAACCAACGCCTCACATGTGGCAATGCTAAACTACCACAAACCCTAAGGTTCAGTGACAGTTTTGACGGTCACATAATCGAGTTAAGGTTATGTTCTTCTAGAGTGTCCACAGATACGCTTGCATGTTTTTCGAAAGTTTCGAACTCGGGAAAAATCCAACACTTGGAATTTTTCCAATACGGGAAAAATTGTATTTTTAATATTCGTTCAAACATTTTAACACGTTCTAAATAATCTGAAAATCTGAACGAAGTTAAACTTTCCAATCGAATCACCAAAAACAATATATCTCCAGAAAACTCAACACTTGAGTAAGTTTAAAATATCTCAGAGGATTTACTATTACATACGGGTATACTGTAGAAAACACTATTCCTAATTCCCACAAACGGCCGCGGAACCGCCGCAAAAAGCATGGTAAGGCCGCTGTTCCGCGGCTCTTTAGTGAGATCATTAAAAATTTTTTATACAGTAATTCATAGAAAAGCCTGCTGAATTTTTAAAGAATTTTTAATTTGGAAAAATCCAATTTTCAAAAAATTTCCAGAGAGCGGTTCAAATTGGTGTTTCGTGTTTCAATCGGACTTTTAATATCGCCTACGCATCGCCTAAAGCTCTAGCTTGGCTCTGATACCACTGAAGGGTTAGCCTAGCACCTCGTCAAGGGTTTGGTAGCATCACATATGCCATAATCAAAATTTTAGAGGTGCTAAGTTAACTCGACAAGAATCGAAACTAGAAGTTTTAGGGATTCATACAACTAAGCATCACATGCAAATGTAAAACTATCACTAAGAGTAGAGATTACAACCTTTGTAGATCTCCCTCGGTGACTCCTTGGCTCTATGAGAGTTTGGAACGGATCGATGGAAGCCTTCCTTGTCCACGATGATCCACCCGAAGTCCCTTTACCCAAAACTCCTTGCCTTACTTGTTTCGCAAACGAAGTAGAGCAAACACCCTACACAAAACGGCTAGATGTGTGTAGTATGATGATGTGGTTTGTATTCAACAATTGAAACCCTTTTTTTTATCAACTTCACTCTAGAGAAAAATCAAGAGAGGAAGAAGAAGATAATGGTGGCTAAGCTTGAGCTTTCTATCATATCACATATGATAACTTGTTTTCACACCAATTTTTTTTCATGGTTGCTTCATATCACATATGAATCCTTTTATAGTGATGAGAAGGAATAATCATCATTATTCCATTCCCACTATAATTATGGGTGGAAATTCTTTTCATAAAGAATTAAGCATGGGTGGAAATTCTTTTCATTAAAGTTAAATAAAGTTTACCCACTAAAGAATAAAGGAGCATGGGTGGGTTTTCTTTACATTAACTTAAAATGACAAATATAAATAAAAGCTCCAATATAAGTCTTGCATTGCCATCATTCTTGTATCATCAACCATGATACTGTGTATGTATGTATGTGTCCATGCACATCATCATGTGCATACATGCATGCATACAAAAGGATTTAATTAAAGAATTAATCTAAATGTAATTTGTTAAATCAACACTTGATTTAGCAAACCGGTCATATCACATACGACCCGACAAATAGAAAATGCCCGATTAATATACGTTATCACATAACCGTATTTAATCGGGTCCCGCGCATATCTCATATGCACACCACATCTTTTTGCCTGAGCCAGGAAACTTCATTGTGGGACTCTAAGACTCATCAATACGCCGGCAGTAGATGATGATCATATCAAACATCTACAAGCCGCAAGAGGTCGGCTAAACGTAACGGCCACCCGGGTATTGAAAACGATCAGAAGAAAACCAGCGAAGCTGTAAAAACTCCCGTCGAGCCAACTGGCAACACTTACCGTACAGTCCGGTCTCTTCGTCAGATATGCTGCATATCGAGTCCAGGGATGGAATCGTCGACCCCAGTAACTCAATAAGTCATGCTGGTGTATGGCTCATAACAGATCGAGAAACTACTGATAACTCTTATCAGTAAATCTCAGCAGCCCTGGCCAGGGACTTCATGTTATAGCCAATCGAGCATAGCACAACATCAACCCCCAATACCGGAAGAGACGAAACCCCTCCTATTGCTCATTGCCTCCATGTGCCTCGAGACTGTACCCAAAGACCACCTGTTTGCACGACTCAGTAGAGCTGTGGTAGGGTGGAGATCAAAGTATAGTGGGAGGACACACAAGACTCTATGACGATCTCGGGTCTACAGACTAACCTGTATCAGTGTTCCCTGAGAACTGCTATCCGACGATAGATATAATACCACATAGGAGTTCTCGGCGAGTCCGTTCAGTGTACCCAATCTCCACTGAGCACCCGCATACAGTCTTTGGTGTCTCCTCACCAGATGGATATGGGATCATCCATCGCCCATCATATAGGACAAGAATTGTATACGCTAGTCTACTCTGGAATATCGATACCCTGTCTCGATACACCCTCGACTAGGAACAGTTCAAGGATATGCTTATAGACTACACGTGCCCCACTAGTATGATCCGCATCATAATCACAGTAGTCAAGCAAATATCCTTTGGGCTTTATCAACATGTGTAAATGATTAAATCTACATGTCCAGATAAAGTAAACCAGATAGCATACTATCATGTTGAGCAAGAAAGCCATCTATCTCCATATATATATGTCCAAATTTCCACCATCCATATAATGGCCTTTAGGGCATACATATTACTAACATCTACAACCCTCATTAGGGAACTCGCTAATAGATGATGTGGATCATTACACATCCTTGGGAACAGTAGAGCGAGATGCAAAAATCCTCACGGAGTATTTGGTCTCGAAAGGAAAAAATATGGTTTTTATGAAATACGACTTTTCTAAATAAAAACTAAATTTTGGAAAATTATATAAAACTATGAATCCGTATTTTCAATAAAAATATATTATGAAACTATATTTTTAAAGTGAAAGATTAAAATTTTAATAAAATACCATCAAGTTTCCAAAAGAGTTAGTTTTCATAAAAGTACCATAAACTTTCAAAAAGCTAGGTTATCACCAAAACACCACAATAAATTAAAAAACATGTTCATGAAAACCCTAAATATTATAAATCACCCTCGAGCTTTATTTTTAAAACGACATTAAAGTATTTTACATGAAACCCCCTCCAGATATGCAAAACAATATTTTAAGGACTATAGATTAATATTGGCTTAAACGGTATCATTTCTCTTGAGCCCCGGAGAGCCGGAGAAAGTGAGTGCTTGCCTATTCAGGTTAGATAACTTAACGGAGTTATCAAATGGCAATTGTTTTGGAAAAAGGCACAAATCATGCCGTCCATGTGCAGCAGTTGCCGATTACTCCCGAACCCAAGAATTTCAAGAACTAAATCCTTTCTTAAGATTCTAACTTCAAACTGAATCCAAACTTAAACTAGAATCCAAAAATCAAACACGAACTTGAATACTTGGTTATGAACCTGAACACTCGAATTCAAATATCAAACTCAAACTTGAATATTTGACACGACTTGACCGAACCATGGTTATAACTTGACATGAATACGTGAATACATGATTACATCTTGAACATGAACCTGAACATTTTATATCCATGGATTCGGCCAAGATCTGTAATCTTAATCTATACAAAACAATATGCGGGGACAAAGGGGTAGATTGGTACGGAACGTATATCGTGGCATTGTAAGTCGATGTAGTACACCCCAGTACTTATGGGGAGGCGGAATTTTCAAAAACGATCATGTTTAAAGAACGAACATCGACTAACCGCTTGAATCGAAGCTAAACTATAAATAACCAAACACAAAGTGTTTCTTAACTATTGTGTTTAGGGATTATACCTAATGAAACCAGTCCTTCGTCTTTACGATCTCCTTGTTCTCCTCGACCTTCTCTAGGTAGTAGACGATCCACCCGAGAGCAAAACTCCAAACTAAACCTCTAACTTGAGGTAACTAACCTTCTTGGATTGCTAATCAAAGAAGCTAGAATGAAATAGAGTGATGGTTATGGATTGATTAGTCTTTCTAATCCTTTGATCTCAACTCATGAGGTGTAAGGATTAGGGTTTGAAGATGAGAGCTTGAGGAGAGAGAATGTGAGAATGATTCTTGAATGAGAATAGTAAATCTATCATAATATATATGAACCTTTAAAATTCATCCATAAAGAAAAACAAAATGATGAATAATGAAGTTTCATAAATATCTAATGGTGATTCATAACCATGACTCATTAAGCATTTATCATGCATTAATGATATGCATGAATCACCCTCATGACTCACTAAACTCATTTAATGCAAATGACACATAACCCTCCTTAGTCACCATCTTCTAGAAGCTTCTCGCACAATTACGAGAATGCCCCTCCGATCCGTAAAATACGGAAAAACTTTAGACTGTAAAAATCCAATAACCGGATACCAGTAACTGGCTTAAACCAAAGCCGACTGGTAAAAACTGTTCGAAAGTCGTACGCGCGTAAACGCACGTATGCGTCCGAACCCTTTGTCGCAAAACCATGCGACCTCTATATCGTTTCGCCTGGAGTAGGAAACTCTCTGTGTGGGACTCTAGAGACTCGACTACTACGCTAGCAGTGGGTTTAACCACAGACCGCAAGCGGCACTAGCTGTACGTAACGGTCCCCAGGTAGTTGTCGATAAGAAGGCCGATGAGAAAACCCATCCGAATTCCTACTGAGTCTGATGTGACAATCTCCATACAGTCCGGTCCGTTCGTCCAAGACTATCGCATATCGGGCCTAGGGGGGCGGCAAGCGTCAGTCCCCTAATAGCGGTATAAGTCGTGTCGGAGGGAAGCCCATTACACCCTGAGAAACTACTGGAACCTACCAGCAAATCTCGCTTGCCCTGGCCAGGGACTTTGCGTAATGGCTCTCTGACACAGCACGATATCTACTCCCAATACCGGGAGGGACGAATCCTGTCTAACCGCCACTGCCTCCAAGTGCTCGGGACTGCACCCAACTGCTACCTGTTTGCACGACTCCTTTGAGCCGTGGTAGGGTAGCAATCTAAGAACAGTGGGACACACTCGAGGCGAAGTAGCAGTGTCAAGTCTGCGGACTACGCTGTACTCATGTCACCTGGGAACTGTTCACTGATGACTGGTATCAAACCAACCAACAGTCCCCTGTGAGTCCTGTCCGGTGTACCCGTAACCTAACGAGCACCTGTATACTATCTCCAGTACGACGTACTGACGGCTGTGGGACAGACCATCTCCCCAACTGGGATGAGAAGCGTACACACTAGTCTACTCCGGAGTATCGATGCTCTGTCTCGATAATCCACGACCAGGGACCTGAATAAGGATGTGCTTGTAGACTACCCAGCCCCCACTAGTGTGACTGCCATCACAACGCTGGTAGACAAGCAAGATCCTAAGAGCTCTATCAATACGTACACTCACATATTAAGATAGAAAAACCAAGTAGCATACTACCATGTTTAGCAAGACTGTTATACACATGCGAATATCCCAAGCTTCCATTAAGTAATATACAAACTAGTATGATACAGTAATGGCCTTCTAGGGCATAAACACTAACAGGCATGAGAGGTCACTTTAAAAGACACCTATATGAATTCACGTGCGATTGTCCCATAGGTTATAATGGGGCCTTGTACTACATGTTACCATAGTCCACGAGGTAAGATGGACTCCTCTCATATACATGAATACTTTCTTTATCAAACTACAAATAACCACGTTAGAATAGCTATCTTATAGCTGTAAGTGAACATGTTTAGATACACTCAAATACAACCCTATCTATTTACTTTTACTTGGTTTTTATTCACGTCATATACCATTCGTCATTTTCTATTACTTCTTTTGGGGACTTACCGAGCGCTAGTTCGCTGACGACATTCTTCTGTGTTTTCTTTCTTGCAATGTTCGTCAGGAGAACCAGACTCTGAGGAGATAGAGCCGAGCCCGGAGGACTTATACCAGTTTGCTGCTCTGTTAGACTACTAGCTCCTTCCAGCCTGCACTTACTTTCAGTATGTCATTATTTAGGCATTTGCTTTTATTATTTTATCTTTTATTTTCAGACAGTTGTATGTAAAGTTGAATGTAAATAAAGTTGATATTTCATTTTATTACTCTTGTTATTCTTGCATATTGTTATATTGCTTAATTAAACTTAACGCATTTTCTTAGTAAATACGTTGCGAGCTTGCCACGTCACCGTTTCCGTCTACTAGAAAGCGGGGCGTGATAGGTTTTGTTGGCGACTCATGCAGGCCAGTTCTACATGAAGTCTTAAGCAATATATCACAAGAATTATAAGAATCAGCAACTATGCATTCGTTGCATTTCAAATTTCTTAAATATATCTTAACCTTTCCTTTTCTATCAAGGTGATGGATTCTCCCAACAACACCAGTACTAATGCTAATGGCAACACACCACCACCTACTTTACCATTTCCCCTACCGTTGCTGCTCCAATCAATGAACATACGATGTTTTTAGAAGCCATCAAAAGTCTTCTAGAGGGCCAGTAGCAACAGACTACTATTCTCATGAACCGTCTGGAAGCCGAAGCACCTGGAGTAAAGCAATTTCATGCGTTGCATCCAAGGAACTTTTTAGGGAAAGAAATTCCTTTTGAGGCTGAAAAATAAGCCCAAAGTATCGAGGATGACCTTGCAGCAGCGCAAGTACCAGACATAGCATGGGTTCGTGTGCCCAAGCTCCAGCTCGCCGAAAATGCAAGAGTCTGGTAGAAGGCCGAAGAATGCCATCTCACACAACCAATAAAGTGGAAGACGTTTCGCGATCTATTCGATGTGAAGTTTTTCCCCGAGACTGTTCGCTTTGAGATAGAACAACAGTTCATCCACCTACAACAAGGCTCTATGTAGGTAAAATCAGTGGATGAATATGATACCGAATTCATCATACTTAGCAGGTAAAGAATTCGTATCAAATTCTGTTCCGTAAAACACATCACTATCCTGACATCAACATCTTATTAGGTTCGCGGCATACTTGTCGGGACCCGGTTCTTGCTCACGGAGCAAAGTGCCACACGGAACAAAGCGCCACGTCAAGTGTCATGTTAAGTGGGCGGGTCCACCTCTTGAGTCCGTGGGACCCACTGTAGAACAATGGGGAATCTTCGGAATACATTCCGAAAGGGGACAGATCTGTACTATAAATGGAATGATACCACTCTTCAATACAGAGATGCCTTTTAAGTGAACCGGAACTATAGGAGCTTGATAACTCCGTAGTTAAGCGTGCTCGGGCCAGGGAAGTCTTAGGATGGGTGACCTCCTGGGAAGTGGCCCCTAGTCGGGTCCGGTTCGCTCTAAAGGGAAAAATCGTGCGGTTTCGGCCAGAGCGGACAATACCATCTGTACCGGGGCGTAGGGCGTTACATTTATGGTGGCCCATGTCAATACTTTTAAAAATAAAGTTCCAGTTTATGATATACCTGACATATACAAAACATGTTACGGTTAGGGTTAGAATGCGCGGACTTACGTATGGAATACTTAAATATGAAGATCCCGATATTCCGGGTGACCAGTCCAAAATGTGGACGACTATACAATGTGGCAATTCCATGCCTAGAGGTATACGCACTAACCCTAATTCGTCCGAACCTTTATACTGATTCACGGGGATGGGTAGTTTAATTAGGCAAGGAAATTCGGAACTCGGATTCTCCTACTCCCCGATCATGATCCCGGGAAGTGAAATGGTACATTTCACTTCCCCAGTTGTTGTTTCGTGGTCACAACGGAATAATCGCGAGTATCCGGACCCTTGTTTAATAAACTAATACAAACTTTTACCTTCACCTATACTTCCTACTACTTATCTATATATAACTCACAACATACTCATGCTCGTATATACCTCTCTTCAAAACGTCTTAAGTTTGTGCATTTCAAACATTTACACCCCTTACTTTATGTCTGCATGCATACATCATACTCTTATATACACCTGTTCATTTTATACTCCTACTTCCTTATGAGGCAATCCTACCCGAGTATAACTCGCTGACGGATCTTCCTTTTCTTCCTCTATCTTTGGAATGTCCGTCAGATTAGAATGAGTATTATGGCGAGGATCAAGGTGTGAAGCCAACTTATGAAGATTATGCAGACTGGACGATAGAATATTAGCTAGATTTAATTTTTGCTATTTGCCCACATGTTTAGGGCTTTTGTTTCTTCTCGATGTAATTAAACTACTTAGTTTATTTTACTCTTTCTTTTGGGATGTAATAAAGTTTGGTTAATGGAAATAAATGCCTTTTGCTTTTATTATTTTTGTTTTGGTACACATCCTGCATGTTAAATATTCATACGCTTAACGTAACTGTATTGAATAGACCATCTTCAATACAGTTAGGTTGCGGACCATGCCACGTCATCCTTCTCCTTCTTTTGGGAAGCGGGGCGTGACAGGTTTGTCGGGACCCGGTTCTTGTTCACGGAACAAAGTGCCACACGGAACAAAGTGCCACACCAATTGTCATTCTAAGGGGCGGGGGCCACCTCTTGAATCCGTGGGGGCCACTGTAGAACAATGGAGAATCTTCGGAATACATTCCGAAAGAGTATCGAACTGCATCATAAATTTAATGACACCACCCTCAATTACAGAGGCGCCTTTTAAGTGAATCGGCACTACAGGAGCTTGAGAACTCCGTAGTTAAGTGTGCTCGGGCCAGGGAAGTCTTGGGATGGGTGACCTCCTGGGAAGTGGCCCCTGGTCGGGTCCGGTTCGCTCTAAAGGGAAAAAACGTGCGGTTTCGACCAAAGCGAACAATACCATCTGTACTGAGGCATGGGGCGTTACATTATGGTGGCCCATGCAGGTCACTCAGTAGTAGGTCTGTGGTTCGAGGACGAACCATTGTTCAAAGGTGGGGAGAATGTCGGGACCCGGTTCTTGTTCACGGAACAAAGTGCCACGCCAATTGTCATTCCAAGGGGCGGGGGCCACCACTTGAATCCGTGGGACCCATTGTAGAACAATGGAGAATTTTCGAAACACATTCCGAAAGAGAACCGAACTGCATCATAAATGTAATGACACCACCCTCAATTACAGAGGTGCCTTTTAAGTGAACCGGCACTACAGGAGCTTGAGAACTCCGTAGTTAAGCGTGCTCGGGCCAGAGAAGTCTTAGGATGGGTGGCCTCCTGGGAAGTGGCCCTTGGTCGGATCTGGTTCGCTCTAAAAGGAAAAACCGTGCGGTTTCGGCCAAAGCGGACAATACGATCTGTACTGGGGCATGGAGCGTTACATTTAGGTTACAACACTTGATCCCGACTGATGAGATTCGGGCTAGACGATTCCAGCAGGGCTTAGACCCAGAGATTCAGGCGGCTTTAGCCACAGGCGACTATCCAACCCATGAACTCGCACTGAAAGCAACACGTCGTTATGAAGCTGTGGTCAAGAAGAAGGGTAAGACTCAAATAGCCGGAATCAAACGCCCTGCTACCCGGATGATAGGAGGAGCCTCTTCTAGGCTGACTTTTGCACCCAAGGGGCGTTACATTTAGGTTACAACACTTGATCCCGACTGATGAGATTCGGGCTAGACGATTCCAGCAGGGCTTAGACCCAGAGATTCAGGCGGCTTTAGCCACAGGCGACTATCCAATACATGAACTCGCACTGAAAGCAACATGTCGTTATGAAGCTGTGGTCAAGAAGAAGGGTAAGACTCAAATAGCCGGAATCAAACGCCCTGCTACCCGGATGATAGGAGGAGCCTCTTCTAGGCTGACTTTTGCACCCAAGAGACTAGGAGGATCATTTAACATGTCCAGTCCAGATTTCTGTTTCTACTGCAAGAGAGCTGGACACTTGGCAAGGACCGCAGGCGTGCAATTGGCCTGGGTTTGATTTGTGGCGTATCTACTCATGCTATGGAAGCATGCCCATATCGTATTAATATAGCACCATCACCCAGATCCGCAATTATAGCTCCGCAGAGGCCAGCTATTCAGGCACCTGCACCCCGCCTAGCTCTTCCTGCACCGGCACTACGTGAACCTCCTACCCAGCCCCAGCGTCAATTCTATCAAGCACAGAGAAACGTGCCTTAAGGGCAGAAGAATGTGCCTTCGGCAAGGAGGAATGTACCGAGGCGACATGCTTTTACAATGATGGTCGAGGAGGCCGAAGCCACAGGACAAGTCATCACCGGTAACTTCCCCCATCCTTTCAACCTTTCAATTCTTATGCATTGTTATACCTTCACTATAACTAAACAAGACCTTGCACAACTTAGGTACTATACTAGTAGTTACCCTTCCCGCACTCGCACTTTTCAACACTGGAGCTTCATACTGCTTCATGTCACAATGATTCGTGAGAATGCACGCGATTCCCGTGAAACCACTCATTTCAAGCTAGAATGTCAGTTCCGGGAATGGAGTCTTGAAGGAAAATTTAGGATATGATCAGTGCCCAGTTATAGTTTGCGGTCGAGAATTCTACGCAAATTTCAAAGTACCGGACATACTAAATTTTGATGTTGTGTTGGGAATGGATTGGCTGGGAGTATTTTATGCTACAATTGACTGCCGTCAAAGGAGGGTAGTATTTGAGATACCAGATCATCCAGTCTTCTATTTCAAAAGTCGAGATAGAACCTTGGAGTCAGGAATCTACCGTGCTAAACTGAAGAATGCAGAAGTGTTCCTACTACCAGCTGAAGAAGAAAAACCTGAGGTAGTTCGAGAGTTCGAGGATGTGCTCCCTAAAGACATATCAGGTTTGCCTCCCGATCGAGCTCTTGAATTTAGTATTGATTTACAACCTGGCGCACAACCTATAACCAAACCTCCATACCGGTTAAGTCTGGAGGGATTGAAGGAGATCCGTATTCAGTTGGACAAACTACTGAAGAAAGGTTGGATCCGACCCAGTACTTCAAGTTGGGGATCTCCGGTGTTACTAGTGAAGAAGAAGGAAGATTCCTACAGAAGGTGTGTAGATTATCGAGCTTTGAACGAAGTGACAATTAAGAACAAGTATCCACTACCGCGCATCGATGACCTTTTCGATTAGTTAAGTGGATCTTATGTCTTTTCAAAATTAGACCTTCGTTCAGGTGAAGGTCAAAGAGTCCGATATTCCGAAGACGACGTTTAAGACTCGTTATGGCTATTATGAATATCTCGTAATGCTATTTGGAGTGACCAATGCTACTGCCATCTTTATGAACCCGATGAACCAAGTTTTCCAAGAGTACTTAGATAGGTTTTCTGTTATTTTCATCGACGACATCCTGGTGTATTCAAAGAATCGGAAAGAACACGCCGAGCACTTACGCATTGTCCTGAAGATATTATGACAACACCAGCTCTATACCAAGTACAACAAATGTGAGTTTTGGCTAGATCAAGTAGGATTTTTCGGACATATTATTTCAGGCGAAGGAATCTTGGTGGATCTAGTTAAGGTGTCAGCTGTCAGCGAATGGCCGACACCAAAAACAGTAAAAGATAAAAGAATTTTCTTGGGCTTAGCAGGATACTACAGATGATTCATTGAAGGATTCTCAAAGATCGCAGGACTTTTGACCAAACTCACACATAAAGACGAAGTATTCGTGTGGTTAGAAGCACGTGAGAAGGCTTTGTAGAACTCAAGTCGAGGTTAACCTTTGCACCTATTCTTGTAATACCGGATCAATCTGGAGGATTTGTTGTGCATTGTGATGCGTCCAGTAAAGGATTAGGATGTGTTCTACACTAGCATGGGAATGTTGTAGCTTTTGCATCAAAACAGCTAAAGGCTCATGAGCACAACTATCCAACACATGATCCGGAATTGGCAGCCATCATCTTCACACTCAAGATTTGTCACCACTATCTTTTGAGAGAACGAGTGGATATCTACGCTGACCACAAAAGTATGAAGTATGTATTTACTTAGAAGGAACTCAACATGCGGCAGAGAAGATGGCTAGAACTCATGGTGGACTTCGAAATCAACCTACAATATCATATTGGAAAGGTGAACGCAGTTCCCGATACCCTTAGTCGATAGCCATTAGCAATGAACCTCACCGCTCAGTGGAGACTACAACAAGAACTGCATGGATTGGAAATTGAAGTAGTTGTGCCAGGTAATGCTTCATCTTTGATGAACTTACAAGTACAATCTACTCTTGTAAATAAATCAAGACAGTTCAAGCAAATGATGCCAAGCTACAAAAGATCCGAGAACAAGTAGAAAGTGGACTACGAACCGACTTCATCATCCACGAAGATGGATCCTTGCGATATGGAAGCCGTTTATGTGTACCGGCCGGCCCTGTTCGAGAAGAGTTAATGAAAGAAGCTTACAGCTCTTCGTATTCGGTACACCCCGGTGGTATAAAGATATACAAGGATCTACGACAACATTACTGGTGGCATGGAATGAAGAAAGAAGTAGCAAAGAGCGTAGCAAAGTGTCTAGTATGTCAGCAAGTGAAGGCTGAATATCACAGAATTGCTGGTCTACTTCAGCCGTTACCAATCTCAGAATGGAAATGGCAGCACATTACTATGGACTTCGTGACTGCTCTCCCTCACAGCACGAAAGGTAATGATGCAATTTGGGTTATTATGGATTGACTCACCAAGTCGACTCACTTTATTCCATTTTGAATTGGCCAGTCAACCGAGACATTAGCAAGGAAGAACATGGAGGTGAGAGTAAATCTAAAGTATGATTTATACCTTCAAGATGTACTATATTTGATACCCATAAAATCATGCAGGAGATCGTGAGATTATATGAAGTACCTGTTTGCATTGTCTCTGATCGTGATACAAGAATTCAATCATAATTTTGGCAGAGTCTGCAAGCTAGCCTAGGAACGAGTTTGGATTTCAGCACGAAGTACCATCCACAAACAGACGGACAGTCCGAGCGAACAATTCAGATCTTGGAAGACATGCTAAGAGCTTGTATGTTAGTCTTCGGAGGTTCGTGGGAAGATCACCTACACCTTGTGGAGTTTTCATACAATAACAACTACTAGGCAAGTATTGGGATGACACTATTCGCAGCACTCTACGGACGAAAGTGTCATTCCCCGCTGAGTTGGGACGATATTGGAGATTGTGAACTCCTTAGACCAGAGATGATCGTGGCAACTGTAGATGTGGTTCGCACTATCAGGAAAAAGATGCGCATAGCCCAAGACCGATAGAAACATTGGGCAGATGCAAAGCGTCACACCTGGAGTTCCAACCAGGAGAGCATGTGTCCCTGAAGATCTCTCTAAACCGAGGAGTGATACGTTTTGGTAAGAGGTGTAAATTAAGTCCAAGGTACATAGGACCGTTCGACATACTGGAACGAGTTGGAGAAATGGTGTACTGCTTGGCACTACCACCCTCATTAGAAGGAGTACACAACGTGTTCCACATATTTTAGCTAAGACAATATGTGAGCTGTAAGTCTACGGTAGCGCCCCGGCCGTCTACAGACGCCAAATGCGGAACAAAAACTTTTTAACTGGCGCTATCGTATACTATAACCCGGATCTGCCATTATAACTAAACTAACAATCTACAAAGAGGGTAGAAGGGTTATACCGAACAATCCGAGTCCTTCGTTCTTCAACCATCATCCCACGCTCTGTTGCGGCTGCTCCGATCTCGTCGATCTCCGATTTGCTCGTCTAGGTGGCACCACGTCAACGATTCTTTAAACGGGCTCCCGCCTCTGACTCGAGGCAACTCGGTCGTCAAGTTTGCTAAAAAAGACGACCAAGAATGATATAGAATATGAGTAGATTACTTTGTCTCACTTCGTCCAAAACCATGGACGATCGGTTAATGAAGTTGCCACTCGAATCGGGTGATGGAATGAAAGAGGCTATGAAATTTCCATGCACCCTAAAACTATCATAACTTTTTAGCAAATGAATTAACCAAGTGTAAGAGAGAGAGGGGAGGGGCCGGCCACTTATAGGAGGTGGAGGGTGAGTGTAGGAGGAGGGAGGTGACCACAAGAACAAAGATCAACAACAAATATCCTTAAGTAAACAAGAAACATTAAAGCTTAAAGCATGAGTCATTATAACACATCATCAAGTCTTTAATGCACCAATTAATGTCAAGATGACTCATTAGCCACCTCATCATCCTAGTCACTATTTCTAGAAACTTCTAGAAGCACGACTCATCCTTATCCAAGAAAAGATAAATCCGTCTTTAACCGAATATTAAAAGACGGCTGATAGAAAACTGGAAACTAGCAACTTCCAAAAGCAATCCTGAAACGAGTTTCAGGACAACCCCGTAACTGTATAAATATACCCTCATTTGTATTACGACCGAATACAAATGCAACCGAGACAAAGATATTATATCTACTCAATACAATACTCGGATCCGGCTTAAACCAAAGCCGACCAGTATCATCTGTCCGAAAACCGACACGTGCGTAAACGCACGTGCATTCTCCGAACCCTGCCATAAAACCATACGGCCTCTACAACGTTTCGCCCGAACATGGGAAAATGTCTGTGGGGGACTCTAATGACTCGTCAGTACCCTGGCAGTGGGTTTAACCACAAACCGTCAGCGGCACTAGCAGTGCGTAACGGCTGCCCATGGACTGACCTCAAGGGATGCTGATAAGCGAACTCATCCAGGAAACCCTACTGAGCCTAACAGTGACAATGTATATACAGTCCGGTCCGTTCGTCTATGAGTATCGCATATCTGCCTAAGGGGTTAGTAACGTCAGACCCCCAATAGCAGTATAAGTCGTGTCGGAGTATAGCCTAAATACACCCTGAGATACTATTGGAGTACCTACCAGTAAATCTCCTGCCATGGCCATGGGCTTTGTGTAATGGCTCTCCTAGACACAGCGCGATCTTGCCCCAATACCGGGAGAGACGAATCCCCTGCCGATCCGCTCACGTGCCTCCATGTGGCTCGGGACTGTACCCAAAAACTACCTGTTTGCACGACTCCTTTGAGCCGTGGTAGGGTAGAAATCAAAGCACAGTGGGAACTCACACGAGACAAATGACGACCTCAGGTCGATGAACTAATCTGTACACATGTCACCAGGGAACTGCTATCTGACGATAGGTATAGTACCAACTAGCAGATTCCCGGTGAGTCTTGTCCGGTGTACTCATAACCCAATGAGCACCTGTATACATCTTAGGTGATCCAACTGACACCAGTGGCTTATGAGACTGGCCACCGCCCCTCGTCGGGGTCTCGACTGTATACACTAGTCTACTCCGGAGTGTCGATGCCCTGTCTCGAAACTCCCACGACTAGGGACCAAAATCAAGGATATGCATATAAACCACCCAACTCTCACGTATATGATCATCATCATACTGTTGGTAGTAAAGCAAGATCCTAAGGGCTCTATCAAAGTGTAGCAGTGATCAGTCACCTGAACCTGTACACGACTGATAAAGGCAAACCAGATAGCATACTATCATCTTGAGTAAGACTGTCCTACCGGTATAGGTCCTCCGCAATCATTGCAATCACGTACCTGCGATCCAATAATTGACTCTGAGGGCACTATATCCAACAATCTCCTACTTGCACTTAAGGCTAATTATTGCGATGTCGACTACTCACAGCCCGTGTGAAACCGAACATCCAACTCCTCTACTAATCAGTTTCACAAAGCCCGTTTGTAAAACTATTGTGTTTGAGAAATAACCTCAGTGAGTGGATCCGCCTAGATGTTTCTTTCTATATCTCTCTAAATCTCAAGTTCGCGGAGAAAGCCATCTCCCGAATTTAGTAATACCTGTCTTAGGATATGTCTGGATATCTGATGGGACCTAGTTTATAAATGAACTCCAAATCCAAACTTCTTAGACTGTATCGATCACTGAATCTAATCAGTATCTAGCACCAAGCCTCCCACAGTATCCTCTTGGACCACCTGTCCATAATACTGTCCCTCATCAGAAGGAAAACTATAACTCTGACAATCACTCTGTCAGCCATGTCACATTTGAAGCCTGGAATGATAATCGTCTCCCGAAAGAGGCTGTCGTCATCAAATCCGTAGAACATGTACTTATGTTCTAAAACTGCTTCCTTATGTTTCTCCAGGATTGGATTAATACAAACTTATTGCATCTAGTGCAAAAACAACATCTGGTGTGGTACTTGATATCTCACGATTGACTCAATTGCCTAAGCAAGTGATCTGCCAATCATGCACATCCCTCTCCCCTTTAGTCTATACGACACCTTTAGAGAGGGTGACTCCATCACCTGCAGGTACACCACCATGCCAGGAGTCATCTATTCTAAAAACCATTAGAATACAGTCAAAGTACCCACATTGGGAAACTACCCAAATCCATATCTAAAACCATAGATCTAGAAACCAGAATGTCCCAAATCTAGATCTAAAACCATAGATCAAGAAACCAGAAAGTCTAATATTATATCCATATCCTGTCTGGAGAATCAACTGTGTGACGATCAGAGTACAACCGATCGTAGTATAGGAATTTTACTTCTTACTCTGTGTATGTCATCCAGATACCATGACATCACACCCTACTACCTTCTTAACAGATCCATCCCCTATTCTGATGAAGTCAAAAGCTATGACTGTCACATCAAAATTAGATGATCTATCTCCGCTATAACTGCTCTAGTCTATAAATAGACATAAGCTACTTGCCCACTATACTTCCGCTGCTCCCACTGACCACAACAACCCTCCTACCGGGTCTCATAGCCTGGAACAACAGTAGTGTCAAGTCTGGATAAACAAAAACCTCCCTGTCACCGTCCTTGAGGCTACCGAAGTACCTCTCAGGTGTCTGAGGTTACCCACCATATCTGCAGAGTGGCTAATAGAATGTCAAACCTGATTGAATCTTTAGGTCCTATTAAATTTTCCGTAATCGTTTGCGGTTCTGAAATCACTTCCAGTTCTACCATACTCCCACTACTGTTTTCTGAAAAAATCCATTTTACTAAAACTGTGGCGAGTCAAGAACAATATCACTATTGATCTTCCAAATGGTAGAAAGTCAACCTTCGTCATAGCCTGGGCCAACCCACAAACAACCATTACAGAAACGTGTCCTGAGTTATCCAGAGTATGGTTTTAAGCATAAGCCGGACAACTCCCCATACCTTAACTCTGTTAAGATATGAACCATTCTATATCCAATATAGAAACTTTGGCACTTATTTAATTGGAACCAGATTCAATCATGCAGCTGTCTCCAGTGCATATATACTTAATGGAAAAAGGCTAATCAGCATTACTCAACTAAGGAATCCATCCAATTATGAGTAACCTGATAGAGAAACAAGTTTCTCAAAAACCATTACTATCAACTGAATACCAATCACAAGAATCTACATCTTCAATCTCTTTGAAGAATCCCGATACTTGTGACGCCTGGTTCTCTACTTTATTCTTATACCCATAACTTCTCAAAACTTAGACACTGTATTTCTACGAAACACTTGTCTAAAAACTAGAGAAGTCATAAGTAAACAGAACATAGTACGAGGACCTACCCCTTTGTCCTGATGGACACTGGACAACATACAATACTCTGTATAAGTCCGCTGAGTCGAATAACTCAAAATCTGTGCGTCATAGGTTGAAAACTGTACCCTGGCGATTTCCTCAAATATCACAAATTACAACGAATTCCGATATAATGAGGATGAGTACCTAATTCCCAATAATTTACTCCCACTCATCATCTGTAAAACCATACAGATATGAGAATGAAACCTGGTAAATACATACCCTTGGAGTAAGTATCTAATCGGGAAAACAGTTTTCCTTTAACAATGCACTGAAACATGAAAATGTTTCGGAGGGGTATCCTGGTATTCCTAGTAATGCCTCTTCCATAATCCAATTCACGACTTCAACCGTATATTTCTTTGCCATCTCACCAAATCCCTTTATTTGTCTTTAGTCGTCACCTTCTGTACACCTTCGTTAGGCTAAATGGTTTTCTTCCTTCCCTACCGTTCGGCACCAGCCTATGGTTTGGAAGAAGACTATCCAGTAAGCATAATAGGTGTACCCTCCTAATCCTAGGAATACTCGTAACTTGAGAGAAGGTGATGATAAAAGACAACTGAATAATACCTTATTCTAGCAAAGGCGAAATAAGAGTGGCGATGAAGTACGCGGTTTGGTCGTGAATGATTACAGTCGCAATTTACTTTGCCCTCTTTCTAATACCTTTATTTTGTCTTTAGTTATTACCTTCTGCACACCCTACTTAGGCTAATTGGTTTTCTTCATTCCCTACCTTTCGGCACTTGCCTATGGTTTGGAATAAGACTATCCAATAAGCGTAATAGGTGTACTCTCCTAAACCAAGGAGCCCTCGCAACCTGGGAGAAGGTGATAATAAAAGACAACTGAATAAACCAATTCTATTTCTCATGAACCTTGATCCATCCTCGAAAAAATCCCTTCGAGTTCGTATATAACCATACGATGGATCTATCCAATGGAAGTGGATGTCCGTAATAATACGGGGTGTTCTGAGAAATTCAAAGGGTAAAAGAAGGAGTGGCAATGACTTATGCAACTCAGACAATCCAAAAGCCAGTATTTTAAGAAGGTTCGGTCAACTTGGTCACTGAGTCATAGTCTAGGGTCGGTCAAAGGTCGCTGCCAAAGAGAGAGAGAAAAGAAACACTCTGCGTGCACTCTAACCTAGATCAGAATGGTTATCACTTTATCTAATCAGGAAACCTCCCACTGTTCCGTCAAATTCTCCTCCAAACCTAAAAGAAGAATCAATCGGGATCACCCGAAGAGTAAACCAACTCATCAGTGGGAATCGGGATCCAACTCTCATCGCATGATAACGTGATGGAATGCATCCACGTTACTCATACTCCAGAAGGTATGCGCATACTTGGCAAGTTTCAGTTTCTTTAGAAACTCCCGATATGATTTTTGCCCCATACTCTTATGACCTTGGCGTTAGGTCAAAATGTCATAAATCACATGCCAAGTTCTACCCGTCACTATCTTGTCAATTTGAGCCTACCCGCACATGCCCTTGACGTTAGGTCAAAATGGCAGAACGACTGTCCCAAACCAACTCATCTATCTATGCAACAAATGAATACCCAGCAGCTACCAAACACTATGCCTTGGCGTTAGGTCAAAATACATAGCTTGAATACTACTGAATACCCAAAAGAAATGACGGAGGGCTACGGCTGGTTTTTGGCGAAAAACCTTTAACGTAGTGAACTTGATATCGCTGAAGGAACCTGATAGCTTTTTATAAAAATATAGTGGCGAAAACCTTTTGCTAAAGAGGTCATTCCCGGTGAAGGGACCTCGGCTCTTTCCTCGTGGAATGAGGTGCAGGATATTCCACTGAATACCGCGATGCAAAGCAACTTGTAATCGACTATAGTGAAGTTATTACCCTGACGCAAACTTCTGTTCAAGGGGTCTTTCCCGGTGAAGGGATATCAGCCCTTGCCTCGTCGAATGAGGTGCAGGATATTCACACCGAATACCGCTATGCATAATAAAAGGAAACGTCTTTGTAATAACACTTTTTAAAATTATTCCAACAACTCCAAATAGGTTTGTTTTCCTTTGCATTGATAAGAATCAATGCAGTCCCATCATCAATCACACCAGAAAAGAACGAAAATAAAATGTACGTATATGCCATCCGCATTCGTCACTGGGTCCCGTCATCACCCGTTAGGTTACTTAACTAACGACAGAGCGGGGACTGGACTAGCGCGGGTCCAAAACATATACAACATCTAATAGTATATATACCAATATACAATAATCGCTCCAGGCGTGATAATATGCAACATTACAGAAAAGTAATAAGCATCACAGAACAATACAGATAATCTGGGATCCCGGGTTTCACAGAGCCGCTGCTGAAACCCGACATTCCCCTGGTCATGTGGATAGCCTGTGCAATGAAAACCTAGACCCCTACGGGTGTAGCAAGTTACCCGCCAAAACCTGAAGCGAGGCAGCCTCCTACAACAAAGTGAATGGACCACCCAGCACTTCACGGAATCCGGTAATCTGAGCACCCCTCCTTGGGTCAACCTGTACCCCCTACGAGTGCGGCGAATAGTCTGCCAATTCCAGAGTAAGGCCCCTCTGCCTCTCAAAGCCATGATATGCGGACCCGTTGCCCTCCAGAACCTGGCTATCCGTGCACTCCGTCGCGGGGTAAACCCAGTACATAGATAAATAATAGTACAACACGTACATCAACCGCAACCTGGTCGTGCCCCAAAAGAATATTATACAACAGGCAGTGACGGCAGTCCACATGTTGGATGCTCGCCCCGCAATATCAAATGTCCAAATAAATCCAAACCGCACTATCATTGCACACTGCTATCCGCCACGACAAATCCGCAACAACACAGCACAACACAGAACATCAACGCGAATGTCACGTTCGCAAACCCGTCTAAAAAAACTATAGCAATCAGACGCGGTTTACCGATCAAATGATATTCCCGGTCGGAGATATAATGCAAGTACTGTAAACTAACATGTTTAAATTTTGATCGACTAAATATCACGAAGTGGGCCCACGAACATCTATTGAACAGTAAAAAAATCTGGGCCCAAAAGATATATACCAAAAACCCCAAATTCCAACAGAGAGACACTGTGCAAATTTGGTGCATTGATTCAATAGAATGGCCGCGGATGCGCGGCCAAACCATGGGTTTGGCCGTGATTCCGCGGCAGTCTTGTCGAAACATGAGCCTAAATTTGTACGGTGTGCTTAGAAAACCCTGCACAGATTTCTGTGATATGTAGAATAATTTTTGGAACCCTTTAAAAATCGACAGAAACTGTGAACTGAAATTTTGCAGTTTTCGATATTCGGTCCGATCGATATTTTAAACGCGTTAGCACAACTTAGTATAGCATAATGGTGAGGCTCTGATACCACTGTAAGTCTACGGTAGCGCCCCGGCCGTCTACAGACGCCAAATGCGGAACAAAAACTTTTTAACTGGCGCTATCGTATACTATAACCCGGATCTGCCATTATAGCTAAACTAACAATCTACAAAGAGGGTAGAAAGGTTATACCGAACGATTCGAGTCCTTCATTCTTCAATCATCATCCCACGCTCTGTTGCGGCTGCTACGATCTCGTCGATCTCCGATCTGCTCGTCCAGGTGGCACCACGTCAACGATTCTTTAAACGGGCTCCCGCCTCTGACTCGAGGCAACTCGGTCATCAAGTTTGCTAAAAGAGACGACCAAGAATGATGTAGAATATGAGTAGATTACTTTGTCTCACTTCGTCCAAAACCGTGGACGATCGGTTAATGAAGTTGCCACTCGAATCGGATGATGGAATGAAAGAGGCTATGAAATTTCCATGCACCCTAAAACTATCATAACTTTTTAGCAAATGAATTAACCAAGTGTAAGAGAGAGAGGGGAGGGGCCGACCACTTATAGGAGATGGGGGGGGGTGAGTGTAGGAGGAGGGAGGTGACCACAAGAACAAAGATCAACAACAAATATCCTTAAGTAAACAAGAAACATTAAAGCTTAAAGCATGAGTCATTATAACACATCATCAAGTCTTTAATGCACCAATTAATGTCAAGATGACTCATTAGCCACCTCATCATCCTAGTCACCATTTCTAGAAACTTCTAGAAGCACGACTCATCCTTATCCAAGAAAAGATAAATCCGTCTTTAACCGAATGTTAAAAGACGGCTGATAGAAAACTGGAAACTGGCAACTTCCAAAAGCAATCCTGAAACGAGTTTCAGGACAACCCCGTAACTGTATAAATATACCCGCATTTGTATTACGACCGAATACAAATGCAACTGAGACAAAGATATTATATCTACTCAATACAATATTCGGATCCGGCTTAAACCAAAGCCGACCAGTATCATCTGTCCGAAAACCGACACGTGCGTAAACGCACGTGCATTCTCCGAACCCTGCCATAAAACCATACGGCCTCTAAAACGTTTCGCCCGAACTTGGGAAACTGTCTGTGGGGGACTCTAATGACTCGTCAGTACCCTGGTAGTGGGTTTAACCACAAACCGTCAGTGGTACTAGCAGTGCGTAACGGCTGCCCATGGACTGACCTCAAGGGATGCTGATGAGCGAACTCATCCAGGAAACCCTACTGAGCCTAACAGTGACAATGTATATACAGTCCGGTCCGTTCGTCTATGAGTATCACATATCTGCCTAGGGGGTTAGTAACGTCAGACCCCCAATAGCAGTATAAGTCGTGTCGGAGTATAGCCTAAATACATCCTGAGATACTACTGGAGTACCTACCAGTAAATCTCCTGCCATGGCCATGGGCTTTGTGTAATGGCTCTCCTAGACACAGCGCGATCTCGCCCCCAATACCGGGAGAGACGAATCCCCTGCCGATCCGCTCACGTGCCTCCATGTGGCTCGGAACTGTACCCAAAAAATACCTGTTTGCACGACTCCTTTGAGCAGTGGTAGGGTAGAAATCAAAGCACAGTGGGAACTCACACGAGACAAATGACGACCTCAGGTCGATGAACTAACCTGTACACATGTCACCAGGGAACTGCTATCTGACGATAGGTATAGTACCAACTAGCAGATTCCCAGCGAGTCCTGTCCGGTGTACTCATAACCCAATGAGCACCTGTATACATCTTAGGTGATCCAACTGACACCAGTGTCTTGTGAGACCGGCCACCGCCCCTCGTCAGGGTCTCGACTGTATACACTAGTCTACTCCGGAGTATCGATGCCCTGTCTCGAAACTCCCACGACTAGGGAACAAAATCAAGGATATGCATACAAACCACCCAACTCTCACGTATATGATCGCCATCATACTGTTGGTAGTAAAGCAAGATCCTAAGGGCTCTATCAAAGTGTAGCAGTGATCGGTCACCTGAACCTGTACACGACTGATAAAGGCAAACCAGATAGCATACTATCATCTCGAGTAAGACTGTCTTACCGGTATAGGTCCTCCGCAATCATTGCAATCACGTACCTGTGATCCAATAATTGACTCTGAGGGCACTATATCCAACATGAGCAACCCCATTCATATACTTGATCATTCAGAGCTCACAGTACAGACTGACCTAACCTACGAGTAACAACCAGTTGAGATCCTGGATCGAAAAGTGAAGACATTACGGAACAAGGAGGTGAACTTGGTTCGAGTGATGTAGAGAAAGAATTCGCCAGGAGAATCAACTTGGGAAAGAGAAGATGACGTGCATGCATGATACCCTTACCTTTTTGAAAATTAGTTTCTATGTAAATGTAAATTTCGTGTACGAAATTTTATAAGGAGGGTAGACTGTAACGACTCTGAAATTTCTGTACTAAAATTTCTTGTTATTTGTATAGAAAATGGTATTTCAGCCCGTGTAAGAGTTATATGTTATTTTTGTTCAATAAAAGCAAAAAATATCTTGTACCTCACTGGTAAAACCTCTATATTGCTGTAGCCTGTATGATCGAATCCCATCAAACACAATTATTTTTTAAGATTTTTCTTTTTAATTTTTCGGAAGTCTAAGAGTTGCACGTGCAATTCACGGAGAAACGAAAAGTTTCAGAAAAATCAAACACGCGCAAAAAGGAGAAAACGGTGATTAAAGCTGGTGGCACAAATCTCAAGGCAATTTCCCAAGATCCGACCACCCATTCTTGGCTTTTGGCCGGCGCCGACGGTTCGATTGGCACCAATCGCCTCCGTGCTTTGCACACACCCCCTTCGACACCCCTCAACTCCCTGCACTGTTTAATTTCCCTGCTATTAAACAGTGACCTTTAAATTCATCATTTAACAGCATTTTAATTCTTTTAATCCAAATTTTTAATTTCTAAACCCTAATTCTTCACTATAAATACCACCACATGCCCTAGCTCTCCTCTATTATGAAAATTTCCATCAAAATTATCCCAAAAGTTCCCAAGTGCAAGTGAAGTCAAGTGGAGTTAACAACCAAGCTTCTTTCGTCGAAGATCGAAGTCATTTTCGGAGCTACCACGACACCATGGAGCCCTCTCTCTTTTCTTTACTCCTTTCTCAAATTTATAAAACCGTAAGTCCCTCTTATTTCTTCTTCTTTTCATCTCCAAATATCTTCTAAAAACATATCGGTGAAGTGGAGTTAATTCTGATATGTATGATTTTAACCTTTGTACTCCCATATTTAAAGGAAAATAGGTCAAACTAAGTTTCCCACACTACTTGTAACTTTGTTTACAATCATTTAGTTTTGAGTTTAATCAAAATTTTCATGTGAAACAATCATATAATGAACTTTTCATTAAAATACCATGAACTTTGGTATAACCCACATTTCAATAATTGTTAAAAAATACATTTAGGAAAACTTCACGGGGTAACGACCTACCCCACACGCACACTATGGTTACATAGTATGGTGTTCTAAACATATGGCTAATTTAAAGAATATGTTTTACATTAAAATACCACACCTTTCAAAACGAGTTTCTTTTAAATTGATATTTTAAATTCTTGGCGATTATGCCTCTACAACTCTCGTTAGGGGACCCGCTAATGGATGGTACGGATTATCGCACATCTTTAGGAACAGTAGAGCGAGATGCAGAACTCCTTACGGAGTATTCGGTCTCGAAAGGAAATAAAAATACGGTTTTTAAGAAATACGACTTTTCTAAGTAAAAACTAAAATTTGCAAAATTATATAAAACTATAAATCCGTATTTTCAATCAAAACATATTATGAAACTATATTTATAAAATGAAAGATTAAAATTTTAATAAAATACCATCAAGTTTCCAAAAGAGCTAGTTTTCATAAAAGTACCATAAACGTTCAAAAAGCTAGGTTATCACCAAAACACCACAACAAATTAAAATGCATGTTCATAAAAATCCTAAATATTATAAATCACCCTAGAGGTTTATTTTTAAAATGATATTAAATTATTTTACATGAAACCCCCTCGAGATATGCAAAACAATATTTTAAGGACTATAGATTAATATAGGCTTAAGCGGTATCATTTCTCTTGAGCCCCGGCGAGCTGGAGAAAGTGAGTGCTTGCCTATTCAAGTTAGACAACTTAAAGGAGTTATCAAATGTCAATTGTCTTGGAAAAAGACACAAATCCTGCCGTCCATGTGCAGAAGTTGCCGATTACTCCCGAACCTAAGAATTTCAAGAACTAAATCCTTTCTTAAGATTCTAATTTCAACCTGAATCCAAACTCAAATCATAATCCAAAAATCAAACACAAACTTGAATACTTGATCATGAACCTGAACACTCGAATTCAAATATCAAACTCAAACTTGAATACTTGACACGACTTGACCGAACCATGGTTATAACTTGACATGAATACCTGAACACATGATTACATCTTGAACATGAACATGAATATTTTATATCCATGGATTCGGCTAAGACCTGTAATCTTAATCTATACAATACAATACGCGATGACAAATGGGTAGATTGGTACAGAATGTATATCATGGCACGAGAGGCCACGTTAAAAGACACCTACATGAATTCACGTGCCGTTGTCCCGTAGGTTATGACGGGGCCTTGTACTGCATGTTACTATAGTCCATGGGGTAAGATGGACTCCTTCCGTATACATGAATACTTTTTTTTATCAAACTACAAATAATTACGTTAGAATAGCTATCTTATACCTGTAAGTGAACATATTTAGATACTTTCAAATACAACTCTATCTGTTTACTTTTACTTGGTTTCTATTCACATCATATACCATTCAGTCATTTTCTATTACTTCTTTTGGGGACTTATTGAGCGCCAGTTCGCTGATGACATTCCTCTCTGTTTTCTTTCTTGGAATGTTCATCAGGAGGACTGGAGTCTGAGGAGATAGAGCTGAGCCCGGAGGACTTGGACTAGTTTGCTGCTTAGCCAGACTACTAGCTCCTTCTAGCCTGCACTTACTTTCAATATGCCATTATTAGGCATTTACTTTTATTATTGTATCTTTTATTTTCAGACAGTTGTATGTAAGTTGAATGTAAATAAAGTTGTTGTTTCATTTTATTACTCTTGTTATTCTTGCACATTGTTATATTGCTTAATTAAGCTTAATGTATTTTTTTAGTAAATACGTTGCGGGCTTGCCACGTCACCGTTTCTGTCTACTGGGAAGCGGGGTGTGACAGTTTTTGCTATTGCATCGCCCTGACGACCTGAGTATGCATGCTCAAAGCTTGGAGAGGACGCCGCTCAGGAGTCAGATCTACCTTCGAGCTTGCAGAAATCTAGACGGTTTTACTTTTAGCACTTTTACTGTTTTTCCTAAAGCAACCTTGTATTCACACTTGGTTAGTAGTTTCCTTTCCAGTCAAACTATTGTAAATCGTGAATGTAGAGTGATTTTCGTCACCTTATTAAGATATTAATGTGCGTCGCTTATCAGACATATTATAGATTCCCCTTGCCTTGGGTAGGTAGGGGTTTTTTGATTGTAGGAATTCAAATCTCCGGCAGTTGCGGACTAAGCTACCGTTAATTACCCTTCTATTTTAGAGCGAGAATCTCTGATTAACAAGTTAAACGGATCATGCGAACTCAATATACAATATGTGCATGTTGTGTTTGGGAACATGTTTGAGGGTGCTTCGGATATATCGGGGGCCTCGCAGAGTTTTTATAGGGGTCCCACTATCCGGATAGTGGACTGAGGGTCAAGAGGGCTTATAGCCCCCTTGCAGGGTGGGGCGCAACGCCCCGTTAGAATTTTTTTCTAACATGAGAGATGATGAGTGTATATGTGCCACGTGCGTACTTAGTAATGTGAACATGTTCTAAGGTGCGCACATGCCGAGATTTGCATCTGGCGAGGTGCGAACCGGGCAAGGCGCGCACCTAGAAAAGTGCGCACTCGCCAAGGTGCTCACCTGGTAAAGTGCGAGAGAGTGAAGAGGGGCTAAAAGGTCCGGTAAGGTGCGCACCTAGTAATGTGCACCCCTAGTAAGGTGCACACATGTACCAGTGCGCACTAGATTCGATGTGCACCCAACGCGGTGCACACTTAGCCAAATGGGCACCTAGCACAGTGCGCATTTAGCATGGTGCAAGTAGGGTTGAAACTCAATGGAGCAACAGTCTAAAAACACAAAGACTTTAACTTTTGAAGTTCAAAAGTGGCTCTTTTTCCCTTTTTTTGAGGCATCTAGACGTGCGTACTTTGAAAAAAAGAAAGGAGGAAGGAGAAAGAGACTTGCACAATAAAGAGTGGTTCAAAACTTGAGATTTTTGTTTTTGGGGATTCAAGATTAAGATCCCTTATCAAATCATCATGGGGGCCTTTTATAGGATTACATCTTTTACATTTATCCCCATGTCTTGTACAAAATTGGCTTTTGCCTATTTAAATTTAAAAACAAACATTACATTTAATTTTTTCCTTTTCTTCTTTTCTTTTGGTCGGTCCCTCTTCATGCTTGGGCTCAGGCTTGGGTTCGGGCCCACTTGGCTCAGGCTCAGCCTTGGGCCTATTTGACTTTTTGACTTTGATTTTGGTTTTGATTTTGAACTTGAATTTGATTTCTGATTTTGGTAATTGGGTGTAACTTTTGACCCCAGCAAATTGCCCCCCATCAATAAATGCACACAGCACATATGGGTTGTGTGCATGAAATTAATGGATCTTGTGCTATATGGAGATTGATTTGGTTTGGTTCCCTTTTGACGACGTGCAGGTCGGTGCTACCCTTTTTGCGATTTAGACGGTCTGTGCCATTTTTGTGACTTGGACGGTTGGTGCTGCCATTTTTGTGACTTGGACGGTCGGTGCTTGATTTGATTTACTCTGCTTCCTGCGTTGTCAGGGATTGAAGTTGACCTGCTCCACTTTCTGCGGTGTCATGGTTAAAGTTGACTTGCCCCGCTTCTTGCAGTATTGGGATTGAAGTTGACTTTCTTCACTTTCTTCGGTATCGGGATTAATTTGTTTCCGAGGTGGAGTTTGATTCCACTGAGGAGGTCGTTGGTTGAATTGCTTCTAAGGTGGAGCTTGATTCCACCGAGGAGGTCATTGGTGTTGAATCGGTTGATCTGATTGGTTTTGGAGTTCCTTTTCGTACCGCGGGACCTTTTGAGCTTGGAACCACTGCCGGTAGGACTTTGATTTGATTTATTTGATTTCTGTCTTGTTTAGCCGGACTTTTGAATTTGAGGGGAACTTGGAACTTGGATTTTGTTTGGTATCAGGATCGCTACACTGGAATAGCGCCAGGAGCGACTCATCATTTGCCCTAGGAAGATTTAGGATTTGGTTTTGGGTCGGCATCAACACTGCTAACACTGAAGCGTAGCGTCAGGAGCGACTCATCATCTGCCTTTGGGAAAACTTGCGGTTTGAGTTTTGGATCAACATCAGCACCGCTTACACTGAAGTGTAGTGCCATGAGCGACTCATCATCTGCCGCTGCCCGTTGGGGAGCGATGGCTTAGGAAATAGGTTTAGATCCTTATCAATTATGACTTTTCAATTTTATGAGCCGTAAGGGTCTCATAAAAGTATTTTCTCCATACGATTCGAGAGGATCTCGCAGGTATATATTCTCCTTAGGAATCGTGAGGATTCCTAAGTGTGTTGCTCCTTTATGAGTAGTAAGGATTCACACATTGATATTCTCTTCACAAGGTCAAGAGGACTTTGCGAGTGTATTTTCGTCTCTTTTCACGAGTTTGCACATTTTCGGGTTTTCACAAACTCGCCGGAAGTCCTGCTGTTTTTACAGACAGAGCCCTTTCGGGTTTTCATTTGTTCCCGTTTTGCTTGTAGACATACTGTTTTTTTACATTGGTGGAACTTCATCGCTAGTAGGACTTCAGATGTAGTCTCGCTCGTAGGATTTGAGAGAGATAGGGGTCGTTTATGCTCGTAGATTGTATATGATTTTACAAGATATATGATATATGATCCAGACCGTAAGGCCGATGTGCTTAATTCATCTGCGATTTGGAGCATTCACGCATAGTATTTCTTGAGATATCGTCCATTGATGGATGGCATTGACCTTTCTCCCTTGGCATTAATCAGCCGGTACGATTCTCCATCAAACACTTTCTCGATGACGTACAGTTCTTCCCAGTTTGGCTTGAATTTTCCCTCGGTATGTCGATTGGGGATGATCAGTTTTTTTAGGACTAACACGAATTCGCCTTTCTTAAAAGCGCGGAGACGAGTTATCTTATCAAAGGCCAGTGACATTTGGGCTCGGTACAGCTCTAGATTTTTCTGTACCGTGAGTCTCTTTTCTTCGAGGTTGTTAAGTTCTTCGAGACGAAGGAGAACATTTTCCTCCTCCGTCAAACCATGCTGGACACCTTCCTTAGGCTTGGAACTTCAACTTCGAGGGGAGGATGCCTCCACTCTGAAGAGTAATGAGTATGGAGTGGACCGAGTTGGAGTGCGGCGCATGGTACGATATGCCTACAACGCTTCATGGAGCTTGAGATTCTAGTCTCTCTTGTTCGCTGAAGTATTTTTTCTCAGGAGCTTGCATAGAGTTTTATTGAAGGTTTCGACAAGCCCATTGGCATTCGGATTATATATGGAGAAATATTTCCAGTCTATTTTGTGCTGAATAGCGAACCTTGAGACTTTGAAGCTCTTAAAAGAATGCCCATTGTCAGAAATGATTCTTTTAGGTATACCGAAGAGATATAGAATATTATGCTGGAAGAATGTCAGAATATCTTCTTTCTTGACTTCTTTTAGCGGGACAGTTTTAGTCCATCTGGAGAAGTAGTCAGTTTCGGCCAATATGAACCGGTGGCCTTTGGATGACGGAGGATCAATCGGGCCAAGTATGTTGGTTCCCCAAACTTCGAATGGCTATGACGCCATCATAGGATGCAACTGATTAGGATGCCTATGAATGAAGTCACCATGAATTTGGCAGAGATGACATTTTTTCGCAGGCTTTTCGCAATTCCTTATCATGGTAGGCTTGTAATACCCGAGCCGTTTGATTTGAAGTCTCATTTTGGGGCCATATTGGTGAGCTCCACAGACGCCTGAGTAAATTTCTTTCATGAATTTCTGGGCTTCGGCTGATGACAGACATCTGAGCCAGAGTTGGTCATATGATCTGCGGTATAGCATATTATTTACAAATACATATTGGAGGGCTCTCTTCTTCAACTGAACCCTCGCCTATTTTTCTTCGGGCAGCTTGTCGTATTGGAGGTACTCTATGAAGGGTTCTCTCTAATCGGGCTCTTCTTGAATGATCAGAACTTCTTCGGCATGATTACTCTTTTGTTCTGTGCTTTCCTTTTCTCATAAAGAGACTGAAGGCAGAATTTGTCGGCTTCTGATTATAATCAGAATTTCATCCATGTCGGGATCAGCCAGCTCTTTGGTTAGGCGAGCGAGTACGTCGGCTTTTCCATTCAATGCCCTATGAATTCTCATTAGTTCGATGTGAGTGAACTATTTCATGAGTTCCACCACCCGGCTTCTGTAGTGAGCTAACTCGGGTTTATATATCTTATAGTCACCACTCACTTGGTCGACGACAAGCTGGAAGTCACCGTAAACCCGCAGCCAAAGGACCTTCATTTCCATAGCGAGCTCCAAACCAGCTATCAGAGTTTCATACTCAGCCGTGTTGTGTGTGTGAGGCTCGATAAGAGCGAAGGAACATAGCAGAGTTTCTCCTGATGGCATGAAGAACACCAATCCTATCTCTGCTTTTATCTTCGGGACACTTGATTTGTTGGAGGTTCTTATTGATGAGGCTCCATCGAAGTAGAGCTCCTAATATGGATCGCTATTCTCGAGGCGCGACATTTGTTCGTCGGGTAACTCGCAATTTAGCAACGGCCTTTCCAGTATGGGATCAGCAGTGAGGAAGTCTGCGAGGACTTGCTCTTTTACTGCATTTTGAGGAGTGTAGATTATGTCAAATTCAAGCAGCATGATAATCTATCTTGCCATTCTACTGACTAGGCTTGCTTTGGTCATTAAGTGTTTGAGTGGGTCGATCTTGGAGATCAGTATAACCCGATGAGCGAGCAGATAACGCCTTAGCTTCTTCAAGGCGAATATCAGGGCCAAGCATTGCTTTTCGATCGGGGAATAGTTATGTTCCGCCCCGACTAACGTTTGACTGAGATAGTAAAGGGCTGTTTACCGCCGAAGACTGGACTGAGACGTTGGGACGTCTAGCCTGAATTTGGGGGCAGATGCTATTTGGACATATCCACCCACCTCTCCGAAGATACTAAGTTGATTTATGACATTGTATATCGGAGGTTTGGATAGATGCGACCAATATTGCAGACTTTATCAGATTCCCCCTCGTTTATGAGGGTTTTTTGATAGTAGGGACGCTCTTCCCTGCAGAAGCAAGCCCCTGCAGTTAATTACTTTATCGTGTTGCGATAACAACTTTCTCCTGCTCTGGTAGTTCACTTCGTATCGCGTTTGGTTTGTTTTATTTTGGTTGCCCGTGGATTGTATACGGAGACTAATTTATGTCGTCGCCCGTAGGGCGTGGATTACTCTAAATCCGTACATATATTTTCATGATTTGGGTTTGGGTCAAGGATTTTCTTGACAGGGTCCACATTGGGAGCTTGGTTTGCCAACGGGAATGAACTTATGATGCATTTCTCACATTTGTGAGGTCTATCCGTTCACGGGGAACTTGGGTTTGATCTAAGGATGGTCAGTCTTATTTGAGACTAAGATCGACTTATGAACAAATGAGCATATAGGCTCAACTGATCATTAAATCATATATGAATAGCCCATGGATAGTATACGGTATTCAGTATGGAGACAGTCTGTGGGGCAAAACATATCAGTTTAAGGACATCACGTCCAATATCACCGTGTTTGGGGCGACGCGCTACTTTAGGGTTATTTCGGTCCATTATTCCCATATTTGGGACGAATATTAGTTTAAGGACATTTCAGTCCATTATCGGCATGTTTGGGGGTGAAATGCTAGTTTAGAGACGTTTCTATCCATTATCGCCGTATTTGGGACGAAATACTAGTTTAGGAACGTTCCGGTCCATTATCGCCGTGTTTGGGGCGAAATGCTAGTTTAGGGACGTTCCGGTCCATCATCGTCATGTTTCGGGCGAAGGAGTTGTTGGCTGTAACGACTCTTAAATCACTGTACATAAATTTCTTGTTATTGTACAGAAAAGAGTATTACAGCCCGTGTAAGAGTTAAAAGTTATTTTTGTTAAATAAAAACAAAAGGCAACTTGTAACTCACTGGTAAAGCCTCTATACCGCCGTGACATAGCATGTGCATTCGATTCCCAATCAGGCCCAATTATTTTTTAGATTTTTTCTTTTTAATTTTTTGGAAGCCTAAGAGTTGACGTGCAATATACGGAGAAATGAAAAGTTTCAGAAAAATCAAACAGGCACAATGAGGTGTACACACCTAACTTGACACGTGGTATGAATCTCGAGGCAAGCCAATGAGATCCGATCGCTCGTTTCAAGGATTTGGCCGGCGCCAACGGTCAGATGTGCCCCATTTTGCTCCGTGCTTTGCACACTTATCCCTTCAGCTCCCCTTAACTCCCCTGCACCGTTTGATTTTCCTGCAATCAAACAGAGACCCTTTAATTCACCATTTAACATCTTTTTAACGATTTTAATCCAAAATGTTAATTCTTAAACCCTAATACTTCACTATAAATACCACCCCATGTTCTTGTAAGTGCACGGCGGCGCCCCGGCCGTCAATCCGACGGCCAAACGCGGAAACGGTGGTAAACTTTAATTTTTGCGGACTTAGCAAACCGGCACCACCGCGCACTAAACCCCGGATCGTGCCATTAAACTAGTCTAAGCTACTAACAAGAAAGGGAAGAGATGTACCGACTGATCCGAGTCCTCCGGTCTTCATCTCCACTCCAATCTCCTCGCGGGATCTCCGTCCGTCTCCTCCTCGTCGGAAAGGGCACCACGAAGCCGGGTACTTTTACGGGCTCCCACCTCAATACCGAGGCAACTCGGGCGCGAAGCTGGCGAATCGACGCGTCCAAGATTTGCTGTAGGAAGTGTAGTGTAGAGTGCATGTCTCACTTTGGGGTTTTGGTTGCCTTTTGAAGATGGAGGAATGAAGGTATAGAAAATTGGTGCTTTCAATTTTCTAGCAATGGAATGAGATGAAGAATGATATACTCTCTCAAAGATGAAGATGAAGCTCTCTCCTTCTTCTCTCTTTTTCTTCTCTCTTTTCTAAAATGAAAACCCTCATCCATAGAAAATGGTGGAGCAAGGATTATGAAGCATGAAGGGAGGTAAGTGTAGGATAAAGCAAGTGGTAACCTTAAACAAAACATCATCATCATGAAACTTAACCTCAACCTCAAATCCATTTCAAATCCTTTCTCTTCACAATAAATGCATGAAAAGCAAAGATGCTTATCATATCAACCCTTATGCAAATAAGTCCTCCACAAAGTGTAATTTGCAAAACTGCAAATTACCCCCTCCATCGGAAAAGTCCGGCCGGGAAAGAACAAAGAAAAACCGGCCGGAACGGAATGCAAACTGGCAACTCCAGAAAACTGGTCCCGTAATAAATTACAGGAAAACCCCATACTGTGCATACACACCCGCATCTGTATTCCGTCCGGATACAAATGCAATGAGACAAAATCTACACTGTACTAAACTAGGACCGGCTTAAGCCAAAGCCGGCTAGTTACATCCGTTCGATCCTGATTCGTGCAATACCGCACGTATCTGATCGAACCCTGCCATACAACCATACGGCCACTAGTACAAACTGTCCGATCTTGATCCGTGCAATACCGCACGTATCTGATCGGACCCTGCCATATCTCCATACGGCCTCTACAGCGTTTCGCCCGAAAGCTTGAGTAACTGGAAGTGTGGTGGACTCTAAAGACTCGTCAATACTATGGCTGTGGATTTAACCACTAGCACGTCAGAGGTATAAGCCAATACGTAACGGGCCACCAGCTATTGACTAAAAGGGACGTCGATGAGCGAACTCATCCTGACACCCTACTGAGCCTGTCAGTGACAATATCTGTGCAGTCCGGTCCGTTCGTCTATGAGTATCGCATGGCGGGCCTAGGGGTTGGTAAAAGTCAGACCCCCAAAAGCGGTACAAGTCGTGTCGGAGTGTAGCCCAGAACACCCTGAGATACTACTGGAATACCTACCAGTAAATCTCCTTGCCTTGGCCAAGGACTTTGTGTAATGGCTCTCCTAGACACAGCACGACCTCACCCCCAATACCGGAAGAGACGAACCCCTGAAGATACGCTCACTGCCTCCATGTGGCTCAGGACTGTACCCAACTAAAACCTGTTTGCACGACTCCTTTGAGCCGTGGTAGGGTAGTAATCAAAGTACAGTGGGAACTCACACGAGACAAATGACGATCCCCAGGTCGATGAACTAACCTGCACACATGTCACCAGGGAACTTCCATCTAACGTCTGGTATATGACCAACTAGCATGTTCCCGGCGAGTCCTGTCCGGTGTACTCATAACCCAATGAGCACCTGTATACATCTTAGGTGATCCAACTGACACCAGTGGCTTGTGAGACCGGCCACCGCCCCTCGTCGGGGTCTCGACTGTATACACTAGTCTACTAATGGAGTATCGATGCCCGGTCTCGAAACTCCCACGACTAGGGACCTTTTAAGGATATGCTTGTAGACCCCCAGCTCCCACTTATATGATCGCCCTCATACTGCTGGTGGTCAAGCAAGAATCCTAGGGGCTCTATCAACGTGTAATAGCGACGTGTCATGTCACCTAAAGCAGTACACGATGATAAAGGTAAACCAGATAGCATACTATCATCTCGAGTAAGACTGTCCTACTGGGATAGGTCCTCCCTCAATCATTGCAATCACGTGCCTGTGATCCAATAATTGACTCTGAGGGCACTATCTCCAACAGTTCTAGCTCCCCTCTATTCTGAAAATTTCTAGCAAAATCACCTTAAAAGTTCTTAAGTATAAATGGAGTCATGTGGAGTTAGTAACCAAACTAATTCCATCGAAGATCGAAGCCGTTTTCGAAGCTCCCGCGACGCCACGAAGCCCCTCCCTTCTTCCTTACTCTCTTCTCGATATTACCAAGCCGTAAGTCCCTCTCATCTCTTCTTCTTTTCATCTCAATTCATCTCCTAAACATATATCGGTAAAGCGGAGTTACCTCCGATACATTTCTTTTTAAACTTGGAACTCCCTTTTCCCTTATACATAAGTCAAATTAATTTTACCACCGTACTTATTACAAACTTTTAGCTTCGAGTTTAACCAAAATTTTCATGTGAAACAAACATAAACGAATATTTTCATTAAAATACCTTGAACTTTAGTATCACCCTCTTTTCGATAATTGTTAAAACAATATGTTTAGGAAAACTTTACGGGGTAGCGACCTCTCCACATGCACACTTTGGTTTCATAGCATGATATATATATATATATATATATGGTTGGTTCAAAGAATAACTTTTACATTAAAATACCGCATCTTTTCAAAAACGGGTTTCTTTTAAAGCGGTATTTTGTAATTCTTGGCAAATACGCCTCTACAACCCTCGTTAAGGGACCCACTAATGGATGGTGCGGATTATCGCACATTTTTGGGATAGTAGAGCGATATGCAGAACTTCTCATGGAATATTCGATCTCGAAAGTAAATAAAATACGGTTTTTAAGAAATACGACTTTTTTAAACAAAAATAGTTTTTTTGAAAAATTATATAAAAAATTATAAATCTGTGTTTTCAATAAAAACATATTATGAAACTATATTTTTTTAAATGAAAGATTAAAATGTTAATAAAATACCATCAAGTTACCAAAGGGGCTAGTTTTACCATAAATTTTTAAAAACTAGGTTTTTATCATTAAAATACCCCAATAATTAAAATACATGCCCATGAAAACCCTAAAGTTTGTAAATCACCCTCGAGATTATTTTTAAAAACAATATTAAAATATTTTTCATAAAACCCCCTCGAGATATGCAAACAATATTTTAAGGACTATAGAATTAATATAGGCTTAAGCGGTATCATTTCTTTTGAATCCCAGAGAGCCGGAGAAAGTGAGTGCTTGCCTATTTAGACTAGACAACTTAACGGAGTTATCAATAGCGATTGTCTTGGAAAAAAACACAAATCCTGCCGTCCATGTGCAGTAGTTGCCGATTACTCCCGAACCTAAGAAATTCAAGAGTTAAATCCGTTCACAAGTGTCTGACTCAATCTGAGTCCAAACTCAAACCAGAATCCAAAATCAAATACGAACTTGAATACTTGATCATGAACCTGAATACTCGAATCAAACATCAAACTTGTATAATTGACTCGACTTGACCGATCCATGGTTATAACGTGACATGAACTCGACATGACTACCTGAACACATGATTACATCCTGAACATGAACCCGGACATTTTATATCCATGGATTCGGCCAAGACCTGTAATCTTAATCAATACAATACAATACGTGGGGATAAAGGGGTAGATTGGTACGGAACGTATATCGTGGCACAAGAGGAAACTTTACAAGACACCTATATGAATTCATGTGCCATTGTCCCCTGGGTTATGATGGAGCCTTGTACTACATGTTACCATAGTCCACGGGGTAAGATGGACTCCTCTCATATATATGAATATCTTCTTTATCAAACTATAAATAACCATGTTAGAATAACTATCTTATACTTATGAATGATCATATACAATTTTACCCGTCCTCTGTTCTTTTAGTTCCTATATATACTATCTTCTCTTACTTCTTTTGGGACTTACCGAGCGCTAGTTCGCTGACAACATTCCTTTTTGTTTCTTTCTTTGGGATGTTCGTCAGGAGGACCGGACTCTGAGGAGATAGAGCTGAGCCCGGAAGACTTGGACCAGCTTGCTGCACAGTCAGATTACTAGCTCTTTCCAGCCTGCACTTACTTTCTGTATGCCATCGTTTAGGCATTTACTTTATTTATTGTATCTTTTATTTTCATACAGTTGTATGTAAAGTTGAATGTAAATAAACTTGTTGTTTCATTTTATTACTCTTGTCATTCTTGTTCATTGTTATATTGCTTAATCACACTTAACGTATTTATTTCATAGTAAATACGTTGCGGGCTTGCCACGTCACCGTTTCCGTCTACTGGGAAGCGGGCGTGACATTGGCTGTTGGGACCCTCCACCTCTCTGAAGATGTTGATGTATTACAACGATATATATCAAAGGCATAGAAAGATATATCCTTGAACCAAATCCCGTATTTGAGGGAAAAAATCATTGTTGATCTAAGAATCGTTAGTCTTATGAAACTAAGATTAACTTAGAAGGTATGAGATGGATATCATTTTTAATATCATCGATGAGAGATCATTAGTCGTATATAGGACTAAGATCAACGAAGAAGCTTAAGCTTCAATGACTTAGCTAATTTGAGCTAAGATTGGATTTTTATACTACCTAGCTGTGCTAATCACTCAGATATATAGCGCTCACGTGTGCTGCACGTAAGGTGCTAAAATAGTGCTAAGCACTAGTCTTTTCTGGCGCTCACGTATGTTTTCGTGAGATGCTCAGATTTGGACGCTCACGTGTGTTTCACGTGAGGCGCTGAGCTTCTGGCGCTCATGTGTGTTTCACGTAAGACGCTGTCTTCTTAGAGATTTAATCTCTGATGTTTTCAGAGAGGTTAAACCTCTGTTAATGGCATTTTGACCATTAACGATCACCAAGATCACTATTTTGAGGATATGGGATCAGGTTCTTTAAGAACCGAGTTCTTGATTTATAAGGGAACTAAGTTCCTGGAGTATTATGGACACCATCTTCTTCATGTTCTTCTTTCCATGTTCTTTTCAATATTGTTCTTCCCTGAATTTTCGATTCTCAAGAATAAGATCTTTCCGATGAGAATTAAATTCTCAACTTGTGAGACATTTATCTTATGGATCTCAGATCCAACGAAAGAGCTAAATTCTTGAGAAGAGTTAAACCCATATATGTAATGTGATAGGTAAAGAAGATGTTTTGATCTCTGCTATTTCTTTACCTAGGGTTTGAGGAAGAAGATCTTCTTCTTCGAAGAAAATTAAATTCTCCGTTATTTTTGTGGAAGCTTTTTGAGAACCTTTTATGTTTCTACAGAAACTTATGGGGGATTTCTTCTCTATTCTGATTTGATCTCTTTGCTCCTATTTATAGGAGAAAAGAAAAATAAATTTGTTGAGAAAATCTCTCATTGAAATATCATGATTGATTTCATAATCAATCAAATTGATCTTTTAGATCAACCGGTGAATTTTATTCACCGTTGGATTTTTAATTCAAGGGCTATCTGTTTAACAGAGAAGATCTTTCTTATTTTAGAGAGATCAGGGAAATATTTCCCACATGGAATTTAATTCTCTCACATGGTTTAATTTGTGATTTTATCACCATTGGATTTAATCCAAAGGTTCTCTATTAGAGAAAGATCTTTCCATTTTAGAAAAATCAGGGAAAATATTTCTCAAATAAAATTTAATTCTATTGCATATCAGATGGTTTAATTAGTGATTTTATCACCATTGGATATTAAATCCAAGATTCTCTGTTAGAGAAAGATCTTTCCATAGTAGAAAGATTAGCAAAAATATTTCCCAAATAGAATTTAATTCTATCACATAGAATTTAATTCTATCAGATAAGAGCATTTTAAATTGGGGCGCTCACGTGTGTTTCACGTGAGCGCTTCCATATATATATATATATGGCAGCGGCGCTCACGTACTTTGTATGAGCGCTTCTAAAAGAATGCGGTAAGGAAACCCATGTGTTTTACATATAGGCGCTCACGTATTTAACACGTGGGGCTATCATAGGATTTAATCTTATCTGAAGCCGGTACTCACATGCTTTGCATGTGAGTGCTCACGTGCTTTGCACATGAGGCGGAATTCGTTTCTTCTTTTTTTCTCCCCTTTTTTTATAAGGGAACTACAAGCTCCGGGCTAAATTTTTTGGCGGGAACAATGCTTCCCACTACTTTGCCCAAGTAGGTATGTACGTGGATTAAGTAGTGCAGAGTTATGCATCTTCATAGAATTGATGGCTTAAGAGACAGGTTTAGAATCTCTGTCGTCTAAGACTTTTTCATCTTCATGAGTCGTAAGGGTCTCGAGAAGGTTTTTTTTCCTATGAGTAGAGAAGATCTCACAGGTGCATATACTCCTTGGAATCGTAGGGATTCTTAAGTGTTTTTCGCCTTCATGAGTTGTAGGGATCTCAATCAAGTATTTTTTCCTTATGAGTCGTGGGGACCCGTAAGTAGCTTCTTCAATTCATTGGCATGTAATTTTGACGAATGTGACTCATGGATAGTATACAAGAGTCGGTTTGGACCTACTTGTAGGGAAGCGATGGCTTAAGAAACAGATTTAGATCTATCGCCTTCAATTTTATGAGCCGTGAGGGTCCCAAAAAGATATTTCTCCCTATGAGTCGATAGGATCTCATAGGTGTATTTTCTCCTTAGAAGTCGTGAGGACTCCTAAGTGTGTTTTCTCTTGAGAGTCGTAAGGATATCACAAGAGTATTTTCCCCTTACGAGTCGAGAGGACCCGTAAGTAGCTTCTTCTCCGTATTGGATAAAACTTTGGAGAATGTGGCCCATAGATAGTATACAAGAGTCGATATCGAATTACTTGTAGGGAAACAGTGCTTAGAAAATATGTTGATATCCCCGTCGCCTAAGGCTTTTCACCTCTATGAGTTTTGAGGGTCTCATAAAGATGTTTTTCCCTACGAGTCGAGACGAGTTGAGAGGATCTTGCAGGTGTATCCTAAGGTGAAATATAGATAACCACTTTTTGATAGGGGCCTGTTAGGTTTGTGGTACTAGGTTTAAGCCCATCGTACTGTCGCGTTGGCTGATATATTTATCGATATGCAGTCCCTTGGGTTGCTGCTCGAGTAGCCCCGTGTCTGTCATGTCTCTGATCTCTTCGGAGGCTGGACAAGACGTCTTCAAGTAATCTTCTTAGGTCGGAATATCCACTTTACCATCGGAAGAAAAAGTGTTAGGTAGTACCATGGCACTTTTTACTTGAGGTTAGACTTAATTTGAAGCTCCGATGAGTCATAACCGCACTCTTCTGGGGGGATGATCTCCAATGATCTTTAGGCTTTGTATGTATTGCCATCGAGACCTGAAGCTAGGAATATGCCGTTACTTTGTTTTTTTGTTTTGGTGATATCGCGCTAATTCTTCGCTGAAGTTGGGTAGACATTCAAATGACCTCTATGCTGTATGTATCGCTATCAAGGTCTGGAGCTAGGATTTTGCCATCACTCCTCTTTTAGTTGATCCTTGGGTCTTTTGTTGACGTCGTGTTTGCACCCTGTCGGAATGAGAAGAACGTGGATATGATCTTTATGCTGTAGATATTGCCATTAAGATCTAGAGCTAGGATTTTGCCATTGCTCCACTTTTATTTGACTCTTGGGTCCTTTGTTGACGTCACGTCTACATCCTGTCGGAACGAGAAGAACGTGGATATGATCTCTAGGCTGTAGATGTTGCCATTAAGATCTGGAGCTAGGATTTTTCCATTGCCTTGCTTTTATTTGACCCTTGGGTCCTTTGTTGACATCGCGTCTGCACTGAGAATGAACGTCGAGCTGGAGCTGGGATTTTCCCATTACTCCATTTTGATTTGGCTCTTTAGAGCTTTGTTGACACTACGTCTGCACTCAGCTGGAGTAAGAAGGATGTCGAATTGGTTTTTAGGTTGCATATATTTCCATCTAGACTTGGAGTAAGGAATATGTCGTCACTCCAATTTTATTTGACCATTGGGTCGTTGTTAATGCCGCGTCTGCACTTTGCTAGAATGAAAAGGACGTCGAGTTGATCTCTAGGCTGTAGATGTCGCTGTCACGATCTGGAGCTAGGAATATTCCATTGCACTTTTATTTGACCCTTGGATCCTTGTTGACGTCGCGTCTGCACTGAAAATGAACGTCGAGCTGGAGTTAGGATTTTGCCATTACTCCGTTTTGATTTAGCCTTTTGGTCTTTGATAACGTTGCGTCTGCATCCTGCCGGAATGAGAAGAACGTCGAGTTGATCTCTAGGCTGTTGATATTGCCATCGATATCTGGAGCTAGGATTTGACGTCACTCCACTTTTGTTTGACCCTTGGGTCCTTGTTGACGCCGCGTCTGCACCAAGAAGGAAATTCGAGCTGGAGGTAGGATTTTTCCATTACTCCCCTTTTATAGGACCCTTTGGTCTTTGATGACGTCGCGTCTGCACCGAGAAGGAACGTCGAGCTAGAGCTAGGATTTTTCCATTACTCCCCTTTTATAGGACCCTTTGGTCTTTGATGACGTCGCGTCTACATCTTGCTAAAATGAGAAGAACGTCGAGTTGATCTCTAGACTGTAGATGTTGCCATCGAGATCCGGAGCTAGGATTTTGCCATCAATCCACTTTTTTTTTATCGTTGCGTCCGATCCCTACTGGAATGTGGAGGAACGTCGAAATGATCTCTAGATTGTAAATATGCCATCAAGACTCGATTCTTCTTTTGACGAAGTATGGTGGGAAAATATGGTTCTCCTTTCTTTCATTTATGCCCATAGATTGTATACAGGCGTCGGTGTGGACCTACCCGCATGGCAGAAATTTTTTATATTAATTTTTTTTATATTTTCGCGATACTCTATCTTTTCAGCTTTTTTATATCGCGAAAGTCGCGATTGCCCAATCATTTTGGCTATGTAATTTTTTTTATTTTTACTCGTTATTTTTTATTGCGAGTTGCCCAAACATTTCTGCTGTTTCATATGCATACATTTTTTGCTCGCTGATTTTTATTGTGAGTTTCCTCATCATTTCGGCTATTTCATTTGCATTTTTTTGCTCGCTGATTTTGTTGCGAGTCGGGAACTTGGGTCATGATACCAATTTTGGTATCAACATCGCTACAACTGGAATGTTGGCAGGAGCGAATTATTATTTGCCATGAGAGGACTTAGAGTTTGACACTTGTTTAGGTATCAGTATCACTACAACCAGGATGTTGCTGGGAGCGAATTATCATTTGCTTTTATTGATTTGAACAAAAATAGCTTGACAAACAAGGTTAAGATCCTGTCGACTAATACTTTTGACTTTATGAGCCATAAGAGTTTCTTAAAGATATTTCTCCTTATGAGACGTTAGGATCATGTAAGTGTATTTTCTCCTTAGGAATCGTGGGGATTCCTAAGTGGTATTTTCTCTTATAAGTCGTAAAGATCTCATAAGAGTATTTTCTCCTTGTAAGTCGAGAAGACTTACATGTGTCGTTCACCATATGGGGATATTTCTCGCTATTGGTGGAACTCGGTTGGAACATATTTTGTTCGTGCATGTGGATTGTATATAAGAGTTGATATCGAACTACTTGTAGGGCAACTTAGGGAATATGACGGTTTAAGAACAGGTTTAGATCCCTGTAATCTAAGATTTTTGAATTCTATGAGCCGTGAGGGTCTCATAGGGGGAAATTCTCCTTACGAGTCGTGAGGATCTTGCAAGTATAATTTCTCCTTAGAAATCGTGGGGATTCCTAATTATGTTGCTCCTTTGTGAGTCGTAAGGATCTCACACGAGTATTTTCTCCTTAAGAGGGTCAAGAGGACCCTGCAAGCGTACACAATTTTTTTTACGAGATTGCACCCTTTCGGATTTTCACAAACTCGCCTGTAGCCCTGATGTTTTTACTCACGGTGCCCTTTCGGGTTTTCATCCGTGCCCATTTCGCTTGTGGACATACCTTTTTTTGCGAACGGTGGAACTCTCAAAAGCAGCTTCGCCGCAGGTGACCCATCTATTTGCCGGTGGGACTTAGAGGTGGTTTCATCGCTGGAATAGTTGTGTAGCCGGTGGGACTTGAGTTGCAATCTTCGTCGGTGGGACTTTTATTGCATTATAGATCTCAATGCGCATAGTTTTAGGGACTTTGCGGTCTATTATCACCGTGTTTAGGGAGAAATGCTAATTTAGAGACGTTTCGGTCCGCTATCGCCGTGTTTGCGGCGACACGATAGTTTAAGGACATTTCGGTCTACTATCGCTGTGTTTAGGGCGATGCGATAGTTTAAGAATATTTCGGTCTACTATCTCCGTGTTTGAGGTGAATATTAGTTTAAGGACATTTCAGTCCAACGCCACCATGTTTGGGGCGACGCACTAGTTTTGGGACATTTCGGTCCACTATTTATCATTCGGTCGGAGAGTTACATAACTCATCTCTTCCAACGCTGGTTTGCTTAGGCGCTGCTTCCTGTCCTTTGTTTGTATAGACACTTCACACCTTAAGCTATCTTCACCTTCTTGATCTGCTTCACTTTACCATCGCAGCAATTGAGTTGTTTTGCGAGAAATACCGGGCATTTTACACGGCATCTGCCTCCTGCTCGTCTATGTCGCTTTCTGACACTGATAGAGCATCTTCTTCATATATGTCACACCCTACTTTCCAGTAGATGGAAATGGTGACGTGATGAGGCCCGCGACGTATTTATTTTGGGAAGATCATTTCTTGGAATAAATACGTTAAGCGTAATTGAGCAATATAAAATGACAAAAAACTAACATGAGATTTAAACCTCAACAACTTTATTTATATTCAAACTTGATACATTTACAATACATGAGTTCAATTGAAAAAGAATTATAAGAAAAGAAATCCCTAAACAGGTGGCATACATAAACTGAAAGAAAAAATAAGTTAAGCTAAACTTGAGTAGTGGTCTGGTCGTAATCCCCTGCAGTCGCTTCTATTTCCTCAGTATCTAGACCACCTGATAAATACCCAAAAGAAGAAAGAGATGTGTGGATGCCCGTCAGCGAACTTTCGCTCGGTAAGTCCCTAAGGAAAAGGGTGTGAAGTATAAAAGTATAATGATTGATAGGAATATGTATGCCCTAGAGGCCATTATTGTATATTATAGTGGATGCTTGGACACACACACACACATACATATATATATATATATATATATGACTTTCTTGCTCAATATGATAGTATGCTATCTGGTTGCTCTTTATCTTAACATATGCACTTGTTTTAGTTTACTATTTCATTGATATATGTTGATAAAGCCCTTAGGATGTTGGCTTGAATACCAGGACTATGATGTAGATCATATAAGTAGGGCTTGAGTAGTACATAAGCACATCCTTAACAGTTCCTAGTCGAGAGAGTATTGAGACATGTCATCGATATTCCAGAGTAGACTAGTGTGTACGTTTCTTGACCCTTTATGGGGCGATGGTTGATCCCACAGCCATTGGCGTTTGACATCAAAGATTGTACGCAGGTGCTCATTGGAGAATGAGTACATCGAACAGGATTCGCCGAGAACTCCTAGATAGTACCATACATATCGTCAGATAGCGGTTCTCTGATGACACTTGTACAGGTTAATCTGTAGACCCGAGATCGTCATAGAGTCTTGTGTGGTTCCCACTGTACTTTGATTTCCACCCTACCATTTCTCTACTGAGTAATGCAAACATGTGGTTTTTGGGTTCAGTCCCGAGTCACATGGAGGCGGTGAGCGAGCGTCTTTCCCGGTAATGGGAATTGATGTTGTGCTATGCACGATTGGCTATAACCGCTAGTCCCTGGTCAGGGCTGATGAGATTTACTGATAAGTGTTATTAGTAGTTTCTCGATTGGTTATAGGCCACATATCGGCATGACTTATCAACTTATTGGGGTCTGAAGATTCCACCCCCCAGACTCGATATACGACATATCAGACGAAGAGACTGGACTGTACGGTAAGTGTTGTTTATAGGCTCTACGGGAGTTTGGACAAGTTTACTTGTAGATCTTCTATTCGTTAAATACCTGGGTAACCGTTACTTCCAGCTAGTACCGCTGACGACTTGTGCGTGTTTGATGTGATCATTACCTACTGCTAGTGTATTGGCGAGTCTTTAGGGTCCCACATAGAGGTTTCCTAGTTCAAGCGAAACGAAGTAGGGCATGTATAGAGATATGTGCGGGAGCTTGATTGAATACGTGTATATGATACCGTATTATAATCTAGCGTTTTAGATATTATACGGGTTATATATGATATAACCGGATTATTGAATCAAGTGTTGATTTAATAATTTGATATATATTGATATATAATATATATATATATATATTATATTGATATATATAATATAATATATATATATATTGATATATATATAATATATATATATATAGATATAATATATATATATTATATATCAATATATAATATATATATATATATATATTGATTTAATAATTTGATATGTAATATATACATATATATATATATATTAACTAATATAATACTCACTTCAAATTATTTTCTATGCTTTATATGTTATTTATATTTGATATAAACAACATATCAATTTTTGTATCATGGTTGATGATACATAGAACTTGGATGTATGAGAATTACATTGTGGGTTAAGGATAAAACAAAAGGATTTCTTATTTGAATTAATATAAAAGAACAATGAGTTATTATTTTAGCATGTTGTAGAACCTTGGAGGTGCATGACTCATTGTTTCTCTTTGTCTATAGTTCATATAAGTTAATCCTTTGCAATTATCTTTAAAACACAATCTTATTCTCAAGGTTCATTCTTTCATCCAAGTTCATCTTCTTCATTTCTTCTCTAATTTTTTCGAGGTTGAGAAAAAGAAAAGAAAGGAAAGATTTTTTGTGAGCAAAATCCCTACTTCATCAACCTACACTGCTCTAGCAAATTAGTATAGGCTGCTATCTTCAATATTTTATAGATTAGCGAAGTGTGAGCTTGAGTGTGAAAAGATTCGAGGCGGATCATCTTCGACGACGAAAACTTCAAGCAAGCTCGTTTCATCTTTCAAGTAGAGTCAAAGAAGAGTTCTAGGACCACTGCTCAGAGCTTTTGAAGTGAAGGACCAGACTATAAAGGTTGTAGTTTCTATTCACTTAGTTTTAATTTTTAGTTTGTACTTAAACCTCTAAAATTTTAAAATTACATACTTGATATTCATAGAAAACTAGTTAAGGTGCTAAGACCTACTTTCATGGTAAGATTTATAGTCTTAGGCATGAAATTCGGAATACATGATAATCTGAGTTTACGATGTCTATACATGCGAATTCTAATTATTGTAGTTTTCATTTCTTTTTTGCAACCGTAAGTGTAATATGTGCCAGTATCCCCGATCTCATTGCAATACGACAACGATATTAGGGATACGCATATTTACTTACGTTGATGACATGCGATGTTATTGTGTTGTTATATCGATATGTTATATTGGATCGTCGTGACTGAATAGCCGGAGGTGTTATATAAGGTGAGAGTTCTTCATTTTGATTCATATAAATTATTGTATGTAATATTCTTTTATTGGGACACTTCCGAGTTGAGGTTGATGTCTCCATTCGACGTATATTATTTATTTTTCCGTATTAGGATAGACCCAAGATGGAGGGCACAAGTAACCAGGTTCAAGAGTCCGGTGGGTGGCCATCTCGAGGAGTCAAGACCGGTTGCCTAACTCCAGAATTGACAGGGTTGCTTGCTGCTCTCGTAAGCGTCTAAGGGTGTGGGCATGGCTATTCATCACGACCGTGGAATCCGTGTTTTTCGTTAATGGCTTAATCTAAAACAAAGACCTCCTAATATATCCTATATTTCATATACCTGCTTCTGTTGTGCTGTGATGTAATGTGATCATATAACTGCGAGAGACAAATGCTCCTTATATATATGATATATTGGTAGATACTATATATGTTTTGCATTCATGCTAGTCCTGACCCCGCCCTACCGTAAGTTATGTAACCTTACGGTGAAGACCCGAGTCCCTGTGGCGAATGCAGATGACATATATATGTGTTTTATTTTCGTTTCTTCTGTGATGTTTAGGAAACATAAATGATGGGGCTTCATTAATAAAATTAATGAAAAGACAAGAAACCAAAAAAATATTGTAGAATCAAATTTTTCAAAAAAGATAGCTCTAGTTCTTGCTTTGCATAGTGGTATTCCATTATGAATATCCGGCACCTCATTCGATGAGGAAATAGCCTAGATCCCTTCAACGGGAATGACCTCTTTAGCAAAAACTAGCAAATGCTACAACCTACTCGGTTTGTTTTGAAAAATTACTCGATTTTTAAAGTGGAGCTTAAACCACTCCTTTTCAAATCACTAGGTTCTAAAACGATATCAAGTTCATTATGTTAAAGATTTTCTTCAAATCCTGTAACGACTTTGAAATCTCTGTATATAATTATTTGTTTAAATGTATAGAAAAGGCAGCATGTGTAGGAGTTATAAGTTATTTTTGTTCAAAAAAAGAAAGAAGCAACTTGTAACTCACTGCTAAAGCCTCTATATTGCTGGGATGTAGCCTATGTGTTCGAATCCTATCAGTCTCAAATTTGTAAAGATTTTTCTTTTAAATTTTTCGGAAGCCCAAGAGTTGCATGTGCAATTCACGGGGAATTGAAAGCTTTCAGAAAAATCAAACAGACGCAAAGAGGAGTAAACACCAATCTAAACACGTGGCACAAATCTCGAGGCAAACCCTCAAGATCCGTCTGCCCATTTCCCTCAAATGGCCGCCGCCGCCGGTCCAAATGTCTCCAAATCGCTCCATGCTTTGCACACAGGTCCCTTCGACTCCCCTCTACTCCCCTGCACTGTTTGATTTCTCTGCAATTAAATAGTGACTATTTAATTCATCATTTAACATCAAATTTAATTCTTTTAATCCAAATTTTAATTCTGAAACCCTAAATTCTTCACTATAAATATCACCCCATCCCCTAGCTCTCCCCCATTCTGAAATTTCTATAAAAAATTCTCTGAAACTCTTTAAGTACCAAGTGGAGTTAAACACCCAAGTGGAGTAGCAATGTCACACTCCGCTTCCCAGAGTACGGGCAAGAGGATGTGGCGGGTCACGCAACGTATTTACTCAGAAGTAAACACACTAAGCGTAAATAAGCAATATAATAAATATATATAAGAAATGACAAGAGATATAAATAAAAATCAACTTTTATTGATTAAACATTTCTTTACAATACAACTGAAAATGTAAATACAAGAATGGAAAGCGATGCCTAAACAATGGCATGAACTGAAAGTAAAGTGAGTACAAGTGAAGCCTGGTGGTCGTGCTGCTCAGTGGTTTGCTCCAAGTGCTCCTGGCTAGTCTCGAACTCCTCAGAGTCGGGTTCTCCTAACAACATTGCAAAGAAAGAAGAGAAATAGGAATGTCGTCAGCGAACAATCGCTCGGTAAGTCCCCAAAAGAGATAGAAATAGAATAGACATATAAGAGGATGTAACAGGTATAAAGTTTGATTGTTATACTAACGTAGTTGTTTGTAGCTTGGTACAGAATATGTCAGTATATACGAGAGGAGTCCAACTTATACCGTGGACTATGGTAACCCGTAGTACAAGGCTCCATCGATAAAACCACGGAACAATGGCAATGGATGTATAGTTATGTCTTTTAATGACCATCTCGTGCCACTTTTAACACATTCTGTGCCAGTCCACCCCTTTAAAATCCCGTAATGTATTATGTATTGATGTGTATTATTTTGTTTAATAGATGTAGGACTTGCCGAAACCAAGATATCAGGAGTTCATGTAAATGGAAAGGATATAGATAGATAGTCATGTAAACAGAGTATATCCATGGTTCGGTTCGGTCGAGTCATGTTCATGTTGATATAGATTGAATTCTGGTATAAATGGATTCATGTTGAATTGCAATTATATTTGAATCATATTCAAGGATAGATTTATCGATTGATTAGACCGAGACTCTGCCTGAGTCAGACACTTAAACAGAATTGAAGTCTTGAATTTGTTTTGATGTTATTGGTAACTGCTGCACATGGACGGCAGGATTTGTGTCTTTTTCCAAGAAAATTACTGTATTAATAATACCGCTTTTAGGTTTTCTACCTTAGATAGGCAAGTACCCAAATTCTCCGGCTCCTTGAGGCTCGAGAGAACTGGTCCCGCTTAAACCTATATTTACTAGGGTCCTTATTGTAAATTAATATAACTTGAAGGGGTTTTATGAAAAATAGTTTTGATATATTTTCAAAATAAAGCTCAAGTATTCAATTATCGTCTTTAGGATTTTCATAGATGTAATTTTTAAGAGTGATGAGATAGTCTAGTGGATATAAACCTAACTTGAATAGCATATGGTATTTTCTTGCAATTTGACTTGTATTGAATGTGATGGTATTTTCATGATCTTTTATGATTCTTTTCTTTTGATGAGAAAACATGAAATATATATAATATATTTAAAGTAAATATTTTGATAATATATATATATATTTATATTTATAAACAAATAGAATTTATTTATTAAATAGAAATCACGTTTTTCTTAAAATTGTAATGCAAATTCCATCGAGATCGTATGCTCCGTGAGGAGGTCTGCATCTCGCCCTACTAGTCCGATGGATGTATGATAACTCGCACCAACTAAGTCGGATTCCCCAAAATGGGTTGTAAGGACTTAATCGTATGGAATTTAAATAAAACAATTTAAAGAATACAATTTTGTAATAGTTTAAGGTATTTTAATGTAAAATATTGTATTTTGTCCTACAAAAATTTTTACAAAAGCCATCGTGCTATGTCAAGATGAGTGTTATGATGAGATAGGTTATTACCCCGTGAGTTTTCTAAAGGTAATATAAGAAAAAAGATAAAGTAATGTCGTATGTAAACTTGATGGTATTTTACTGTAAAAGTGAAATAGAATTTGTTTAACATTAATTTTGAATTGAAACTTGGTCAAATGTTATTTAATGGTTAATAAACAATATGATAGAGGATGGTATAAGAAAAACTGCGTTTTTGATGAAATTAGAATCGGAAGTTGGAATAACTCCACTTCCGACGAGTTTTGAAAATAGGATTCTATTTACTGGAGAGAGAAGAGGGAAGAGGGGTCTTACAGGTTTGGGGAAGAGAGGGGAGGTTGAGGAAACTTATGGAAGCATCGGGAAGTCGTTCCGTCACCAGATTTGACCCGAAACGTCGCCGGAACTTGGCTAACTCCACTTGTACAACTTTTGGACTTAGGAATTTTAGAGAGTTTTGGTAATGGATTTCTGAATGAGAAGGCTAGGGTGTGATGTTTGTATTTATAGAAGAAATTAGTGTTTTGAGAATTGAAGAATGAATTAAAAATATGCATTAAAATGTATTAAAGAAGGGATTTATCATTCTCTGGATAAATGCAGAGAAATCTAACAGCATGGGGGTAGTGGGGTAGGTCAAGGGGTAATAGGGTTAAATTTTGGAGGCATTACCTGCGGATTTAACCGGCGGTGCCAGTCCCAAGTGATGATCTCGCCGGTCGGATCCGAGGGGTTGGGGCTTGGATCTTGGACACGTGTCCTCGGCTGCTTAAATAATATTTTTCACATGTTTGTTTTATGTGACTTTTCATTTTTACGTGTATTGCACGTGTAAACTTTTGGGCTTCCAAAAATTTAAAAGAAAAATCAATAAAAATAATATGTGGCTGGGGGGATTTGAACACATGGGCTACGTCACAGCAGTGCAAGGTTTTACCAATGAGCTACAAGTGTTTCTTGCTATTCAAAAGCAATTTAAATTTATAACTTGTGCTCAGGCTTAGATGTTCCTTTCTGTATTATGAACAATTCTGTACAGAAAGTTCAGGGTGATTACAAGCAAGCCAAGGTCGACGACCGAAGCCTTTCCGATGACACCATGACACCCGAAAGTTTCCCCTCATTCTTTTTAACAATCCAAGCTAGTAAGTTTCCCTTCTCTCTCCATTTTTCCATCTCAAATCGTCTTCTAAAAACACATCGACAAATGGGAGTTAGCTCCGATATATTATTATTTTTAACAATTGTACTCCACTTTATAAGCAACATAGGTCAAACTAATATCCTCACACCACTTGTAACCTTATTTACAATCATTTAGCTTTTAGTTTATTAAATTTTTCTATGTGAAATAATCATAAAATGAAGTTTTCATAAAAATACCATGAACTTTAAAATAATCGTAATTTCGATAACTAAAGTAATTACCTTTAGATCATTCACGGGATAACGACCTACCCCACACACACACTATGGTTTCATAATACTAGGTTCTAAACATAGGGTTTATTTAAAGAGTAGGTTTTACATTAAAATACCACATTTTTTTCAAAACGGGTTTCTTTTAATCGATATTTTAAATCCTTGGTAATTGTGCCTCTACAACTCTCGTTAAGGGACTTGCTAATCGATGGTGCGGATTATCGTACATTCTTGGGATAATAGAGCGAGATGTAGAACTCCTCACGGAGTATTCGATCTCGAAAGGAAATAAAAATATGGTATTTAAGAAATAAGATTTTTTTCCTAAACAAAACTAAACTTTGGAAAATTATATAACGGTATGAATCTGTATTTTCAATAAAAATAAATGATGAAACTATATTTTTAAAAGAAAAAATTTGAATTTTTAATAAAATACCAACAAGTTTTCAAAAGCAGTAGTTTTTATAAAAGTATCATAAACTTTCAAAAAGCTATGTTTTATCACTAAAACACCACAAAAATTAAAATACATGTTCATGAAAACCCTAAATATTACAAATCACCCTCGAGGTTATTTCTAAACAACATTAAAGTATTTTTCATAAAACCCCCTCAAGATATGCAAACAATATGTAAGGACTCTAGATTAATATAGGTTTAAGCGGTATCATTTCTCTTGAGCCCCAAGGAGCCGGAGAAAGTGAGTGCTTGCCTATTTAAGTTAGTCAACTTAACGGAATTATCGAAGGCAATTGCCTTGAAAAAAGACACAAATCCTGCCGTTCATGTGCAACAGTTGCCGATTTCTCCCGAATATGAGATCTTTAACAGTTAAATCAATTCATATGAAAAAGACCTGAACTTGAATCCAAAACCCGAATCTAAAACTTGAACTCGAATCCAAACTCGAATCTTAACTTGAATATGAACTCGAACCCAATCTACTCGAACTAACTTGACTCGAATCAAGATTGCAATTGACATGACTCACATTTTACTCGACTCACTCGACTTCATTCTACACCTTTTACAATCTATGGTTTCGATCAAGAAATGTTATACCCAATCAATCAATTTAATTAAGTATATTATACAGTTATAGACTTGTTATACTCGGGGTGCTTGGTATAGTTTCTTGTGTGAATCCAACGGAACTTCAGGAGTCCCGTATTAACCTCTTTTTTATCTCACTCGAATATCAGCCGGGTTGACTCATCCACAGCTTAGAGCCCTGATACTAACACATGAAATGGACCCATGTTTCCTTGCTCCTGAGGCCCCACTCTTGAGCTCGTGAATACTTCTACGGCTGCATTGACATTCACACTTGGAACTTAACGTTAACATAGTGACCATATAGAGACTTATAATATATATTTAACCATGAACATATACTTTTACTCGTCATATATATATTTTATACTTGTCACTGTTTTACCCTTACTTTATCTTTGGGACTTACCGAGCGCTAGTTCGCTGACGGGCATTCCACCCACCCTTATTTTCTTGGAATGTTCGTCAGATACGGTCGAGACAGAGGAAGTGAAAGCCACAGAGGAAGACTACAACCGGATTTCTTCTCAGAATTAGCTTAGCTTCACTTTTTATTCAGTTGATGTATGCCACAAGTTTAGGCATTTTCTTTTATTGTATTTACTTTTCAGTTGAAACTCATATACTTATAAATATTGAAAGTCGAATGTAAATAAAGATTTTTGTTGAAAAATTTTACAGTCTTCATTTATTATTGTATTGTGTATTATTGTTTCAATACGCTTAGTATATTTATTTAGGGAATGACCTTCTCTGGATAAATATGCCGCAGGCTTGCCACGTCATAGTTTCCATCTACTGGGAAGCAGGGCGTGGCATATTTTATTGGTGGCCCATGCAGGTCAGTTCTGCATGAAGTCGTAAACAATATACCACAAGAATTAATGAATTCAACAAACATTTACATTCCTTGAATTTCAAATTTCTTAAATCTATCCCAACTTATCTTTTATATTAAGGTGATGGACTCTCCGAACAATACCAGCACAAACGTCAACAGCAATACTCCACCGCCTACACTACCACCACCTACCGTTGCAGCTCCTATCAATGAGCAAATGGTACATCTTGATGCTATCAAGAGCCTATTGGAGGGCCAGCAGCAGCAGACTGCTATTCTTATGCATCGTCCCGAAGCCCAACCACCCGGAGTTAAGCAGTTTCAGGCACCACATCCAAAAAACTTCTTGGGAAAGCCCGCTTGAAGCAGAAGAATGGGCTCAAACGATCAAGGATGATCTGGCAGTGGCTCAAGTGCCAGATATAGCTTGGGTAAGAGTTACTCAGTTGCAACTGACCGATAATGCCAGAGTTTGGTGGAAGGCCGAGGAGAGCCATCTCCCACAACCGATAGAATGGAGAACATTCCGAGACCTCTTCGATGCCAAGTACTTCACAAAGACTGCATGCTTTGACATGGGGCAGCAATTCGTCCATTTACAATAAGGCTCGATGTGGATCAAGTCAGTGGATGAATATGATGTTGAGTTTACAATGCTCGGCAGGTAAGATATAGTCTCAAATTCAATTTTTTGATCTCACTCACAACACTGCTAACACAAGGTCGTAACAGGTTCGCTGCACACCTTATTCCCACTGCTGAGATCCGGGCACGACGATTCCAGTAAGGGTTGGACCTTGAAATCCAAGCTGCCATCGCTGCAGGGGATTTCGCAACCTATGAGCTTACTTTGAAAGATGCCCGACGCCATGCGGCAATTGTGAAGGAGAAGGGTAGGCCGCAGATGGCCGGTGTGAAACGACCTGTGCACCAGATTACAGGAGGGGCCTCATCCAGGCCAGCTTTTAACAGACCATCTCGAAGGCCAGTAGGTTCGTTCGCCAACAACAGGCCAGACTTTTGCATCTACTGCAAAAGAACATGGCATATTGTGAAGAACTGTCATAGGGCGAACAACTTGTGCCTGATCCGTGGATCTCCTACTCATGCCATCGGAGCATGCCCCCAGAACGAGGACCCAACAACCTTACAGCTAGACCGACGATCTAAGCTCCTTCTACCCAATTAACTCTACTAGCACTAGCTCCCCGCACCTAGACCGCTCAACCCCAACACCGAGTGTTTAACCAGACATAGAGGAAAGTGCCGCGATGCCAAGCATTCATCATGTCAGTCGAAGAGACCGAAGCTACAGGTTAAGTTATCACTGGTATAATCTTAGTAGCCTCCCTACCTGCACTCACACTCTTCGACACTGGGGCATCACATTGCTTTATGTCGCAACGTTTTGTAAGAACTCATGCGATCCCAGTTAAGCTGCTCATATCCAGCTGGAACGTTAGTTCAGGGAACGGTGTTCAAAAAGCAATCTTGGGATACGGTCTGTGTCCAGTGGTCGTTTGCAGTTGAGAATTCTATGCAAACTTCAAGATGCCGGACATACTAAATTTAGACGTAGTCTTAGAAATGGACTGGCTGGGAACTTTCTTCGCTACCATCGACTGTCGCCAAAGAAGAGTAGTGTTCGAGATACCAGATAACCCAGTGTTCTACGTCAAAAGTGGAGACCGGACCTTGGAGCCAAGCATGAACCGAGCATAACCAAAGAAGGCAGAGATTATAGCGTTGCAAGCGGAAGGATCGAAGCCAGAGGTAGTTCGAGAGTTTGAAGATGTATTCCCGAAAGACATATCAGGTTTGCCTCCCGATCGAGCTCTTGAATTCAAAATTGATTTGCAACCCGGCACACAACCAGTAATAAAAGCTCCGTACCGATTAAGTCCGAAGGGATTAAAGGAGATTCGTAATCAGTTGGACAAACTCTTGAAGAAAGGTTGGATCCGACCCAGTACTTCAAGTTGGGGATCTCCGGTGCTACTGGTGAAGAAGGAAGGTACCTACAGGATGTGCGTGAATTATCGTGCTTTGAACGAGATGACAATTAAAAACAAGTATCCACTATCTCGCATCGATGACCTTTTCGATCAGTTAAGTGGATCTTGTGTCTTTTCTGTAGGCACACTAATGAAGTCTCACAACGGATCAAACATGCCCAATTCAAAATTTTTATGTGCCTACAAACCCTAATACGGATCGTTAACTAGATGTATAGGCGATGCAATGCGAGTTAACTACTTTAACTAAGAGGAAAGTGATTACAACCTTTGTAGATCCGATCCTCCACCTCTCTAGCTTCGTGTTGACGACCCTCCGCTGTACCCTTTGGATCCCGGACTCTCGCGGTGGTTTCATCGAAGAATTGATCGGGCTAGGTCGTCGACTTCGATGCCGAAGATGATCTGCGTCGAAGCAACTCAAGATCAAGCTCCAACTTCACCAAGTCATGAAACTTGTGAAGAAAACACCCTATACTACTTGGAAAGTGGTAGAGGATGAAGAAATAGGAAGTGGGTTCACTTTAGAATTGGATTTCTCACTCTTTTTCTCAAGTTGCCATTGATGGAGGCAAGCTTTTCTTCTTTTGTTGAAGATGAAGAAGAAGAAGAAGAAGAAAGGAATTATGATAAGTATTTTTAAAATAGAAAACAATATGATACTTATCATAATCTCAACCATAGTTAGGTGTAGAGAATTAACTAAGGTTAGGTTGAATGGTTAGGGTTAAGCATGAGACAAGAATGGTGGACTTGTTCAAAGCTTCATGAAGCTTCAACAAGCAAACAAAGAAAGCCACCATGATTTATTTATCTTTCCAAAATTAAAAAAAAAATAAATGAATAAGAAAAATGTAAACCCTAACCACTAACTTAACCATGGTTTAATTCTTTACACAAACCCAAGTGAGCATGTATCATCAAACATGATACAAACAAGTGCACAAAAATATATCACATATACAACTTGTGCATTTCAAGTGAGAAAATCCATTTAAAGTGAACCAATACTAGTTAATGCAAAGTAATATATCAAATATATAATTATATATTGAATCATTAAATCAACACTTGATTCAATGATCCGGTCATTTTGCATATAACCGACTAGTATCCAATGTATCGACTTATCGAATCAATCCTTGATTCGATAACTAGGTTATATCGCATACAACCATTCGATACATTCATCGCGAGAATAGAATACGGTATCACATACACGCATTATTCTCGGTCCCGCACATATCTCATATGCGCTCCTATTTCGTTTCGCTTGAGCCAGGGAATCTCTGTGTAGGACTCTAAAGACTCGTCAATACGCCGGCAGCAGGTGATGATCATATCAAACACCCACAAGCCGCAAGCGGTCTGCTAAACGTAACGGCCACCCGGGTATTAAGCGATCAGAAGATCGACGAGCAAGCCCGCTCATACTCCTGTGAATCCAACCAATAACACTTACCGTACAGTCCGGTCTGTTCGTCTGATATGTCGCATATCTCGCCTAAGGGTGGTAAACGTCAGACCCCAATAGCTCTATAAGTCATGCCGACGTGAGGTCCATAACTATCGTGAAACTACTGATAACTCTTACCAGTATATCACTGCAACCCTGGCCAGGGATTTCCTGTTATGGCCAGTCGTGCATTGCGCAACATCAACCCCCAATACCGGGAGAGACGAATCCCCTCCTATCGCTCATTGCCTCCATGTGAATCGGGACTGTACCCAAAAACCACCTGTTTGCACGACTCAGTAGAGCCGTGGTAGGGTGGAAATCAAAGCACAATGGGAGACACACAAGACTCTATGACGATCTCGGGTCAACAGACTAAGCTGTACCAGTGTCACCAGAGAACTTCCATCTGACGTGAGGTATAATACCATCTGGGAGTTCACGGCGAGTCCGTTCAGTGTACCCAGTCTCCACTGAGCACCCGCATACCATCTCCGATTTCAAACACCAATGGATTTGAGATCATCCATCGCCCATCACATGGGTCGAGAAGATATACGCTAGTCTACTCTGGAATATCGATGCCCCGTCTCGATATTCCCACAACTAGGAACATTGAAGGATGTACTCATGGACTACCCAGGCCCCACTAGTATAATCTATATCATAGTCCTGGAAGTCGAGTACACATCCTAAGAGCTTTATCAACATGTAATCAGAGAGACAGAAAGTATACATGTTAAGATAAAGAGCAACCGGATAGCGTACTATCATGTCGAGCAAGAAAGTCCTTCCCATATATGTCCCAGCATCCACTACAATATACATCCTATGTACAGTAATGGCCTCTAGGGCATACATATAACTAACAATCTCCCACTTGCACTAGGGCCATCTGTAGCAGTGGTTGTAGTATCAATACTCAACCATCCCATATAAGTCTCTCTCTGGGAAAAAGCCTTTGTGAGTGGATCCGCCATGTTGTCCTCTGAGTCTACTCTCCTATTCTCGATCACCCTGGAGGTCAACTATCTCCATGATCAGGTGATGCTGCCTCAGAATATGTATGGGTCACTGATGGGACCAGGGTTCCTGGGCCAAAGCCACACTTCCATTGTCGTACAATGGTAGGAACCTAGTTCATCTTATGAACCAATATACACCCAAACTGCCTCTTTGGTAGTATCTTTAATAGCGATGTTACCAGCCTTTATCGTCTAGTTTGTCATGGTATCTAGCTTGGAACTCTTCCAACATACCGTCCCTTTACTGAGGGTAAAGACAATGCCTGTGACCGACACTCAGTCGTCCTTATCACCCTGGAACGTTTCCAGTGATTCTCCCCAGGATCAACTGATACTATCTCACTATAATTAGTGAGAATCCTAACATCCATTTAGATCTATCTCATAGATCCAAAACCCAGGATTTAGGAGGTATCACCTTTATCCTATTGGGAGAATCCTTGTGATAAGCGGAGATTAACTGAGCGTAGCATAGGAAACTATTTTCCTATCAAGAGTATGTTGTCCACGTACAATACGAGGACGGCCACCTTACTCTCTACTACCGTTTTGTATATACAAGGTTCATCTACCATTTTGATGAAGTCAAACTCTTTAACTATCGCATCAAAACAGACGTTCCAACTTCGCGATGCCTGCTTTATCCTGTAAAGCAACTTGCACACGTTTCCGCTGCTCCCACTGTTTACGAAGCCCTCTGGCTGTGTTCTTATAGACGTTCTCTTCTAAATCATTATTTAGAAAAGTAGTCATGGCACCCAACCACCAGATATCGTAGTCATGATATGCAGCAATGGTAAGTAGGATCTGGATGGACTTAAACATAGTCCCTGGAAAAAGGTTTCATCATTATCCACGCTTGGTTGATGACGAAAACCTTTAACAAGTCTAGCTTTGAAAGTCTCAACTTTTCCATCTACACCAAGTAATCTTCTCAAGATATACTTGCTCCTGATGGGGATTTAACCCTTCAGATATCGCAACCAAAGTCCATACTTTATTGGTGTATATGGATTCCATCTCAGATCGCTAACCATCCAGCCATTCTTACAGAGTCCCTACTCTCGATGACCTACTCGAATCTAGTTGGGTCATCATCTCATGATGCATTCCTCGCTCCCACTGTCATCGAGAAACCGAGGTATCTCTCAGACGGATGAGGAACCCTACTAGATCGGCGGAGAGGCTGAGGTTCGTCGGGAACTATTGAATCCTTTGGTTCTGTCAAATCATCAGCTGTAGTTTTGTATAGCTGGAACCTTTCCAGTTCTACAGAACTGACCTTGCCTAGATCTTGTCCGGATTTTGCTTTTGACATAGGCCGGACAAGTCCAAATCTTAACTTACTTAAGAGATAGGCTCTTCCCACACCATATCTTATATGGAGTGGTAGGCACTGATTTGATTCGAACTTAATTCAATAGGTATGCAGCTTCTCAAGTGCACAACCCCAAAAAGGAAATAGGTAACTCAGTAATACTCATCATAGAGCACACCATATCTAATATTGTGCGATTGCTCCACCCCGATACACCGTTGTGCTGTGGTGTATTCAGAGGAGTAATACTGAGAGAGAATCTCATTTTCTTTTAGAATAGTCCAGGAATGCCATGCACAAGTATTCTCCTCCCTGATCTTATCATAGGACATAATACTTATACCCGTATTTTGGTTCTCTACTTCTAGCTTATATTCTGTGAATATCTCAAAGGGTTCGGACTCATGTTTCAACAGGAACATATGACTGAATCTTGAGAGATCATCAGAGAACGTAATGAAGTATAAAGAACCGGTCCTGGCATGTGTAGACAGGAGACTTTACATACATCATCATATATCAGTCCCAAGAGTTTACTAACTCTTTCTCTGTTTCTAATAAACAGAACTATGGTCATCTAATCTTTGTGACATGACTGGCAAGTTTCACAAGATTTAAATTCAAACTGATTTAAATATGCATCTAAAATGTAACTTCAGCCAATCGGGTCGCATTGATGTGACCTAGTCTACAATGCCTCAAGAAGGATCCGTTCATTTCTGAACTCTTCCTCTTGTGTGTGTTCTGTATCCTAAGAACTGTAGTTTGATTTAGAACGTTAATGCTTTTAGATAACGCGCCTGAACCGATCAACTTTTGATATAGGAAATGTTCAAAACATTATCCATCAATACAAAATTTTATCATTTCTTTACTTATAAAGAGACTGATATGATTTTGTATATCAGGTTCGGTATCTAATAACATTCGTTCAGAATCAATGTACTGGTTATACAGGGTGACAGTGACCAACAGACTTGGCTGCAACACTTGCCTCGGTTTCTGTCTCATGAAACTTATTACCCGTTCTCAGTTTTCTATCTTTTTGTAGACCTATGTAACAGATTACATATCTGGGATCCTGATCCGGTATCAAATACCCAGGATGCAGAGGATACTGAGAAACAGTTCTTTGTAATGAACACACCCGAAGGAGATGCATCATATGCACTTTCTTCGTTTGGGCGGCATAGGAATTCTGGTATTCCCCTATTTCCTGCTCTGTCTTATAACAATTATAAGTTGGAGCGGGACCAACGTTCCCCAGCTCAGTATAACAAGCGGGCTCGGTCAATACATCCATATTATTATCTTGATTAAGGCGTGATATGGTCGCTACCTGGAGAGAGAGAGAGAAGAAAACACTCTGCGTGCGCTCTTGCAAGATTAGATCGGTTATTTATTTTATCTAATCAGGATGGCTCCCACTGTTTTTATCAAATCTTCCTTCAAACCTTAAAAGGAAAGACTAGCCGGGATTAATCACACTCTACAAGTTCGCCAATCTTTCAGCCAGGCCAGTGTCGGTACTTTGAGGGAGGTTCCCCGTGCTTTCGCACGGACCTAATTACAGTAAACCTCGTTTTCCCAGAGGCGTAACCCCGTTGACACCTTTCTAGACACCTACTTGATCGGCTAATTGCAAAGTGCAAAACTCTCCCAGGAGTAACAATTACTCGCAGTAGGTATCGGGATCCAACTATCATAAGAAGGTATGCAATCTCATTACAAATTTCAACACTTGAAACTCCCGATAAAGGTTTTTACCCCTAGCACCTATGACCTTAACTATGATCAAAAAATCATAAGTACTAGTCAAGTTCTACCCGTCATTTCGTGATTAATTAGACCCACCCACATGACCCTTAACTAAGGTCAACAAAGTCACGCGACTGTCCTAACTAATCGCATCATATGCGGTGTAGGAAGACATCACTTTGCTACCATACACTGTGCCTTAACTAAGGTCAACAAACACAGCACGAATACTAAGTACTCTACTTTCTAAAATGACGGAGGGTTGCGAATGGTTTTTATGAAAACCTTTAACGCTTTGAACTTGATCTCGTTGCGGAATCAAATGGTTTTTAAATGGAATGTTTTTGAGGCTTTTCTAGTTTTGCTAAAGGGGTCACTCCTGGTGAAGGGATCGTCGGCCCTTTCCTCGTCGAATGAGGTGTGGGATATATCATATATATCACTGTGCAAAGCAGAAACTATAGAAGCAATCAAAAGACAAACCGAGGGTTGTAGCATCTGCCAGTTATTGCTAAAGGAGTCACTCCCGGTGAAGGGATCTCGGTCCTTTCCTCATCGAATAAGGTGCAGGATGTTCTACAATGAACACCGCGATGCAAAGCAAGAACTGTAGCTACCTGTTTTTATTTTGAAATTCGATTCCACAACATCTTTGTTCCCCTCCGAACGGCGGCCGAGACGTTGACGTCTGTGCCTGAGGTTCGGGGCAGATGCTAATTGGTTTTATCCGTCCACCTCTCCGAAAATGCCAAGTTGACTTATGGCACTGTGTATCGGAGGTTTAGACGGATGCGACCGATGTAGCAGACTTCGTCAGATTCCCCCTCGCTTGAGGGGTTTTTGATTGTGGGGACGCTCTTCCCTGCAGGCGCAAGCCCCTGCAGTTAATTACGCTACCGCTTCGCGGTAACAACTTTCTCCTTCTCCAGAATTTCATTTCGTGTCGTGGGTGTTTGTTTTGTTTGTGATTGCTCGTGGATTGTATACGGAGACTATTTATTTCGTCGCCCGTAGGACGTGGGTTAGTCCAAATCCGTATTTTCTTAGATTTGGGTTTGGGGTTTTGGTTTAAGGATACGTTAGCCATTTTTGAGGCTAAGATCAACTTAAACGTTTGTTAAGGATACGTTAGTCTAGTTTGAGACTAAGATCAACTTAACGAGATCGTTTAGATCCGACAAAAGAGCGTTTGGGCTCTATTGTTTCAGTTTGGGAGATTCATAGTCCAATTTGGGACTAAAGTCTGTTTGAAGGATAAGTTAGCCATTTTTGAGGCTAAGATTGACTCAAACGTTTGTTAAGGATACATTAGTCCAGTTTGAGACTAAGATTAACTTAACGGGATCGTTTAGATCCGACAAAAGAGCAATTGGCTCTATTGTTCCAGTTTAGGGACATAGTGGTCCATTGCATGTATGGTCGTCGGGACCCGCCACCTCTCTGACGATGTTGAAGGATTACAATGACAAATGCTAGAGGAGTTCAGAGATGTACCCTTGAGCCAAAGTTGATTGGGGGAATTTATAGTCCAATTTGAGACTAAAGTCTGTTTGAAGGTTTAAGCATGCGTTAGCCATATTTGAGGCTAAGATCAACTTAAACGGTTGTTAAGGATACGTTAGTCCAGTTTGGGACTAAGATCGACTTAACGGGATCGTTTAGATCCGACAAAAGAGCATTTGAGCTCTATTGTGCCAGTTTAGGGACATGGTGGTCCAATACCAGTTTAAGGACATAGTGGTCCACCGTTAGTTTAAGGACGTTTCTGTCCGATGTTAGTTTAAGGACGTTTCGGTCCGATATTAGTTTAAGGACGTTTCGGTCCACGAGTTTAAGGACCCCGCAGTCCATATTAATGTGTGGTCGTTGGGACCCGTCACCTCTCTGACGTCGTTGAAGGATTACAACGACAGGTGTCAGAGGAGTTCGGAGATGTACCCTCGAACCGGTAGTAAATTGATTTAAGAGAGCAATCTTGCTCAGTCAATTTAATTTAAGGACTTACGGCCAAAATTGGGCTAAATCCAGTTGAAAATGTTCAACATTTTATTTGCTTTTGCATTGCATTTTTTTTAATTTTTATTTAGGCTTTGCCCAGAAAGGATGCAGAGTATCAATTTGTTTTGGGCTCTGTTCTTTTAGGAATGATGCAAGGCATCAATTTATTTGGGCTCTGCCCTTGTATAAAGGATGCAAAGCATCAATTTATTTGGGCTCTGCCCATTTATTGCCTTGCAATTTATTTAGGCCTGTTAGGTCTTTTTGACTTGGGCCTGGCCCTTTAAGTAATGCACTGCGTTTGTGCAAAGCACTAAGAATCTTTTTAGATTCAAAACAGAAGTGCAAAGCACTTTTTGATCTCTTAATCTAAATAAGTTTTTCCTTGTTTCAGAGAACCAAAGGTTCATAACAAGTGCAAGGCACTATTTTTATTTTTATTTTATTTTATTTATTTATTTATTGAAGATCAATGATCTTGTTCTTAGATCACTGATCTGTTCATAAGAGAATTTTCTCTTCTTTCAAAGGTTTTTTTGCCTTTTTTATTCTTGAGGAGTTCTTCAGAGTCCTCTTTTTCTCTCTTTCTTTTTTAGAAAATGTTCATAGCCTTTGAATTGAGGTCTGGGGTCCTTTTTATAGTGCCCATAAATTAGTTAAATTTGTTAAAGAGATCTTTCTCTGAGTGATTTGGGGAATTTTCCCCACCGTTGGATCTTTGATCCAAGGGCTTCTGTTTTACGGAAGGAAATCTTCTCGTTTTTAACAAGAACAGAAAAAATTTATTCTGTTTTGCCAACTCCCTTACCGCGTGACATGTGTCGCGAGCGCAGCACTTGAGCAGCTGCGCTTGCGCAGCTGCGCAGACACGTGTCGCGCAGCGCAGCGCTTGCGCAGCTGCGCAGACACGTGTCGCGCTGCGCAGCGCTTGCGCAACTGAAAGTTGTTTCTTTTACTTTCAGTTTTTTAAAAGTGCCCTGCTCTGATTGGACGCACCGCCTTGGGCGTTGCGCTGTCGTATCAACTTCTGACACGTGGCGCGTTGCGCGCAACACAAAGGATCTGAAGCGTTGCTTCATTTATTTCAATTTTAATTTTCAATACAGAGCTTTGCTCTGATTGGGTTGCTTCATCTTCCGCCTTGGAATTTGAACAGAGCTTTGCTCTGATTGGGGTAAACAAATGCCCCCCTACCGTTGCGCTTACGTGGCCTCCAAACGCAAGCGCAACGGTGGTAGAATCCCAACCGTCGCGGCAGCTTTTGGGAGTTGAAAGGGCACTTGGTGCCTATAAATAGGACCTTTGGTCCTTCACAGATGATCATCATCTCCAAAAATTTTATTTTCAGAACCTCAGAGCCCTGCTCTTGTTTTCAAGAACTCTTAGATTTTCTTTAAAAGGAACTATTTAGGTAAGAATTAGTCTTGAATTAAATCAATTTTAATTAATTGAGCTTTGCTCTTATAGATCTTTGATCTAGAGAAACCCTTCTGGGGTTTTCACCAATAGAGCCTTGCTCTGTTTCAAGGTTTCTTGACCTATGAACAGAACCTTGCATCTTTGTCAAAACATAGATCTCTTTGATCTAAAATGATGAACTTTTAAGAGTTTGAATATGAATAATGAAAATTAAAAATGGAGTTTTGTATTTTAATGGACTATATCATCTTTTAATAATAGTGACCTCAGAATCTTGGGGGACTTCTTTAAATTTCCCTTATTAGGATTTTGATAGTCACTCCTGTTCGTAGAGCATTGCTCTCGAGGAGTTTAACCATCTGTGCTCGTTTTTTAACAAGAATTCGTTTAATCAGTCAGTCTGCTAATTATGTTGATCTTCTTTCACAGGAACAATGGACGCCAATAGGTATGCTCTCAATGAGATCATCTCTTACGGGGACATCCGCCGACTTGGCCGCTCTCAGAATCGAGAGTTCACAAACGCGGAGTGTGCTGAAATTATGAGCCGCTTAGACGCATACAATGGTCCACTGCTCCCCCGGCGTTCCTCCCTCCTTAAGCTTATCGTGGGAGCCATCTGGGAAGCGCTTCCCCTATTCTGTTCCGGCGTACCGCTTAGGGCGTTGGATGTCGCTGAGGACAAGGTGCACTCGGTGTACCTATTGAACTTTATCTCGAAGAGACGGCGAGACAGTCTTATCGATCTCTTGCACGAGGTCTTTCAATAGTCTGCCATACTCGCTGCTTATCGGAGGGCGGAAGACATCAGGGGGGACCCTGACGCTTGTGCTCGCGAAAGAAAGCACACTAGGATGGTCCGCGAGGCCTGGAAAGTCATAGATAGAGTCACTTTTGAATTCCTCAATCCATGCCCTGGATCTGAGGTTATTCCATTGTAACTTTCGTTTATTGCTTTTATGATTGTAAGAACTTCGGGCAATATTAATAAAAATTTTGTTTTTCCTCGCCTGTCTTATCCTTTGTTCTGAGTCTTTTGCCCATGCATGAATGAATATGTTTTGAATGCTTGATCAAATGTAAATCGGATGCTCTTTCAGTTGCTTTTCCTCTTTCTCAGCATGTCGTCACAATTAGCAGATAATAGAGTAAGCTTCTTGATTTCTTCACGAGATAGCGAGGGCTTAGGCCGCAGGTTCAGATCTGCTGCCTAAGACTTTTCAACTCTATGAGCCGTGAGGGTCTCATAGAGACTTTTCTCCCTACGGATCGAGAGGATCTCGTAGGTGGGTTTTTCTCCTTAGGAATCGTGAGGATTCCTAAGTGTGGTTTTCTCTTGTAAGTCGTAAGGATCCTACAAGAGAATTTTTCCCTCTTACGAGTCGAGAGGACTTGTAAGCGGTTGTTTCCCTCCTTGTCGAAGTTCGATGTTGGAGAGTGAGACCCGTGGATGGTATGCAAGAGACCGTTTTGGGCCAACTTGCAGGGTCCCACTGCTTAGGAAACAGGCTTCTTTTATGCTCACTGCCTAAGGCTTTATCTCACGAGTCGAGCCGCCTCAACAATTTTTTTCGCAAGTCGAGACGAATCGAGCGTTTCTCGCAAGAACATCTTAACGTCGCATTTAACCTCTGCTCTTTACGACAGAAGCCCGTTAAGGTTGGTGGTACTTAGGGTTTTGGCCATCGTACCGTCGCATAAGCTGATATAGTCCTCGATAGGCAATCGTGCTGTTCGAGTAGCCCTGCGACTGCCGTGTCTCTGATCCCTTCGGGGGCTGGACAAGACGTCTTCAAGCAATCCTCCTTGGCAGTTTAACCGTCGGAAGAGCAAGCGTTAGGAATTTGCCATGTCGCTTTTAGTTGAGGTTAGGCTTATTTTGGAGAGCCCCGATGAGTCATAACCACTCCGCGCTGGTGTGGGGATGATCTCCGATAGTCTTTCGGGCTTTATGTGAGTTGCCGTCAAGACCCTGAAGCTAGGAATTTGGCCTTTGCTTCGTTTGCTGGCATTGCGTCTGCTGTATTGAGACGAATGTTGCGGTGGGAACTAGGGATTTTGCCGTGGCTCCGTTTGTTTGATGACGTTGCGTCTGCTGTGTTGAGACGAACGTTGGGGTGACATCCCATCTGCTGTATCGAGACGGACGTCGAGGTTGTCTCTAGGTTACTGGTGAACCACTGAGGTTTGGAACTAGGGATTTTGCCGTGGCTCCATTCGTTTGATGACGTTGCGTCTGAAGTGTCGAGACGAACGTTGGGGTGACATCTCGTCTACTGTATCGAGACGGACGTCGAGGTTGTCTCTAGGTTGCTGGTGAACCGTCGAGGTTTGGAACTAGGGATTTTGCCGTGGCTCCATTCGTTTAATGACGTTGCGTCTGCTGTGTCGAGACGAACGTTGGGGTGACATCTCGTCTACTGTATCGAGACGGACGTCGAGGTTGTCTCTAGGTTGCTGGTGTACCGTCGAGGCTTGGAACTAGGGATTTTGCCGTGGCTCCATTCGTTTAATGACGTTGCGTCTGCTGTGTCGAGACGAACATTGGGGTGACATCTCGTCTGCTGTATTGAGACGGACGTCGAGGTGGTGACCATTCTGTGCTGGTGCAAGATGATCTCCGATTGTCTTTCCGGTTTTATATGAGTTACCGTCAAGACGTCGAAACTAGGAATGCGGCCTTTGCTTCATTTGCTTTGTCACGTCCGAATCCCTGTTGGAGGAAGAATGCTGGGGTTGACATCTCGTCTGCTGTATCGAGACGAATGTCAAGGTGGTGACCACTCTGTGCTGGTGCAAGATGATCTCCGATTGTCTTTCCGGTTTTATGTGAGTTACTGTAAAGACGTTGAAGCTAGGAATGTGGCCTTCGCTTCGTTTACTTTGTCACGTCCGAATCCCTGTTGGAGGAAGAATGCTGGGGTTGACATTTCGTCTGCTGTATCGAGACGAACGTCAAGGTGGTGACCACTCTGTGCTGGTGCGAGATGATCTCCGATTGTCTTTCCGGTTTTATGTGAGTTACCGTAAAGACGTTGAAGCTAAGAACGTGGCCTTCGCTTCGTTTGCTTTGTCACGTTCGAATCCCTGCTGGAGGAAGAACGCTGGGGTGACAACTCGTCTGCTGTATCGAAACGAACGTCGAGGAGGTGACCACTCCATGTGAGATGATCTCCGGTGGTCTTTCAGGCCTTATATGACTTGCCGTTAAGACCTTGAAGCTAGGAATTTGGCCTTCGCTTCATTTGCTCACACTGGGTCCGGTGTATTGAGACGAATGCTGAGGTGGAGCTGGGATTTTGCCGTCACTCCGTTTTGTTTCGACCATGGGGTCTTTTGTTAACTTTGCATGTACACCCTGCTGGACTGCGAAGGAACGCCGTTGTTGACATTGTGTCTGCTGTAACGAGACGAATGCTAAGGTGGATTTGGGATTTTGCCAACGCTCCGCTTTGTTTCGACTGTGAGGTCTTTTGTTGACGTTGCATCTGCCTCCAGCTGGACTGCGGAGGAACGCTGTTGTTGACATTGCATCTGTAATATTGCGACCAATGTCGAGATGGTCTCTAGGTTGTCTATGAACCGTCGAGATTTGGCTTCGCTTTCTGATGGATCCTGTTGGGAAGGTATGGTTCCCTCTTTATCTGTGCCCCTGAATTGTATACAGGGATCGATGTGATTTCACCTGTAGGGAAAAAAGTTTCATTCTTTCATTTTTTTTATTCTTTCCGCGATGCTATATCATTTCAGCTTTTTATATCGCGAAAATCGCGATTGCCCAATCATTTCGCCTATTTTTCGCGGTGCCCAATCATTTCGGCTATTTTTTCTTTTTACTCGCTGCTTTTTATTGTGAGTTGCCTAATCATTTTGGCTATTTATTTTATTTTTACTCGCTGTTTTTTATTGCGAGTTGCCCAATCATTTCGGCTATATTTTTTTTATTTTTACTCGCTGTTTTTTATTGCGAGTTGCCCAATCATTTCGGCTATATATATTTTTTTTACTCGCTGTTTTTTATTGCGAGTTGCCCAATCATTTCGGCTATTTCGTGTGCATACGTTTTTACTTGCTGCTTTTGTTGCAAGTTGCCCCATCATTTCGGCTATTTAATATGCATTTTCAGCTCGCTGATTTTTATCGCGAGCGTAGAACTTGGAATCTGGTGCCAATCTCAGCATCAGCATCGCTACAACCGGAATATTGCCAGGAGCGAATCATCATCTGCCATGAAAGGACTTGGAATTTGATACCGATTTAGGCATCAGTATCGCTACAACTGGGATATTGCCAGGAGCGAATCATCATCTGCCATGAAAGGACTTGGAATTTGATACCGATTTAGGCATCAGTATCGCTACAACTGGGATATTGCCAGGAGCGAATCATCATCTGCCTCCGTCGATGTCGAACAAAGGTGGCTTAGCGAACAGGGTTAAGGTCCTGTTGACTAAGGCTTTTGACTTCATGAGCCGTAAGGGTTTCACAAAGGTATTTCTCCCTACAACCCGTGAGGATCTTGTAGGTGTATTTTCTCCTTAGGAGCCGTAAGGATTCCTAAGTGTTTTGTTCCTCTGTAAGTCGTAAGGATCCTACAGGAGGGTTTTCTCCTTGTAAGTCGAGAGGATTTACAAGGGTTGTTTACCATGCAAACATATCCCTAGTCTCGGATAGGACTTGGTTAGGGAAATGTTATTCGTGCCCGTGGATTGTATACAAGGGCCAATATAAGACCACTTGTAGGGCAATGTTGAAAGTTGTGGGGGTTGCTTAAGCACAGATTTAGGCCTCTGTAACTTAAGACTTTCAAATCTTACGAGCCGTGAGGGTCCCATAAGAGCCTTCTCCTCACGAGTCGTGAGGATCTCGCAAGTGTATTTTCTCCTTAGGAATCGTGGGGATTCCTAAGTGTGTTGTTTCCTTGTGAGTCGTAAGGATCTCACGCGGGTGGTTTCTCCTTATAGGGCCGAGAGGACCCTATAAGTGTTTCTTAACGAGGTTGCGCCCTTTCGGGTTTTCACAAACACTCGCCGGTAGTCCTGCTGTTTTTACTCACGGAGCCCTCTCAGGTTTTCATCCGTGCCCGTTTTGCTTATGGACATACCGTTTTTTTTTCTTTTCTTTTATTCTTTTTATTTTCTTCTTCTTCTTTTTTTTACGAGGTCGCGCCCTTTTGGGTTTTCACGAACACTCGCCGGTAGTCTTGCTGCTTTTACTCACGGAGCCCTTTCGGGTTTTCATCCGTGCCCTTTTTGCTTATGGACATACCGTTTTTTTGTTTTTTTTTGTTTTTTTTATCTCGTCAGCCTAAGGATGCTGCGGTATTAGTTTAAAGACGTTTTGGTCTGCTATTAGTTTAAGGACATTTCGGTCCATTGTCGCCGTATTTGAGGCGAATATATGGTTTATTGACTTTTCGGTCTATGAGTCCTTCTCCATGAATGAACTTGATGCCCCCGGCGTATCCATCTTCTTCGGAGCGTGCGGTTATGGCGGACTCACCTTCCAGTTCTCAGACAGCGCAAACTTGCCCTGTTGGTATTGGTCTTCAACCCAGTTTTTGAAGACGTAGCAGTCCTCGATCAGGTGACCTACTGTTTGGTGGTAAGGGCAATAATTGGGATTATTAAGATCGCCTGGCTGCAACGGACGTTTTGGACCCGGCAGATTGATGAGTCTGTTGCACACTGCCAGCTCGAACAGTCCCCTTGTTTTATCTTGCGGAAACGAGTAAGGACGTTTCAACTTTTCTTGGAGGGGTTGCCGCTTGTTGCTTTAGCTAGCAACCGGTCTAGGGTCACCTGATTGTTGTTGAGCGCTGGCGACGAGGGTCTTTTTTCTTTTTCTTTTATCCTTTTTGTTCGCTCCGTTGTTTGCGGGGCCGGGATTTTTTCCGAGTAGCATGCGATTGCATGGCTGAACGTTCTCGCAGCTTCTCAATTCCTTTATTTTTGAAATAGATTCCCCGAGGGAAGAGTTGGGGATAGCTTCTTCATCAGAGTTGCTTCCAAAGGTGATAATTTGCGATGCCTTAAAGTCGGCTATATGGCAATCGTCGGCGACTCTTTTGCGCTCATATATCGCATTTTTCCGATGTCCACAAGCTTCACACTTTGTCCTGTCGAAGTGTTTCTTTTGAGCGACATACCCTTGCCACCAACAGTTAAAAGATTCACAGTCTTCGGTAGGATGTATGATCTTCTGATGATATAAACAGAAGTTAGGGTGCATCTCTACCTCAGCGAAAGTATTTTCTTCAGAGTGCGGTAGCTTCATTCCTACTGATAGAGCTTTGGCGAACCTTTTCCTCGTCTTAAATTTATTTTTATCCGTAGTGGATGGCTTTTGATTTGACGGGAATGCCTTGGCTCTTTCCAGTATGGCCATTTCATGCTCTTGATTGGCTTTTGCTTTCAGACGAATTTCATTTAGGGAGGCATCGATCAACTCGTCTAATGGCTGTAAGATCTCCGGCTCAGGATTCGCTATTGGTTTCTCAGCGCAATGATCCTCTTCAACGTCTGCCAGTGAGTGAGAAATCACATGACAAGTCGCTACGTAGTTTTCGGATTCATCTGATGAGTTTTCTCCATCGTTTTCATCCTTGACTAAAGAACAAGCTAACCCCGGCGTGTCCGTCTTCTTTGGAGAGTGCGGCTGTGGTGGGTTTACCTTCCAGTTTTCCGACAGCGCGAACTTGCCTTGTAGGTATTGATCCTCGATCCATCCCTTAAAGACGAAACAATCCTCAATCGGGTGACTTACCGTTTGGTGGTAAGGGCAATAATTGGGATCGCTGACATCGCCTGGCTGTGATAGACGCTTGGGACTCGGCAGATTGATGAGTCTGTTACGCACTGCCTGCTCAAACAGTTTTCTCGTTTTATTCTGAGGAAACGAGTAAGGACGTCCTAGCCTCTCTTCGAGGGATGGGCGTGGACGCACATTATTTTGGCGAACGACCGGCTTTGAGTTGCTCGACTGTTGCTGAGCATTAGCGATGATGATCACTTCCCTTTTCCTTTCTCATTTCGGGGATCGGGTCTTGGAGGAGACGGTCCATGGCCCATCTGGTCCATTTGGGCTAATTTGTCGATCAAGGCCTGGAAGGTGGTCGGCCTGAAGAACATCATGAATTGCGAGATGGTCGCCTGCGGATCGAGAGTGCCCACAAACATGCCTACCGCAGGTGCCTCTTCTATGCGTTGTTCATATTTCGACCATAGGTTTCGCCATCGTGTTGTGTATTGGACCCACGTTTCGCCGGGCCTTATCCTGGCATTTATCAGTGCTGTAATCGGGGTGCGTTCACTAGCACTCGTGAATCTTTGTGTAAACAACAGTTCCATCTCTGCAAATGTTTTGACAGAGTCGTTAGGTAGCTCCGAATACCATTCAAAGGCTGTTTCTGCTAAGCTGCCGACGAATTGACGTAGCAACAATTTGTCATCGCCTCCAGTATTGCCGCATAAGGCCCTGAATTGAGCGACATGCTGATACGGATTCCCTGTCCCTTTATATACGTGGAATTTAGGGATCGTATATCCTGGCGGGTAACTGATTTGGTCATACCAGCTCGGATACGGTCGTCCGGTTCTAACAATTTTCCCAGCCGCTTCATTCGCCTAATGAACCCGGATCTGCTGAGCTATATATTCGTCTAGGTCAACTTTGGAGATTGCCTTCTCCTTGGCTGTTGACAGAGCCGACAGAGGATTTGACGTTTCTCCCTGTCGTCTTCAAGGACGATCGGAGGATCTTCAGCAGGAGGGTCCGGCTGTAACATCATCCCTACCATATCTTGGAAGAGGAGCGCCATCTGTTTTATGTTAGCCGCTTGCTCTGCAGCTTCTTTGTCCCTCTTTTCGAGGACTCTGCGTAAAAAGTTAGCGTCGGTTTCTTGTTCTTGACGCTCATCCGAAGACGTTTCAGAGCTTTCTTTTGGCTCAGTGAGTGCGGCCATTGTAGTCATCATTTCGTGAAGCTTTTGTTGTTGCTCCTGGGCTTTCGTCACGAATCGGGTGAGCGGTCGGTGGCCCGTAGAAGTGCGGCTTTCCTCCTTTCCAGAAGCCATATAAACAGTGTGCACCACCATGCCCCCAGACTTGGGGCGTTTGTGTTCGGCGCTTTTATGCTTCGCCATGTTCACAGGGGCTTTTTGTGGCCTCCTTTTTTGAGTGATTGGAGTTAAGCGAGCCGTTGTAGTGGGCACCCAAGTAGCTTTTGCTTTTTGTGGTTTGACAGAGTAATCCTTCCCCTACCGAACCTTCATCTTTTTCTGTCATCGGAGGCAGTCTTGATCGATCACCGACTCTTGGACCTGTCGCCAGACTTTGTAAATTTTAGAGGACAGCCGCTGAGGGGGCTGCTCTAACTTCTTCTCTGGAGTATTCTCCACAGGTGAAGGAGTTCGTTTCAACATCGCAGTAGGAGAGTTTCTGCGCACCTTGTTGAGCAGTTCAAAGCTGTTCTTGGTTGGAACAGCAGCATCGATCTTCACCATCGGAGTTGACGGAGTTATCCCAGAGGGGGAGTTGCCCCCAGCCTTCCTTACTCGACGCCAGTGGCGACGTCGAGCGTGTCTTCCGGATGGAGTTGTTTCAGCTACAGGGGTGACTTCGTCGTGCCCCCTGCTTTGAGGAGAGACTGTTATTGGTGCTAGCCTATCAAAGGCTGACACCCGTTGAGAAGTAATGTCTAATCTGTCAAAGACAGACCTCTGGGCAGGGGAAGCAGCTTTGAGGATCTCTCCTGGAGCAGCAACTGGAATGGCCAGCCTTGTAAAAACTGACTTCTTGGAAGGAGGAGCCTTTCCAATGATTTCGTCAGCTTGAGCCGGGATGGCTATCCGCTTTGGGATGGCAACTTCGGGTATCGCTGGCTTTTGCATGGGCCCGTTGGAGCTCTGGCCTAGTCCGTTAAAAACTGAAGCAGTGGAGTTGGACGACCCGTTGAGAGGGGTCGCAGCAGTGGTAAGTCGATCGAAGACCGACTTCTTTGGGGCTTCTTGCAGCGTCATTGGGGCGTTGAAGCTCATTGGTGGGAGCATGGTCCCAAAAAATAGTCCAGTGATGGCTTGAGCCACCTGCTCCATCGGCATTTTGAAAAGGGAGGCAAATTGGGGCCCATAAGTCACTCTTCCAGCAATGACGGAGCGAGAGTTATCGCTGCGGGCGGTGCAGTTCGAAGCCATCGATTTTCTGTTTTCTGCATAAAGCAAGACACCAAATCTTAGTACCTTGAATCCACAGGCAATCACAGCAAACCGCGATTTGTTCGCGAACACGACACACGAAGTGTGGAGTGGAAAGAGGAAGAGGTCCCACCGGGCGTGCCAAAATCTGTTCCCCTCCGAACGGCGGCCGAGACGTTGACGTCTGTGCCTGAGGTTCGGGGCAGATGCTAATTGGTTTTATCCGTCCACCTCTCCGAAAATGCCAAGTTGATTTATGGCACTGTGTATCGGAGGTTTAGACGGATGCGACCGATGTAGCAGACTTCGTCAGATTCCCCCTCGCTTGAGGGGTTTTTGATTGTGGGGACGCTCTTGCCTGCAGGCGCAAGCCCCTGCAGTTAATTACGCTACCGCTTCGCGGTAACAACTTTCTCTTTCTCCAGAATTTCACTTCGTGTCATGGGTGTTTGTTTTGTTTGTGATTGCCCGTGGATTGTATACGGAGACTATTTATTTCGTCGCCCGTAGGACGTGGGTTAGTCCAAATCCGTATTTTCTTAGATTTGGGTTTGGGGTTTTGGTTTAAGGATACGTTAGCCATTTTTGAGGCTAAGATCAACTTAAACGTTTGTTAAGGATACGTTAGTCTAGTTTGAGACTAAGATCAACTTAACGGGATCGTTTAGATCCGACAAAAGAGCGTTTGGGCTCTATTGTTTCAGTTTGGGAGATTCATAGTCCAATTTGGAACTAAAGTCTGTTTGAAGGATACGTTAGCCATTATTGAGGATAAGATCGACTCAAACGTTTGTTAAAGATACATTAGTCCTGTTTGAGACTAAGATCAACTTAACGGGATCGTTTAGATCCGACAAAAGAGCAATTGGCTCTATTGTTCCAGTTTAGGGACATAGTGGTCCAGTGCATGTATGGTTGTCGGGACCCGTCACCTCTCTGACGACGTTGAAGGATTACAACGATAAATGTTAGAGGAGTTCAGAGATGTACCCTTGAGCCAAAGTTGATTGGGGGAATTTATAGTCCAATTTGAGACTAAAGTCTGTTTGAAGGTTTAAGGATGCGTTAGCCATATTTGAGGCTAAGATCAACTTAAACGGTTGTTAAGGATACGTTAGTCCAGTTTGGGACTAAGATCGACTTAACGGGATCGTTTAGATCCGACAAAAGAGCATTTGGGCTCTATTGTGCCAGTTTAGGAACATGGTGGTCCAATACCAGTTTAAGGACATAGTGGTCCACCGTTAGTTTAAAGACGTTTCGGTCCGATGTTAGTTTAAGGACGTTTCGGTCCGATATTAGTTTAAGGACGTTTCGGTCCACGAGTTTAAGGACCCCGCAGTCCATATTAATGTGTGGTCGTTGGGACCCGTCACCTCTCTGACGTCGTTGAAGGATTACAACGACAGGTGTCAGAGGAGTTCGGAGATGTACCCTCGAACCGGTAGTAAATTGATTTAAGAGAGCAATCTTGCTCAGTCAATTTAATTTAAGGACTTACGGCCAAAATTGGGCTAAGTCCAGTTGAAAATGTTTAACATTTTATTTGCTTTTGCATTGCATTTCTTTTTTTTATTTTTATTTAGGCTTTGCCCAGAAAGGATGCAGAGTATCAATTTGTTTTGGGCTCTGTTCTTTTAGGAATGATGCAAGGCATCAATTTATTTGGGCTCTGCCCTTGTATAAAGGATGCAAAGCATCAATTTATTTGGGCTCTGCCCATTTATTGCCTTGCAATTTATTTAGGCCTGTTAGGTCTTTTTGACTTGGGCCTGACCCTTTAAGTAATGCACTGCGTTTGTGCAAAGCACTAAGAATCTTTTTAGATTCAAAACAGAAGTGCAAAGCACTTTTTGATCTCTTGATCTAAACAAGTTTTTCCTTGTTTCAGAGAACCAAAGGTTCATAACAAGTGCAAGGCACTATTTTTATTTTTATTTTATTTTATTTATTTATTTATTGAAGATCAATGATCTTGTTCTTAGATCACTGATCTGTTCATAAGAGAATTTTCTCTTCTTTCAAAAGTTTTTTACCTTTTTTATTCTTGAGGAGTTCTTCAGAGTCCTCTTTTTCTTTTTCTTTTTTAGAAAATGTTCATGCCTTTGAATTAAGGTCTAGGGTCCTTTTTCTAGTGCCCATAAATTAGTTAAATTTGTTAAACAGATCTTTCTCTGAGTGATTTGGGGAATTTTCCCCACCGTTGGATTTTTGATCCAAGGGCTTCTGTTTTACGGAAGGAAATCTTCTTGTTTTTAACAAGAACAGAAAAGATTTATTCTGTTTTGCGCAACTCCCTTAGCGCGTGACACGTGTCGCGCAGCGCAGCACTTGCGCAGCTGCGCAGACACATGTTGCGCAGCGCTGCGTTTGCACAGCTGCGCTTGCGCAGCTGCGCAGACACGTATCGCGCAGCGCAGTGCTTGCGCAGCTGCGCAGACACGTGTCGCGCAGCGCAGCGTTTGCGCAACTGAAAGTTGTTTCTTTTACTTTTAGTTTTTTAAAAGAGCCCTGCTCTGATTGGACGCACCGCCTTGGGCGTTGCGCTGTCGTATCAACTTCTGACACATGGCGCGATGCGCGCAGCGCAAAGGATCTGAAGCGTTGCTTCATTTATTTCAATTTTAATTTTTAATACAGAGCTTTTCTCTGATTGGGGGAAGATGAAGCGTTGCTTCATCTTCCGCCTTGGAATTTGAACAGAGCTTTGCTCTGATTGGGGTAAACAATCTTTTAGGTTTATTTTCTTTCATTAATCTCATTAATGAATATCCCATCATTTAAGTCCACCTAAACATCACAGATAAATATGGCGTACGCTTTTGCCATCCGCATTCGCCTCGATGTCCCGCTGCACCGTTAGATTAGGTAACTAACGCCAGAGCGAGGCAGGGCTAGCGCGGGTGTAAAACATAAGCAACGTCTATATAATATATCATATATACTATATATCATATCTATCTGAACAAATCACATGATCACATCACAGATAACGCAGCAGAAACTATCATATGAAATATTGGATATACTAGGACGTCCGTGTTTTCAATACGAGCCAGTATAAAACACGGATTCCACGGTCGTGATGAATAGCCAATCCCACATCCCTAGACCCCTACGAGAGCGGCAAGCAACCCTACCAATTCTAGGGTTAGGAGACCCGGACTCGACTCCTCGAGATGGTCTCTTACTGGACCCTAGAACCCGGTTACTTGTGCTCCCCTCCTTGGGTCTATCCTAATGCGGAAAAGTAAATAATATAGAAATGGTGACATCATCCGCAACCTGGAAGTGCCCCAATAAAAGAATATTACATACAAGTTATTACATGAATGAAAATGAAAAACACTCAGCTCACATAAAAACCCCCCGGCTATTCAAACACGACAATCCAATATAACATATCCAGCAACACATAACATCACATGTCATCAACGTAAGTAAATATGCGCATCCCAAATTTCGTTGACATATAGCAACGAAACCGGGGATATCACATATTACACTTACGGTCACATAAAAGAAAGTGTAAAACTACAACAGTTGGAATCCGCAAACTCTTTAGATATCGCATGCATAATCAAATGAATTTCTTAGACATCGCATGCCTAACAATTATAAACCCCGCATTTTAGTCTCATTATCGAAAACTCTTTTCAATATCAAGTCGGGCAATTCAGCAAGATTCCCGATATTCTGATCGAATGCTCGTCGCAAACTTTAGTAGGCAGCTGGACCCCCGACGCCATCGACGAAGTGCACCAAGGCAGAACACCGCTGCCGCGAGCACCTGAACGGATGCTTTCGGCGACGGGGTTCTCCTACAGTAACTTGGTCGGGGCTATGGGGTGAGGCTGTCTATTAAGCTTTCCCGGCGAGTATCCGCGTACGCAACGTGATTGCGACGGACTTTTGATCACATCAAAATTCCGTGGCAACCGATCAAGTGAGACTAAACTGCTATGTTTATAACATTCATTCAGTTATCTTATAACTACTTGTGAATTCCAATTATTGTATCACATTCCGGATAAATAGAATATGTTAAACTTTCCGATCGAACATTCGAACACCTAATTTTTCCCGATACAGCTCAACACATGAAATAAGTCTAAAAACATTCAGTTCATGCCTCAGTACCAACGGTCCAGCCGTAGAAGGTGTAGGGTTCCTAGGCACACTAATGAGGTCTCACAAGGCATCAACCATGCCAATTTCAAATTTTACAAGTGCCGAGAAACCCTAATACGGATCGTTGACTAGATTTTAGGCGAAAACGATAACTAGTTAACAACTTAACTTTGAGTTAACGGAAAATACAACCTTTGTAGATCCGGTCCTCCACCTCCATAGCTCCGCGATGAAGTCCCTTCGCTGCGATCATCGGATCCCGGGCTCTAGCGTCGGCTTCATCGGAGAAATGGACGGGCTAGGTCATCGACTACGATGCCGAATATGATCTACGTCGAAGCATCACAAGATCAAGCTCCAACTTCACCAAGCCATGAAACTTGTGAAGAAAACACCCAATACTACTTGGCAAGAGGTAGAGGATAAAGAAATAGGAAGTGGGTTCACTTTAGAATTGGATTTCTCACTCATTTGCTCAAGTTGCCATTGATGGAAGCAAGCTTCTTTCTTGAAGAAGAAGAAGAAGAAGATGAAGAAGATATTTTGATAGAATATGATAAGTAATTTTAAAAAGGAAAATAATATGAATACTTATCATATACTAACCATAGTTATGTGTAGAGAATAGACTATGGTTAAGTGGAATGGTTAGGGTTAAGCATGAGACAAGAATGGTGGACTTGTTCAAAGCTTCATGAAGCTTCAACAAAAAACAAACTAAGCCACCAATTCTTTTTCTCTTTATCTTTTTCTTTTGCCAAAATAAACAAAAAGAATAAATAAATGAATAAAAAGAAAACCCTAACCATTACACAACCATGGTTTAATCTTTACACAAACCCAAGTGAGCATGTATCATCAAATATGATACAAACAAGTGCACAAAAATATATCACATATACAATGTGCATTTCAAGTGAGAAAATCCATTTAAAGTGAACCAATACTAGTTAATGCAAAGTAATATATCAAATATATAATTATACATTAAATCATTAAATCAACACTTGATTCAATGATCCGGTCATGTCGCATATAACCGACTAGTATCCAATGTATCGACTTATCGAATCAATCCTTGATTCGATAACTAGGTTATATCGCATACAACCAATCGATACATTCTTCTCGAGAATGGAATACGGTATCACATACACGCATTATTCTCGGTCCCGCACATATCTCATATGCGCTCCCATTTCGTTTCGCTTGAGCCAGGAAACCTCTGTGTAGGACTCTAAAGACTCGTTAATACGCCGGCAGCAGATGATGATCATATCAAACACCCACAAGCCGCAAGCGGTCTGCTAAACGTAACGGCCACCCGGGTATTGAGCGATCAGAAGATCGACTAGCAAGCCCGCTCACACTCCTGTGAATCCAACCAGTAACACTTACCGTACAGTCCGGTCTGTTCGTCTGATATGTCGCATATCTCGCCTAGGGGTGGTAAACGTCAGACCCCAGTAGCTCGATAAGTCATGTCGATATGAGGTCTATAACAGTTCGAGAAACTACTGGTAACACTTACCAGTAAATCTCAGCAACCCTGGCCAGGGATTTCCGGTTATAGCCAATCGAACACAGTGCAACATCAACTCCCTATACCGGGAGAGACGAATCCCCTCCTATCGCTCATTGCCTCCATGTGATTCGGGACTGTACCTAAAAGCCACCGTTTTGCATGCCCTCTTGGACGTGGTAAGGTGGAAATCAAAGCACAGTGGGAATCACACAAGACTCTATGACGATCTCGGGTCTACAGACTAACCTGTACCAGTGTCACCAGAGAGCTGCCATCTGACGTGAGGTATAATACCATCTGGGAGTTCTCGGCGAGTCTGTCCAGTGTACCCAGTCTCCACTGAGCACCCGTACATCATCTCTGATGTCAAACACCAATGGTTATGGGATCATCCATCGCCCATCTGTATGGGTCGAGAAGGTATACGCTAGTCTACTCTGGTATATCGATGCCCCGTCTCGATATACCCACGACTAGAGACCTTGAAGGATGTACTTATCGACTACCATGTCCCTACTAGTATGATCTGCATCATAGTCCAGGTAGTCAAGTACACATCCTAAGGGCTTTACCAACATGTAACAGAGAGACAATCAGTATACACGTTAAGGTAATGAGTATCCAGATAGCATACTATCATGTCGAGCAAGAAAGTCCTCCCTATATATGTCCAAGCATCCACTACAATATACATCCTATGTACAGTAATGGCCTCTAGGGCATACATATAACTAACAATCTCCCACTTGCACTAGGGCCATCTGTAGCAGTGGTTGTAGTATCTCATACTCAACCATCCCATAAAAGTCTCTCTCTGGGAATAGGCCTTCGTGAGTGGATCCGCCGTGTTGTCCTCTGAGTCTGCTCTCCTAACCTCGATCACCCTGGAGATCAACCATCTCCATGATCAGGTGATACTGCCTTAGAATATGTCTGGATCATTGATGGGACGGACGTTCCTTGGCATAAGCCACAACTCCATTGTCACACAATGGGAGGAACGAAGTTCATCTCATGAACAAATATACACCCAGACTTCCTCTTTGGTTGCGTCTTAAGTAGCGATGTATCCAGCCTTTATCGTCTAGTAAGTCACTGTATCTAGCTTGGAACTCTTCCAATATACCGTCCCTCTATTGAGGGTAAAGACAATGCCTGCGACTGACATTTAGTCGTCCTTATCACCCTGGAACCTTTCCAGTGATTCTCCCCAGGATCAATTGATACCATCTCACTACAGCTAGTGAGTATACTAACACCCAAATAACATCTATCTCATAGATGAGAGCTCAGGATGGAGGAGATATCACTTTGATCCTATCTGGAGAATCCTTGTGATAAGCGGAGATTGACCGAGCGTAGCATAGGAAACTCCTTCCCTATCAAGAGTATGTCATCCACATACTCTACGAGGATCACATCCATACTCCCTACTACCCTTTTTGTATATACAAGGTTTATCTACCATTTTGATGGTGTCAAACTCTTTGACTAACTCATCAAAACAGACGTTCCAACTCCGCGATGCCTGCTTTATCACATAAAACATCTTGCACACGTATCCGCTGCTCCCACTGTCTACGAGACCCTCTGGCTGTGTACTTATAGACGTACTCTTCTAAAACATCATTTAGAAAAGCAGTCATGGCACCTAACCGCCAGATATCGTAGTCATGGTATGTAGCCGTGGCAAGTAGGATCTGGATGGACTTAAGCATAGCCACTGGAAAAGGTTTCATCATTATCCACGCCTGGTCGATGACGAAAATATTTAACAAGTCTAGCTTTGAAAGTCTCAACTTTTCCATGTACACCAAGTAATCTTCTCAAGATATACTTGCTCCTGATGGGGGTTTAACCCTTCAGATATAGCAGCCAAAGTCCATACTTTGTTGGTGTATAAGGATTCCATCTAAGATCGCTAAGCATCCAGCCATTCTTACAGAGTCTCACTCCTGATGGCCAGCTCGAAACTAGTTGGGTCATCATCTCATGATGCAATCCTCACTCCCACTGTCATAGAGAAACCGTAGTAACTTTCAGGTGGGTGAGGAACCCTACTAGATCGGTGGAGAGGCTGAGGTTCGTTGGTTACTATTGAATCCTTTAGTTCTACCAAATTAGCAGCTGCAGTTTGTATAGCTGGAACCTTTCCAGTTCTACATAACAGACCTTGCCTCGAGCTTGTCCGGATTTTTCTTTTTAGACATAGGCCGGACAACCCCAAATCTTAACTAATTTAAGATATGGGCTCTTCCCTTTCCATATCACATATGAAGCGGTAGGCAATTGATTTGATTGGAACCCTATTCAATAGGTATGCAGCTTCTCAAGTGCATAACTCCTAAAAAGGAAAAAGGTAACTCAGTAGTACTCATCATAGAGCACACCATATCAAATAGGGTGTTATTGCTCCGCCCTGATATACCGTTGTGCTGTGGTGTATTCAGAGGAGTAATACTGAGAGAGAATCTCATTCTTCTTAAAATAGTCCAGGAGTTCCGTGCTCAAGTATTCTCCTCCTTGATCACATCAAAGGACATAATACTTTTACCCATATATTGGTTCTCTACTTCTAAATCATATTCTGTTAATATCTTAAAAGGTTCGGACTTGTGTTTCAACAGGAACATATGTCTGAATCTTGAGAGATTATCAGAGAATGTAATGAAGTACAAAGAACCGGTCTTGGCATGTGTAGACAGGGGACTTACATACATCAACATGTATCATCCTAAGAGTTCACTATCTCTTTCTCTGTTTCCAATAAACAGAGCTATGGTCATCTTATCTCTGTGGCATGACTGGCAAGTTTTCACAAGATGTAAATTCAAACTGATTTAAATATGCATCTTTGTGCAACTTAGCTAGTCAGGTCGCATTGATATGACCTAGTCTACAATACCTCAAGAAGGATCCGTTCATTTCTGAACTCTTCCTCTTGTGTGTGTTCCGTATACTAAAGAACTATAGTTTGATTTAGAACATCAATGCTTTTAGATAACGTGCCTGAACCGATCAACTTTTGATATAGGAAATGTTCAAAACATTATCCAACAATAAAAAATTTTATCATTTCTTTACTAATAAAGAGACTGATATGATTTTGTATATCAGGTTCGGTATCTAATAACATTTGTTCAGAATCAATGTATTCTGGTAATACAGGGTGACAGTGACCAACAGACTTGGCTGCAACACTTGCCCCGTTTTCTGTCTCATGAAACTTATCACCTGTTCTCAGTTCTCTATCTTTCTGTAGCCCTATGTAACAGATTACATAACTGGGATCCTGATCCGGTATCAAATACCCAGGACGTAGAGGATATTGAGAAACAGTTCTGTGTAACGAACACACCCGAAGATGATGCATCATATGCACTTTCCTCGTTTGGGTGGCACGGGAATTCTGGTAATCCCTAATTTCCTGCTCTGTCTTATAACATTTATAAGTTGGAGTGGGACCAACGTTCCCCAGCTCAGTATAACAAGCGGGTTCGGTCAATATATCCGTATTATTATCTTGATTAAGGCGTGATATGGTCGCTACCTGGAGAGAGAGAGAGAAGAAAACACTCAGCGTGCGCTCTTACAAGAATAGATTGGTTATTATTTTATCTAATCAGAATGGCTCCCACTGCTTTTTATCAAATCTTCCTTCAAACCCTAAAAGGAAAGACCAGCCGGGATTAATTACACACTACAAGTTTGCCAATCTTTCAGCCAGGCCAGTGTCGGTACTTTGAGGGAGGTGCCCCGTGCTTTCGCACGAACTTAATTAATGTAAACCTCGTTTTCCCAGAGGCATAACCCCGTTGACACCTTTCTAGACACCTACTTGATCGGCTAATTGTAATGTGTAAAACTCTCTCAGGAGTAACAATTACTCGCAGCGGGTATCGGGATCCAACTATATCATGGAAAGTATGCAATCTTATTGCAAATTTCAATACTTGAAATTCCCGATAATATTTTTCCCCTAGCGTCCTATGACCTTGACGCAGGCCAACAAACCATAGTGCGCTAGTCAAGTTCAACCCGTCATTTCTTGATTGAATTAACCCACCCGCACGACCCTTGACGCAGGCCAACAAAGTCGCACGACTACCTTAATCCAATCTGCATCATATGTATAAGCAGATAAATACTAGTTAGCTACCGCACACTACGCCTTGACGCAGGCCAACAAACGTAGCACGAATACTAACTACTACTTATCTGAAATGACGGAGGGCTATGACAGGTTTTTCTGAAACCTATTGCGTAATGAACTTGATATCGTTGTAGAATCGAATGAATTTTGAAATGGAGTGTTTTTGAGGCTTTTCTAGTTTTGCTAAAGGAGTCACTCCCGGTGAAGGGATCGTCGGTCCTTTCCTCGTCGAATGAGGTGCGGGATATATCATATATATCACCGTGCAAAGCAGAAACTATAGAAGCAATCAAAAGACAAGCCGAGAGTTGTAGCATCTGCCAGTTATTGCTAAAGGAGTCACTCTCGGTGAAGGGATCTCGATCCTTTCCTTATCGAATAAGGTGCAGGATGTTCTACAAGGAACACCGCGATGCAAAGCAGGAACTGTAGCTACCTATTTTTGAAAATTCGATTCCACAACATTTTTAGGTTTCTTTTACTTTCATTAATCATATTAATGAAGTCCCATCATTTAAGTACCTAAATATCACAGATAAATACGACGTACACTTATGCCATCCGCATTCGCCTCGATGTCCCCTTGTGCACCGTTAGGTTAGGTAACTAACGACAGAGCGGGGCAGGGCTAGCGCGGGTGTAAAACATAAGTAACGTCTATATAATATATCATATATACTATATATATAGTATCTATCACAGAACATCAAATGATCACATCACAGATATTGCAGCAGAAGAATCATATGAAATATTGGATATACTAGGACGTCCGTGTTTTCAATACGAGCCAGTATAAAACACGGATTCCACGGTCATGATGAATAGCCAAACCCACACCCCTAGACCCCTATAAGAGCGGCAAGCAACCCTACCAATCCTAGAGTTAGGAGACCCGGACTCGACTCCTCGAGTTGGTCTCCCACTGGACTCCAGAACCCGGTTACTTGTGCTCCCCTCCTTGGGTCTATCCTAGTGCGAAAAATTAAATAATATACAAAATGTGACATCTTCCGCTACCTGGAAGTGCCCCAATAAAAGAATATTACATACAAGTTTTTTTACATGAATGAAAATGAAAAACACTCATCTCACATAAAAAAAAACCCCAGCTATTCAAACACGACGATCCAATATAACATATCCAACAACACATAATATCACATGTCATCAACGTAAGTAAACATGCGTATCCCAATTGTCGTTGACATATAGCAACGAAACCGGCGATATCACATATTACACTTACGGTCACAGAAAAGAAAGTGTAAAACTACAACAGTTAGAATCCGCAACCTCCTTAGACATCGCATGCCTAAGCCAATGAATTCCTTAGACATCGCATGCCTAACAATTATAAACCCCGCATTTTAGTCTCTATATCGAAAACTCTTTTCAATTTCAAGTCGGGCAATTCAACAAGATTCCCGACATTCTGATCGAATGCTCGTCGCAAACTTTAGTAGGCAGCCGCACCCCTGATATCGTCGACGAAGTGCACTAAGGCGTAACACCGCTGCCACGAGCACCCGAACGGATGCTTTCGGCGACGGGGTTCTCCTACAGTCACTTGGTCGGGGCTAAGGGGTGTAGCTGTCTATTAAGTTTACCGGTGAGTATCCGTGTACGCTACGTGATTGCGACGGACTTTTGATCACATCAAAATTCCGTGGCAACCGATCAAGTGAGACTAAACTGCTATGTTTATAACATTTATTCAGTTATCTTATAACTACTTGTGAATTCCAATTATTGTATCCCATTCCAGATAAATAGAAAATGTTAAACTTTCCGATCGAACAATTAAACACCCAAGTTTTCCCAAAATAGATCAACACATGAAACAAGTTTAAAAACATCCAGTTCATGCCTCAGTACCAACGGTCCAGCCGTAGAAGGGTCAAGCCAACGCCTCACATGTGGCACGCCGTACTGCCCCAAACCCGAAGGTTCAAAGGGCAGTTCAAGACGGTCACATAATCGAGTTAAGGTTTGTTGTCTTCTAGAGGGACCATCGCGTTACTTGCACTACTTAGAACATGATTAAACTACAGAAATATCCAAAATTGGAAATTTCCCGGCAGGGGAAAAAGTGGATATTTATATCCGGTCGAACCTTTTAACATATTCTAAAAATACCCGGAAAGGCACATAGACAAAGTCTGATAATCCGATCGAATCTTCGAACTCCCAATACAACCCAGAAAACTCAACTCTTGAGTGCAAATTAAAAATTCCCATAAAACTCAGCACCTGAAAACATGAATTACTGTGCAAAAATTGAAGGCAGATCCCATCATTTGGCCACGGAACCGCCGCAGAAGCCATGCTTCTGCCACGGTTCCGCTGCGCTTTAGACTCATCTTTAGGTAATTTTTGCACCGTAATTCTTAGAATTCCCTGCTGAATTTTTTAAGCATTTTTAATCTGGAAAAAAACCAGTTTTTGAAAAAAGTCCAGAGAGCATTTTCGGGTAAGGGTTTTGGTTCGATCGGACTTCAAACTCCGTCTACGCATCGCCTAAAGCTCTAGCTAGTCTCTGATACCACTGTAGGGTTCCTAGGCACACTAATGAGGTCTCACAAGGCATCAACCATGCCAATTTCAAATTTTACAAGTGCCGAGAAACCCTAATACGGATCGTTGACTAGATTTTAGGCGAAAACGATAACTAGTTAACAACTTAACTATGAGTTAACGGAAAATACAACATTTGTAGATCCGGTCCTCCACCTCCATAGCTCCGCGATGAAGTCCCCTCGCTGCGATCATCGGATCCCGGGCTCTAGCGTCGGCTTCATCGGAGAAATGGGCGGGCTAGGTCATCGACTACGATGCCGAAGATGATCTACGTCGAGGCATCACAAGATCATGCTCCAACTTCACCAAGCCATGAAACTTGTGAAGAAAACACCCAATACTACTTGGCAAGAGGTAGAGGATGAAGAAATAGGAAGTGGGTTCACTTTAGAATTGGATTTCTCACTCATTTGCTCAAGTTGCCATTGATGGAGGCAAGCTTCTTTCTTGAAGAAGAAGAAGAAGAAGATGAAGAAGATAATATGATAGAATATGATAAGTAATTTTAAAAAGGAAAATAATATGAATACTTATCATATACTAACCATGGTTATGTGTAGAGAATAGACTATGGTTAAGTGGAATGGTTAGGGTTAAGCATGAGACAAGAATGGTGGACTTGTTCAAAGCTTCATGAAGCTTCAACAAAAAACAAACTAAGCCACCAATTCTTTTTCTCTTTATCTTTTTCTTTTGCCAAAATAAACAAAAAGAATAAATAAATGAATAAAAAGAAAACCCTAACCATTACACAACCATGCTTTAATCTTTACACAAACCCAAGTGAACATGTATTATAAAACATGATACAAACAAGTGCACAAAAATATATCACATATACAATGTGCATTTCAAGTGAGAAAATCCATTTAAAGTGAACCAATACTAGTTAATGCAAAGTAATATATCAAATATATAATTATACATTAAATCATTAAATCAACACTTGATTCAATGATCCGGTCATGTCGCATATAACCGACTAGTATCCAATGTATCGACTTATCGAATCAATCCTTGATTCGATAACTAGGTTATATCGAATACAACCAATCGATACATTCTTCGCGAGAATGGAATACGGTATTACATACACGCATTATTCTCGGTCCCGCACATATCTCATATGCGCTCCTATTTCGTTTCGCTTGAGCCAGGAAACTTCTGTGTAGGAATCTAAAAACTCGTCAATACGCCGACAGCAGGTGATGATCATATCAAACACCCATAAGCCGCAAGCGGTCTGCTAAACGTAACGGCCACCCGGGTATTGAGCGATCAGAAGATCGACGAACAAGCCCGCTCACACTCCTGTGAATCCATCCAGTAACACTTACCGTACAGTCCGGTCTGTTCGTCTGATATGTCGCATATCTCGCCTAGGGGTGGTAAACGTCAGACCCCAGTAGCTCGATAAGTCATGTCGATATGAGGTCTATAACAGTTCGAGAAACTACTGGTAACACTTACCAGTAAATCTCAGCAACCCTGGCCAGGGATTTCCGGTTATAGCCAATCGAACACAGTGCAACATCAACTCCCTATACCGGGAGAGACGAATCCCCTCCTATCGCTCATTGCCTCCATGTGATTCGGGACTGTACCCAAAAGCCACCGTTTTGCATGTCCTCTTGGACGTGGTAAGGTGGAAATCAAAGCACAGTGGGAATCACACAAGACTCTATGACGATCTCGGGTCTACAGACTAACCTGTACCAGTGTCACCAGAGAGCTGCCATCTGACGTGAGGTATAATACCATCTGGGAGTTCTCGGCGAGTCTGTCCAGTGTACCCAGTCTCCACTGAGCACCCGTACATCATCTCTGATGTCAAACACCAATGGATATGGGATCATCCATCGCCCATCTGTATGGGTCGAGAAGGTATACGCTAGTCTACTCTGGTATATCGATGCCCCGTCTCGATACACCCACGACTAGGGACCTTGAAGGATGTACTTATCGACTACCATGTCCCTACTAGTATGATCTGCATCATAGTCCAGGTAGTCAAGTACACATCCTAAGGGCTTTACCAACATGTAACAGAGAGACAATCAGTATACACGTTAAGATAATGAGTAACCAGATAGCATACTATCATGTCGAGCAAGAAAGTCCTCCCTATATATGTCCAAGCATCCACTACAATATACATCCTATGTACAGTAATGGCCTCTAGGGCATACATATAACTAACAGAAGGATTAAGCCAACGCCTCACATGTGGCACGCCGTACTGCCCCAAACCCGAAGGTTCAAAGGGTAGTTCAAGACGGTCACATAATCGAGTTAAGGTTTGTTGTCTTCTAGAGGGACCATCGCGTTACTTGCACTACTTAGAACGTGATTAAACTACAGAAATATCCAACAATTGGAAATTTCCCGGCAGGGGAAAAAGTGGGTATTTATATCCGGCCGAACTTTTTAACATATTCTAAAATTACCCGGAAAAACACACAGACAAAATTAGACAATCCGATCGAAACACCGAGTCCCCAATACAACCCAGAAAACTCAACTCTTGAGTTCAGATTAAAAATTCCCAGGAAAACCAAAACTGCAAAATAGGAATTACTGTGTAAAATTAAATGAAAGAGGAGTCTAAAGGGCCGCGGAACCGCCGCATTAGCCATGCTAATGCCGCGGTTCCGCCGCGCTTTGATAGACTCAGGAGTACAGGCTTCTCAGTAATTCTTAGAATCTCCTGCTGGTTTTTCTGCATATTTTTAATTCTCAAAAATCCCCGATTTCAAAAAATGTACAGAGAGCATTTTTGAGTTAGGGTTTCGGTTCGATCGGACTTCTAACTCCGTCTACGCATCGCCTAAGGCTCTAGCTAGGCTCTGATACCACTGTAGGGTTCCTATGCACACTAATGAAGTTTCACAACGGATCAAATATGCCCAATTCAAAATTTTTATGTGCCTACAAACCCTAATACGGATCGTTAACTAGATGTATAGGCGATGCAATGCGAGTTAACTACTTTAACTAAGAAGAAAGTGATTACAACCTTTGTAGATCCGGTCCTCCACCTCTCTAGCTTCGTGTTGACGACCCTCCGCTGTACCCTTTGGATCCCGGACTCTCGCGGTGGTTTCATCGAAGAATTGATCGGGCTAGGTCGTCGACTTCGATGCCGAAGATGATCTACGTCGAGGCAACTCAAGATCAAGCTCCAACTTCACCAAGTCATGAAACTTGTGAATAAAACACCCTATACTACTTGGCAAGTGGTAGATGATGAAGAAATAGGAAGTGGGTTCACTTTAGAATTGGATTTCTCACTCTTTTTCTCAAGTTGCCGTTGATGGAGGCAAGCTTTTCTTCTTTTGTTGAAGATGAAGAAGAAGAAGAAGAAGAAAGGAATTATGATAAGTATTTTTAAAATAGAAAACAATATGATACTTATCATAATCTCAACCATAGTTAGGTGTAGAGAATTAACTAAGGTTAGGTTGAATGGTTAGGGTTAAGCATGAGACAAGAATGGTGTACTTGTTCAAAACTTCATGAAGCTTCAACAAGCAAACAAAGAAAGCCACCATGATTTATTTATCTTTCCAAAATGAAAAAAAAAATAAATGAATAAGAAAAATGTAAACCCTAACCACTAACTTAACCATGGTTTAATTCTTTACACAAACCCAAGTGAGCATGTATCATCAAACATGATACAAACAAGTGCACAAAAATATATCACATATACAACTTGTGCATTTCAAGTGAGAAAATCCATTTAAAGTGAACCAATACTAGTTAATGCAAAGTAATATATCAAATATATAATTATACATTAAATCATTAAATCAACACTTGATTCAATGATCCGGTCATTTCACATATAACCGACTAGTATCCAATGTATCGACTTATCGAATCAATCCTTGATTCGATAACTAGGTTATATCGCATACAACCATTCGATACATTCATCGCGAGAATAGAATACGGTATCACAAACACGCATTATTCTCGGTCCCGCACATATCACATATGCGCTCCTATTTCGTTTCGCTTGAGCCAGGGAACCTCTGTGTAGGACTCTAAAGACTCGTCAATACGCTGGCAGCAGGTGATGATCATATCAAACACCCACAAGCCGCAAGCGGTCTGCTAAATGTAACGGCCATCCGGGTATTGAGCGATCAGAAGATCGACGAGCAAGCCCGCTCACACTCCTGTGAATCCAACCAGTAACACTTACCGTACAGTCCGGTCTGTTCGTCTGATATATCGCATATCTCGCCTAGGGGTGGTAAACGTCAGACCCCAATAGCTCGATAAGTCATGCCGACGTGAGGTCCATAACTATCGTGAAACTACTGATAACTCTTACCAGTATATCACTGCAACCCAGGCCAGGAATTTCCTGTTATGGCCAGTCGTGCATTGTGCAACATCAACCCCCAATACCGGGAGAGACGAATCCCTTCCTATCGCTCATTGCCTCCATGTGAATCGGGACTGTACCCAAAAACCACCTGTTTGCATGACTCAGTAGAGCCGTGGTAGGGTGGAAATCAAAGCACATTGGGAGACACACAAGAATCTATGACGATCTCGGGTCAACAGACTAAGTTGTACCAGTGTCACCAGAGAACTGCCATCTGACGTGAGGTATAATACCATCTGGGAGTTCTCGGCGAGTCCGTTCAGTGTACCCAGTCTCCACTGAGCACCCGCATACCATCTCCGATGTCAAACACCAATGGATATGAGATCATCCATCGCCCATCACATGGGTCGAGAAGATATACGCTAGTCTACTCTGGAATATCGATGCCCCGTCTCGATATTCCCACGACTAGGAACATTGAAGGATGTACTCATGGACTACCCAGGCCCTACTAGTATAATCTACTGTAAGTCCACGTTGCCCACCCCGGTACTTACGGGGAGACGGAAAACGGAATAAAAATCAAATTTTTATCAACTTTAGGCAACATGGACTTGACTATGAAGGATCTTTGCTAAACAAAAACAAGCAAAAGCTAACTAGAAACTAGCTAAGTGTTAGAAAGGTTATACCTAGGGCTTTATGTCCTTCTCTTCTTGCTCCTTGGAGTGGTGGAAAGATGTCACCTTTGTCATCTTCTCACGTCGAAGAAGGATCCACCCGAAAGCCTCAACCTTTGGCTTCAACTCCAAGCTAGAAGTAATTAGGGTGCAAGAAGTGCTAATCCTTGAACCCTAGATGAGAGTAGAGATTATCAAGAAGGGGTTTTTCTCAAGCTCAAGTGTTTCTCAACACATGAGAGGGGAGAGCTTGAGGGAGAGGAAGAACAAGAGAGAGAAAGTAAAATGATAGAATGAGAGAAAAATAAACCATTCTCACATATATGTGTGAATTATTGTAAATAGATAATTAGTGAGATAATTGTCATGGCTTAATCAAGACATGACCATTATCATTTCATTTTTAATGCAAATTGCAAGGATCAAAGAGCATCTTCCAAATGAAATGATGATGGTCAAAGTGTCAACCTAGGTCAATAAGTCAAGATAGTCAAATGGTCAACAACCATAACCATGCACAATTATATTAAACTAATATCAATTAACCATAATACACACATAAGTATTAGGGTTAATAAAATGACAATGGTTATTAACCCTAATCAAAGTCATCTCCCTCTGTCTCAAGCAACTGTGCATACGCACCCGTATTTGTGATCCGAGGAACACGAATACAAAGAGATAAAACCAATCCCAATTCATATACTAGGATCCGGCTTAAACCAAAGCCCGCTAGTATAAGCTGTCCGGACAACAAACGTGCACAAGTGCGCGGATGTGAACGAACCCTGTCGCAAAACCATGCGACCTCTACTCATTTTGCCTAAAGGCGAAGAGCTCTCTGTGTGGGACTCTAAAGACTCGACACTACGCTGGCAGTGGGTTTAACCACAAACCGCAAGCGGCACTATCTGTACATAACGGTCCCCAGGTAGATGCCGATAAGAAGACTGACGAGGTGAACCCCATCTGAACTCCTACTGAGCCTGTATGTGACAGTCTCCGTACAGTCCGGTCTGTTCGTCTGATACATCGCATGGCGGGCCTAGGGGGCGGTGAACGTCAGTCCCCTAATAGCGGTACAAGTCGTGTCAGAGTGTAGCCCAGAACACCCTGAGATAACACTAGAAACCTACCAGTATATCTCGCTTGCCCTGGCCAGGGACTACTCGTGTAATGGCTCTCCTGGACACAGCGCGGTGTCAACCTCCAATACCGGGAGAGACGAATCCTGTCTAACCGTCACTGCCTCCAAGTGCTTCGGGACTGCACCTAAAAACTACCTGTTTGCACGACTCCTTTGAGCCGTGGTAGGGTAGTAATCAAAGTGCAGTGGGAACACACTCGAGGCGAAGTGACAGTGTCAAGTCAACGGACTAAGCTGTACTCATGTCACCTGGGAACTGATAACTGACGATAGGTATAATACCAACCAACAGTCCCCGACGAGTCCTGTCCAGTGTACTCGTAACCTAACGAGCACCCGCATACTATCTCAAGTACGACGTACTGACGGCTGTGGGACAGACCGTCTCCCACACTGGGATGAGAAGCGCATACGCTAGTCTACTCCGGAGTATCGATGCCCTGTCTCGATAGTCCAACGACTAAAGACCTGTATAAGGATGTGCTTATGGATTACCCAGCTCCCACGAGTGTGAGCGCCATCACAACACTGGTAATCAAGCAATAATCCTAAGGGCTCTACTAATATGTATATCAGCGATATGCTAAAAGAAACACATGCACATATTAAAGCAGAGACAAACCAAGTAGCATACTACCATTTCGAGCAAGATTGTATATACAACTGTGAATATCCCAAGCTTCCATCAAGTAATATACAAACTAGTATGATACAGTAATGGCCTCTAGGGCATATACACTAACAATCTCCCACTTGCACTAAGGCCATGTACTGGCGTATCGAAAACCTATCATCTCGATCAGCCGCTCGAACTGAGTCTGGGGCAAGGCCTTGGTGAATGGATCTGCTGTGTTATCTTCTGAAGCAACCCTCCGAACCTCGATCTCCTGGCGATCCACGATCTCCCTGATCAGGTAATACCGCCTTAAGATGTGTCTGGATTTCTGATGGGACCTGGGTTCCTTCGCTAAAGCTATAGCCCCGTTGTTGTCGCAATACAGAGGTATTGGGTCAACAATGGACGGAACCACCTGAAGTTCTTTCAAGAACTTCCTCATCCAGACAGCTTCTTTTGCGGCATCAGATGCAGCGATGTATTCCGCTTCCATAGTCGAGCCAGCAACGGTTTTCTGTTTGGAGCTCTTCCAACACACCGCCCCTCCATTGAGGGTAAAGACAAAACCCGACATGGACTTGGAATCATCCTTGTCACTCTAGAAGCTGGAGTCAGCAAAGGCCTCAATCTGGAGGTCTTTTCCACCATACACCAAGAACATCTCCTTAGTCCTTCTCAGGTACTCGAGAATGTTCTTTACTGCTATCCAATGTTTCTCCCCAGGGTTTGACTGATACCTGCTTACCACACTCAGTGCATAAGCCACATCTGGTCTGGTACACAACATCGCATACTTTATAGAGCCTACCGCAGAAGCGTAGGGTATAATAGACATGCGATCCCTCTCCAAATCAGTCTTGGGAGACATCACTTTGGAGAGGGTGATCCCGTGACAAGCCGGCAGATTACCGCGCTTGGAATCTTCCATACTAAATCTCTTCAGTATGGTGTCGATGTACCTGGACTGTGAAAGTCCTAATATCCTCTTGGATCTGTCACGGTAGATCCGGATACCCAGAATGTAGGAGGCATCACCCAGGTCTTTCATGGAGAACCTGTATGACAAGAACCCCTTGACAGATTGTAGAATAGGAATGTCATTTCCTATTAAGAGAATGTCATCCACGTATAAAACGAGGAATACCACAGTTCTCGCTACAAATCTACAATAGATGCATGGTTCATCTGGATTTTTGATAAAGCCAAATTCCTTGACTGTCTCATCAAAACAGATGTTCCAACTCCGCGATGCCTGCTTTAGTCCATAAATGGACTTAAGCAACTTGCACACCTTTCCGCTGCTCCCACTCTGAATGAAACCCTCTGGCTGGTCCATATAGACACACTCCTCTAAATGTCCATTTAGAAAAGCTGTCTTTACGTCCATCTGCCATATCTCATAATCGTGGAAGGCAGCAATGGCAAGAAGGATCCGAATGGATTTCAGCATAGCTACTGGAGAAAAGGTTTCGTCATAGTCCAAACCAGGTCGCTGATGAAAACCCTTTGCAACCAGTCTAGCTTTATAGGTCTCAACCTGTCCATCTACACCAATCTTCCTTTTGAAGATCCACTTGCATCCTACGGGTTTTACCCCATCTGGAGCAATGTCCAACGTCCATACTTTGTTGGTGTACATGGACTCCATTTTTGTCCGCATTGCATCCAGCCATTTTACCGAGTCGACGCTCTGAATGGCTTGCTGGAAGCTAGTAGGCTCATCACAGTCTATGATGCAATCCTCTCTATCCCCGTCAATGAGAAAACCGTAGTATCTCTCGGGCGGATGAGACTGCCTACTACTCCTGCGGAGTGGCGTGGGAATGTCCTGATCTTTCAAACCCTCTGGTTCTACTAAGCTTTCAGTAATAGCTCGTGGTTCTGGAATTTTTTCCAGCTCTATTGCGCTCCCACTTAGTTCTTTTTCTATGAACTGGTGTTCTAGAAAGTGGGCATGGCGAGAAACAAACACCTTTTGTTCCTCTTCGTAATAGAAGAAATATCCCTTGGAGTTCTTTGGATATCCCACAAACTTGCACTGTACTGAGCGTGCCTCGAGCTTGTCCGCATGCTGCTTTTTTACAAAAGCTGGACATCCCCATGTCTTAATGTGATTAAGATAGGGTCTCTTCCCACACCACATATGATATGGTGTAGTAGGCACAGTCTTAGTTGGAACTCGGTTCAAAAGGTATGCAGCTGATTCTAGCGCATATCCCCAGAACGATCGCGGCAACTCGGCGTTACTCATCATGGACCGTACCATATCCAATAGGGTTCGGTTCCGTCTCTCCGATACACCGTTATGTTGCGGAGTGTATGGAGGAGTAAGCTGAGAGAGAATTCCATTCTCTTTTAAGTAACCCAGGAACTCGGCACTCAAGTATTCACCACCTCGATCAGATCTCAGTACCTTGATACTTTTGCCTGTTTGTTTTTCTACTTCATTCTTATATTCCTGGAATTTTTCAAAAGCCTCGGATTTATGTTTCATTAAGAAGACATAACCGTACCTTAAAAAGTCATCCGTAAAAGTAATGAAGTAAGAATAACCGCTTCGTGCATATGTAGACATTGGACCGCACACGTCGCTGTGTACGAGTCCCAAGAGCTCGCTCGCTCTTACTCCGTGTCCAGTAAACGGAGTTTTTGTCATCTTTCCTTTGAGACAGGATTGACAAGTTGCATATGATTGATATTCGAACGGATCCAAATATCCTTCTGCATGTAACTTAGTCAACCTTCTCTCATTGATGTGACCCAGTCTACAATGCCATAAGAAAGTTTTATTGATTTCTGGAGACTTTCTTTTGTGTGTATTCTGGACATTGAAAATCTGTGGTTGGTTTAAAACGTATATACCGTTGTTCAATGTACCTGACCCAATCAAAACTTGATTAAGGTGAATGTTCACTACATTACTTACAAATGCAAATTCATAACCTTCTTTAGATAATAAAGATACAGAAATGATATTACAGGTTGCATTTGGTACATAATAACAACTACGCAAAACCAAAAAATGTCCATCCGACAATCCCAGGTGATAGTCCCCCACGGCCTCAGCATCCATGCTAGCACCGTTTGCAACTCTGAGGGTCATGTCACCCGCCTTCAAAACTCTACGCTTTCTCAACGCCTGCAAAGAATTATAGATATGAGATCCTGATCCGGTATCCAATACCCAGGATGTAGAGTTTATTGATAGACAGTTTTCAATAACATACACACCTGAAACTGAAGCCGCAACTCGCTTCAAATCCTGTGTTCTGGCCTTCCAAGCCTTGCAATCCTGTTTCCAGTGACCACTTTTATGACAGTAGAAGCATTCTTCCTTCCCCACCAGCTTTCCTGCTACCTTTGTTGCTTTTCCTTTTCCCTTCGTATCCACTTTACTGACACCGCCTCTTGGTTTGGCGGGGGCTTTCTTCTTCTTACCCTTGGCTTTTGCCTTGGATCTAGAAGAGGAAGATCCTCCTACAAACAAAGTGGATGTCTCCCTACTTTTCTGTAGGGTGCCCTCTGCAGTCCTCAACATGTTTAGAAGTTCGGAAAGTTCAACCTCCTTTCCTTGCATGTTGAAGTTTAGAATAAACTGGGCCTAAGTGGAAGGAAGGGACTGGAGAATCAAATCAGTATAGAGTTCATTCTCCAACGTGGTCCCAAGGTCCGCGAGCTCCTCTATGTAGCCAATCATCTTAAGCACGTGTTCCGCTACCGATGATCCGACGGCCAACCTTGCCGAAAACAGCTTCTTCGACACTTCGTATCTTGCGATACGAGACTGCTCTCCATACAGTTCTTTTGTATGGAGAAATATGGACTCAAGGTCCATATTCTCATGCCTCCTGTTCATATCAGATTTTTGCATTTTCATACCGCCCAATTTTTGTCACATTGCATATCGGTAGATACTCTTGAGCCGTGTTTGCTAGTCAATTGCAGGATACAGGTTCTCGGTTCTAAAACGGTGAAATTCATGGAAAACACGAAAAAATCCGGGTTCCTGCCAACCACAGATAAAACACGGTCTCTGCTCGTCATCCGTATGTTGCCAGATACCAGTTTAGGAAGACAAAATGTCAAATCAATGTCACCTTCATGCACAAGGCTCAATGGCAACAACAACTTCCAAGAAATCTACGCGGAGCTCGAGGCAATCATGACAAAATCTTGACAAAAAGTCCACCTTTTCCTCAACAGAAATTCTGGAAAAATCGGGGAGCCAAATTGAGAAAATACATAACCAGAATTATGTATATATCAAACCAGGGAAGCCCAAGAAAGAAGAAAGCCCAAGTCCAAAATAAGAGCGCGGATCCGCAGCAGAAGTAGGGTCCAGGCCGCGGATCCGCGGCCGTACGGACGCCGCGTGCGCAGAAAATTTGGGGGTATTTTTGTCTTTTCGCTTTTGTTCTGGTGGTTGCCCTAGGTTTCCATTCTCCAGCCTATAAATAGCCCAGAACTTTGTGAAGGAAAGGGTCCAATTCTTGTATTCCTTTTTGCCTAGTTTTAGTGTTGTTCTTCTTCCTCTTCTCACCTCTTCTCCATTAAACTTGTAGTGAGCTTTTGAGTGAAGAGTGATGAATAAAGAAGACCATTTTTATTATCATGCTTGTCTCTTTCTTTACTTGTTGTAATTTGTTGTAATTTTAATTGTTAAGTAGTTGTTGTTATTTGCTTGATTGTTTCTTTCTTCTCTCTTTTTCTTTATCATTCATACGACAATGATACTTACGCTCGATCCTCGCCAGGGTGAGGTCGCAAATAGTTAGTCGTATTCTTCTAATCTCCTTCTTTCTTTCTTCCTCTTTTGTGTTGTTTTATTTTTCCGTATTATGATGTGTGAGTAGTTCATTCTTGTTAGGGTAGGATAAGGGAAGTTTGAGAGAAGGAAATCTCTCTCACTCTTTCCTTGCCCAACAGCTTAAATCGACTCCCGTTAATTGAACCACAATCCGCTCCTTACGGCACCCTATCCTACATGATAGCGGTGATTCCGTAGTGAGACCGGTTGTGGTTGGATTAACCGGAGGTTATGGCTAAGAGCCAAGAACGGACGGACAAGCACCAAAAGGAAGGACTTATGCGTTGGAAAGCCTAGCTTATACTCGCAAGTCCCTTCCTAGTCGTGCTAATCCCCGTTGTTGCCGATTACCGTAACACCGATATTAAGAGGGGCAACGAAAGATGTGGAGACTCCTAACTCAAACTAACCTAATCCTAACCCTAACAAGCTCTCTTTAAAACATCAACTTAACACTTAGACAATCACAAACAAAATCTGAACTTTCGGACTTAACTCGTTAAAACACATTGAAAAAGACTCCCATCTCCCTGCGGACGACCCGTACTCAACCGGCTAGCTACAAGCGAAACCGTCTTGATTGCGGTATTTAAACTAGAACTTGAACACGCACGTATCCTAACAATCAAATGGCGCCGTTGCCGGGGAGACGGTAGTTTGTTTCTTTGTGTAATTTCGGGTTAATTTGTAAGTATAAAAAACCAAAAAACGAAAAAAAACATACTTTGTAAAAAATCATTTTGTTATTTTTTTGATTAGCTTTTGTGCAAGTGTGCAGGAAAATACAAGTTTCGAGTTCAGTGGCCAAGACGCTGAAAATACGGAGTTCAAGTACAGTGCCAAAGACGTGGGAAGATAGACCCACAGTTCGCGGCTACACCACGACGGACAAAAACGAAGCATCCGGTCTACTGTAGAAATCTGGAGCTGGTACAGTGAGCAAGTAAAAAATCAGTACATCTATACAAGCATAGGACATCCAAAGAAGCCCACAGAAGAAAAATGAAGAGCCAACTCTTCATTTCCGCCGCGTAACCGCGGCAGTAGGGCCTTATTGCCGCGGAACCGCGGCCTGGTGGTGGGGTCACTCTGCCATTTTCTCTGTAAGTGTTCTTCTGCTCTCTCCCACTCCTCTGAACTCCAATAAATTGTGTTTTCTGCAGCCTTCTTTGCGCAAATTCTTCTCCCCCTTCCAATAAACTGTTCTTGTGCAGGATTCTTTGCGCCGCAAATAAAAATTGTTTGCAGTTGATTTGTTACTGTTTTGCATTCTTTAATACGGACTTAAGGGGCTTGAAACCAATCCAGATTGGGTGGGGATTTCATCACCCTTCCCAGGACCCCAAAAATCACTAAAGCATATGCATTGTCCATTGTAAATTAAAAAATACTAGACTTCAGCCCTAAGGACTTCGCGCTCATTAGGAGAAGATAAACCTTATTTAGAACCTCGCTTAACCGTATATTGTTTACGGGGTGTCTAGGAAAGTGTTAAAGGCGCAACCGCCGAAAGAGAAAGGGTTATTTAATTAAGGAACTTCGCGAAAGCGTTGGACAACCTCCCCTTATCTCTGCACTTACCTGGCCTCGTGATCGGTGTATTGTTAAGCCCGTTTCTCGACATTGTTTAACTTCGACAATCAAGTTCAGGAGCAGGTCTAGTAGACCTAGGTTACCCTAGATCTAGGTGTGATTGTGCATATCTTGTTTGTGATTGCTTAAGCCGTATTTCCGTACATATCTCTGTAAATCTCTTTCTAAAAAATAAAAAAAAAAAAAAAAAAATCAAAAACTTTTATAAAAACTTGCCCTTTGTCGCCAAATCCATTTTCACCCACCACCCATCGCCTTTCTTCATTAACGTTTTCTTACCCTCACCGTCTTCGCTTTGACTATACTAAACTCGTTTAGTGTATGTCCGCTTGGACTCGGGACACTAGCGCCCGTCTAGTCCGCGTTACGTTAGTCGCTACCGACTACGCGATCGACTCCGAAGTCGATACTCCGTCCACTCCTCTTTCACCCCTTCCTTTGCCGGCCAACTCCGACGTTGACCGGAATTCTGTTCATACATCTTCACCTTCACCTTCACCTTCACCAACCTCTTCTTCCGCGATGTCGGGATTTAATCCGAACATCTCTTTGACCACCGCTGGATTGGCTCCACCTCCTACGGAGACCAATCTTCCACCACCTCCGCCTGTTGTAGCGCCGCAGCGAATCGCGCTCCAGGATCGTTTCTATCCCACCCGTTCTGCTCTTCCCACCTGCCTTTCTCTTCCTCCGGCCAATGGGGACAACTTTGAAATTGAGCCCCATTTCATCAACATGCTTCCACATTTTCATGGGCTTGAATCTGAAGATGCCTATATCTTCATCAACAAATTTCAAAACGTCTGTGCCATGATGAAAACCACCCAGCTGTCGGACGATGCTATACGCCTATGGGTCATTCCGTTTACTTTATGCGATCTCGCTGAAAAATGGCTGTATAGCACCGCTTCCCACTCAATCACCAGCTGGGACGAGTTTGTTAAAGCGTTTCTGAAAAAATTCTATCCAAATCATAAGACCGCAAGAATTCGAAATGAAATCAACCAATTCTCCTAGCTTCCTTCTGAACCCTTCTGGAAGTGCTTTGACCGGTACAAAGACCTTCTTGTTCAGTGTCCTCACCACGGTATAGAGAAATGGCAGCTCTGCCAAACCTTATACGAGGGACTGAACCCAGCAACGAAGCAGTTGCTGGAAACCATCTGTCAGGGCCACTTCCTATCGAAATCTGACGAGGAAGCGTGGCAGTTCTTTGACGATCTTGCGGAGCAAACGCTACAGTGGGAGAGCACCAGACCGACTCCTTCTTCTTCTTCTACCTCCACTTCTACCGGTCAGTCTATGGTAGGAATTCACCATCTTGATGTCTCTATTGCGATGAGAGCTGAAATGGCTGCAATAACAAAAAAGCTTGAAGCAATAGAGAGCAAATTTTCTTCTCCTACTCCTGCCCCTGTTCTCCCCCTTCGTACCATCTGCGCTTGTTGTTCCGATCCTTCTCACTTGACCGAAGAGTGTCCTTACAATCCACCATCGCAAGGACAGGATCAGGTTAATGCATTCCAGCAAAGACCGAGGAATGATCCATACTCTTCCACCTACAATCCCGGTTGGAGGAACCACCCCAATTTCGCCTGGAATCAGAATCAGAATCAATTCCAGGGCAACAATTTCCAAAGGGCCCCTCCACCGCAACAACAAGCGCAACAACAAACTCAGTATCAGCAGCCCTTCCAACCCCAACCTTACCAAAACCAGACGAACAACTTTGCACCGAACAATTCTTTTCCACCAAACAACCTTGTTCCGTCTAACAACGATAAGGTTTCCTCGCTCGAGCGAAGTCTGGAGGCGTTTGTTAAACAATCGACTCAATCCACCGCCAACATCCAGTCTTCGATCCAATCTTTAGTGCAACACACCGCCGCACACGGGCAGACCATCAAGACCATCGAGGCCCAGATTGCACAGCTGAACGCGGCCTTGAGCGAGCGAGAGAAGGGGAAGCTCCCGTCCCAGCCACTTCCAAATCCCGGTCACCCACATAATGCACATGTTGCTCTTGAACAACAAAACCATAATGTGAGTACCGTGACTACACTGAGATCGGGAAGGATGCTGCAAAACAACATTGGCAAGCGAATCAACGATGACACCCCGGCCGCCGCTTCTTCTTCTTCTCCTTCTTCTTCGTCTTCCGAGCCTATTCTCCGTTCTTCAACAGGCTCTCCTTCCTCTTCTTCTGCTCTGAACGGACCCACTTCTCACTCCACGAAGACACCTATTCTGGGATCCGTTCCAACTCCACAATCTCCTCCTCCAGCTTTAGACTCAACCAATTTTCAAAATGTTCCATTTCCAAACCGGTTGAGGTCTAACAAACAAAATCCACAAATGGAGAAGATTCTGGAGTTATTTAAGCAAGTTAACATTAATATTCCTCTTTTAGATGCTGTCCAACAAGTCCCGTCTTACGCGAAAATCTTAAAGGACTTGTGCACGAAAAAGAGGAAGTCTCAGGTACCCAAGAAAGTTTTCTTGGCTAGTGCTGTGAGTGATGCCCTTACCCAATCTTTACCACAAAACGGAAGGACCCTGGCTGTCCTACGATTTCAATTACCATTGGGGATAAGAACATCAACCGCACACTATTAGATCTTGGTGCCAGTGTTAACTTGTATCCGTATTCAGTATACGAGCAATTAGGTGTCGGAGAGTTGAAACCCACACACTGCACTCTCCAGATGGCCGACCGATCGATCACCCACCCTAGGGGTGAGCTAGAGGATGTGTTGATAAGAGTCGGGGACTTCATATTCCCCGTTGACTTCATTGTATTAGATACACAGCCTGTAGCTAACCCCCGGAATCAAATTCCGGTGATACTCGGTCGCCCATTTCTCGCAACCTCAAATGCTGTGATCAATTGTCGCAATGGTTCGATGAACCTCTCTTTTGGAAATATGACGATTGAACTCAACATTTTTAGGTTGGGGAATCAGCCCGCCGAACCTAATGCTCATATACTGGACGTCTGCTCGATCCAGGAGATCACCCCCGAAGAGTGTGAATTCGAGGAGTTTCTGTTTGATCACGATAATCTTGACGCCACTAGTGCGTTTCTCTTCGAACCTGCTGCTGTTTCTGCGCCCGACAACGACTACGAGTGTTTCACGTTTTCTAACGATCCTAGCTGCGCACAACCCGAGTTTGAATCCTTCGAATTTCCGGATGAGTTACCTGAACCATCCGACTCGGTTGCCTACACTCGTTTTGAACCTTTGCTGGAGTCCTTTGAGTTCGAGACCTTTGCACCAGTCTTGCCTTCCATCATTTCACCTCCAACGCTCGAACTCAAGCCGTTGCCGTCTCACCTTAAGTATGCTTACTTAGGTGAGAACGAGACCCTCCCTGTCATCATCTCGGCTTCTCTAGCTCCCCAGCAAGAGAAAACCCTTCTCACGGTCTTGCACAGCAACAGGCAAGCTTTTGGCTGGTCCATGGCGGACATCAAGGGGATTAGTCCCCTGATCGTTGAGCATCACATTCATCTGATGGATGATGCCAAACCAGCCCGGGATCCACAAAGACGTCTTAATCCAGTCATGAAGGAGGCTGTGAAGAAGAAGATCGTCAAATGTCTAGATAGTGGTATCATTTATCCTATCTCTGATAGCCAGTGGGTTAGCCCCATTCACGTTGTCCCCAAGAAGTCGGGCATCACGGTCATAACCAACGAGGCGAACGAGTTAATCCCTACTCGCACCCAAACTGGGTGGCGAGTTTGCATTGATTACCGAAAACTCAACGCCGCAACGCGGAAAGACCACTTCCCGCTACCTTTCATTGACCAAATGCTTGAACGATTGGCCGGACATGAGTACTATTGCTTTCTTGATGGCTACTCTGGCTATAATCAAATTCCCATCGCCGAAAAAGACCAGGACAAGACCACTTTCACATGTCCTTTCGGCACGTTTGCATATCGACGCATGCCCTTTGGGTTATGCAATGCGCCCGCTACCTTCCAGCGGTGTATGATGGGAATTTTCTCGGACATGGTGGAAAAATTTCTGGAGATTTTCATGGATGACTTCTCCATCTTCGGCGACTCCTTTGATGAGTGTTTGCTGCATCTTGACGCTGTCCTTACCCGATGTAAGGACAAGAATCTCACTTTGAACTGGGAGAAATGCCACTTCATGGTGCGCGAAGGTATTGTCTTAGGACATATCATCTCGCAAAATGGCATAGAGGTTGACAAAGCAAAGATTGAGGTCATTTCCAATCTGCCTCCTCCCCGATGCGTCAGAGATATCCGAGCCTTCCTTGGCCATGCCGGTTTTTATAGACGGTTTATCAAGGACTTTAGCAAGATTGCTAGGCCCTTGACGCTTTTGCTGGCCAAGGATACACCTTTCGACTTCAACTCGAGCTGTGTGACTGCATTCGAGTCACTGAAACGCTCACTCACTTCTGCTCCCGTTCTTTCTTCTCCTGACTGGACGCACCCATTCGAGATTATGTGCGATGCATCCGACTTTGCCATCGGTGCTGTCCTTGGACAGCACATCAACAAGATGCCGCACGTAATCTATTACGCTAGCCGAACCCTGAACGACGCACAACTTAACTATACAACAACTGAGAAGGAATTCTTAGCTGTTGTATTTGCTTTAGAAAAGTTCAGGCCCTACCTCATCGGCTCTCCAGTCATTGTCTACACGGACCATTCAGCTCTGCGCCATCTTTTTGCGAAGAAAGATGCAAAATCTCGGTTAATACGTTGGATCCTCTTGCTTCAAGAGTTTGACCTTGTCATTAAGGACAAACGAGGATGTGAAAACGTGGTTGCCGACCATCTCTCACGACTTCCTTCTTCGCCTTCGCTTCCAATTCCGATCAATGACGTTTTTCCGGATGAACAGCTCTTGACAGTATCGTGCGAACCCTGGTTCACAGATATTGTGAACTATTTGGCCACGGGATTACTACCGACCGAATGGTCGAGTCAGGACAGACTTCGCTTCTTATCCCAAGTAAAACACTTTTACTGGGACGAACCCTACTTGTTCAAGTACTGTCCCGACCAGATTATTCGTCGGTGTGTCCCTGATGAAGAATTCAAGAGTGTGCTGTCATTTTGCCACGATCAAGCGTGTGGCGGGCATTTTGGGCCCAGAAAGACAGCTGAGAAGATCTTGCAATGTGGTTTCTACTGGCCACAACTTTTCAAAGACGCTCACGACTATTGCAAGACTTGCTCCCGGTGCCAACACATGGGCCGGATATCCCGGAGAAACGAGATGCCGCTCCAACCAATCTTTGTTGTGGAGATTTTCGATGTTTGGGGGATAGACTTCATGGGGCTGTTTCCCAGCTCTTTTGGGAACTTGTACATTCTTCTAGCTGTTGATTACGTCTCTAAATGGGTCGAGGCTGTGGCCAGCCGGACTAACGACAACAAGGTTGTCGTTAGGTTCCTTAAAGAAAACATTTTCTCCCGGTTTGGCCACCCCCGAGCGATCATTAGCGACAATGGAAGTCATTTCTGCAATAAAACTTTCGAAGCCTTGATGCGGAAATACTCCATCAATCATAAGCTCTCTACGCCCTACCATCCCCAAACCTGCGAGCAGGCCGAAGTTTCAAATCGGCAAATCAAGCAGATACTGGAGAAGACGGTTTCCAAGAACCGTAAGGATTGGTCTTTGAAACTCACTGATGCCCTTTGGGCATTTAGAACCGCTTATAAGACCGACCTTGGCATGTCTCCCTATCGGCTTGTGTACGGAAAAGACTGCCACCTTCCTGTCGAAATCGAGCATCGCGCGTTTTGGGCGATAAAGGAGCTGAATCTATCTCTGGAGGACGCGGGCAGCCATCGGAAGCTGCAGCTGAACGAACTGAGCGAGCTTAGGGATGAGGCTTACGACAACGCGGTTGTCGTTAAGAATCGAACGAAGGTGTTTCACGATAAACACCTTTTGCGCAAAACCTTCGTACCTGGTCAACAGGTACTGCTTTATGACACCCGACTTCATTTCCATCCTGGAAAGCTCCGATCTCGCTGGAAAGGGCCGTATTTTGTGCGGAATGTGTATCCGCAGGGCGCTCTGGATTTGGAAAATCCAAAGGACGGTTCACTCTTCAAGGTAAATGGACACCGATGCAAACCGTACCTTAGCGTCGAACCAACAGAGGAGCTCCTGTTCTTACAGGAGCCGGTTTACCCAGAATGATCTTCCTATGCCTACCTCCAAACTTCGGTTATCCAGCCAAGAACAGTGGACACTGTTCCAAATAAGTTTGGGGGTATGTACAAACCATTTTTGTATATATTTGTGTGTATTCTTTTTCTTTTCTTTAAAAACAAAAACAAATAAAAATTCGTGTATCGCTGACCGACATTTTTGACCCTTCAACTGCTCTTTTCATGCAACGACAGTGAGGACACTGTCCAGTTTAAGTTTGGGGGTACGCTCGGTACGCATTTCTTACCTTCGCATTCATATGTATATTTTGCATCTGCATATTAAAATCCATAAAATCCATAAAAATTTGAAAATTTTCTAAAAAAATATATATATAAAAACTTTTTTGTCAAGTTAGCTTGTGGAAGAACTCTGATTCAACATTCGACGGTTTTTGTTTGAAATAATAGGAATAACTAGATCTTATGTTTGGATTTTGAAAACCTGAAAGATAACTCTCCTTTGAAGTTAACTATAGCTGATATACGTCTTTACATCACACTACACGTGTCGTAAGATTTTGGGAATTAGATGACAAGTCTTTCATGTTTAAACTTTTAAACAGATAATGATTTTCTAAGGATCAAATAGGTTTGTTCTGAAATAAGTAATGTCAAGAATAGTTTATGAAGTAAAGCGAATATGAAGGAATGTTATTGATGCCATAATTGGAGCTAAGTCGGAAAAATAACCCATCTAAAACTTGATTGGAATGATTACACACCAAACCCACTAAACACGTCTTTTATCCAAAAAAATATTTGACTGCCGGTTATATCTCCGTTCGTATTGAATCATCTGATTTTCAAGACAAACTGTCTTTTGTTTTTGGACCTAGGTAACTTGAGTAATTAAGTCCGCTGGGGTGTTTCTACACCTAATGCCCTAAAACCAACTGGTTTGGGTGCATTGGCCCAAAGCTCGCTAAGAAGCCTAGAAAGTCCAGTTTAAAACAAAGTCAAGCAAGTGTTCTCTCCGAGTTAAAATTCCTAACGGTTCTTTGTGTGAGAATAATCTTGATAAAAGACAGGCTTTTATAAAAATTTTAGCGGAGATATGAAGGTTTTACTCTTTGATAAGGACTATTGCACGTTCACAGAGGTGTGTATGAAATGAAAACAAGAAAAAGGTGGAGTGAAAAATACGACTTAGTTTCCTGTTATGGAAGATAGAAATTCTGAAGTTGAAACCTTACTGGAAAACGAAACTTGAAAAATGCTTAACTCTTTATAAAACTTATGTGATCCTTTTTAAATTGTTATCTGGGCTTTATTGTGCGACATGATGACTTTATTCGACCTTTCGGGAACTTAACGACACTATTTGCACTGCACGTAAAGACATATAAAATCTGTAGTTAAATAAGAAGCGAGGTGTGAAAAATAAAGGTTCGATAGTCTAGACTTAGGATTATAGAATTGTTATTTTCTAAAACAAAACTTTAGGGTTTGAATCTTAGTTATTTTACAAAACCAACTTGACCGGATTTTGTGGGTAGTATCCGCTGAAAACCCTCAAGAGACAACACTCCTCCTACTAGGGACACCTAGAGGTTTAACGGCTTGTTGCACATGCTCAGTGCAATCGTGTTCCCTGCGAAAGTGAGGTTAGGAAATTTTTTGTGAATAAATGGGCTTTGCTCGGGACGAGCAAATGATAAGTTTGGGGGTATTTGTTCATATCAGATTTTTGCATTTTCATACCGCCCAATTTTTGTCACATTGCATATCGGTAGATACTCTTGAGCCGTGTTTGCTAGTCAATTGCAGGATACAGGTTCTCGGTTCTAAAACGGTGAAATTCATGGAAAACACGAAAAAATCCGGGTTCCTGCCAACCACAGATAAAACACGGTCTCTGCTCGTCATCCGTATGTTGCCAGATACCAGTTTAGGAAGACAAAATGTCAAATCAATGTCACCTTCATGCACAAGGCTCAATGGCAACAACAACTTCCAAGAAATCTACGCGGAGCTCGAGGCAATCATGACAAAATCTTGACAAAAAGTCCACCTTTTCCTCAACAGAAATTCTGGAAAAATCGGGGAGCCAAATTGAGAAAATACATATACCAGAATTATGTATATATCAAACCAGGGAAGCCCAAGAAAGAAGAAAGCCCAAGTCCACAATAATAGAGCGGATCCGCGGCAGAAGTAGGGTCCAGGCCGCGGATCCGCGTCCGTACGGACGCTGCGTGCGCAGAAAATTTGGGGGTATTTTTGTCTTTTCGCTTTTGTTCTGGTGGTTGCCCTAGGTTTCCATTCTCCAGCCTATAAATAGCCCAGAACTTTGTGAAGGAAAGGGTCCAATTCTTGTATTCCTTTTTGCCTAGTTTTAGTGTTGTTCTCCTTCCTCTTCTCACCTCTTCTCCATTAAACTTGTAGTGAGCTTTTGAGTGAAGAGTGATGAATAAAGAAGACCATTTTTATTATCATGCTTGTCTCTTTCTTTACTTGTTGTAATTTGTTGTAATTTTAATTGTTAAGTAGTTGTTGTTATTTGCTTGATTGTTTCTTTCTTCTCTCTTTTTCTTTATCATTCATACGACAATGATACTTACGCTCGATCCTCGCCAAGGTGAGGTCACAAATAGTTAGTCGTATTCTTCTAATCTCCTTCTTTCTTTCTTCCTCTTTTGTGTTGTTTTATTTTTCCGTATTATGATGTGTGAGTAGTTCATTCTTGTTAGGGTAGGATAAGGGAAGTTTGAGAGAAGGAAATCTCTCTCACTCTTTCCTTGCCCAACAGCTTAAATCGACTCCCGTTAATTGAACCACAATCCGCTCCTTACGGCACCCTATCCTACATGATAGCGGTGATTCCGTAGTGAGACCGGTTGTGGTTGGATTAACCGGAGGTTATGGCTAAGAGCCAAGAACGGACGGACAAGCACCAAAAGGAAGGACTTATGCGTTGGAAAGCCTAGCTTATACTCGCAAGTCCCTTCCTAGTCGTGCTAATCCCCGTTGTTGCCGATTACCGTAACACCGATATTAAGAGGGGCAACGAAAGATGTGGAGACTCCTAACTCAAACTAACCTAATCCTAACCCTAACAAGCTCTCTTTAAAACATCAACTTAACACTTAGACAATCACAAACAAAATCTGAACTTTCGGACTTAACTCGTTAAAACACATTGAAAAAGACTCCCATCTCCCTGCGGACGACCCGTACTCAACCGGCTAGCTACAAGCGAAACCGTCTTGATTGCGGTATTTAAACTAGAACTTGAACACGCACGTATCCTAACAATCACCTCCTCTGATGTTCGTTGTCCATCGAGGCAAGCACGAGGCATTTGGCCTTAGCGCAATCAATCTCCCATGTCTTACGGATTTCCTTATCCGCGACGCTGGAGGTGGGACCTGGGACAGGGGGAGCTTTGGTGGTAAGTAAATATCCTAACTTGTCGTAAGTGATTGCCATCTTGACATTCCTGAGCCAATCTTTGTAGTTCGGCCCTGTCAGTATGTTTTTATCTAGTAATAACTTAAGTCCGGTCATGTTGAATGGTCGCTGCAATTAGGAGAGAGAAAAGAAACACTTTAGCATGACGCTCTTGCAAGTTTAGAGTGGTTTTTAGTTTGTCTAAACTGGATGGCTCCCACTGTCTCTCGAATCCCTTCTCAAACCGTAAAGAAAGGATTAGTCAGGATCAATCTCACCGTACAATACTTACTTAACCGTTCAGCCAGGCCAGTGTCGGTACTTCGAGGGAGGTTTTCCAACGCTTTCGCGAAGTTCCTTAATTTAAGAACCTCTTTTCCCTGGGGGCGTAGCCCCGCTAACACCTTTCTAGACACCTACTAGGTTTATAGCATTGATCGTTAAGTGAGAGTTTTCCCGAGGAGTAGCATATACTCACAGTAGGATCGGGATCCAAATATCATCGCATGATAAAACCGAAGGAATCCTACCAGAATTATCACACTCCAAATGGTATGCAGCGCTAGCAAGTTTCAGTACTTATGAAACTCCCGATGTGGATTTTTGCCCCATGCTCTTATGACCTTGACTTTGGCCAAAATATCATAAGTCACATGTCAAGTTCTACCCGTCATTCTCCTGGATAATTTGGACCCGCCCGTACCTACCCTTGACTTTGGCCAAAATGGCAGCACGACTGTCCCAAACCAACGCATCTATCTATGCTGCACATGAATACCCAATAGCTACCAATCACTATGCCTTGACTTTGGCCAAAAAACATAGCTTGAATACTTTTGACCATTCATGTGGAATGACGGAGGGCTATGAATGGTTTTGGCGAAACCGTGAACGTAGTGAACTTGATATAATCGATGGAACGAGATAGTTTTAAAAGGAGTGGTTCAAGCTCCACGTTTAAAAGTTTAGTTTTGAAAAGAACCGAGTGGTTTTCAAAGTGCTCCAATCGACTTTTACTTGGTTTATTTTCTTGCATTAGTTCTTTTAATGCGTCCCCTCATTTAATCCTACCATTGCAGAAAACAACCAAAATATGACGTACGCTTATGCCATTCGCATTCGCCACGGGGCCCCGTCATCACCCGTTAGGTTACTTAACTAACGACAGAGCGGGGGCTGGGCTAGCGCGGCTGTAAAACATAAGCAACGCCTAAATAGTTATTTATATATAGATATATAGCAATGATAGACATTACAGTTCACAGATGAATACATTGGATATACTAGGAATCCGCAATCCGTTCGAGCCTTCAACGAAAAGCGGATTACACGGTCGCGGTGAATAGCCAATACCCCACCCAAGACCCCTACGGGTGCGGCAAACTACCTGCCAAGTACCCGAAGCGAAGCAACCTCTCTCAACACCGTGAGTAGACCACTCGGCACTTCAAGATACCCGGTAGTTTGTGCACCCCCTCCATGGGTCTAACCTAGGAGCAAAAACAGTAAAAAGAATTATACAATGACGGCTACAACCCCGACCCGGTTGTGCGGCCATACAAATATTATTACATCAATTTACATATTACAATGAATGAAAGAAAAAGAAACACTCATCTCACATCCACCCCGGCTATTCACCCGCGACAGTCCAACGCATTCATATACACATACCATCATCAAACACAGATCACAGATATGTATTGTTAGTTATATGTATGCCCTAGAGGCCATTACTGTACATAGGATGTATATTGTAGTGGATGCTGGGACATATATAGGTAGGACTTTCTTGCTCGACATGATAGTACGCTATCTGGTTGCTCTTTATCTTAACATGTATACTTTCTGTCTCTCTGATTACATGTTGATAAAGCCCTTAGGATGTGTACTCGACTTCCAGGACTATGATGAAGATCATACTAGTGGGGCCTGGGTAGTCAATGAGTACATCCTTCATTGTTCCTAGTCGTGGGAATATCGAGACGGGGCATCGATATTCCAGAATAGACTAGCGTATATCTTCTCGACCCATGTGATGGGCGATAGATGATCCCATATCCATTGGTGTTTGACATCAGAGATGGTATGCGGGTGCTTAGTGGAGACTGGGTACACTGAACGGACTCGCCGAGAACTCCCAGATGGTATTATACCTCACGTCAGATGGCAGTTCTCTGGTGACACTGGTACAGCTTAATCTGTTGACCCGAGATCGTCATAGAGTCTTGTGTGTCTCCCACTGTGCTTTGATTTCCACCCTACCACGGCTCTACTGAGTCATGCAAACAGGTGGTTTTTTGGTACAGTCGCGATTCACATGGAGGCGATGAGCGATAGGAGGGGATTCGTCTCTCCCGGTATTGGGGGTGGATGTTGCGCTATGCTCGACTGGCCATAACAGGAAATCCCTAGCCAGGGTTGCAGTGATATACTGGTAAGAGTTATCAGTAGTTTCACGAATGTTATGGACCTTACGTCGACATGACTTATCAAGCTATTGGGGTCTGACGTTTACCACCCCTAGGCGAGATATGCGACATATCAGACGAACAGACCGGACTATACGGTAAGTGTTACTGGTTGGATTCACAGGAGTGTGAGCGGGGTTGCTCGTCGATCTTCTGATCGCTCAATACCCGGGTGGCCGTTACGTTTAGCAGTCCGCTTGCGGCTTGTGGGTGTTTGATATGATCATCATCTGCTGCCGGCGTATTGACGAGTCTTTAGAGTCCTATACAGAGGTTTCCTGGCTCAAGCGAAACGAAATAGGAGCGCATATGAGATATGTGCGAGACCGAGAATAATGCGTGTATGTGATACTGTATTCCATTCTCGCGATGAATGTATCGATTGGTTGTATGCGATATAACCTAGTTATCGAATCAAGGATTGATTCGATAAACCGATACATTGGATATTAGTCGGTTATATGCGATATGACCGGATCGATAAATCAAGTGTTGATTTAATGATTTAATGTATAATTATATATTTGATATATTACTTTGCATTAACTAGTATTGGTTCACTTTAAATGGATTTTCTCACTTGAAATGCACATTGTATATGTGATATATTTTTGTGCACTTGTTTGTATCATGTTTGATGATACATGTTTACTTGGGTTTGTGTAAAGAATTAAACCATGGTTATATGAGTGGTTAGGGTTTTGTTTATTTACTTATTCATTTATTTATTCATTTTGTTTATTTTGGCAAAAGAAAATGATAAAGAGAAAATGGTGGCTTTCTTTGTTTGTAGTTGAAGCTTCATGAAGCTTTGACTAAGTGACCATTTTGTCTCATGCTTAACCCTAACCATTCCACTTAACCATAGTCTATTCTCTACACATAACCATGGTTGGTATATGATAAGTATTCATATTATTTTCCTTTTTAATATAATACTTATCATATTCTTTCTTCTTCTTCTTCATCTTCAACAATGAAGAAAGCTTGCCTCCATCAATGGCAACTTGTGAAAATGAGTGAGAAATCCAATTCTAAAGTGAACCCACTTCCTATTTCTTCATCCTCTACCTCTTGCCAAGTAGTATGGGGTGTTTTCTTCACAAGTTTCATGACTTGGTGAAGTTGGAGCTTGATCTTGTTTTGCCTCGACGTAGATCATCTTCGGCATCGAAGCCGACGACCTAGCCCGCCCATTTCTCCGATGAAGCCGATGCTAGAGTCCGGGATCCGATATGGACAGCGAGGGGACTTCATCACGGAGCCATGGAGGTGGAGGACTGGATCTACAAAGGTTGTAGCCTCTTTCCTTTAAGTTAAAGTTGTTTACTTGCATCGCATCACCTATATATCTAGTTAACGATCCGTATTAGGGTTTCTCAGCACTTGTAAATCTTTAATTGGCTATGTTTGATCACTTGTGAGACTTCATTAGTGTGCCTAGGAACCCTACAGTGGTATCAGAGCCTAGCTAGAGCCTTAGGCGATGCGTAGACGGAGTTAGAAGTCCGATCGAACCGAAACCCTAATTCAAAACATGCTCTCTGTACATTTTTGAAATTTGTGGATTTTTGAGAATTAAAAATATGCAGAAAAATCAGCAGGAATATCTAAGAGTTACTGTAAAATTCGATTCCCTAATTCCATCAAACCGCCGCGGTTCCGCGGCATGAGCATGCCTCATGCGGCGGTTCCGCGGCCATATGGCCTCCTTGTTCAATAAATTTTACACAGTAACTCCTATTTTGTCGTGCTGGTTTTCCTGGGAATTTTTAATACGAACTCAAGAGTTGAGTTTTCTGGGTTGTATTGGGAGTTTACAGATTCGATCGGATTATCTAATTTTGTCTATGTGTTTTTCGGGATAATTTTAGAATATGTTAAAAAGTTCGACCGGATATAAACACCCACTTTTTCCCCTGCCGGGAAATTTCCAATTGTTGGACTTTTCCGTAGTTTAATGACGTTCTAAGTAGTGCAAGTAACACGATGGTCCCTCTAGAAGACAACAAACCTTAACTCGATTATGTGACCGTCTTGAACTGCCCTTTGAACCTTAGGGTTTGGGGCAGTACGGCGTGCCACATGTGAGGCGTTGGCTTGACCCTTCTACGACTGGACCGTTGGTACTGAGGCACGAACTGAATGTTTTTAAACTTATTTCATGTGTTGAGCTGTTTCGGGAAAACTTGGGTGTTTGATTGTTCGATCGGAAAGTTTAACATTTTCTATTTATCCGGAATGTGATACAATATTTGGAATTCACAAATAGTTATGAGATAACTAATATGAATGTTATAAACATAGTAGTTTAATCTCACTTGATCGGTTTCCACGGAATTTTGATGTGATCAAAAGTCCGTCGCAATCACGTAGCGTACGCGGATACTCGCCGGGTAAACTTAATAGACAGCTACACCCCATAGCCCCGACTAAGTGACTGTAGGAGAACCCCGTCGCCGAAAGCATCCGTTCGGGTGCTCGCGGCAGCGGTGTTCCGCCTTGGTGCACTTCGTCGACGGCGTCGGGGGTGCGGCCGCCCACTAAAGTTTGCGACGAGCATTCGTTCTGGATGTCAGGAATCCTGCTGAATTGTCCGACTTGATATTGAAAAGAGTTTTCGATAATGAGACTAAAATGCGGGGTTTATAATTGTTAGGCATGCGATGTCTAAGTATTTCATTTGGCTACGCATGCGATGTTTAAAGAGGTTGCGGATTCCAACTGTTGTAGTTTTACACTTTCTTTTCTGTGACCGTAAGTGTAATATGTGATATCGCCGGTTTCGTTGCTATATGTAAACGACAATTGGGATACGCATGTTTACTTAAGTTGATGACATGTGATGTTATGTGTTGCTGGATATGTTATATTGGATCGTCGTGTAAGAATAGCCGGGGGTTTTTATGTGAGATGAGTGTTTTTTCATTTTCATTCATGTAAAAACTTGTATATAATATTCTTTTATTGGGGCACTTCCAGGTTGCGGAAGATGTCACCGTTGATGTTTATTATTTAATTTTCCGCATTAGGATAGACCTAAGGAGGGGAGCACAAGTAACCGGGTTCTGGGGTCCAGTGGGAGACCATCTCAAGGAGTCGAGTTCGGGTCTCCTAACCCTAGAATTGGTAGGGTTGCTTGCCGCTCTCGTAGGGGTCTAGGGGTGTGGGATTGGCTATTCATCACGAACGTGGAATCCATGTTTTATACTGGCTCGTATTAAAAGCACGGACGTTCTAGTATATCCAATATTTCATATGATATTTTCTGCTGCGTTATCTGTGATGTGATCATGTGATTTGTTCAGATAGATAGTATATAGTATATATGATATATTATATAGACGTTGCTTATGTTTTACACCCGCGCTAGCCCTGCCTCGCTCTGCCGTTAGTTACCTAACCTAACGGTGCAGACGGGACATCGAGGCGAATGCGGATGGCATAAGCGTACGTTATATTTATCTGTGATGTTTAGGTGGACTTAAAAGATAAGATATTCATTAATGAGATTAATGAAAGAAAATAAACCTAATTGATGTTGTGGAATCGAATTTCAAAATAAAAACAGGTAGCTACAGTTCTTGCTTTGCATCGCGGTGTTCCTTGTAGAACATCCTGCACCTTATTCGATAGGGAAAGGACCGAGATCCCTTTACCGGGAGTGACTCCTTTAGCAATAATTGGCAGATGCTACAACACTCGGTTTGTCTTTTGATTGCTTCTATAGTTTCTGCTTTGCACAGTGATATATATGATATATCCCGCACCTCATTCGACGAGGAAAGGGCCGACGATCCCTTCACCGGGAGTGACCCCTTTAGCAAAACTAGAAAAGCCTCAAAAACATTCCATTTAAAAACCATTTGATTCCGCAACGAGATCAAGTTCAAAGCGTTAAAGGTTTTTCATAAAAACCATTCGCAACCCTCCGTCATTTTAGAAAGTAGAGTACTTAGTATTCGTGCTGCGTTTGTTGACTTTAGTTAAGGCACAGTGTACGGTAGCTAAGTGATGTCTTCCTACACCGCATATGATGCGATTAGTTAGGACAGTCGCATGACTTTGTTGACCTTAGTTAAGGGTCATGTGGGTGGGTCTAATTAATCACGAAATGACGGGTAGAACTTGACTAGTACTTATGATTTGTTGACCTTAGTTAAGGTCATAGGTGCTAGGGGTAAAAACCATTATCGGGAGTTTCAAGTGTTGAAACTTGCAATGAGATTGCATACCTTCTATGTGATAGTTGGATCCCGATACACACTGCGAGTAATTGTTACTCCTGGGAGAGTTTTGCACTTTGCAATTTGCCGATCAAGTAGGTGTCTAGAAAGGTATCAATGGGGTTACGCCTCTGGGAAAACGAGGTTTACAGTAATTAGGTCCGTGCGAAAGCACGGGGAACCTCCCTCAAAGTACCGACACAGGCCTGGCTGAAAGATTGGCGAACTTGTAGAGTGTAATTAATCCCGGCTAGTCTTTCCTTTTAGGGTTTGAAGGAAGATTTGATAAAAACAGTGGGAGCCATCCTGATTAGATAAAATATATAACCAATCTAATCTTGCAAGAGTGCATATGAACGTTGGTCCCGCTCCAACTTATAATTGTTATAAGACAGAGCAGGAGATAGGGGAATACCAAAATTCCTATGCCGCCCAAACGAAGAAAGTGCATATGATGCATCTCCTTCGGGTGTGTTCATTACAAAGAACTGTTTCTCAGTATCCTCTACATCCTGGGTATTTGATACCGGATCAGGATCCTAGATATGCAATCTGTTACATAGGGCTACAAAAAGGTTAAAAAACTGAGAACGGGTGATAAGTTTCATGAGACAGAAAACGGGGCAAGTGTTGCAGCCAAGTCTGTTGGTCACTGTCACCCTGTATTACCAATACATTGATTCTGAACAAATGATATTAGATACCGAACCTAATGTACAAAATCATATCAATCTCTTTATTTATTAAAGAAATGATAAAATTTTGTATTGATGGATAATGTTTTGAACATTTCCTATATCAAAAGTTGATCGGTTCAGGCACGTTATCTAAAAGCATTGACGTTCTAAATCAAACTACAGTTCCTAGTATACAGAACACACACAAGAGGAAGAGTTCAGAAATGAACGAATCCTTCTTGAGGCATTGTAGACTAGGTCATATCAATGCGACCCGACTGGCTGAAGTTACATTTTAGATGCATATTTAAATCAGTTTGAATTTATATCTTGTGAAACTTGCCAGTCATGTCACAAAGATTAGATGACCATAGCTCTGTTTATTGAAAACAGAGAAAGAGTTAGTAAACTCTTGGGACTGATACATGATAATGTATGTAAGGTCTCCTGTCTACACATGCCAAGACTGGTTCTTTGTATTTCATTACATTCTCTGATAATCTCTCATGATTCAGACATATGTTCCTGTTGAAACACAAGTCCGAACCTTTTGAGATATTCACAGAATATAAGTTAGAAGTAGAGAACCAATAACCGGGTATAAGTATTATGTCCTATGATAAGATCAGGGAGGAGAATACTTGTGCATGGAATTCCTGGACTATTCTAAAGGAGAATAAGATTCTCTCTCAGTATTACTCCTCTGAATACACCACAGCACAACGGTGTATCAGGGCGGAGCGATAGCACCCTATATGATATGGTGTGCTCTATGATGAATACTACTGAGTTTCCTATTTCCTTTTGGAAGTTATGCGCTTGAGAAGCTGCATACCTATTGAATTAGGTTCGAATCAAATCAGTGCCTACCACTCCATATGAGATATGGTATGGGAAGAGCCTATCTCTTAAGTAAGTTAAGATTTAGGATTGTCCGGCCTATCTCTAAAGCAAAATCCGGACAAGATCGAGGCAGGATCAGTTCTGTAGAACTGGAAAGGTTCCAGCTATACAAAACTGCAGTTGATGATTTGACAGAACCAAAGGATTCTATAGTTCCCGACGAACCTCAGCCTCTCCGCCGATCTGGTAGGGTTCCTCACCTGCATGAGAGATACCTCGGTTTCTCGATGACAGTGGGAGCGAGGAATGCATCATGAGATGATGACCCATCTAGTATCGAGCAGGCCATCGAGAGTAGGGACTCTGTAAGAATGGCTGGATGCTTAGCGATCTGAGATGGAATCCATATACACCAACAAAGTATGGACTTTGGTTGCGATATCTGAAGGGTTAAATCCCTATCAGGAGAAAGTATATCTTGAGAAGATTACTTGGTGTAGATGGAAAAGTTGAGACTTTCAAAGCTAGACTTGTTAAAGGTTTTCGTCATCGACCAAGAGTGGAAAATGATGAAACCTTTTCCAGGGACTATGCTTAAGTCCATCCGGATCCTACTTAACATTGCTACATACCATGACTACGATATCTGGTGGTTGGGTGTCATGACTGCTTTTCTAAATACTGATTTAGAATAGAAAGTCTATAAGTACACAGCCAGAGGGCTTCGTAAACAGTGGGAGCAGCGGAAACATGTGCAAGTTGCTTTACAGGATAAAGCAGACATCGCGGAGTTGGAACATCTGTTTTGATGTGGTAGTCAAAGAGTTTGACTTCATCAAAATGGTAAATGAACCTTGTATGTACAAAAGGGTAGTATGGAGTATGGTAATGATCCTCGTAGAGTACGTGGATGACATACTCTTGATAGGAAATGAGTTTCCTATGCTACGATCGGTCGATCTCCTCTTATCACATAGATTCTCCATATAGGATCAAAGTGATACCTCCTAAATCCTGAGATTTGGATCTATGAGATAGATCTGAATGGATGTTAGGATTCTCACTAACTATAGTGAGATAGTATCAGTTGATCCTGGGGAGAATCACTGGAAAAGTTCCAGGGTGATAAAGACGACTGAATGTCAGTCACAGGCATTGTCTTTACCCTCAGTGGAGGGACGGTATGTTGGAAGAGTTCCAAGCTAGATACCATGGCAAACTAGACGATAAAGGCTGGTAACATCGCTATTAAAGATACTACCAAAGAGGCAGTTTGGGTGTATATTGGTTTATAAGATGAACTAGGTTTCTACCATTGTATGACAATGGAAGTGTGGCTTTGGCCCAGGAACCCCGATCCCATCAGTGACCCAGACATATTCTGAGGCAGCATCACCTGATCATGGAGATAGTTGATCTCCAGGGTGATCGAGGTTAGGAGAGTAGACTCAGAGGACAACACGGCGGATCCACTCACGAAGGCCTTTTCCCAAAGAGAGACTCATATGGGATGGTTGAGTATTAGATACTGCAACCACTGCTACAGATGGCCCTAGTGCAAGTGGGAGATTGTTAGTTATATGTATGCCCTAGAGGCCATTACTGTACATAGGATGTATATTGTAGTAGATGCTGGGACATATATAGGTAGGACTTTCTTGCTCGACATGATAGTACGCTATCTGGTTGCTCTTTATCTTAACATGTATACTTTCTGTCTCTCTGATTACATGTTGATAAAGCCCTTAGGATGTGTACTCGACTTCCAGGACTATGATAAAGATCATACTAGTGGGGTCTGGGCAGTCAATAAGTACATCCTTCATTGTTCCTAGTCGTGGGAATATCGAGACGGGGCATCGATATTCCAGAGTAGACTAGCGTATATCTTCTCGACCCAATGTGATGGGCGATGGATGATCCCATATCCATTGGTGTTTGACATCAGAGATGGTATGCGGGTGCTCAGTGGAGACTGGGTACACTGAACGGACTCGCCGAGAACTCCCAGATGGTATTATACCTCACGTCAGATGGCAGTTCTCTGGTGACACTTGTACAGCTTAGTCTGTTGACCCGAGATCGTCATAGAGTCTTGTGTGTCTCCCACTGTGCTTTGATTTCCACCCTACCATGGCTCTACTGAGTCGTGCAAACATGTGGTTTTTGGGTACAGTCCCGATTCACATGGAGGCGATGAGCGATAGGAGGGGATTCGTCTCTCCCGGTATTGGGGGTGGATGTTGCGCTATGCTCGACTGGCCATAACAGGAAATCCCTGGCCAGGGTTGCAGTGATATACTGGTAAGAGTTATCATTAGTTTCACGAATGTTATGGACCTTACGTCGGCATGACTTATCAAGCTATTGGGGTCTGACGTTTACCACCCCTAGGCGAGATATGCGACATATTAGACGAACAGACCGGACTATACGGTAAGTGTTACTGGTTGGATTCACAGGAGTGTGAGCGGGCTTGCTCGTCGATCTTCTGATCGCTCAATACCCGGGTGGCCGTTACGTTTAGCATACCGCTTGCGGCTTGTGGGTGTTTGATATGATCATCATCTGCTGCCGGCGTATTGACGAGTCTTTAGAGTCCTACACAGAGGTTTCCTGGCTCAAGCGAAACGAAATAGGAGCGCATATGAGATATGTGCGGGACCGAGAATAATGCGTGTATGTGATACCGTATTCCATTCTCGCGATGAATGTATCGATTGGTTGTATGCGATATAACCTAGTTATCGAATCAAGGATTTATTCGATAAACCGATACATTGGATATTAGTCGGTTATATGTGATATGACCGGATCGATAAATCAAGTGTTTATTTAATGATTTAATGTATAATTATATGTTTTATATATTACTTTGCATTAACTACTATTGGTTCACTTTAAATGGATTTTCTCACTTGAAATGCACATTGTATATGTGATATATTTTTGTGCACTTGTTTGTATCATGTTTGATGATACATGTTTACTTGGGTTTGTGTAAAGAATTAAACCATGGTTATATGAGTGGTTAGGGTTTTGTTTATTTACTTATTCATTTATTTATTCATTTTGTTTATTTTGGCAAAAGAAAATGATAAAGAGAAAATGGTGGCTTTCTTTGTTTGTAGTTGAAGCTTCATGAAGTTTTGACTAAGTGACCATTTTGTCTCATGCTTAACCCTAACCATTCCACTTAACCATAGTCTATTCTCTACACATAACCATGGTTGGTATATGATAAGTATTCATATTATTTTCCTTTTTAATATAATACTTATCATATTCTTTCTTCTTCTTCTTCATCTTCAACAATGAAGAAAGCTTGCCTCCATCAATGGCAACTTGTGAAAATGAGTGAGAAATCCAATTCTAAAGTAAACCCACTTCCTATTTCTTCATCATCTACCTCTTGCCAAGTAGTATAGGGTGTTTTCTTCACAAGTTTCATGACTTTGTGAAGTTGGAGCTTGATCTTGTTTTGCTTCGACGTAGATCATCTTCGGCATCGAAGCCGACGACCTAGCCCGCCCATTTCTCCGATGAAGCCGATGCTAGAGTCCGGGATCCGATATGGACAGCGAGGGGACTTCATCATGGAGCCATGGAGGTGAAGGACCGGATCTACAATGGTTGTAGCCTCTTTCCTTTAAGTTAACGATCCGTATTAGGGTTTCTCGGCACTTGTAAATTTTTAATTGGCCATGTTTGATCACTTGTGAGACTTCATTAGTGTGCCTAGGAACCCTACATGTATAACCCCGACTAATCGACATATAGTGATTAGCCGACGTTCAATACATATAAACATCACAGATATAACCTTTTAGTCAAAGTGTAGTGAAGTTCGATAAAAAATACGGATTTATAGGCCCCAAAAACAAATTTCTATTCTGGAAAATCTGGGCACATATAAACCATCTTAAAAATCCCAAAACCAAGCCAGAAAGACACTGCACCAAACTCGACCCAGAGCCGAGCCAAAACGGCCGCGGTTGCGCGGCAATAGCTTGCTATTGCCGCGGAACCGCGGTTCTTTGGTCGAATCTCTGGATTGTTTTTGGTGGCTTTCTTCACAAAACTCTAAGATGATTTTTGGAGTATGATTTATTTTGTTTTGAACAGAAAAAATTTTAACAGAAACTTAGGGTTTTGAAAACTCGGTTTTTTCGATTTTTCGATTTTTCCGATTGAACTTCGTTACACTTCACTACCTAGCTAGTTTATGTTTAGTTAGGCTCTGATACCACTGTAAGTCCACGTTGCCCACCCCGGTACTTACGGGGAGGCGGAAAACGGAATAAAAATCAAATTTTTATCAACTTTAGGCAACATGGACTTGACTATGAAGGATCTTTGCTAAACAATAACAAGCTAAAGCTAACTAGAAACTAGCTAAGTGTTAAAAAGGTTATACCTAGGGCTTTATGTCCTTCTCTCCTTGCTCCTTGGAGTGGTGGAAAGTGGTCACCTTTGTCGTCTTCTCACGTCGAAGAAAGATCCACCCGAAAGCCTCAACCTTCGGCTTCAACTCCAAGCTAGAAGTAACTAGGGTGCAAGAAGTGCTAATCCTTGAACCCTAGATGAAAGTAGAGATTATCAAGAAGGGGTTTTTCTCAAGCTCAAGTGTTTCTCAACACATGAGAAGGGAGAGCTTGAGAAAGAGGAAGAACAAGATAGAGAAAGTAAAATGATAGAATGAGAGAAAAATAAACCATTCTCACATATATGTGTGAATTATTGTAAATAGATAATTAGTGAGATAATTGTCATGGCTTAATCAAGACATGACCATTATCATTTCATTTTTAATGCAAATTGCAAGGATCAAAGAGCATCTTCCAAATGAAATGATGATGGTCAAAGTGTCAACCTAGGTCAACAAGTCAAGATAGTCAAATGGTCAACAACCATAACCATACACAATTATATTAAACTAATATCAATTAACCATAATACACACATAAGCATCAGGGTTAATAAAATGACAATGGTTATTAACCCTAATCAAAGTCCTCTCCCTCTGTCTCAAGCAACTGTGCATACGCACCCGTATCCGTGATCCGAGGAACACGAATACAAAGAGATAAAACCAATCCCAATTCATATACTAGGATACGGCTTAAACCAAAGCCCGCTAGTATAAGCTGTCCGGACAACAAACGTGCACAAGTGCGCGGATGTGAACGAACCCTGTCGCAAAACCATGCGACCTCTACTCATTTTGCCTAAAGGCGAATAGCTCTCTGTGTGGGACTCTAAAGACTCGACACTACGCTGGCAGTGGGTTTAACCACAGACCGCAAGCGGCACTAGCTGTACGTAACGGTCCCCAGGTAGATACCGATAAGAAGACTGACGAGGTGAACCCTATCTGAACTCCTACTGAGCCTGTATGTGACAGTCTCCGTACAGTCCGGTCTATTCGTCTGATACATCGCATGGCGGGCCTAGGGGGCGGTGAACGTCAGTCCCCTAATAACGGTACAAGTCGTGTCAGAGTGTAGCCCAGAACACCCTGAGATAACACTGGAAACCTACCAGTATATCTCGCTTGCCCTGGCCAGGGACTACTCGTGTAATGGCTCTCCTGGACACAGCGTGATGTCAACCCCCAATACCGGGAGAGACGAATCCTATCTAACCATCACTGCCTCCAAGTGCTTCGGGACTGCACCCAAAAACTACCTGTTTCCACGACTCCTTTGAGCCGTGGTAGGGTAGTAATCAAAGTGCAGTGGGAACACACTCGAGGCGAAATGACAGTGTCAAGTCAACGGACTAAGCTGTACTCATGTCACCTGGGAACTGATAATTGACGATAGGTATAATACCAACCAACAGTCCCCGACGAGTCCTGTCCAGTGTACTCGTAACCTAACGAGCACCCGCATACTATCTCAAGTACGACGTACTGACGGCTGTGGGACAGACCGTCTCCCACACTGGGATGAGAAGCGCATACGCTAGTCTATGTAAGTGCACGGCGGCGCCCCGGCCGTCAATCCGACGCCGGAATGCGGAAGCGGTGAATAACTTAAATTTTGCGGACTTTGCAAACCGGCACCACCGCGCACTAAACACCCGGATCGTAACCATTAACTAGTCTAAGCTAACTATAAGATGAGAAAGAGATATACCGACGATCCAAGTCCTCCGGTCTTCTCATCATCGTCCGGATCTCCTGCGGAAAAGTCCCGTCTCCTCCTCGTCGCCGGAAGTGCACCACATCGCCTGCTTTGTTTACGGGCTCCCACCTCAATGCCGAGGCAACTCGGGCACGAAGCCGGCTACTCGACGTGCCCAAGATTCGCTGTAGAATGTGTGAAGAACCATGTCTCATTTTTGGGGATTGTGGAATTGCCATTGGTGAAGGAAAAGAGAGCTTGGAGAGAGATGGGGAAAAATGTAGCATACAAAAGAAAAATGAATGTATCATATCAAAAGAAAATAATCACAAAGAAAAGTCCTCACTCAACAACCAAACCCCTCATCATCATCAAATCAAAACCCACACTCAACCACCTTCCACCAACCTCATGATCAACAACCATAATGAGCCAAAGTCAAGCCATCATGAAAAACAAAGTCAAGAAGTCAAGGTAAGGTGCTCCATCATGATACAAGGAAAAAATGCAAAGACCCCCTTCCACAATTGCCTATTTGCAACAATGCAAATAAGCCCTCCTCCACCAATCTTCGGCCAATGAACGGAACAATGGAAATCGGCCGAAACGGAAAGCAAACTGGCAACTCCAGAAAACTGGTCCCGTAATAAATTACAGGAAAACCCCGATACTGTGCATACACACCCGCATCTGTATTTCGACCGAAATACAAATGCAATGAGACAAAATCTACACTGTACTATACTAGGATCCGGCTTAAACCAAAACCGGCTAGTAATATCTGTTCGATCCTGATCCGTGCAATACCGCACGTATCTGATTGAACCCTGCCATATAACCATACGGCCTATAGTACAAACTGTCCGATCCTGATCCGTGCAATACCGCACGTATCTGATCGGACCTTGCCATATCTCCATACGGCCCCTACAACCTTTCGCCCGAAAGCTGAGTAACTGAAATGTGGGGGACTCTAAAGACTCGTCAACACCTTGGTTGTGGATTTAACCACTAGCACGTCAGAGGTATAAGCCAATACGTGACGGGCTACCAGGTACTGACCAAATGGGACGTCGATGAGGAAGCTCACCCCGACACCCAACTGAGCCTGTCAGTGACAATATCCGTGCAGTCCGGTCCGTTCGTCTATGAGTATCGCATGGCGGGCCTAGGGGGTTGGTAAAAGTCAGACCCCCAAAAGCGGTACAAGTCGTGTCGGAGTGTAGCCCAGAACACCCTGAGATACTACTGGAATACCTACCAGTAAATCTCCTTGCCTTGGCCAAGGACTTTGTGTAATGGCTCTCCTAGACACAGCACGACCTCACCCCCAATACCGGGAGAGACGAACCCCTGAAGATACGCTCACTGCCTCCATGTGGCTCGGGACTGTACCCAACTAAAACCTGTTTGCACGACTCCTTTGAGCCGTGGTAGGGTAGTAATCAAAGTACAGTGGGAACTCACACGAGACAAATGACGATCCCCAGGTCGATGAACTAACCTGCACACATGTCACCAGGGAACTGCCATCTGACGTCTGGTATATGACCAACTAGCATGTTCCCGGCGAGTCCTGTCCGGTGTACTCATAACCCAATGAGCACCTGTATACATCTTAGGTGATCCAACTGACACCAGTGGCTTGTGAGACCGGCCACCGCCCCTCGTCGGGGTCTCGACTGTATACACTAGTCTACTAATGGAGTATCGATGCCCGGTCTCGAAACTCCCACGACTAGGGACCTTTTAAGGATATGCTTGTAGACCCCCAGCTCCCACTTATATGATCGCCCTCATACTGCTGGTGGTCAAGCAAGAATCCTAGGGGCTCTATCAACGTGTAATAGCGACGTGTCATGTCACCTAAAGCAGTACACGATGATAAAGGTAAACCAGAACTATCATCTCGAGTAAGACTGTCCTACCGGGATAGGTCCTCCCTCAATCATTACAATCACGTACCTGTGACCTAATAATTGACTCTGAGGGCACTATCTCCAACAGTCTACTCCGGAGTATCGATGCCCTGTCTCGATAGTCCAACGACTAGGGACCTGTATAAGGATGTGCTTATGGATTACCCAGCTCCCACGAGTGTGAGCGCCATCACAACGCTGGTAATCAAGCAATAATCCTAAGGGCTCTACTAATATGTATATCAGCGATATGCTAAAAGAAACACATGCACATATTAAAGCAGAGACAAACCAAGTAGCATACTACCATTTCGAGCAAGATTGTATATACAACAGTGAATATCCCAGTTCCCCTTCGAACGGCGGCCAAGACATGGGCTGTCTCGCCTGAGGTTCGGGGCAGATGCTAATTGGTGCTATCCGTCCACCTCTCCGAAGATGCCAAGTTGATTTATGGCACCGTGTATCGGAGGTTTGGACGGATGCAGCCGATGTAGCAGACTTCGTCAGATTCCCCCTCGCTTGAGGGGTTTTTGATTGTGGGGACGCTCTTCCCTGCAGGCGCAAGCCCCTGCAGTTAATTACGCTACCGCTTCGCAGTAACAACTTTCTCCTTCTCCAGAATTTCACTTCGTGTCGTGGGTGTTTGTTTTGTTTGTGGTTGCCCGTGGATTGTATACAGAGACTAATTTATGTCGTCGCCCGTAGGACGTGGATTAGTCTAAATCCGTATTTTCTTAGATTTGGATTTGGGGTTTTGGTTTAAGGATACGTTAGCCATTTTTGAGGCTAAGATCAAACTTAAACGTTTGTTAAGGATACGTTAGTCTAGTTTGAGACTAAGATCAACTTAACAGGATCGTTTAGATCCGACAAAAGAGCAATTGGCTCTATTGTTCCAGTTTAGGGACATAGTGGTCCATTGCATGTATGGTCGTCGGGACCCGTTACCTCTCTGACGACGTTGAAGGATTACAACGACAAATGTCAGAGGAGTTCAGAGATGTACCCTTGAGCCAAAATTGATTGAGGGAATTTATAGTCCAATTTGGGACTAAAGTCTGTTTGAAGGTTTAAGGATGCGTTAGCCATATTTGAGGCTAAGATCAACTTAAACGGTTGTTAATGATACGTTAGTCCAGTTTGGGACTAAGATCGACTTAACGGGATCGTTTAGATCCGACAAAAGAGAATTTGGGCTCTATTGTGCCAGTTTAGGGACATGGTGGTCCAATACCAGTTTAAGGACATAGTGGTCCAATACCAGTTTAAGGACATAGTGGTCCACCGTTAGTTTAAGGACGTTTCGGTCCGATATTAGTTTAAGAACGTTTCGGTCCACGAGTTTAAAGACCCCGCAGTCCATATTAATGTGTGGTCGTTGGGACCCGTCACCTCTCTGACGTCGTTGAAGGATTACAACGACAGGTGTCAGAGGAGTTCGGAGATGTACCCTCGAACCGGTAGTAAATTGATTTAAGAGAGCAATCTTGCTCAGTCAATTTAATTTAAGGACTTACGGCCAAAATTGGGCTAAGTCCAGTTGAAAAAGTTCAACATTTTATTTGCTTTTGCATTGCAATTCTTTTTTATTTTTATTTAGGTTTTGCCCAGAAAGGATGCAGAGCATCAATTTGTTTTGGGCTTTGTTCTTTTAGGAATGATGCAAGGCATCAATTTTATTTGGGCTCTGCCCTTGTATAAAGGATGCAAAGCATCAATTTATTTGGGCTCTACCTATTTATTGCCTTGCAATTTATTTAGGTCTGTTAGGTCTTTTTGACTTGGGCCTGGCCCTTTAAGTAATGCACCGTGTTTGTACAAAGCACTAAGAATCTTTTTAGATTCAAAACAGAAGTGCAAAGCACTTTTTGATCCCTTGATCTAAACAAGTTTTTCCTTGTTTCAGAGAACCAAAGGTTCATAACAAGTGCAAGGCACTATTTTTATTTTTATTTTATTTATTTATTTATTTATTGAAGATCAATGATCTTGTTCTTAGATCACTGATCTGTTCATAAGAGAATTTTCTCTTCTTTCAAAGGTTTTTTACCTTTTTTATTCTTGAGGAGTTCTTCAGAGTTCTCTTTCTCTTTTTTTTTTAGAAAATATTTATGCCTTTGAATTGAGGTCTAGGGTCCTTTTTATAGTGCCCATAAATTAGTTAAAGTTTGTTAAAGAGATCATTCTCTGAGTGATTTGGGGAATTTTCCCCACCGTTGGATCTTTGATCCAAAGGCCTCTGTTTTACAGAAGAAAATCTTTTTATTTTAACAAGAACAGAAAAGATTTCTCAGAATTTTAATTCTGCTTGGCGCAAATGCTCCAGAGTGTGACACGTGTCGCGCTGCGCTGACACGTGTCGCGCAGCTTTTTTTTTTTGGCGCTGCGCACAGTTGCGCTGCGCGGACACGTGTCGCGCAGCGCAGCGCAGCGCTTGCGCATTTTTTATTTTTTATTTTTTTGGCGCGCGCGCAGCGCACAGTTGCGCAGCGCGGACACGTGTCGCGCAGCGCAGCGTTTGCGCACCTTTTTTTTTGCGCGCGCAGCGCAGCGTTTGCGCACTTTTTTTTTGCGCGCGCGCAGCGCACAGTTGCGCTGCGCGGACACGTGTCACGTAGCGCAGCGCTTTTTTTTGTGCAGAGCTTTGCTCTGATTGAGTATGCTACTTTGGGCGCTGCGCTCCCTGCGCTAACGTGTCTGATTTTGACACGTGGCGCTCTGCGTGCAGCACAGGGGATCTGAAGCGTTGCTTCATTTATTTTAATTTTAATTTTCTCTTTAATTTTCAAGACAGAGCTTTGCTCTGATTGGAGAAAAAAAGAATTATTGCTTCTTTTCCCACATTGGAATTTGAACAGAGCTTTGCTCTGATTGAGGTAAACAAATGCCCCTCCACCGTTGCGCTTACGTGGTCTCCTAACTTGAGCGCAGCGGTGGCAGACTCCGAACCGTCGCGCCATCCCTTGGAAGCTGAAAGGGCACTTGATACCTATAAATAGGACCTTTGGTCCCTTAGATGATTCTCGTCTCTAAAATTTGCTTTCAGAACTCAGAGCCCCGCTCTTTATTTTCAAGAACTTTAAGAGTTAAACTCTTAAAACTTTTAGGTGAAAATTTTAATTTGGATTAAATCAAATTAAATTAATTTTCATTGATAGAGTCTCGCTCTCAATAGATCCCTGATCTAAAGGAAACCTATTTAGGGTTTCACTTAGCAGAGTTTTGCTCTACAGGTCTTAAAAGGATCTAAAGAACTAAAGGGGACCCTATTAGGGTTCCATAGAGCTCTGCTCTCTGAAAGATTTTCCTTGGATTTTCTTAATTCATTAATGGAGCTTTGCTCCTCCCAAATCATATAGAAGAACTCTTAAGAATTCTTCATGGATCTTGGAACTTAAAGATGGCATTTTATTCCTCAGTGCATTTTATTCCTTAGGGCGTTGAATGCCGCTGAGGACAAGGTGCACTCTGTGTACCTATTGAACTTTATCTCGAAGAGACGGGGAGACAGTCTTATTGACCTCTTGCACTAGATCTTTCAACAGTCTGCCATACTCGCTGCTTATCGAAGGGTGGAAGACATCGGGAGGGACCCTGACGCTTGTGCCCGCGAAAGGAAGCACACTAGGATGGTCCGCGAGGCTTGGAAAGTCATAGATAGGGTCGCTTTTGAATTCCTCAATCCATGCCCTGGATCTGAGGTTGTTCCATCGTAACTTTCGTTTATTGTTTTTATGACTGTAAGAACTTCGGGCAATAATAATGGATTTTTTTTAATCCCAGCTTGTCTTTATTATATATCTTTTGTCCTGAGTCTTTTTGCCCATGCATGAATGAATGTGTTTTGAACGCTTGATCAAATGTAAATCGGATGCTCTTTCTGTTGTTTTTCCTCTTTCTCAGCATGTCGTCACAATTAGCAGGTAACAGATTAAGCTTCTTGATTTCTTCACGAGATAGCGAGGGCTTAGGTCGCAGGTTCAGATCTGCTGCCTAAGACTTTTCAACTCTATGAGCCGTGAGGGTCTCATAGAGACTTTTCTCCCTACGGATCGAGAGGATCTCGTAGGTGGGTTTTTCTCCTTAGGAATCGTGAGGATTCCTAAGTGTAGTTTTCTCTTGTAAGTCGTAAGGATCCTACAAGAGAATTTTTCCCTCTTACGAGTCGAGAGGACTTGTAAGCGGTTGTTTCCCTCCTTGTCGAAGTTCAATGTTGGAGGGTGAGACCTGTGGATGGTATGCAAGAGACCGTTTTGGGCCAACTTGCAGGGTCCCAGTGCTTAGGAAACAGGCTTCTTTTATGCCCACTGCCTAAGGCTTTATTTCACGAGTCGAGCCGCCTTGACAATTTTTTTTACAAGTCGAGACGAATCGAACGTTTCTCGCAAGAACATCTTAACATCGCATTTAACCTCTGCTCTTTACGACAGAAGCCCGTTAAGGTTGGTGGTACTTAGGGTTTTGGCCATCGTACCGTCGCATAAGCTGATATAGTCCTCGATAGGCAATCGTGTTGTTCGAGTAGCCCTGCGACTACCATGTCTCTGATCCCTTCGGGGGCTGGACAAGACGTCTTCAAGCAATCCTCCTTGGCAGTTTGAACGTCGGAAGAGCAAGCGTTAGGAATTTGCCATGTCGCTTTTTACTTGAGGTTAGGCTTATTTTGGTGAGCCCCGATGAGTCATAACCACTCCGCGCTGGTGTGGGGATGATCTCCAATAGTCTTTCGGGCTTTATATGAGTTGCCATCAAGACCCTGAAGCTAGGAATTTGGCCTTTGCTTCGTTTGCTGGCATTGCGTCTGCTGTATCGAGACGAATGTTGCGGTGGGAACTAGGGATTTTGCCGTGGCTCCGTTTGTTTGATGACGTTGCGTCTGCTTTGTCGAGACGAACGTTGGGGTGACATCTCGTCTGCTGTATCGAAACGGACGTCGAGGTTGTCTCTAGGTTGCTGGTGAACCGCCGAGGTTTGGAACTAGGGATTTTGCCGTGGCTCCATTCGTTTGATGACGTTGCGTCTGAAGTGTCGAGACGAATGTTGGGGTGACATCTCGTCTACTGTATCGAGACGGACGTCGAGGTTGTCTCTAGGTTGCTGGTGAACCGTCGAGGTTTGGAACTAGGGATTTTGCCGTGGCTCCACTCGTTTGATGACGTTGCGTCTGAAGTGTCGAGACGAACGTCGGGGTGACATCTCATCTACTGTATCGAGACGGACGTCGAGGTTGCCTCTAGGTTGCTGGTGAACCATCGAGGTTTGGAACTAGGGATTTTGCCGTGGCTCCATTCGTTTAATGACGTTGCCTGTGATGTGTCGAGACGAACGTTGGGGTGACATCTCGTCTACTGTATCGAGACGGACGTCGAGGTTGTCTCTAGGTTGCTGGTGAACCGTCGAGGCTTGGAACTAGGGATTTTGCCGTGGCTCCACTCGTTTGATGACGTTGCGTCTGAAGTGTCGAGACGAACGTCGGGGTGACATCTCGTCTACTGTATCGAGACGGACGTCGAGGTTGTCTCTAGGTTGCTGGTGAACCGTCGAGGTTTGGAACTAGGGATTTTGCCATGGCTCCATTCGTTTAATGACGTTGCGTGTGCTGTGTCGAGACGAACGTTGGGGTGACATCTCGTCTACTGTATCGAGACGGACGTCGAGGTTGTCTCTAGGTTGCTGGTGAACCGTCGAGGCTTGGAACTAGGGATTTTGCCGTGGCTCCATTCGTTTAATGACGTTGCGTCTGCTGTGTCGAGATGAACATTGAGGTGACATATCGTCTGCTGTATTGAGACGGACGTCGAGGTGGTGACCATTCTGTGCTGGAGCGAGATGATCTCCGATTGTCTTTCCGGTTTTATATGAGTTACCGTCAAGACGTCGAAGCTAGGAATGTGGCCTTCGCTTCGTTTGCTTTGGTGTGTCCAAATCCTGTTGGAGGAAGAATGCTGGGGTTGACATTTCGTTTGCTGTATCGAGACGAACGTCAAGGTGGTGACCACTCTGTGCTGGTGCGAGATGATCTCCGATTGTCTTTCCGGTTTTATGTGAGTTACCGTAAAGACGTTGAAGCTAGGAATGTGGCCTTCGCTTCGTTTGCTTTGTCACGTCCGAATCCCTGCTGGAGGAAGAACGCTGGGGTGACATTTCGTCTGCTGTATCGAGACGAACGTCAAGGTGGTGACCACTCTGTGCTGGTGCGAGATGATCTCCGATTGTCTTTCCGGTTTTATGTGAGTTACCGTAAAGACGTTGAAGCTAGGAATGTGGCCTTCGCTTCGTTTACTTTGTCACGTCCGAATCCCTGCTGGAGGAAGAACGCTGGGGTGACAACTCGTCTGCTGTATCGAAACGAATGTCGAGGAGGTGACCGCTCCATGTGAGATGATCTCCGGTGGTCTTTCAGGCTTTATATGACTTGCCGTTAAGACCTTGAAGCTAGGAATTTGGCCTTCGCTTCATTTGCTCACACTGCGTTTGGTGTATTGAGACGAATGCTGAGGTGGAGCTGGGATTTTGCCGTTACTCCTCTTTGTTTCGACCATGGGGCCTTTTGTTAACTTTGCATGTACACCCTGCTGGACTGCAAAAGAACGTCGTTGTTGACATTGCGTCTGCTGTAACGAGACGAATGCTAAGGTGGAGTTGGGATTTTGCCGTTACTCCACTTTGTTTCGACCGTGAGGTCTTTTGTTAACTTTGCATCTGCCTCTAGCTGGTTTGTGGAGGAACGCTGTTGTTGACATTGCGTTTACTGTATCGAGACGAATGCTGAGGTGAAGCTGGGATTTTGCCATCGCTCCGCTTGATAGTGTAACATCTGTGTCCTGCTAGAATGAGGAGGCACACCGTTGTTGGTCTCCAGGCTGCAGATGTGGCCATTGAGATTTGGAACTAGAGACTTTGCCATGGTTCCGTTTCGTTGCGATTCTGAGGTCAGTTGTTGACATCATGTCTGCATCTAGTTGGAGTGAGGAGAAACGCCATTGGTGATCTCTAAGTTGTCGATGTTGACGTCGAGACCCTGAAGCTCGGGATTTTCGTTTGCTTCATTTGTTGACATCGTGTCTGTAATACTGCGACAAATGTCGAGATGGTCTCTAGGTTGTCTATGAACCGTCGAGATTTGGCTTTGCTTTCTGATGGATCCTGTTGGGAAGGTATGGTTCCCTCTTTATCTATGCCCTTGAATTGTATACAGGGATCGATGTGATTTCACCTGTAAGGCAAAAAGTTTCATTCTTTCATTTTTTTTATTCTTTCCGCGATGCTCTATCATTTCAGCTTTTTATATCGCGAAAATCGTGATTGCCCAATCATTTCGGCTATTTTTCGCGGTGCCCAATCATTTCGGCTATTTTTTCTTTTTACTCGCTGCTTTTTATTGCGAGTTGCCTAATCATTTTGGCTATTTATTTTATTTTTACTCGCTGTTTTTTTTATTGCGAGTTGCCCAATTATTTCGGCTATATTTTTTATTTTTACTCGCTGCTTTTGTTGCAAGTTGCCCCATCATTTCGGCTATTTAATATGCATTTTCAGCTCGCTAATTTTTATCGCGAGCGTAGAACTTGGAATCTGGTGCCAATCTCGGCATCAGCATCGCTATAACCAGAATATTGCCAGGAGCGAATCATCATCTGCCATGAAAGGACTTGGAATTTGATACCGATTTAAGCATCAGTATCGCTACAACTGGGATATTGCCAGGAGCGAATCATCATCTGCCTCCGTCGATGTCGAACAAAGATGGCTTAGCGAACAGGGTTAAGGTCCTGTTGACTAAGGCTTTTGAATTCATAAGCCGTAAGGGTTTCACAAAGGTATTTCTCCCTACGAGTCGTGAGGATCTCGCAGGTGCGTTTTCTCCTTAGGAATCGTGAGGATTCCTAGGTGTATGTTCTCTTATAAGTCGTAAGGATCTTACAAGAGTGTTATCTCCTTATAAGTCGAGAGGACTCACAAGGGTTGTTCACCGTGTGGACATATCCCCAGTCATGGATGGGACTTGGTTAGGGAAATGTTTATTCGCGCCCGTGGATTGTATACAAGGGCCAATATAGGACCACTTGTAGGGCAATGTCGAAAGTTGTGGGGGTTGCTTAAGCACAGGTTTAGGCCTCTGTAACTTAAGACTTTCAAATCTTACGAGCCGTGAGGGTCCCATAAGAGCATTCTCCTCACGAGTCGTGAGGATCTCGCAAGTGTATTTTCTCCTTAGGAATCGTGGGGATTCCTAAGTGTGTTGTTCCCTTGTGAGTCGTAAGGATCTCACACGGGTGGTTTCTCCTTATAGGGTCGAGAGGCCCCTATAAGTGTTTCTTAACGAGGTTGCGCCCTTTCGGGTTTTCACAAACACTCGCCGGTAGTCCTGCTGTTTTTACTCACGGAGCCATCTCGGGTTTTCATCCGTGCCCGTTTTGCTTATGGACATACCGTTTTTTTTTCTTCTATTCTTTTTATTTTCTTCTTCTTCTTCTTTTTTTTACGAGGTCGCGCCCTTTTGGGTTTTCACGAACACTCGCCGGTAGTCCTGCTGTTTTTACTCACGGAGCCCTTTCGGGTTTTCATCCGTGCCCTTTTTGCTTATGGACATACCGTTTTTTTTTATTTTATATTTTTTTTATCTCGTCAGCCTAAGGATGCTGCGGTATTAGTTTAAAGACGTTTCGGTCTGCTATTAGTTTAAGGACGTCTCGGTCCGCTATTAGTTTGAGGACATTTCGGTCCATTGTCGCCGTATTTGAGGCGAATATCTGGTTTATTGACTTTTCGGTCTATGAGTCCTTCTCCATGAATGAACATGATGCCCCCGGCGTATCCATCTTCTTCGGAGCGTGCGGTTGTGGCGGACTCACCTTCCAGTTTTCAGACAGCGCAAATTTGCCCTGTTGGTATTGGTCTTCAACCCAGTTTATGAAGACGTAGCAGTCTTCGATCAGGTGACCTACTGTTTGGTGGTAAGGGCAATAATTAGGATTATTAACATCGCCTGGCCGCAACGGACGTTTTGGACCCGGCAGATTGATGAGTCTGTCCCACACTGCCAGCTCGAACAGTCCCCTTGTTTTATCTTGCGAAAACGAGTAAGGCCGTTTCAACTTTTCCTGGAGGGGTTGCCGCTTGTTGCTTTGGCAAGCAACCGGTCTAGGGTTACCTGATTGTTGTTGAGCGCTGGCGACGAGGGCCTTTTTTCCTTTTCTTTTATCCTTTTTGTTCGCTCCGTTGTTTGCGAGGTCGGGATTTTTTCCGAGTAGCATGCGATTGCATGGCTGAACGTTCTCGCAGCTTCTCAATTCCTTTATTTTTGAAATAGATTCCCCGAGGGAAGAGTTGGGGATAGCTTCTTCGTCAGAGTTGCTTCCAGAGGTGATAATTTGCGATGCCTTAGAGTCGGCTATATGGCAATCGTCGGCGACTCTTTTGCGCTCATATATCGCATTTTTCCGATGTCCACAAGCTTCACACTTTGTCCCGTCGAAGTGTTGCTTTTGAGCGACATACCCTTGCCACCAACAGTTAAAGGATTCGCAGTCTTCGGTAGGATGTATGATCTTCTGATGATATAAACAGAAGTTAGGGTGCATCTCTGCCTCAGCGAGAGTATTTTCTTCAGAGGGCGGTAGCTTCATTCCTACGGACAGAGCTTTGGCGAACCTTTTCCTCGTCTTGAATTTGTTTTTATCCGCAGTGGATGGCTTTTGATTTGACGGGAATGCCTTGGCTTTTTCCAGTATGGCCATTTCACGCTCTTGATTGGCTTTTGCTTTCAAACGAATTTCATTTAGGAAGACATCGATCAACTCGTCTGATGGCTGTAGAATCTCTGGCTCAGGGTTCGCCATTGATTTCTCAACGCAAGGAGCCTCCTCATCATCCGTCAGTGAATGAGAAATCACATGACAAGTCGCTACGTAGTCTTCGGATTCATCCGATAAGTTTTCTCCATCGTTTTCATCCTCGACGAAAGAACAAGTTGCCCCCGGCGTGTCCGTTTTCTTTGGAGAGTGTGGCTGTGGTGGGTTTACCTTCCAGTTTTCCAACAGTGCAAACTTGCCTTGTAGGTACCGATCTTAGATCCATCCCTTAAAGACGAAACAATCCTCAATCGGGTGACTTACCGTTTGGTGGTAAGGGCAATAATTGGGATTATTAAGATCGCCTGGCTGCGACAGACGCTTTGGACTCGGCAGATTAATGAGTCTGTTGCGCACGGCCAGCTCGAACAGTCTTCTCGTTTTATTCTGAAGAAACGAGTAAGGACGTCCTAGCCTCTCTTCGAGGGATGGGCGTGGACGCACGTTGCTTTGGCGAACGATCGGCTTTGAGTTGCTCGACTGTTGTTGAGCATTAGCGACGATGATCGCTTTCCCTTTTCCTTTCTCATCTCGGGAATCTGATTTTGGAGGAGACGGTCTATGGCCTATCTGGTCCATTTGGGCTAATTTGTCAATCAAGGCCTGGAAGGTGGTCGGCCTGAAGAACATCATGAATTGTGAGATGGTCGCCTGCGGATCGAGAGTGCCCACAAACATGCCTACCGCAGGTGCCTCTTCTATGCGTTGTTCGCATTTCGACCATAGGTTTCCATCGTGTTGCGTATTGGACCCACGTTTCGCCGGGCCTTATCCTGGCATTTATCAATGCTGTTATCGGGGTGCGTTCACTAGCATTCGCGAATCTTTGTGTAAACAGCAGTTCCATCTCTGCAAATGTTTTGACAGAGTCGTTAGGTAGCTCCGAATACCATTCAAAGGCTGTTTCTGCTAAGCTGCCGACGAATTGACGTAGCAACAATTTGTCATCGCCTCCGGTATTGCCGCATAAGGCCCTGAATTGAGCGACATGCTGATGCGGATTCCCTGTCCCTTTATATACGTGGAATTTAGGGATCATATATCCTGGTGGGTAACTGATTTGGTCATACCAGCTCGGATATGGTCGTCCGGTTCTAACAATTTGCCCAGCCGCTTCATTCGCCTGATGAACCCGGATCTGCTGAGCTATATATTCGTCTAGGTCAACTTTGGAGATTGCCTCCTCCTTGGCTGTTGATAGAGCCGACGGAGGATTTGACGTTTCTCCCCTGTCGTCTTCAAGGACGATCGGAGGATCTTCAGCAGGAGGGTCCGGCTGTAACATCATCCCTACCATATCTTGGAAGAGGAGCGCCATCTGTTTTATGTTAGCCGCTTGCTCTGTAGCTTCTTTGTCCCTCTTTTCGAGGACTCTGCGTAAAAAGTCAGCGTCGGTTTCTTGTTCTTGACGCTCATCCGAAGACGTTTCAGAGCTTTCTTTTGGCTCAGTGAGTGCAGCCATTGTAGTCATCATTTCCTGAAGCTTTTGTTGTTGCTCCTGGGCTTTCTTTACGGATCGGGTGAGCGGTCGGTGGCCCGTAGAAGTGCGGCTTTCCTCCTTTCCATAAGCTATATAAACAGTGTGCACCACCATACCCCCAGACTTGGGGTGTTTGTGTTCGGTGTCTTTGCGATTTGCCGAAGACGCAGGGGCTTTTTGCGGCCTCCTTTTTTGAGTGATTGGAGTTAAGGGAGTCGTTGTAGTGGGCACCCAAGTAGCTTTTGCTTTTTGTGGTTTGACAGAGTAATCATTCCCCTGCCGAACCTTCATCTTTTTCTGTCGTCGGAGGCAGTCTTGATCGATCACCGACTCTTGGACCTGTCACCAGACTTTGTAAATTTTAGAGGACAGCCGTTGAGGGGGCTGCTCTAACTTCTTCTCTGGAGTATTCTCCACAGGTGAAGGAGTTCGTTTCAACATCACAGTAGGAGAGTTTCTGCGCACCTTGTTGAGCAGTTCGAAGCTATTCCCGATTGGAACAGCAGTATCGATCCCCACCGTTGGAGCTGGAGGAGTAAACCCAGAGGGGAAGTTGCCCCCAGCCTTCTTTACTCGGCGCCAGTGGCGACGTCGAGCATGTCGTGTTAATGGAGTTGTTTCAGCTATAGGGGTGACCTCCTCATGCCCCCTGTGTTGGTCAGAATATGCTGGTACCAGCCTTTTAAAGATCGACGTCCGTTGAACGGGGACGGCCAACCTGTCAGAAGTGGACTTCCGAACATGGGAAGCAACCTTGGTGACTTCGCCAAGAACGGGAGCTGGGATGGCTATCCGCTTCGGGATAACGCCTTCTGGTATGGCAGGCTTCTTCATGGGCCCGATGGAACTCTGCCTAATCCATTAAAACCTGAAGCAGTGGAGTTGGGCGACCTGTTGAGAGGGGTCGCGGCAGTGGTAAGTCAATCGAAGACCGACTTCTTTGGAGCTTCTTGCAATGTCATTGGGGCGTTGAAGCTCATTGGTGGGAGCATGGTCCCAAAAAATAGTCCAGTGATGGCTTGAGCCACCTGCACCACCGGCATTTTGAAAAGGGAGGCCGCTTGGGGCCCATAAGTCACTCCTCCAGCAATGACGAAGCGAGAGTTATCGCTGCGGGCGGTGCAATTCGAAGCCATCGATTTTCTGTTTTCTGCATAAAGCAAGACACCAAATCTTAGTACCTTGAATCCATAGGCAATCACAGCAAACTGCGATTTGTTCGCGAACACGACACACGAAGTGTGGAGTGGAAAGAGGAAGAGGTCCCACCGGGCGTGCCAGAATCTGTTCCCCTCCGAACGGCGGCCGAGACATGGGCTGTCTCGCCTGAGGTTCAGGGCAGATGCTAATTGGTGCTATCCATCCACCTCTCCGAAGATGCCAAGTTGATTTATGGCACCGTGTATCGGAGGTTTGGACGGATGCGGCCGATATAGCAGACTTCGTCAGATTCCCCCTCGCTTGAGGGGTTTTTGATTGTGGGGACGCTCTTCCCTGCAGGCGCAAGCCCCTGCAGTTAATTACGCTACCGCTTCGCGGTAACAACTTTCACCTTCTCCAGAATTTCACTTCGTGTCGTGGGTGTTTGTTTTGTTTGTGGTTGCCCGTGGATTGTATACGGAGACTAATTTATGTCGTCGCCCGTAGGACGTGAATTAGTCCAAATCCGTATTTTCTTAGATTTGGGTTTGGGGTTTTGGTTTAAGGATACGTTAGCCATTTTTGAGGCTAAGATCAACTTAAACGTTTGTTAAGGATACGTTAGTCTAGTTTGAGACTAAGATCAACTTAACGGGATCGTTTAGATCCGACAAAAGAGCAATTGGCTCTATTGTTCCAGTTTAGGGACATAGTGGTCCATTGCATATATGGTCGTCGGGACCCGTCACCTCTCTGACGACGTTGAAGGATTACAACGACAAATGTCAGAGGAGTTCAGAGATGTACCCTTGAGCCAAAGTTGATTGGGGGAATTTAAAGTCCAATTTAGGACTAAAGTCTGTTTGAAGGTTTAAGCATGCGTTAGCCATATTTGAAGCTAAGATCAACTTAAACGGTTGTTAAGGATACGTTAGTCCAGTTTGGGACTAAGATCGACTTAACGGGATCGTTTAGATCCTACAAAAGAGAATTTGGGCTCTATTGTGCCAGTTTAGGGACATGGTGGTCCAATACCAGTTTAGGGACATAGTGGTCCACCGTTAGTTTAAGGACGTTTCGGTCCGATATTAGTTTAAGGACGTTTCGGTCCACGAGTTTAAAGACCCCGCAGTCCATATTAATGTGTGGTCGTTGGGACCCGTCACCTCTCTGACGTCGTTGAAGGATTACAATGACAGGTGTCAGAGGAGTTCGGAGATGTACCCTCGAACCGGTAGTAAATTGATTTAAGAGAGCAATCTTGCTCAGTCAATTTAATTTAAGGACTTACGGCCAAAATTGGGCTAAGTCCAGTTGAAAATGTTCAACATTTTATTTGCTTTTGCATTGCATTTCTTTTTTATTTTTATTTAGGTTTTGCCCAGAAAGGATGCAGAGCATCAATTTGTTTTGGGCTCTGTTCTTTTAGGAATGATGCAAGGCATCAATTTTATTTGGGCTCTGCCCTTGTATAAAGGATGCAAAGCATCAATTTATTTGGGCTCTACCCATTTATTGCCTTGCAATTTATTTAGGCATGTTAGGTCTTTTTGACTTGGGCCTGGCCCTTTAAGTAATGCACCGCGTTTGTGCAAAGCACTAAGAATCTTTTTAGATTCAAAACAGAAGTGCAAAGCACTTTTTGATCTCTTGATCTAAACAAGTTTTTTCTTGTTTCAGGGAACCAAAGGTTCATAACAAGTGCAAGACACTATTTTTATTTTTATTTTATTTATTTATTTATTTATTGAAGATCAATGATCTTGTTCTTAGATCACTGATCTGTTCATAAGAGAATTTTCTCTTCTTTCAAAGGTTTTTTACCTTTTTTATTCTTGAGGAGTTCTTCAGAGTCCTCTTTCTCTTTTTTTTTAGAAAATGTTTATACCTTTGAATTGAGGTCTAGGGTCCTTTTTATAGTGCCCATAAATTAGTTAAAGTTTGTTAAAGAGATCATTCTCTGAGTGATTTGGGGAATTTTCCCCACCGTTGGATCTTTGATCCGAAGGCCTCTGTTTTACAGAAGAAAATCTTCTTGTTTTAACAAGAACAGAAAAGATTTTTCAGAATTTTAATTCTGCTTGGCGCAAATGCTCCAGAGCGTGACACGTGTCGCGCAGCTTTTTTTTTTTTGGCGCTGCGCACAGTTGCGCTGGGCGGACACGTGTCGCGCAGCGCACAGTTGCGCTGCGCGGACACGTGTCGCGCAGCGCAGCGCAGTGCTTGCGCCTTTTTTTTTGGGCGCGCGCGCAGCGCACAGTTGCGCTGCGCGGACACGTGTCGCGCAGCGCAGCGTTTGCGCACTTTTTTTTTTGCGCTGCGCGGACACGTGTCGCGCAACGCAGCGCCTTTTTTTGTGTGCAGAGCTTTGCTCTGATTGAGTACGCTACTTTGGGCGCTGCGCTCCCTGAGCTAACGTGTCTAATTTTGACACGTGGCGCTCTGTGTGCAGCGCAGGGGATCTGAAGTATTGCTTCATTTATTTTAATTTTAATTTTCTCTTTAATTTTCAAGACTAAGATTTGCTCTGATTGGAGAAAAACAGAAGTATTGCTTCTTTTCCCACATTGGAATTTGAACAGAGCTTTGCTCTGATTGAGGTAGACAAACCCTCATGATCCGACCACATATTTCCCTCAAATAGCCGCCGCCGCCGGTCCAGATGTATCCAAATCACTCCATGCTTTGCACATAGGTGTCTTCGACTCCCCTCTACTCCCCTGCACTGTTTGATTTCCTTGCAATTAAACAGTGACTATTCAATTTATCATTTAATATCAAATTTAATTCTTTTAATCCAAATTTTAATTTCCAAACCCTAAATTCTTCACTATAAATGGCACCCCATCCCCTAGCTCTCCCCCATTCTGAAATTTTTATCAAAAATTCTCTCAAACTCTCTAAATACCAAGTGGAGTTAAGCACCCAAGTGGAGTCGCAAGCCAAGCTTGACGACCGAAGCCTTTCCGACGACACCACGACACCCGAAGGCTTCCCCTCATTCTTTTTAATGATCTAAGCTAATAAGTTTCCCTTCTCTCTCCATTTCTTTCATCTCAAATCGTCTTCTAAGAACACATCAATAAAGTGGAGTTAACTCCGATATATTGTTATTTTTAACAATTGCACTCCACTCTATAAGCAACATAGGTCAAACTAACATCCTCACACCACCCGTAACCTTATTTACAATCATTTAGATTTTAGTTTAATAAAAATTTCCATGTGAAATACTCATAAAATGAAGTTTTCATAAAAATACCATGAACTTTAAAATAATTGTATTTTCGATAATTAGAGTATATACCTTTAGATCATTCACGGGGTAACGATCTACCCCACACGCACACTATGATTTTACAGCACGAGATTTCAAAAATAGGGTTTATTTAAAGAGTAGGTTTTACATTAAAATGCCATATTTTTTCAAAACGGGTTTCTTTTAATCCATATTTTAAATTCTTAGGAATTGTGCCTCTACAACTTTCGTTAGAGGACCCGCTAATGGATGGTGCGGATTATCACACATCCTTAGAATAGTAGAGCGAGATGCAGAACTTCTCATGAAGTATTTGGTCTCGAAAGGAAATAAAAATACGGTATTTAAGAAATACAATTATTTTCTAAACAAAACTAAACTTTGGAAAATTATATAAGGTTATGAATCCATATTTTCAATAAAAACAAATTATGAAACTATATTTTTAAAAGCAGTAATTTTCATAAATGTACCATAAACTTTCAAAAAGCTAGGTTTTATCACTAAAACACCACAACAATTAAAATATATGTTCATGAAAACCCTAAATATTACAAATCACCCTCGAAGTTATTTCTAAACAACATTAAAGTATTTTTCATAAAACTCCATCGAGATATGCAAACAATATTTAAGAACTCTAGATTAATATAGGTTTAAGCGGTATCATTTCTCTTGAGCTCCAGGGAGCCGGAGAAAGTGAGTGCTTGCCTATTCAGATTAGACAATTTAACCGGGTTATCGATGGCAACTGTCTTGAAAAAATATACAAATTCTGCCGTCCATGTGCAGCAGTTGTCGATTTCTCCCGAACATAAGATCTTTAACAGTTAAATCAATTCATATGAAAAAGACCTGAACTCGAATACAAAACCTGAATCTAAAACTCGAACTCGAATCCAAACTCGAATCTTAACTTGAACATGAACTCGAATCCAATCTACTCGAACTAACTTGACTTAAATCAAGATTGCAATTGACATGACTCGTATTTTACTCGACTCACTCGACTTCATTCTACACCTTTTGCAATCTATGGTTTCGATCAAGACATGTTATATGCAATCAATCAATTTAATTAAGTATATTTTACAGTTATAGACTAGTTATACTCTGGGTCTTGAGATAGTTTTTTGTGTGAATCCAACGGAGGTTCAGGAGTCCCGTATTAACTTCTTTTTTATTTTACTCGAATATCAGTCGGGTTGACTTATTCACGGCCTAGAGCCCCATTACTAACACATGAAATAGGCCCGTGATTCCTTTCTTCTGAGGCTCCACTCTTGAGCTCGTGAATACTTCTACGGATGCGTTGACATTCACACTTAGAACTTAACGTTAACATAGTGACCATATGGAGACCTATAATACATATTTAACCAAATATATACTTTACTCGTCATATATATATTCTATACTTGTCATTCTTTTAATCTTACTTTATCCTTGGGACTTACTGAGCGCTAGTTCGCTGATGGGCATTCCACCCACCATTGTTTTCTTGGAATGTTCGTCAGATACGGTCGAGATAGAGGAAGTGGAATCTACAGAGGAAGACTAAAACCGGATTGCTCCTCAGAATTAGCTTAGCTTCACTTTTTATTCAGCTTATGTATACCACATGTTTAGGCATTTTCCTTTATTGTATTTACTTTCCAGTTGAAACTCATGTAGTTATAAATATTGAAAGTTGAATATAAATAAAGATACTTGTTGAAAAATTTTACAGTCTCCATTTATTCTTGCATTGTGTATTATTGTTTCAATACGCTTAGTATATTTATTTATATTTATTTAGGGAATGACCTTCTCTGGATAAATATGTCGCGGGCTTACCACGTCATCTTTTCCGTCTACTGGGAAGCTGGGCGTGACAAAACCAGTCATGGCCCTCCGTCATTTCAGATAGGTACTGTTTAGTATTCGTGCTGTGTTTATCGGCCTTTGTCGATGCGTAGTGTTCGGTAGCCAATTATTGCTTTTCTTCCGCATGTTGATGAGATTGGTTAAGACAGTTGTACGATTTTGTTGACCTTTGCCAAGGGTCGTGCGGGTGGGTCTAAATCAGTCACGAAATGATGGGTTGAACTTAACTTGCGGTTTATGATTTGTTGACCTTTGCCAAGATCATAAACCGCATGGGGTAAAGACCATTATCGGGAATTTCAAGTGTTGAAATTTGTAATGAGATTGTATACCTTCTATGTGATAGTTGGATCCCGATACCCACTGCGAGTAAGTGTTACTCGTACGAGAGTTTTCCACTTTACAATTAGCTAATCCAGTAAGTGTCTAAAAAGGTGTTACCAGGGCTATGTCTCTACGGAAACGAGGTTATTTAATTAGTTCCATGTGAAAGCACGAGGAGACTCCCTTGAAGTACCAACACCAGCATGGCTAACTGATTAACGAACTTGTATGGTGTAATTAATCTCCGCTAATTTTACCTTTTAGGGTTTGAAGGAAGATTTGATAAAGGGAGCCATCCTGATTAGATAAGATAATAACCAATCTAATCTTGTAAGAGCATACGTTAAAGTGTTTTCTTCTCTCTCTCCAGGTAGCGACCATGTCATGTCTTAATCAAAATAATAACATAGATGTATTGACTGAACCTGCTTATTATACAGGGCTGGAGAATGTTGGTTCCTCTCTATCTTGTGACAACTGTCATAAGTCTGGGCAAGAGATAGGGAATTGCAAGGATTTCCACTCAATCCTAATGAAGAAGGAGCATTCTGATGCATCTTCTTCGGGTGTGTTAGCTATTGAGAACTGTTTTTCAGTCTGCTCTACATCCTGGCTATTAAAAACCGGATCAAAATCCTACATTTGTAATATGTTATAATGGTTAAAGAAAAGTAAAGAACTGGGAAGGAGTGATATGTCTCTCAGGGTAGGGAACGGAGCAATTGTTGCTGCCGAAACTGTCGGCGAATATTACCATGTATTGCCAACTGGTAATACGTTGATTTTGAATGACTGTTATTTTGTACCGTCGATGATGTGCAATATAATATACATTTCTTTATTAGATAAAGATGGATATAACTTTGCATTAGAGAAAAATATTATGAACATTTTCTTAAATCAAGTAATGATTGGGTTTGGTACGTTGTGTAATGGTTTATATGTTCTAAATCAAAATACAGTTTTTAATATATAGAACACACACAAGAGGAAAAGTTCAGAAATGAACAAAATATTCTTATGGCACTGTAGAGTTGGTCATATCAATGCGACCAGATTAGCTAAATTGCATAAAAATGGATATTTGAATCCGTTCGAATTTACATCTTATGAAACTTGTCAGTAATGTCTCAAAGGAAAGATGACCAAAACCTCGTTTACAGGACACGGAGCAAGAGCTACTGAACTCTTGGGGCTGATACATAGTGATGTATGTGGTCTTATGTCTACACATGCTAGAAATGGTTTCTCGTACTTCATTACATTCACCGATGATCTCTCTAGATTCGGACATGTGTTCTTGTTGAAACACAAGTCTGAAGCCTTTGAAAAATTCAAGGAATATAGGAGCGAAGTAGAAAACCAGACGGGTAAAAGTATCAAAATCCTTCGATCTGATCGAGAAGGCGGATACTTAAGCATGGAATTCCGAAATTATCTAAAAGAGAATGGAAATCTCTATCAGCTTACTCCTCCGTATAAACCATAGCACAACGGTGTATCGGAGCGGAGGAATTGCACTCTATAAGATATGGGGCGCTCTATGATGAGTAATGTCGAGTTACCTATTTCCTTTTGGAGTTATGCACTTGAGACAACTGTATACCTATTGAATCAAGTTCTTTCAAAATCTATGCCTAAAACACCATATGATATATGGAGTGGAAAGAGTCCATGTTTTAAATGAGTTAAGATATGGGGTTGTCCAGCCTATGTTAAAAAATAAAATCCGGACAAACTCGAAACACGATCAATTCTTTGCAAGTTTGTGGGGTATCCAAAGAATTCGCATGGATATCTATTCTACCACATTGAGGAACAAAAGGTTTTTGTTGCTCAACACACCAATTTTTTAGAAAAGGAATTTCTTGTAAAAGAAATTAGTGGTAATGAAGTGGAACTGGATGAAATTCCAGAAACACAAACTGCAACTAAATATTTGGTAGAACCGGAGGATTCAATAGTCCCCGATGAACCTCAGCCACTCCACAGGTCGAGTAGGGTTCCTCATCCACTTGATAGATACTGCGGTTTTGTCATAGAAAGTGGGAGTGAGGATTGCATCATGGAAGATGATTACCCGACTAGTTTCGAGCAGGCCATCATAAGTGAGGATTCTGTGAAATGGCTGGATGTTATGCGATCTGAGATGGAATTAATGTACAGCAACAAAGTATTGATTTTGGAGGTTGCTCCTGAAGGGGTAAGATCCATTGAGAGCAAGTAGAACTTCAAGAAGAAAACTGGTATTGATGGAAAGGTTGAGACCTTCAAAGCTAGACTTATAGAAAAAGGTTTTCGTCAACGACCAAGTGTAAATTATGATGAGACCTTTTCTCCGGCGGCTATGCTTAAGTCCATCAGGATCCTACTTACCATCACTGCATACCATGACTATGAAATCTGGTAGATAGACGCCAAGACCGCTTTTCTAAATGGTGATTTAGAAGAAAGCGTATATATGACACAGCCAGAAGGCTTCGTAGACAATAGGAGCAGCGGAAAGGTGTGCAAGCTGCTTAAATCAATTTATGGATTAAAGCAGGTATCACGGAGCTGGAACATCTATTTAATGTAGCAGTCAAAGAGTTTGGCTTCATAAAAAACGTAGATGATCTATGTATATATAAAAAGGTAGTAGAAAAAAAGGTTGTATTCATCTTATTGTACGTAGATGACATACTCTTGATAGGAAATGATGTTCCTATGTTGCACTTGGTCAAACTCTTCCTATCACAAAAGTTCTCTATGAAAGATCTGGGTGATGCCTCCTACATCCCGGGGATAAAGATCTATAGGGATAGATCTAAAAGGATATTGGGGTTGTATACGATCTGAGATGGAATTAATGTACAGCAACAAAGTATTGATTTTGGAGGTTGCTCCTGAAGGGGTAAGATCCATTGGGAGCAAGTAGAACTTCAAGAAGAAAACTGGTATTGATGGAAAGGTTGAGACCTTCAAAGCTAGACTTATAGAAAAAGGTTTTCGTCAACGACCAAGTGTAAATTATGATGAGACCTTTTCTCCGGCGGCTATGCTTAAGTCCATCAGGATCCTACTTACCATCACTGCATACCATGACTATGAAATCTGGTAGATAGACGCCAAGACCGCTTTTCTAAATGGTGATTTAGAAGAAAGCGTATATATGACACAGCCAGAAGGCTTCGTAGACAATAGGAGCAGCGGAAAGGTGTGCAAGCTGCTTAAATCAATTTATGGATTAAAGCAGGTATCACGGAGCTGGAACATCTATTTAATGTAGCAGTCAAAGAGTTTGGCTTCATAAAAAACGTAGATGATCTATGTATATATAAAAAGGTAGTAGAAAAAAAGGTTGTATTCATCGTATTGTACGTAGATGACATACTCTTGATAGGAAATGATGTTCCTATGTTGCACTTGGTCAAACTCTTCCTATCACAAAAGTTCTCTATGAAAGATCTGGGTGATGCCTCCTACATCCCGGGGATAAAGATCTATAGGGATAGATCTAAAAGGATATTGGGGTTGTCCCAATCCAAGTATATAGACACCATATTAAAGAGGTTTAGTATGGAAGATTTTAAGTGTGGTAATTTACCCGATTATGCAGGAATCACTCTCTCCAAAGAGATGTCTCCCAAGACTGATTTGGAGAGGGCTCGTATGAACGTAATACCCTATACTTCTGCAGTTGGGTCCATCATGTATGCGATGTTATGCACCAGACCGGATGGAGCTTACGTACTCAGTGTGGTAAGTAGGTATCAATCAGACCCAGGGAAGAAGTACTCGAAAACCGTGAAGAACATTCTTAAGTACTTGCGAAGGACTAAAGATATGTTTTTGGTGTATGGTAACGGAGAACTCCAAGTGGAGTTCTTTATCGATTTGAGCTTCCAGAGTGATAAGGATGAAAGCAAGTCTGTCTCGGTCTTTGTCTTCATCCTCAATAGAGGGGTAGTATGTTGGAAGAGTTCCAAGAAAGATACCATTGCAAACTCGACGATGGAAGCTGAATACATCGCTGCTAACGATGCTGCCAACGAGACTGTCTGGATGAAGAAGTTCATGATTGAACTTGGGGTAGTTCAATACATTGTTAATCCAATACCTTTGTATTATGATAACAATGGAGCTATGGCTTTGGCCAAGGAACCCCGGTCCCATCAGTGATCTAGACATATTCTGAAGCGGTACCACCTGATCCGGAAGATAGTTGATCGCCGCGAGATCAAGGTCAGGAGAGTAGACACGAAGGATAACATGGCGGATCCACTCACAAAAGCCCTCCCACAGACACAGAGACTTTTTGGGATGTTGGGTATGCGATACTACAACAACTGGCCGTAGTGCAAGTGGGAGATTGTTAGGAATATGTATGCCTTAGAGGCCATTATTGTATATTATAGTGGATGCTTGGATATATATATATATATAGAGGACTTTCTTGCTCAACATGACAGTGTGCTATTTGGTTGCTTTTTATCTTAATATGTGCACTTGTTTTAGTTTCTAATCTCATTGATACATGTTGATAAAGCCCTTAGGATGTTAGCTTGACTGCCAGGACTATGATGTAGATTATACTAATGGGGCTTGAGTAGTCCATAAGCACATCCTTAACAGCTCCTAGTCAATGGAGTATCGAGACAAGGCATCGATATTCCAGAGTAGACTAGTATGCACATTTCTTGACCTTGTATGGGGCGATGGTTGATCCCACAGCCATTGGTGTTTGACATCAAAGATTGTACACAGGTGCTTATAAGAGAATGAGAACACCAAACAGAACTCGCCGAGAACTCCTAGATGGTATCATATCTATCGTCAGATAGCAGTTCTCTGGTGACAGGTTAGTCTATAGACCCGAGATCATTATAAAGTCTTGTATGGTTCCCACTGTGCTTTGATTTCCACCCTACCACAGCTCTACTGAGTCATGCAAATAGGTGGTTTTTGGGTACAGTCCCAAGTCACATGGAGGCAGTGAATGATAGGAGGGGTTTCGTCTCTCCCGGTATTAGGAGCTGATGAGATTTACTGATAAGTGTTATCAGTATTTTCTCGATTGGTTATAAGCCACACATCGACATGACTTATCAAGTTATTGGGGTCTGACGATTCCATCTCTAGACTCGATATGCGACATATCAGACGAAGAGACCGAACTGTATGATAAGTGTTGTTTATAGGCTCTGCGGGAGTTTGGACAAGTTTGCTTATTGATCTTCTATTCATTCAATACTTGGGTAGCCATTACGTCCAGCTGTAAGTCGATGTCGCGCACACCCGCGTGTTCACGGGGAGGCGAAATATGCAAAAAACGATTTTTCAAAGCTCACAACACCGATTTGAACTCCAGGATCGATACTAAACCCTAACTAGCTAACAAGCAATGAGGTTTAACTACTCGGATGAAAGTTATACCTCATGATACCAAGTCCTTCGAGTCTTCACCACTGTCCTCCACTTCGTCGTCAGCTCTAAGGATCGAAACGGATAGGGAAACCTCGACGGCCTCCTCGAGTCAAAGACGATCCACCCGAGAGTCTATAGTCCGAGTTCCTACCTCAAATCCGAGATAACTCCGGCATCTAGCTCGCTAAACTAGATGTCCTAGGTTGTGTAGAGTGTGAAGATGGAGTGATTTGTCTCTTGGAACCCTAGGACTCTCAACACATGAGAGGTTTAGGGTTAGAGGTAGAAGATGGTCACTTGAGGAAAAGAGAGTGAAGAAGCAACTCAAGAATAAGCTTGGTTTCTTGTGATGAATAAAAACACCTTAGATAGATATCAAGCATGCTTGATAAAATATCTCGTGTTTGTAATGATCACACGATGAGTCATGGCATGAGTCATGCCATGAGTCACCAAGAGCCATGCTTGAACTTTTGTCAAGTTCACACCTCATTTCTTCAACCCAATTTAGTTTAATCCATAAAGAATTAAAAACCCTAACTAGGTCATCTTCTAGAAACAATCCCGAGTAATTACGAGAATGCCCCTCATCCGTATATACATACCCGTATCCGCATTCCGAAGAAAACGAATACAAAGAGACGAAAATAATCCATTAATATAATACTAGGATCCGGCTTAAACCAAAACACACTAGTATTATCCGCCTGATCATCATACACGCACAAGTGCATGTACGTGATCGCCCTACCGTAAAAACCATACGGCCTCTATACCTTTTGCCCGGTGCAGGGAAACTCTCTATGTGGGACTCTAAAGACTCGAAACTATACTGGCAGTGGGTTTAACCACAAGCCGCAAGGGGTACTAGTTGCACGTAACGGCTATCCAGGTATGTGTCGATAAGAAGGCTGATGGGCGAACTCATCCGAACTCCTACTGAGCCTGTATGTGACAATCTCCGTACAGTCTGGTCTGTTCTTCTAAGAGTATCACATATCGGGCCTAGGGGCGGTAATCATCAGACCCCTAATAGCACAACAAGTCATGTCGGAGTATAGGCCAAAACACCCTGAGAAACTACTGGAATACCTACCAGTAAATCTCGCTTGCCTTAGCCAATGACTTTGTGTAATGGCCTTCCGAACACAGCTCGATATCAACCCCCAACACCGAGAGAGACGAATCCTATCTAACCGCTACTGCCTCCAAGTGCTTCGGGACTGCACCCAACTACTACCTGTTTGCATGACTCTTTTAAGCCGTGGTAGGGTAGTAATCAAAGTACAGTGGGAACACACTTGAGGCAAAGTCGTAGTGTCAAGTCGACGGACTAAGATGTACTTATGTCACTTGGGAACTGCTACCCAACGATAGGTATAATGCCCACCAACAGTTCCCGATGAGTCCTGTCCAGTGTACTCATAACCTAATGAGCACCTGCATACTATCTCCAGTACGACGTACTGATGACTATGGGACAGACCATCTCCCCTGCTGAGATGAGAAGCGTATACACTAGTCTACTCTGGAGTATCGATGCCCCGTCTCGATAATCCTATAACTAGGGACCTGTATAGGATGTGCTTATAGACTACCTAGCCCCTACTAGTGTGACTGCCATCATAACGCTGGTAATCAAGCAAAGATCCTAAGGGCTATACCAATATGTATAAACGATATGCTAAAAGAAACACATGAACATATTGAGGTAGAAACAAACCAGGTAGCATACTACCATTTCAAACAAGACTGTTACTATATCCATGTATATCCTAGGCTTCTATTAAATAATTTACAAACCGGTATGATACAATAATGGCCTATAGGGCATATATCACTAACAATCTCCCACTTGCACTAAGGCCATATACTGGCATATCGCGGATCTAAGATCTCGAGTAACCTCTCGAACACTGTCTGAGGGATGGCCTCTGTGAGTGGATCTGTAGTGTTGTTCTCCGTATCTACTCTCCTCACCTCGATCTCTGGAGATCAACGATCTTCCTGATCTGGTGGTACTGCCTCAAGATATGTCTGGATCTCTGATGGGACCTGGGTTCCTTTCCTATAACTATAGCGTCGTATGTTGTCACAATACTAAAGTATTGGACCAACAATAAAAGGAACCATCTGAAGTTCAGTTAAGAACTTCCTCATCCAGACTGCCTCTTTTGCGGCGTCTCATGCAGCGAACTACTCCATTTCCATCGTCGAGTCTGCAATGGTGTCCTGCATAGAGCTCTTCCAACAGACTGCCCCTCCATTGAAGGTAAAGACATAACCCGACATGGATTTGGAGTCATCCTTATCACTCTGAAAGCTGGAGTCAGTAAAAGCCTCGATCTGGAGGTCTTTTCCACCATACACCAAGAACATCTCCTTAGTCCTTCTCAGGTACTTTGAGAATGTTCTTTACTGCTATCCATTGTTTCTCCCCTGAGTTTGACTGATACCGGCTTACCACACTAAGTCCGTAAGCAACATCTGGTCTGGTACACAACATCATATAAATTATAGAGCCTACCGCAGAAGCGTAAGGTATAATTGACATGCGAGCCCTTTCCAAATCAGTCTTTAGGAGACATCTCTTTGGAGAGGGTGATTCCGTGACAAGCTGGTAGACTACCACGCTTAGAATCATCCATACTAAATATTTTCAATATGGTGTAGTTGTACCTTGACTGTAAAAAGTCACACCATCCTCTTTGATCTATTACGATAGATCTGGATCTCCAGAATGTAGTTGGCATCACTCAGGTCTTTCATGGAGAACCTTTGTGACAAGAATCCTTTGACTGATTGTATTATACGAGTGTCATTTCCTATCAAGAGAAATTCATCCACGTACTAGACGAGAAATCCCACAGTTCTCCCTACAATCTTACTATAAATGCATGGTTCATCTGGATTTTTGATAAAGTCGAATTCTTTGACTGTCTCATCAAAACAGATGTTCCAACTCCGCGATGCCTACTTTAGTCCATAAATGGAATTAAGTATCTTGCACACTTTCTTGCTGCTCCCACTCTGATTGAAACCCTCTGGCTGATCCATATAGACGCACTCTTCCAAATGTCCATTCAGAAAAGCGGTCACTACGTCCATCTGCCGGATCTTAAAATCTTGGAAGGCAGCAGTAGCAAGAAGGATCTGAATGGATTTGAGCATAGCCACTGGAGAAAATGTTTCTCATAGTCCAAACCATGTCTTTGACGAAAAACTTTTTGCAACAAGTCTAGCATTATAGGTTTCAACCAGTCCATCTACACCAATCTTCTTTCTGAAGATCCATTTGCAGCCTACGGGTTTTACCCCTTCTAGAGCAATGTTCAAAGTGGTACTTTGTTGGTGTATATGGACTCCCTCTCTGTCTGCATTGCATCCAGCCATTTTACCGAGTCGCCGCTCTGAATGGATTGCTGGAAGCTAGTTGGCTCATCATTGTCAATGATGCAATCCTCTCTATCCCCGTCTATGAGAAAACCGTAGTATCTCTGGGACGTATTAGACTGCCTACTAGTCCTGCGGATTGGCGCAGGGATGTCCTGTTCTTTTGAAAGCTCTAGTTCTACCATACTTTCAGTAATAGTTTGTGGTTCTGGAATTTCTTCCAGTTCTATTGAGCTCCCACTAGTTTCCTTTTTTAAAAAAATTGATTTTCTAAAAGGTGGGCATGACGAGGAACAAAAAACCATTTGTTCCTCTGCGTAATAGAAAAGATACCCCCTGGAGTTCTTTGGGTATCCTACAAATCTACACAGTACTGAGCATGCCTCGAACTTGTCCGCATACTGCTTTTTGACAAAAGCTGGACATCCCTATATCTTCAGATACTAAAGATAAGGTTTCTTCCTACTCCACATCTGATATGGTGTAGTAGGCACAATCTTGGTAAGAACCTTATTCAAAAGATATGTAGCTGATTCTAGTGCATAACCTCAAAAGGATCGCGGTAACTCAACATTACTCATTATAGAACGCATCCTATCCAATAGGGTTCTGTTCCACCTTTCAGATACACCGCTGTGTTGTGGTTTGTATGGTGGAGTAATCTGATAGAGAATTCCATTCTCTTTTAAGTAATCCAGGAACTCGGCAATTAAGTATTCACCACATCGATCAGATCTTAGTGTCTTGATACTTATGCTTTTTTTTCCGCTTCATTCTTATATTCCCCGAATTTCTCAAAGGACTTGGATTTATGCTTCATCAAGAAGACATGTTATGACCTAGAGAAATCATCCGTAAAAGTAATGAAATAGGAATAACTACTTCGTGCATCTGTAGATATTGGACTACACACGTCGCTGCGTATGAGTCCCAAGAGCTCGCTCACTCTTACTCCATGTCTAGTGAACGGAGTCTTTGTCATCTTTCCTACGAGACAAGATTGACAAGTTGCATAAGATTGATATTTGAACGGATCCAAATATCTCTCTCTATGTAACTTCGACAACCGTGTTTCATTGATGTGACCTATCTACAATGCCATAAGAAAGACTTATTTAATTCTGGAGAATTTCTTTTAAGTGTGTTCTGGACGTTGAAAACCTATTTATCACGTATATATTGTCCTCTAGTGTACCAGACCCAATCATACTTTGATTAAGGTGGATGTGGATTACATCGCTTACAAACTAGACTAGGTACACACAAATAGTTACGTAGAATCAATATCTGCCCACTTGTCAATCCTAAGTGATATTCCCTACGGATACAGCGTCCACGCTCGTTCCGTTAGCAACCCTGAGAGTCATATCACCTGCCCTGATAACTCTACGGTTTCTTAAAGCCTGTAATAAATTACAGATATGAGATCCTGATCCGGTATCTAGTACCTAGAAAGTAGAGTTAATTGAAAGACTGTTTTCAATCATAAATACACCCGAAGTCGAAGCTACAACGTGCTTCGGATCCTGGATTCTAGCTTTCCAAGCTCTGCATCCCTTCTGCCAATGCCTTTTCCCATGATAATAGAAACAACCCTCCTTCCCTACTGTTTTCCCGAAACTTTTGCCCTGCCCGTCTTTTTATCTTACTGACATCGCCTATCGGCTTTGTGGAGGTCTTCTTCTTCTCACCCTTAGCTTTCGCCTTGGATCCAGAAGAGGAAGATTCCCCAATAAGCAGAGCGGGTGTCTCCCTGGTTTCCTTCAGGGTGCCCTCAACTGAAAGTATAACTTGCTTCCCCTGGGCTTAAGTAGAAGGTAGGGACTGTAGAATCAAATCAGTACATGACTCGTTCTCCAACGTGGTCTCCAAGTCCGTGAGCTGTTTAATATGGCTGATCATTGTAGGGACGTAGTCCCCTACAGATGACCCGACAGCCAACCTCGCTTGAAGCAATTCCTTCGAGGTCTCATATCTTGCGATACGAGATTACACTCCATATAAAACTTTATTATGGAGGAAGATGGAAACTAATTCCATCTTCTCGTGCTGTGTCTGGTTTTCACCATCAACTGAGGCCAACACGAGGCACTTGGCATTCGCACTGTCTTTTTCCGATATCTTACGGATATCAACATCCGCGACGGTAGAAACTGGACCTTGGACAGGGGGCTTGAGTAGTAATGAGGTGGTCCAGCTTGTTATAGGTAATGGACATATGGACAGATCTTTGCCAGTCAATATAGTATAACTCAGTCATTTTATTATCTAACTGTAACCTAATATGGTCACATGGTCACTGCAATTAGGGGAGAGAGAAGAAAACACTCAGTATGATGCTCTTGCAAGTTTAGATTAGTATTTAATTTATCTAAACAGGATGGCTCCCACTGCTTCTCGAATCCTTCCTCAAACCATAAAAGAAGAATTAGTCAGGATTAATCTCACCGTACAATACTTGCTTAACCGTTCGGCCAAGCTAGTGTCGGTATTTCGAGGGAGGTTTTACGACGCTTTCGCGAAGTTCCTTAATTAAATAACCTCTTTTCCCTGGAGGTGTAGCTTCGCTAACACTGTTCTAGACACCTACTTGGTTTATAGCATTGATCATTAAGTGAAAAAATCTCCCGAGGAGTAGCGGATACTCATAGTAGGATCGGGATCCAAATATCATTGTGTGATAATCCTGAAGGAATCCTACCAACATTATCACACTCCAAATGGTATGCAACACCAGCAAGTTTCAGTTTCTTTAGAAACTCCCGATGTGGATTTTTGCCCTGTGCTCTTATGAACTTGACGAAGGCCAACATATCATAAGTCACATGTTAAGTTCTATCCATCATTGTCCAGGTTAATTTGAATCCACCCGTAAATACCCTTGACGAAGGTCAAAATAGTAGTAAGACTGTCCCAAACCAACGCATCTATCTATACTACAAATGAATATCCAGCAACTACCAATCACTCTGCCTTGGCGAAGGTCAAAATACATAGCTTGAATACTACTGAATATTCAACTGAAATGACGGAGGGCTACGAATGGTTTTGGAGAAACCGTGAAAGTAGTGAACTTGATATAATCGAAGGAACCTGATAGCTTTTAAAAGGAGCGGTTTAAGCTCCGCATTTACAAGTCTCCTGTTTTAAAATAACCGAGTGGTTTTAAAATTTGTTCCGATGATTCAGCTTTGGTTTGTTTGCTTTGCATTAATATAATGCAGTCCCATCATTTACACCTATCATCACAGAAAAAGACGAAAATACCACGTCCACTTATGCCATCCGCATTCTCCACTGGGCCCATCTAACACCGTTAAGTTACTTAACTAACGCCAGAGCGGGGGCTGGACTAGCGTAGGTGAAAAACATAAGCAACGTCTACTATATAGCACATATATAATAAACATTCATCTGACGCAATAATAGGCATTCCAGATCATAGATGAACATATTGGATATACTAGGAATTCCGCGTTTCGTTTAAGCCTGTAACGAATAACGGATTTCACGGTCGTGTGGAATAGCCAAACCCCACCCCAAACCCCTACGGGTGCGGCAAACTACCCGCCAAATACCTAAAGTGAAGCAACCTCCCTCATCAAAATGAGTAGGCCACTCGACACTTCAAAGTATCCGGTAGTTTTTGCATCCCACCTTGGGTTATCCTAGGAGACGAAAACAGTAAAAGAAATAATACAACGGTGATTACAACCTCAACCCGGATGTGCCCCGCAAAATAATATTACATCACTTTACAAATTTTATATCGAATGAAAGAATGAAAAAACCCCATCTCACATCCCCGGCTATTCATCCACGACGATCCAATAAAGTTCATATACACAAACCAACAAGAACAGCAACACAGATATGTGCAACCCCGACTAATCGACGTATAACAATTAGTCGATATTTCTAAACACATATATCACAACTTAAAACTTTAAACGATGTTAAAACTACGACTTCGAAACACTCCGTATTGCCACAGTAAAAAGATAATAGTATATCCAAAATTGGCAAAAACAAACAACACCTGAGACCTTAGATCCAAGCAACTAGAACACAGACTAAAATTCAAAGCATTTCACCACAACAAAAAAGGCGAGGATGGTTTTTTTGAGCTTTTGGCAGGTCCAAATCAGGTGAAAAAGCCTCGTTTTTGGTGTGTGTTCATCTCAAAAGAAGTAGAGCACTCTGCAATTGTTTAATAAAAATTTAGAGCCTCCGAAAAATTTGACAGAAACATGGATTCATGTTCCGATGTTTCGGAGTTATTTCGGTTTCATAGTTTTACACGTTGTCTAAATAGTTATCTAAGCTTTAGTAGGCTCTGATACCACTGTAAGTCGATGTCGCGCACCCCGCGTGTTCACAGGGAGGCAGAATATGCAAAAAACGATTTTTCAAAGCTCCCAACACCGACTTAAATTCTAGGATCGATACTAAACCCTAACTAGCTAAAAAGCAATGAGATTTAACTACTCGGATGAAAGTTATACCTCACGATACCAAGTCCTTCGGGTCTTCATCACTGTCCTCCACCTCGTAGTCAGCTCCAAGGATCAAAATGGATCGGGCAACCTTGACGGCCTCCTCGAGTCAAAGACGATCCACCCGAGAGTCTATAGTCCGAGCTCTTACCTCCAATCCGAGATAACTCCGGTATCTAGCTTGCTAAACTAGATGTCCTAGGTTGTGTAGAGTGAGAAAATAGAATGATTTGTCTCTTGTAACCCTAGGATTCTCAACACATGAGAGGTTTAGGGTTAGAGGTAGAAGATGGTCACTTGAGGAAAAGAGAGTGAAGAAGCAACTCAAGAATAATCTTGGTTTCTTATGATGAATAAAAACACCTTAGATAAATATTATGCATGCTTGATAAAATATCTAGCATGTCTTAATAAAATATCTTATGTTTGTAATGATCATAAGATGAGTCATGGCATGAGTCACCAAGAGCCATGCTTGAACTTTTGTCAAGTTCACACCTCATTTTCTCCACCCAATTTAGTTTAATCCATAAAGAATTAAAAACCCTAACCAGGTCATCTTCTAGAAACAATCCCAAGTAATTACGAGAATGCTCCTCATCCGTACATAACCATATTCGCATTCCGAAGAAAACGAATACAAAGAGACGAAAATAATCCATCAATATAATACTAGGATCCAGTTTAAACCAAAGCTAACTAGATCATCATACGCGCACAAGTGCATGTACGTGATCGAAGCCCTGCCGTAAAAACCATACGGCTTCTACAGTTTTTGCCCGGTTCAGGAAAACTCTCTATGTGGGACTCTAAAGACTCAACACTACGCTGGCAGTGGGTTTAACCACAAGCGGTACTAGCTGCACATAACGGCTACCCAGGTATTTGTCGTTAAGAAAGCCGATGAGATAACTCGTCTGAACTCCTACTGAGCCTGTATGTGATAATCTCCGTACAGTCCAGTCTATTCATCTAAGAGTATCACATATCGGGCCTAGGGGGTTAATCGTCAGACCCCTAATAGCGCAACAAGTCGTGTCTGGGTATAGCCCAAAACACCATGAGAAACTACTAGAATACCTACCAGTAAATCTCGCTTTTCTTGGCCAAGGACTTTGTGTAATGGCCTTCCGAACACAGCGCGATATCAACCCCCAACACCGGGAGAGACGATACTTATCTAACCGCCACTGCCTCCAAGTGCTTCGGGACTGCACCCAACTACTACCTGTTTGCACGACTCCTTTGAGCCATGGTAGGGTAGTTATCAAAGTACAGTGGGAACACACTCGATACAAAGTAGCAGTATCAAGTCGACGGACTAAAATGTACTCATGTCACCTGGGAACTGCTACTTGACGATAAGTATAATACCTACCAACAATTCCCGACGATTCCTGTCTAGTGTACTTGTTTCTTGATTTAAAATCATGAAAGTTTACGAAGGAGGCATCACGTGCTAGCACGTGACCATCAGTCACGTGTTGGCACGTGACATTTAAAAGCAGCGGCAGAAGCAGACTCATTCTCTGATTAAATCAAGAAAAAGGCTCCAGATGAGGGTCACGTGCTCACACGTGACCAGGGGTCACGTGGTGGCACGTGACGGCTAAGCAGCGGCCAGAAGACAGAGCGTAAAAAGAAGAAGAAAGCTCATTGCAGGGGGGTCACGTGCCTACACGTGACCAAAGGTCACGTGCCTGCACGTGACCATGGGTCACGTGGTCACACGTGACCGGATTTCAAAGCCTATCTATTTAACAGAATTAAATTCTGAACGGCATTCAAATCTTTCCAAAGGAAAATGATTATTTGGAACCTATTGGACTAAAGATTTAAAGGTGATTAAATGTCATCTATTTGTGGAAAAATCCTGAACTTGGAAAAGATTTCCCCTTAAAATCTGACCGAAATAACAAAGGAAAATCTCTGGATTTAAAATCCAATGGTGAATAAAATTCACCTAATAATCCAAAGGACCAGATGAATGGTGAATGCAAATCAAATATTTCAATGAAAGATTCACCAAAGCTAATTAATTCTGCTTCTTCTCCTATAAATAGGAGCCAAGAGACACAGAGGGAGAGATACAGATAGAGAAAGAAAATAGAGCATTGAGACTCTGGAAGAATTTGATCTTCTACAGAAGAAAATCCTAGGTAAGAAAGGGAAGGCCTTTAAAAGAGAATTTAATTCTCAAAAGAGTTTAACTCTTAAAAAAGAACATAGTTCTCTCTTTAGTTGAGGATCTGCAAAGTACACATCTCCCCTTGAATTGAGAATTTAATTCTCATTGGGTTGAGATCCTGCCATGCAGATCCAAAGCATAGAGAGGGAATGGAAGTTTGAGAATTTAATTCTCACAGAACTATAGGAATTTAATTCCTTTAAAATAAAAATTAGGGTTTAACCCTATGTTACAGGAATTCAATTCCTTCAGAATGAACAGAATCAGGGTTCAACCGTAGTTAAGAACTTTGTTCTGTTAAAATAACAAGAATTTAATTCCCTTAAGAAAGAAGAAATTAGGGTTTCATCCTATGACAGAATCTCATTCCTCTCTAAAAGAGAGTGGGAATTTAATTCCTTTAAAGCTTTTATTAGGGTTTAACCCTATGATAGAATTCAGTTCTTCACATATATGACGAAATTAATGTTGGAGATAGTGCCCTCAGAGTCAATTATTGGATCAAAGGCACGTGATTGCAATGATTGAGGGAGGACCTATCCCGGTAGGACAGTCTTACTCGAGATGATAGTATGCTATCTCGTTTATCTTTATCATCGTGTACTGCTTTAGGTGACCTGACAGGTCACTATTACACGTTGGTAGAGCCCCTAGGATTCTTGCTTGACTGCCAGCAGTATGAGGGCGATCATATACGTGGGAGCTGGTAGTCTATAAGCACATCCTTAAAAGGTCCCTAGTCGTGGGAGTTTCGAGACAGGGCATCGATACTCCAGAGTAGACTAGTGTATACAGTCGAGACCCCGACGAGGGGCGGTGGCCGGTCTCACAAGCCACTGGTGTCAGTTGGTTCACCTAAGATGTATACAAGTGCTCATTGGGTTATGAGTACACCGGACAGGACTCGCCGGGAACATGCTAGTTGGTCTTATACCTGACGTCAGATAGCAGTTCCCTGGTGACATGTGTACAGGTTAGTTCATCGACCTAAGGATCGTCATTTGTCTCGTGTGAGTTCCCGCTGTACTTTGATTACTACCCTACCAGGCTCAAAGGAGACGTGCAAACAGGTTTTAGTTGGGTACAGTCCCGAGCCACATGGAGGCAGTGAGCGGATCTTCAGGGGTTCGTCTCTCCCGGTATTGGGGGTGAGGTCGCGCTGTGTCTAGGAGAGCCATTACACGAAGCCCTCGGCCGAGGCAGGAGATTTACTGGTAGGTATTCCAGTAGTATCTCAGGGTGTTCTAGGCTACACTTCGACACGACTTGTACCGCTTTTTGGGGTCTGACTTTTACCAACCCCTTAGGCCCACCATGCGATGCTCATAGACGAACGGACCGGACTGTACGGATATTGTCACTGACAGGCTCAGTAGGGTGTCAGGATGAGTTCGCTCATCGACGTCCCTTTTGGTCAATAGCTGGTGGCCCGTCACGTATGGCTAATACCTCTGACGTGCTAGTGGTCAAATCCACAGCCATAGTATTGACGAGTCTTTAGAGTCCACCACACATTCAGTTACTCAAGCTTTCGAGCGAAAAGCTGTAGAGGCCGTATGGAGATATGGCAGGGTCCGATCAGATACGTGCGGTATTGCACGGATCAGGATCGGACGGTTAGTACTAGAGGCCGTATGGATATATGGCAGGGTTCGATCAGATACGTGCGGTATTGCACGGATCAGGATCAAACGGATATTACTAGCCGGCTTTGGTTTAAGCCGGATCCTAGTATAGTACAGTGTAGATTTTGTCTCTTTGCATTTGTATTCGGTTGGAATACAGATGCGGGTGTGTATACACAGTATCGGGGTTTTCCTGTAATTTATTACGGGACCAGTTTTCTGGAGTTGCTAGTTTGCTTTCCGTTTCGGCCATTTTCATTTGTATCTTTCAATGGCCGAAGATTGGTGGAGGAGGGCTTATTTGCATTTGTGCAAATAAGCATTTGTGGAGGGTGTTATTTGTATTTTGTTGTATCATGATTATTCCTCCACCATTTGACTTCTTCTTGTCATCATGGTTTGACTTGTGGAAAGATGATGGTTGTTTTGGAGTGTGGGTTTTTGGTTGTGATCATTGAATTCTCTCATCATCACTTGCTTGCATCATTGCATTCCACCCACCCCTTGACTTTGCTTTCTCTTCCCCACCAAAAAGAGGCCGGCCACACATTATGGGAGAAGGGGATTTTTTCATTTGAGATGGGAAAATTGTTCATCACATTTTTCCTTTTGCTTGCTACAAAATCACTCATCTCCACTATATCATTTCCTCCACCAAATGGCAAACTCCATAACCCCAAATGAGACATGGTTCTACACCATTCTGCAGCAAACCTTGGGCACGTCGACTCGCCAGCTTCGTGCCCGAGTTGCCTCGGTATAGAGGTGGGAGCCCGTAAAAGAAACAGGCGACGTGGTGCCCTTCCGACGAGGAGGTGGAGAATGGAGATTCCGCAGGAGATCGGGACGACGACGAGAAGACCGGAGGACATGGATCGCTCGGTATATCTCTCTTCCCCATCTTGTTGTTAGCTAGGACTAGTTAATGGTACGATCCGGGTTTTAGTGTGCGGTGGTGCCGGTTCAAGTAAATTTAAAGTTAACCATCGCTTCCGCATTTGGCCTCGGGATGGAGGCCGGGGCGCCGCCGTGCACTTACAGTGGTATCAGAGCCTCGCCATTAACATGGTCTAGCTTTGTCTAATGTGTTTTACATTTCCGATCGAACAATTTTCCAAAAACCGTATTTTTCTTCACATCAGTTTCTGTCGAAATTTTTTGAAGTCCAAAAATTTTTTAGGTTGTTTCAGAATGATATGTAGGACAATCTAAGAGTTCTGGGAAAATTTGGTCTCGTGAACAGTCTAAACGACCGCGGAACCGCGGCCAAACCCATGCTTGGGCCGCAGTTCCGCCGCGACTTGAATTGATCAGTGTACCAAAATTTTCCAGAAAGCTCCTGGGTTGAAAATATGGGTTTTGGAATATTAATTTTGGGCCCAGAATTTCTTGATGTGCTACAGTAGTACTTGGGGGCCCACTTGGTAAAATTTAATCGATCGGATATTTTAAACACATTAGTTCACAGTATTTATATTATATCTGCGACCGTGAATGTCACTTGATCGGTAAATCCTGTCTGACTGCTATAGCCCGGTTAGACGGATTTGCGAACGTGACTTTCACATTGATGTTCTGTGTTATGCTGTGATGTTGCGGATTGGTCATGGGGATAGCCTGGTTGCAGTGGTAGTACAGTTTTGTTGTATTATCTACATTTGATATTGCGTGGCGAGCGTCCGACATGTGGACTGCCGTAACTGCCTGCTTGTATTATTATTTTGGGGCACGACCAGGTTGCGGTCAATGTACCCGTTGTATGTATATTTTACTTTCTGTACTAGGATTACCCCAAGGTGGGGTGCACGGATAGCCGGGTTCTAGAAGACTACAAGCCCGCATCTCATGGCATTGATATGGAGGGGGCTTCACTCTAGAATTGGCGGGCTATTCGCCACACTCGTAGGGGGTACAGGTTGACCCAGGAGGGGTGTCCAAGTTACCGGATTCTGTGAAGTGCTGGGTGGTCCATTCACGGTGCTGAAGGGGGCTGCCTCGCTTCAGGTTTTGGCGGGTAACTGGCCGCGCCCGTAGGGGTCTAGGATTTCATTGCACGGGCTATCCATACGACCAGGGGAACGTCGGGTTTCAGTAGTGGCTCTGTGAAACCCGGGGATCCCAGATATCTGTATTGTTCTGTGATGCTGTACATTTCTGTGATGTTGCATTTTATCACGCCTTGAGCGAAATATAATATATTGGTATATATATTAGTAGATGTTGTATATGTTTTGCATCCTCGCTAGTCCAGTCCCCGCTCTGTCGTTAGTTAGCTAACCTAACGGGTAATGACGGGACCCAGTGGCGAATGCGGATGGCATATACGTACATCAGTATATTTTCGTTCTTTGTGGTGTGATCAATTGATGGGACTGCATTGATTCGGATCAATGCAAGTTAAAAACAAACCTAATCTGATGTTGTTGGAACATTTTTCAAAAAGCTGTTATTGCAAGGACGTTCACTTTTGTTTTGCATCGTGATATTCAGTTGGAATATCCTGCTCCTCAGTCGACGAGGCAAGGGCCGAGATCCCTTCACCGGGAGTGACCCCTTGGACAAAAGTTTGCGTCAGGGAATTAACTTCACTATAGCCGATTACTTTTGCTTTGCACCGTGGTATTCAGTTGGAATATCCTGCACCTCATTCTACGGGGAAAGAGCCGAGATCCCTTCACCGGGAGTGACCTCTTTAGCAAAGGTTTTCGTCACTATATTTTTAAAAAAAAGCTATCCATTCCTTCAACGATATCAAGTTCACTACGTTAAAGGTTTTTGCCAGAAACCATTCGTAGCCCTCCGTCGTTTCATATGGATGGTCAATAGTATTCAAGCTGTGTATGTTGGCCAAAGTCAAGGCACAGTGATTGGTAGCTATTGGGTATTCATGTGTAGCATAGATAGATGCGTTGGTTTGGGACAGTCGTACTGCCATTTTGGCCAAAGTCAAGGGTAGGTACAGGTGGGTTCAAATTAACCTGGAGAATGACGGGAAGAACTTGACATGTGACTTATGATATGTTGGCCAAAGTCAAGGTCATAAGAGCATGGGGCAAAAATCACATCGGGAGTTTCTAAAGAAACTGAAACTTGCCACAGATGCGCATACCTTCTGGAGTGTGACACCGTGAGCGGATTCCGTCACGTTATCATGCGATGATAGTTGGATCCCGATTCCCACTGATGAGTTAGTTTACTCCTCGGGTGATCCCGACTAATTCTTCTTTCAGGTTTGGAGGAGAATTTGACGGTACAGTGGGAGGTTTCTAGATTAGATAAATTGGTAACCATTCTGATCTAGGATAGAGTGCACGCTGAGTGTTTCTTTTCTCTCTCTCTTTAGCAGCGACCATTGACCCAACCCTAAGACTATGACTCAGTGACCAAGTTGACCGAACCTTCTTAAACACTGGCTTTTGGATTGTCAGAGTTGCGAACCTCATTGCCATTCCTACTTTTTACCATTTTCTCCAGGACACCCCGTATTACTACAAACGTCCACTTCCATTGGACAAAACCATCATATGGTTAGATACGAACTCGAAGGAATTCGAGGATGGTTTCCGGTTTTGGAGAAAACGGATAGGACTATTCAGTTGTCTTTTCCTTTTACCTTCTCTCAGGTTGCGAGTACTCCTTGGTTTAGGAGATAGTACACCTATTACGCAAATTAGATAGTCTTCTTCCAAACCTTAAGCTGGTGCCGAACGGTGGGGAATGAAGAAAACCAATTAGCATAACGATGGTGTACAGAAGGTACTAAGTTTAGACAAAGCAAGGGATTAGTAAGAGGGCAAAGTAAATTGCGACTGATATTCACGACCAAACCAGGTATTTCATTACCACTCCCACTTCACCTTTGTATTTCTCCAGGACACTCCGTATCACTACGAAGATCCACAGTTTATTGGATACTCCATCGTATGGCCATATACGAACTCGAAAGGAACTTGTTCCAGTTCGGGGATGGATTCTGGTTCAGGAGAAATAGGAATAAGGTTTATTCGGTTGTCTTTTATCTTCACCTTCTCTCGCATTGCGAGTGTTCCTAGGATTAGGACAGTACACCCATTATGCTTATTGGATAGTCTTCTTCCAAACCATAGGCTGGTGCCGAACGGTAGGGAAGGAAGAAAACCATTTGGCCTAAAGGGGTGTGCAGAAGGTAATGACTAAAGACATATAAAGGGATTTGGAGAGGTGGCAAAGAATTATACGGTTACAGTCGTGAATCTGGAAGATACATTACTAGGAATACCAGGATACCCCATCGAAACATTTCAATGTTTCAGTTTTACTGTGTACTGTTAAAGGAAAACTGATTTCCCGATTAGACACTTGCTCCAGGGTATGTATTTACCAGGTATGATTCTCACATCTGTATGATTTTACAGATGATGAGTGGGAGTAAGTTATTGGGAATTAGGTGATCATCCTCATTATATCGGGATTCGTTGTAATCGGTGATATTTGAGGAAATCACCTGGGCTGTTTGCCGGTCGGCAAATATTTGGTTTTGAATATCCGCTGTTATGCACCAATTTCAAATCGATATATCTGTACGTCTATTTTCATAGAGTGAGATATACTTTTTGAAATTATGTCGATGACATTTACCTATATCAGTGGATGGTTAGGTAAGGAGCATTAAACAGCGGTGTAATTCTTCTTAACCATAAGTACAGTTTTCAACCTACGACACACAGTGAATGAGTTATCAGACTCAAGGGACATATACAGAGTATTGTATGTTGTCCAGGGTCCATCTGGACAGAGGGGTTGGTCCTCGTACTATATTCGGTTTACTTATGACTTCTCTAGTTTTTAGACAAGTGTTTCGTGGAAACACATGGTCCGAATTTTGAGAAGTTATAGGTATTTGAATAAAGTAGAGAACCAGGTGTTGCAAGTATCGGGATTCTTCAAAGTGATCGAAGATGTAGATACTTGTGTATGGTGTTCAGTTGATAGTAATGTTTAAGAGAACTTGCTTCTCTTTCAGGTTATTCATAATTGGAAGCATTCCTAAGTTGAGTAACGCCGATAGGCCTCCTTCCATTTAGTTGACATGCACTGGAGACTGCTGCATGATTTGAATCTGGTTCAATTAAATCAGTGCCTCTGGTTCTATATTGGATATAGTACAGTTCATATCTTAACGATGTTAAGGTACGGGGAGTTTTCCGGCTTATGATTAAAACCAGACACTGGACAACTCAAGGCACGTTTCTGTAATGGCTGTTTGTGGGTTGACCCAGGCTATGACGAGGGTTGACTTTCTACCATCTGGAAGATCAATAGTGATATTGTTCTAGACTCGCCATAGTTTTATTAAAAATTGGATTTTTTCAGAAAACAGTAGTGGGAGTATGGTAGAGCTAGAAGTGATTCCAGAACCACAAACGATTACTGAAGATTTGAAAGGAACCTAAAGATTCTATCTGGCTTGACATTCCATTGGCCACTCCGCAGATAAGGTGGGTAACTTCAGGCACCCGAGAGGTACTCCGGTAGCCTCAAGGACGGTGACAGGGAAGTTCTTGTTTACCCACACTTGCCATTGTTGTTGTTCCAGGCTGCAAGACTCGGCAGGAGGATGAGTATAGCGTCTTTCTGAACTGGCTTCAGAAGTGTACGTGTATTTGACTCTGCCAGAGAGTTGTCGTAGTCAGTGGGAGCAGCGGAAGCATTGGTGGATAGGTGGCTTATGTCTATTTATAGACTAAAGCAGATATAGCGGAGATAGATCATCAATTTCTGATGTGACAGTCATAGGTTTGACTTCATCAGAATAGGGGATGGATCTGTTGAGAAGGTAGTAGGGTGGGATGTCATGGTATTTGGATGACATACACAGAGTAGGAAAAGAAACTCCTATACTACGATCGGTTACACTTTGGTCGTCACACAGTAGTTTCTCCACATGGGATTTGGACATTATATCAGACATACTGGTTACTAGATCTATGGTTTTAGATCTAGATTTGGGTGGTTTCCCAATCAGGGTACTTAGACAGCATTCTAAGAGTATTTAGAATGGACGACTCCTGGCACGGTAGTGTACCTGCAGGTGATGGAGTCACCCTCTCTAAAGGTGTCTTACAGACTAAAGGGGAGAGGGATGTGCATGGTTGGCAGATCACTTGCTCAGGCAATTGAGTCAATCATGAGATGTCAAGTACCACACCAGATATTGTTCTTGCACTAGATGCAATAAGTTGATATTGATCCAATCCTGGAGAAACAGTCGGAAGCAGTTTTAGAACATAGGTGGATGTTCTAGGGATATGATAACGACAGCCTCATACAGGAGACAGTTATCATTCCAGGCTTCCAACGTGACCTGGACGACAAGGAGGTTGTCAGAGTTATAGTTCTTCCTTCTGATGAGGGGCAGTATTTTGGACAGGTGGTCCAAGGCAATACTGAGGGAGGCATGGCGCAGGTTACTGATTAAGTTCAGTTGACGATACAGTCTAAGAAGTTTGGATTTAGAGTTCATTTATGAGCTAGGTCCCATCAGACATCCAGGCACATTCTAAGACAGGTATTGCTCATTTCGGGAGATGGCTTTCTCCGCGAACATGAGATATAGAGAGACATAGAAAGAAACATCAAGGCGGATCCACTCACTGAGGCTATTCCTCGAACGCAATAGTTTCGCAAACGAGTTTTGTGAGACTGACAAGTAGAGGAGTTGGGTGTTCGGTATCACACGGGATGTGAGTATGCGACATCGCAATAATTAGCCTTGAGTGCAAGTGGGAAATTGTTAGAGATAGTGCCCTCAGAGTCAATTATTGGATCACAGGCACGTGATTGCAATGATTGAAGGAGGACCTATCCCGGTAGGACAGTCTTACTCGAGATGATAGTATGCTATCTGGTTTATCTTTATCATCGTGTACTGCTTTAGGTGACCTGACAGGTCGCTATTACACGTTGGTAGAGCCCCTAGGATTCTTGCTTGACTGCCAGCAGTATGAGAGCGATCATATACGTGAGAGCTGGTAGTCTATAAGCACATCCTTAAAAGGTCCCTAGTCGTGGGAGTTTCGAGACAGGGCATCGATACTCCAGAGTAGACTAGTGTATACAGTCGAGACCCCGACGAGGGGCGGTGGCCGGTCTCACAAGCCACTGGTGTCAGTTGGTTCACCTAAGATGTATACAGGTGCTCATTGGGTTATGAGTACACCGGACAGGACTCGCCGGGAACATGCTAGTTGGTCTTATACCTGACGTCAGATAGCAGTTCCCTGGTGACATGTGTACAGGTTAGTTCATCGACCTGAGGATCGTCATTTGTCTCGTGTGAGTTCCCACTGTACTTTGATTACTACCCTACCACGCTCAAAGGAGACGTGCAAACAGGTTTTAGTTGGGTACAGTCCCGAGCCACATGGAGGCAGTGAGCGGATCTTCAGGGGTTCGTCTCTCCCGGTATTGGGGGTGAGGTCGCGCTGTGTCTAGGAGAGCCATTACACGAAGCCCTCGGCCGAAGCAGGAGATTTACTGGTAGGTATTCCAGTAGTATCTCAGGGTGTTCTAGGCTACACTCCGACACGACTTGTACCGCTTTTTGGGGTCTGACTTTTACCAACCCCTTAGGCCCGCCATGCAATGCTCATAGACGAACGGACCGGACTGTACGGATATTGTCACTGACAGGCTCAGTAGGGTGTCAGGATGAGTTCGCTCATCGACATCCCTTTTGGTCAATAGCTGGTGGCCCGTCACGTATGGCTAATACCTCTGACATGCTAGTGGTTAAATCCACAGCCATAGTATTGACGAGTCTTTAGAGTCCACCACACATTCAGTTACTCAAGCTTTCGGGCGAAAAGCTGTAGAGGCCGTATGGAGATATGGCAGGGTCCGATCAGATACGTGCGGTGTTGCACGGATCAGGATCGGACGGTTAGTACTAGAGGCCGTATGGATATATGGCAGGGTTCGATCAGATACGTGCGGTATTGCACGGATCAGGATCAAACGGATATTACTAGCCGGCTTTGGTTTAAGCCGGATCCTAGTATAGTACAGTGTAGATTTTGTCTCTTTGCATTTGTATTCGGTTGGAATACAAATGCGGGTGTGTATACACAGTATCGGGGTTTTCCTGTAATTTATTACGGGACCAGTTTTCTGGAGTTGCCAGTTTGCTTTCCGTTTCGTCCATTTTCATTTGTATCTTTCAATGGCCGAAGATTGGTGGAGGAGGGCTTATTTGCATTTGTGCAAATAAGCATTTGTGGAGGGTGTTATTTGCATTTTGTTGTATCATGATTATTCCTCCACCATTTGACTTCTTCTTGTCATCATGGTTTGACTTGTGGAAAGATGATGGTTGTTTTGGAGTGTGGGTTTTGGTTGTGATCATTGGATTCTCTCATCATCACTTGCTTGCATCATTGCATTCCACCCACCCCTTGACTTTGCTTTCTCTTCCCCACCAAAAAGAGGCCGGCCACACATTATGGGAGAAGGGGATTTTTTCATTTGAGATGGGAAAATTGTTCATCACATTTTTCCTTTTGCTTGCTACAAAATCACTCATCTCCACTATATCATTTCCTCTACCAATGGCAAACTCCATAACCCCAAATGAGACATAGTTCTACACCATTCTGCAGCAAACCTTAGGCACGTCGACTCGCCAGCTTCGTGCCCGAGTTGCCTCGGTATAGAGGTGGGAGCCCGTAAAAGAAACAGGCGACGTGGTGCCCTTCCGGCGAGGAGGTGGAGAATGGAGATTCCACAGGAGATCAGGACGACGACGAGAAGACCGAAGGACACGGATCGCTCGGTATATCTCTCTTCCCCATCTTGTTGTTAGCTAGGACTAGTTAATGGTACGATCCGGATTTTAGTGTGCGGTGGTGCCGGTTCAAGTAAATTTAAAGTTAACCATCGCTTCCGCATTTGGCCTCGGGATGGAGGCCGGGACGCCGCCGTGCACTTACATTTAATTCCTACAGAAAATTCAGAGTTCAACTCTATCTCAGAATATAAATCTTCAGAAGGAAATAAGAATTTAATTCCTCTAAAATTTATCGTTAAGGTTCAACCCTACGAAGAATTCTTAAAAGGGATTAACAGATCTTCTAAAAAACATACAAAGAGGCAGGGTCACGTGCCACCACGTGACCCCCAAAAAGATCCACAGAGAAGGGCCTTTGAGGCAGTGCCTCACGTGACCTACGTGACCCTTGGCCGAATCTTTAACATACAAGCATTTAAATACCCATCACGTGATGGCACGTGATGCTCCAAAAGATGCAATATTCTCAGCAGAACGAGTAAAGGGAGGGCGCCCTCACGTGCTACCACGTGACCCCTCCTGCCTTAGTGTTAACACTAAATTGGAACCTCTGAATTTAGTGTTTAACACTGTTTGGACTTAGTGTTCAACACTAATTTAAGAACTTTATTTGCAGTGTTTAACACTGAATTTCTTAGTGTTTAACACTAAATTAAACCCCTGTTAACAGAGCTTAATATTAACTCTCTTAGTGTTCAGCACTAAATTAAAATCTCTGTCACCAGTGTTTAACACTGATTATTCTTAGTGTTTAACACTAATTTGAAATCTCTGCTGCTAGTGTTTGACACTGATTTGCTCAAGTGTTTAACACTAATTTGAACCCCCTGTTGCTGGTGTTTAACACCAACTGTCTTTTTGTGTTAAAACACTAACTTGATCCCAGTGGTCAACACTGCTGAATTAACGTTAGCCCAATTTGTTGCGCCACGGCAGCGCCCCGGCCGTCTTACTCGAGGCCAAATTGCGGAATCAAAAATTTTCCTTACTCGGAAACCGGCGCTACCGCGGACAAAGAAAACCCGGATCGTTAACCATTAACCTACGCTAGCTAATCAAGAGATAGGGTGAGAAGTATACCGAGTGATCCGAGTCCTCCGGTCTTCTCGTCATCATCCCGATCTCCCGCGGAAAGTCTTGCCTCCACATCGTCGCCTCCTCGCCGGAAAGGGCACCACAACGCCTGCGTCTTTTACGGGCTCCCGCCTCAATACCGAGGCAACTCGAGCATGAAGCCGGCAACTCGACATGCTCAAGATGTGCTGTAGAATGTAGTGTAGAAGATACTTGTCTCACTTGGGGTTTGTTGCTATGGTGATGGAGGAATCAAGAATAGAAAAATGGTGCTTGCATTTTTCTAGCAAGAAAATGAGATCAAGAATGAAACTCTCAAGATGAAGCTCTCTTCTTCTTCTTCTCTCTTTCTTTTTCCTCTCATGAAAAACTTATCATCTTCTAAGAAAAAATGGTGGAGGAAAGAAAGTATATGAAGCATGAAGGGAGGTGAGTGTAGGAGCATAAGAATGGTGACCACATCCTAGACAAGAAAACATCAACCATGCTTATTCTCCTATTCACTCCATAACCTTTCAAATCAAAAGCATGGAGCAAAAGAAATGAAAGCTATCATAATCAATACTTTTGCAAGAAACCCCCTCCACAAAAGTAATTTGCAAAACTGCAAATTACCCCCTCCATCGGAAAAGTCCGGCCGGGAAAGAACAAAGGAAAACCGGCCGGAACGGAATGCAAACTGGCAACTCCAGAAAACTGGTCCCGTAATAAATTACAGGAAAACCCCAATACTGTGCATACACACCCGCATCTGTATTCCGTCCGGATACAAATGCAATGAGACAAAATCTACACTGTACTAAACTAGTACCGGCTTAAACCAAAGCCGGCTAGTAAAAAACCGTTCGATCCTGATCCGTGCAATACCGCACGTATCTGATCGAACCCTGCCATATATATCCATACGGCCACTAGTACAAAACTGTCCGATCCTGATCCGTGCAATACCGCACGTATCTGATCGGACCCTGCCATATCTCCATACGGCCTCTACAGCGTTTCGCCCGAAAGCTTGAGTAACTGTAAGTGTGGTGGACTCTAAAGACTCGTCAATACTATGGCTGTGGATTTAACCACTGGCACGTCAGAGGTATAAGCCAATACGTGACGGGCCACCAGCTATTGACCAAAAGGGACGTCGATGAGGAAGCTCACCCCGACACCCAACTGAGCCTGTCAGTGACAATATCCGTACAGTCCGGTCCGTTCGTCTATGAGTATCGCATGTCGGGCCTAGGGGGTTGGTAAAAGTCAGACCCCCAAAAGCGGTACAAGTCGTGTCGGAGTGTAGCCCAGAACGCCCTGAGATACTACTGGAATACCTACCAGCAAATCTCCTGTCTCGGCCGAGGGCTTTGCATAATGGCTCTCCTAGACACAGCGCGACCTCACCCCCAATACCGGGAGAGACGAACCCCTGAAGATCCGCTCACTGCCTCCATGTGGCTCGGGACTGTACCCAACTAAAACCTGTTTGCACGACTCCTTTGAGCCGTGGTAGGGTAGTAATCAAAGCACAGTGGGAACTCACACGAGACAAATGACGATCCTCAGGTCGATGAACTAACCTGTACACATGTCACCTGGGAACTGCTATCTGACGTCAGGTATAAGCCCAACTAGCAGGTTCCCGGCGAGTCCTGTCCGGTGTACTCATAACCCAATGAGCACCTGTATACATCTTAGGTGAACCAACTGACACCAGTGGCTTGTGAGACCGGCCACCGCCCCTCGTCGGGGTCTCGACTGTATACACTAGTCTACTAATGGAGTATCGATACCCTGTCTCGAAACTCCTATGACTAGGGACCTTTTAAGGATGTTCTTATAGACCACCAGCTCCCACGTATATGATCGCCATCATACTGCTGGTAGTCAAGCAAGAATCCTAGGGGCTCTATTAACGTGTAATAGTGACATGTCAGGTCACCTAAAGCAGTACACGATGATAAAGATAAACCAGATAGCATACTATCATCTCGAGTAAGACTGTTCTACCGGGATAGGTCCTCCCTCAATCATCGCAATCACGTGCCTGTGATCCAATAATTGACTCTGAGGGCACTATCTCCAACAATCTCCCACTTGCACTCAAGGCTAATTATTGCGATGCCGCATACTCACAGCCCGTGTGATACCGAACACCCAACTCCTCTACTGGTCAGTCTCACAAAGCTCGTTTGCGAAACTATTGCGTTCGAGGAATAGCCTCAGTGAGTGGATCCGCTGTGATGTTTCTTTCTATGTCTCTCTATATCTCAAGTTCGCGGAGAAAACCATCTCCCGAAATGAGCAATACCTGTCTTAGAATGTCCGGATGTCTGATGGGACCTAGCTCATAAATGAACTCCAAATCCAAACTTCTTAGACTGTATCGTCAACTGAACTTAATCAGTATCCTGCGCCATGCCTCCCTCAGTATTGCCTTGGACCACCTGTCCAAAATACAGTCCCTCATCAGAGGGAGAACTATAACTCTGACAACCTCCTTGTCGTCCATGTCACCTTGGAAGCCTGGAGTGACAACCGTCTCCTAAAGGAGGCAGCCGTTATCATATCCCTAGAACATTCACTTATGTTCTAAAACTGCTTCCAACTGTTCCTCCAGGATTGGATCAATATCAACTTATTGCATCTAGTGCAAGAACAACATCTGGTGTGGTACTTGACATCTCATGATTGACTCAATTGCTTAAGCAAGTGATCTGTCAATCATGCGTATCCCTCTCCCCTTTAGTCTGTAAGACACCTTTAGAGAGGGTGACTCCATCAACTGCAGGTGCACTACCGTGTCAGGAGTCGTCCATTCTAAATACTCATAGAATGCTGTCAAGGTACCCAGATTGGGAAACCACCCAAATCTAGATCTAAAACCATACATCTAGTAACCAGTATGTCTGATATAATATCCAAGTCCTTTGTGGAGAAACCACTGTGTGACGACCAAAGTATAACCGATCGTAGTATAGGAATATCACTTCCTACTACCTTCTCAACAGATCCATCCCCTATTCTGATGACGTCAAACCCATGACTGTCACATCAGAAACAGATGATCTAACTCCGCTATATCTGCTTTAGTCTATAAATAGACATAAGCATGAAGTCCACCAATGCTTCCGCTGCTCCCACTGACTACGACAACCCTCTGCCAGAGTCATATAGACGTGCACTTCTAAAGCTAGTTTAGAACGACGCTATACTCATCCTCCTGCCGGGTCTCGCAGCCTGGAACAACAACAATGGCAAGTGTGGGTAAACAAGAACTTCCCTGTCACCGTCCTTGAGGCTACCGGAGTACCTCTCGGGTGCCTGAAGTTACCCACCTTATCTGCGGAGTGGCCAATGGAATGTCAAATCAGATTGAATCTTTAGGTTCCTTATTAAATCTTCAGTAATCGTTTGCGGTTCTGGAATCACTTCCAGTTCTACCATACTCCCACTGCTGTTTTTGAAAAATCCATTTTTAATAAAACTGTGGCGAGTCTAGAACAATATTTCTATTGATCTGCCAGATGGTAGAAAGTCAACCCTCGTCATAGCCTGGGTCAACCCACAACAGCCATTACAGAAACGTGCTTTGAGTTATCCGGAGTCTGGTTTTAAGCATAAGCCGGACAACTCCCCGTACCTTAACATCGTTAAGATATGAACTGTTCTATATCCAATATAGAACCAGAGGCACTGATTTAATTGAACCAGATTCAAATCATGCAGCTGTCTCCAGTGCATGTCAACTAAATGGAAGGAGGCCGATCAGCGTTACTCAACTTAGGAATGCTTCCAATTATGAGTAACCTGAAAGAGAAGCAAGTTCCCATTATCATTACTATCAACTGAATACCATACATAAGTATCTACATTTTCGATCACTTTGAAGAATCCCGATACTTGCTACACCTGGTTCTCTACTCTATTCAAATACCTATAACTCCTCAAAACTCAGACCCTGTGTTCCTACGAAACACATGTCTAAGAACTAGAGAAGTTAAAAGTAAACAGAATATAGTATAAGGACCAACCCCTCTGTCCTAATGGACACTGGACAACATACAATACTCTGTATAAGTCCGCTGAGTCTAACAACTCTTTCACTGTGTGTCGTAGGTTGAAAACTGTACTTATGGTTAAGAAGAATTACACCGCTGTTTAATGCTCCTTACCTAACCATCCACTGATATAGGTAAATGTCATCGACATAATATCAAAAGGTATATCTCACTCTATGAAAATAGAGGTACAGATATATCAATTTGAAATTGGTGCATAACCGCGGATATTCAAAACCAAATAATTGCCGTCCGGCAAACAACCCAGGTGACTTCCTCAAATATCACCGATTACAACGAATCCCGATATAATGAGGATGATCACCCAATTCCCAATAACTTACTCCCACTCATCATCTTGTAAAACCATACAGATGTGAGAATCATACCTGGTAAATACATACCCTGGAGTAAGTGTCTAATCGGAAAATCAGTTTTCCATTAACAGTACACAGTGAAACTGAAACATTGAAATATTTCGTCGGGGTATCCTGGTATTCCTAGTAATGCCTCTTCCATTATCCAGATTCACAACTGTAACCGTATAATTCTTTGCCATCTTTCTTAATCCCTTCATATGTCTTTAGTCATTACCTTCTGTACACCCCTTTAGGCCAAATGGTTTTCTTCCTTCCCTACCGTTCGGCACCAGCCTATGGTTTGGAAGAAGACTATCCAAAAGGCATAAAGGGTGTACTGTCCTAATCCTAGGAACACTCGCAATGCGAGAGAAGGTGAAGATAAAAGGCACCTGAATGTACTTTATTCCTATTTCTCCTGAACCAGGATCCATCCCCGAACTGGAACAAGTTCCTTTCGAGTTCGTATATAACCATACGATGGATTATCCAATAAAATGGGATCTTCGTAGTGATACGGAGTGTCCTGGAGAAATACAAAGGTGATTTAGGATTGGCGAAGAAATACTTGGTTTGGTCGTGAATAGCAGTCGCAACTTACTTTGCCCTCTTACTAATCCCTTGCTTTGTCTAAACTTAATACCTTCTGTACACCGTTTTAGGCTAACTGGTTTTCTTCATTCCCTACCGGTCGGCACCAGCCTATGGTTTGGAAGAAGACTATCCAATTTGCGTAATAGGTGTACTACTCCTAAACTAAGGAGTACTCGCAACCTGAGAGAAGGTGAAAAGAAAAGACAACTGAATAATCCTATCCGTTTTCTCCAGAACCAGAAACCATCCTCGAAGTCCTTCGAGTTCGTATATAACCATACGATGGTTTTGTCTAATGGAAGTGGACGTTCGTAGTAATACGGGGTGTCCTGGAGAAAAGGGTAAAAGTAGGAGTGGCAATGAGGTCTGCAACTCTGACAATCCAAAAGCCAGTGTTAAGAAGGTTCGGTCAACTTGGTCACTGAGTCAAAGTCCAGGGTCGGGTCAATGGTCGCTGCCAAAGAGAGAGAGAAAAGAAACACTCAGCGTGCACTCTAACCTAGATCAGAATGGTTATCACTTTATCTAATCTGGAAACCTCCCACTGTATCTCAAATTCTCCTCCAAACCTGAAAGAAGAATTAGTCGGGGTCACCCGAGGAGTAAACTAACTCATCAGTGGGAATCGGGATCCAACTATCATCGCATGATAACGTGACGGAATCCACTCACGTCACCACACTCCAGAAGGTATGCGCATGTCTGGCAAGTTTCAGTTCTTTTGAAACTCCCGATATTTGTTTTTACCCCTAGGACCCAAGTGACCTTGACAATGCCAACAAATCAAAGAGTCCTAGTCAAGTTCTACCCGTCATTATCTTGATTGCATTAAACCCACCCGTACGAGTCCTTGACAATGCCAACAAGACCGTACGACTGTCCTAACCAATCCACTTATCCATGTGACAGAAAAACATTACATAGCTACCGAACACTACGCCACGGCAATGCACGACAAACGCAGCACGAATACTAAGTAATACTAATCTGAAATGACGGAGGGCTACGACTGGTTTTTGGCGAAAAACCTTTAACGTAATGAACTTGATATCGTTGAAGGAACTGGATAACTTTTTAGAAAATATAGTGACGAAAACCTTTACTAAAGAGGTCACTCCTGGTGAAGGGATCTCGGCTCTTTCCCCGTAGAATGAGGTGCAGGATATTCCAACTGAATACCACGATGCAAAGCAAAAGTAATCGGCTATAGTGAAGTTAATGCCCTGACGCAAACTTCTGTCCAAGGGGTCACTCCCGGTGAAGGGATCTCGGCCCTTGCCTCGTCGACTGAGGAGCAGGATATTCCAAATGAATACCACGATGCAAAACAAAAGTGAACGTCCTTGCAATAACAGCTTTTTGAAAAGTGTTCCAACAACATCAGAATAGGTTTGTTTAACTTGCATTGATCCGAATCAACGCAGTCCCATCAAATGATCACACCACAAAGAACGAAAATATACTGACGTACGTATATGCCATCCGCATTCGCCACTGGGTCCCGTCATCACTCGTTAGGTTAGCTTACTAACGACAGAGCGGGAACTGGACTAGCGCGGATGAAAAACATATACAACATCTACTAATATATATACCAATATATAGTATTTCGCTCAAGGCGTGAATAAAATCCAACATCACAGAAATGTACAGCATCACAGAACAATACAGATATCTGGAAGCCCCGGGTTTCACAGAGCCGCTGCTGAAACCCGACGTTCCCTTGGTCGTGTGGATAGCCTGTGCAATGAAAACCTAGACCCCTACGGGCGCGGCAAGTCACCCGCCAAAACCTGAAGCGAGGTAGCCCCCTTCAGTACCGTGAATGGACCACCCAGCACTTCACGGAATCCGGCAACTTGGGCACCCCTCCTGGGTCAACCTGTACCCCCTACGAGTGCGTCGAACAGCCCGCCAATTCCAGACTAAAGCCCCTTCCGTCCCAATGCCATGAGATGCGGGCTTGTTGCCCTCCAGAACCCGGCTATCCGTGCACCCCACCGCGGGGCAATCCTAGTACAGAAAGTAAAATATACATACACCGGGTACATCGACCGCAACCAGGTCGTGCCCCAAAAGAATAATACAAACAGGCAGTGACGGCAGTCCACATGTCGGACGCTCGCCCCGCAACAACAAATGTACATAATACAACAGAACTGTACTAGCATTGCATCCAGGCTATCCCCACGACCGATCCGCAACATCACAGCATAAACATAGAACATCAACATGAAAATCACGTTCGCAAATCCGTCTAACCGGGCTATAGCAGTTAGACCGGATTTACCGATCGAGTGACATTCACGGTCGCAGATATAATGTAAATACTGTGAAAAATGTGTTTAAAATTTTCCGATTGACCAAACATTAACAAGTGGGCCCCCAATCAAAACTGTAGCACTCACAGAAAACCTGGGCCCAATTTTAACATTCCAAAACCCCTAATTTCATCCCATAAGCCCACTGCAAAAAAATGAAGCAATGAACCCACAAACTTGCGGCGGAAGGGCGGCAGAAATGGGGTTCGTGCCGCGCTTCCGCGCTCGACCTTGAGGTTCACTGTCTCGTTTTTTTCCAGAGTTCTTATAACTTCCTGCACATCTTTCTGAGACCACCTGAAAAATTTTTAGACTTCAAAAAATTTCAACAGAAACTGATGTGCTAGAAAAATACGGTTTTTGGAAATTTTGGTCGATCGGAAACGCAAACACATCAAACGAAGCTAGGTAAGGTTAATGGCGTGTCTCTGATACCATGTTGCGCCACAGCAGCGCCCCGGCCGTCTTACTCGAGGCCAAATTGCGGAATCAAAAATTTTCCTTACTCGGAAACCGGCGCTACCGCGGACAAAGAAAACCCGGATCGTTAACCATTAACCTACGCTAGCTAATCAAGAGATAGGGTGAGAAGTATACCGAGTGATCCGAGTCCTCCGGTCTTCTCGTCATCATCCCGATCTCCCGCGGAAAGTCTTGCCTCCACATCGTCGCCTCCTCGCCGGAAAGGGCACCACAACGCCTGCGTCTTTTACGGGCTCCCGCCTCAATACCGAGGCAACTCGAGCATGAAGCCGGCAACTCGACATGCTCAAGATGTGCTGTAGAATGTAGTGTAGAAGATACTTGTCTCACTTGGGGTTTGTTGCCATGGTGATGGAGGAATCAAGAATAGAAAAACGGTGCTTGCATTTTTCTAGCAAGAAAATGAGATCAAGAATGAAACTCTCAAGATGAAGCTCTCTTCTTCTTCTTCTCTCTTTCTTTTTCCTCTCATGAAAAACTTATCATCTTCTAAGAAAAAATGGTGGAGGAAAGAAAGTATATGAAGCATGAAGGGAGGTGAGTGTAGGAGCATAAGAATGGTGACCACATCCTAGACAAGAAAACATCAACCATGCTTATTCTCCTATTCACTCCATAACCTTTCAAATCAAAAGCATGGAGCAAAAGAAATGAAAGCTATCATAATCAATACTTTTGCAAGAAACCCCCTCCACAAAAGTAATTTGCAAAACTGCAAATTACCCCCTCCATCGGAAAAGTCCGGCCGGGAAAGAACAAAGGAAAACCGGCCGGAACGGAATGCAAACTGGCAACTCCAGAAAACTGGTCCCGTAATAAATTACAGGAAAACCCCAATACTGTGCATACACACCCGCATCTGTATTCCGTCCGGATACAAATGCAATGAGACAAAATCTACACTGTACTAAACTAGTACCGGCTTAAACCAAAGCCGGCTAGTAAAAAACCGTTCGATCCTGATCCGTGCAATACCGCACGTATCTGATCGAACCCTGCCATATATATCCATACGGCCACTAGTACAAAACTGTCCGATCCTGATCCGTGCAATACCGCACGTATCTGATCGGACCCTGCCATATCTCCATACGGCCTCTACAGCGTTTCGCCCGAAAGCTTGAGTAACTGTAAGTGTGGTGGACTCTAAAGACTCGTCAATACTATGGCTGTGGATTTAACCACTGGCACGTCAGAGGTATAAGCCAATACGTGACGGGCCACCAGCTATTGACCAAAAGGGACGTCGATGAGGAAGCTCACCCCGACACCCAACTGAGCCTGTCAGTGACAATATCCGTACAGTCCGGTCCGTTCGTCTATGAGTATCGCATGTCGGGCCTAGGGGGTTGGTAAAAGTCAGACCCCCAAAAGCGGTACAAGTCGTGTCGGAGTGTAGCCCAGAACGCCCTGAGATACTACTGGAATACCTACCAGCAAATCTCCTGCCTCGGCCGAGGGCTTTGCGTAATGGCTCTCCTAGACACAGCGCGACCTCACCCCCAATACCGGGAGAGACGAACCCCTGAAGATCCGCTCACTGCCTCCATATGGCTCGGGACTGTACCCAACTAAAACCTGTTTGCACGACTCCTTTGAGCCGTGGTAGGGTAGTAATCAAAGCACAGTGGGAACTCACACGAGACAAATGACGATCCTCAGGTCGATGAACTAACCTGTACACATGTCACCTGGGAACTGCTATCTGACGTCAGGTATAAGCCCAACTAGCAGGTTCCCGGCGAGTCCTGTCCGGTGTACTCATAACCCAATGAGCACCTGTATACATCTTAGGTGAACCAACTGACACCAGTGGCTTGTGAGACCGGCCACCGCCCCTCGTCGGGGTCTCGACTGTATACACTAGTCTACTAATGGAGTATCGATACCCTGTCTCGAAACTCCTACGACTAGGGACCTTTTAAGGATATGCTTATAGACCACCAGCTCCCACGTATATGATCGCCATCATACTGCTGGTAGTCAAGCAAGAATCCTAGGGGCTCTATTAACGTGTAATAGTGACATGTCAGGTCACCTAAAGCAGTACACGATGATAAAGATAAACCAGATAGCATACTATCATCTCGAGTAAGACTGTTCTACCGGGATAGGTCCTCCCTCAATCATCGCAATCACGTGCCTGTGATCCAATAATTGACTCTGAGGGCACTATCTCCAACACAATTGGCTAAATGGCCAGAGGCAAAGCCTCTCCTTCAATGGACCAACAGGAAGCCAATATTCCAAACATGATTGGACTTAGCCTAAGATGGCCATAAGTCCTCAATTCAAACTTAACTGGGCTAATGGGCTCATAACACAATTAATTGGTCTTGATCCCAAATTGGGCCAAAGACTATTTAATCCACCTCGGTTCAAGGGTACATCTCTTTACTCCTTTGATACTTGGCGTTGTAATTCCTCAACGTCTTCAAAGAGGTGACGGGTCCCGATAACCACACATTGACACGGACTGTGGAGGCCTTAAACTCATGGACTATGAGGTCCTTAACCTTGACCGGAATGTCTTAAAACTAACAACGGACTATGACGTCCTTAACCTTGACCGGAATGTCTTAAAACTAACAACGGACTATGACGTCCTTAATCTTGACCGAGATGTCTTAAAACTAACAACGGACTGTGGGGTCCTTAAACTCATGGACTATGAGGTCCTTAACCTTGACCGGAATGTCTTAAAACTAACAACGGACTATGACGTCCTTAACCTTGACCGGAATGTCTTAAAACTAACAACAGACTATGACGTCCTTAACCTTGACCGAGATATCTTAAAACTAACAATGGACTGTGGCGTCCTTAAACCCATGGACTATGACGTCCTTAACCTTGACCGAGATGTCTTAAAACTAACTTTAGACTGTGGAGTCCTTAAATCCTCGGACTATGACGTCCTTAACCTTGACCGCAATGTCTTAAAACTAACATTGGACCGCAATGTCCTTAAACTACCCATGGACCGCAATGTCCTTAAGCTACCTATGGACCGCAATGTCCTTAAACTACCCATGGACCGCAATGTCCTTAAACTATCTACCGACCGTAATGTCGCTAAAATAAACAACAGAGCCCTCCTTTTATTGCTCTCTTGTTGGATCTAAGCGATTCCGTTAAGTTGATCTTAGTCTAAAAACTAGACTAACGTATCCTTAACAAACGTTTAAGTCGATCTTAGTCTCAAATGAGGCTAACGTATCCTTAAACCCAAACCCCCAAACCCAAATCTAAGATAATACGGATTTGGACTAGTCCACGCCCTACGGGCGACGATATAACTCTGTCTCTGTATACAATCCACGGGCAACCAAACATAAAATAAACACATACGACACGAAGTGACCATCTGGAGAAGGAGAAAGTGGTTACCGCGATGCGGTAGCATAATTAATTGCAGGGGCTTGCGCCTGCAGGGAAGAGCGTCCCCACAATCAAAAACCCCTCAAGCGAGAGGGAATCTGACGAAGTCTGCTATATCGGACGCATCCGTTTAAACCTTCGATACACGGTGCCATAAATCAACTTGGCATCTTCGGAGAGGTAGACGGATAGCACCAAATAGCATCTGCCCCGAATCTCAGGCATGACGCCCCATGTCTTGGCCGCCATTCGGAGGGGAATAGTACTCATAACCTAATGAGCACCTGCATACTATCTCCAGTACGACGTACTAATGGCTGTGGACAGATCATCTCCCCTGCTGGGATGAGAAGCATATACACTAGTCTACTCTAGAGTATCGATGCCCCGTCTCGATAATCCTACAACTAGGGACCTGTATAGGATGTGCTTATAGAATACCCATCCCCCACCAATGTGACTGCCATCACAACGCTGGTAATCAAGCAAAGATCTTTAGGGCTCTACCAATATGTATAAGCGATATGCTAAAAAAACGCATGCACATATTGAGGTAGAAACAAACCAGGTGGCATACTACCATTTCGAGCAAGACTGTTACTATATCCGTGTATAGCCCAAGCTTTCATTAAATAATATACAAACCAGTATGATACAATAATGGCCTCTATGGCATATATCACTAACACCAGCTAGTACCGCTGATGGCTTATAGGTGTTTGATGTGATCATTACCTACTGCTAGTGTATTGACAAGTGTTTAGAGTCCCACATAGAGGTTTCCTAGCTCAAGCGAAATGAAATAGGACATGTATAGAGATATGTGCGGGAGCTTGATAGAATACGTGAATATGATACCGTATTCTAATCTTGCGTTTTTGATATTAGCCGGGTTATATATGATATAACCGGAATATTGAATCAAGTGTTGATTTAATAATTTGATATATATTTATATTATATTATATTATATATATATATATATTATAAACTAATATAATGCTCACTTTAAATTATTTTCTACTCTTTATATGTTATTTATATTTGATATAAACAACATATAAATTTTTGTATCATGGTTGATGATACATGAAACTTGGATGTATGAGAATTACATTGTGGGTTAAGGATAAAAAAAGGATTTCTTATTTGAATTAATATAAAAGAACAATGAGTCGTTACTTTAGCATGTTGTAGAACCTTGGAGGTGCATGACTCATTATTTCTCTTTGTCTATAGTTCATATAAGTTAATCCTTTGCAATTATCCTCATAGCACAATCTTATCCTCGGGGTTCATTCTCTCATCCAAATTCATCTTCTTTATTTCTTCTCTAGTTTTTTCTAGGTTGAGAAAAAGAAAAGAAAAGAAAGAATTTTTGCGAGCAAAATCCTTACTTCATCAGCCTACGCTACTCTAGAAAATTAGTATAGGTTGCTATTTCATAGATTAGTGAAGTGTGAGCTTGAGTGTGAGAAGTTTCAAGGTGGATCATCTTCGACGACGAAGACTTCGAGCAAGCTCATTTCATCTTTCAAGTGGAGTCAAAGAAGAGTTCTAGGATTACTACTCGAAGCTTTTGAAGTGAAGGACTAGACTACAAAGATTGTAGTTTCTATTCACTTAGTTTTAATCTTTAGTTTGATATGCTAAGAAACCCTAATCTTTAGTCCGATTCTTGTTAAGTATACTTAGCCCTCTAAAATTTTAAAATTGCATACTTGATGTTCATAGAAAACTAGTTGAGGTGCTAATACCTACGTTCAATGACAAGTTGGAAATGGAAATCATGAAGTAATTGACTAGAAGATATGGTGTTTAAACATGTCATTTAATATAAGTATGGTAATTCTATGTAACATGCAGTTCTATTGGCAAGGTATCATGAGTATGACAATATGTTTATAAGCATGGTAAGGTAACATTGACATAGAAAAATAGTATAGCATGGCCGTGGAGTGCAGGTATAGTGAATATGAAATGCATGTAAGTGTCATAAAAGGTCTCTACAAGGGTAAACTAATTTAACGTAAGTTCCAGGATGAATATCAATCAATCTCAAGAGTGTTCTCGAACCTAACAGGTTGTAATCTAGGGGTAAAGAACATCGGGCCCGAATCAAGTGTTAGTAACGGGAATTCAACCTAGTATTAAAGTATTCCAAACTCAACAGGCTATAATTCAGGAGTAAGGAAATATGGGCCCTCATGATAGATTGCTTTGGTTAGTAGGCATGGATTCATGATCTAGAGGGGCTCCTGAGATTTCGTTGGCTTCACACTTGAACTATCCCAACACCCCATGTATTCTAGATCACAGTTAAAGTTACCAGCCTTGCTCGAATCCATGAATCCATCAAGTTGAAAGATTGATTTCATATCAAAATCAAGTATTCGTGTTAAGTATTCATATATTCATGTCAAGTTGTATTCATGATTCGAATTAAGTTAGTTGAAGAATAGACATTGGGTTCAGGTATCATGTTAAGTTCAAGTGTCAAATTTAGATTTATGTTCAATTTCTAGTTCGAGTTCAAGTTTAAATTCAAGTTTAGATTCGAGTTTGGATTTGAGTTATAGTCATTTCATATTACTATATTTAACTTTGAAGATCTTAAGTTCAGTAATAATCGGACAACCGTTGCATATGGAAGGCGGAATTTGTGTCTTTTTCCAAGACGATTACCGTTGATAACTCCATTAATTTGCAGTGTTATTTAACCTGGATAGGAAAGTACTCACTTTCTCCGGCTCTCTGAGGCTCAAGAGAAATGATACCGCTTAAACCTATGTTAATCTAGAGCCCTTAAAGATTTATTCAAATTTGTTTATTATGTATTTGCATTTCTCGAGAGGGTTTTATGAAAAATGTTTTAATATTGTTTAAAAATAAAAATCAAGGGTGATTTATAATATTAAGAGTTTTTATAAAAATGTATTTTATTTTCAATGATATTTTAGTGATAAAACCTAGATTTTAAAAGTTTATGGAATTTTTGCGAAAACTATACTTTTTGGAAACTTGGTGGTATTTTTCTGTAATTTTAATTTTTCATATTAAAAATATAGTTTTTTTTCAAAATTTATTTTCATAGAAAAATACGAATTTATGATTTATAAAATTTTCAAATGATTTAATTTGTTAAAATATCGTATTCTTTAAAAAATGTATTTTTATTCCTTTCGAGGCCGAATGCTCCCTGAGAAGTTCTGTATCCCGATCTACTATCCCAAGGACGTGCGATAACCCGCACCATCCATAAATGAGTTCCCCTAAAAAGGGTTGTAGATGTGTAATTGCAAAGGATTTGAATTATCGTTAATTTATCGTATTTTGAACTTGTGGGTATTTTAGTGAAATACTTTTCTTTGTGACAAACAATGATCGTGCTATATTTTCCATATGTGCGTGAGGGGTAGGTCATTACCCCATGAATTTTCTAGAGGTATAGTTCATGATAAGGTTAAAAGAGGTATAAGCAAAGTTCATAATATTTATTCGTTATTTGCAATCAACATGTTATTTAACATAATAAACATCATATAAAAATTATGAGATATGGATAGAGTTGTAAATTCGTATTTTCTTCATATCATGGCATGAAAATTTATGATGAACATGTCGAATTAAAATGAAAATATTTTTAAATTAAACTTGTTTATAATAACGTATTCTTTCGCGTCGATATAAGAGGAGAAGCAAAAGGAGAGAAAAGTAAAAGGAAGAGTTAGCGTAGTTACAAGTGATGCGGAGTGGCGGCATGGAAAATTAGAAGAGAGTATACAATAGGAAAAAGAAGAGGGATGAGAGAACTTATCGTTTCCGCTTGTACTTGTTCAAGTGAGAAAAAGAAGAGAAGAAGTCTCGGTTGAGGAACCGAGATCTACAGTGCATGGAGACTTGAGCTTAGGTCAGATTACTCGTACAAAAATGAAATCTAGGTAGCTAACGTGCGGAGGAACGAATTTGAGCAACGGAGTTGGCTTAGACTTGTGCGCTTGACTTCTTCTGCAGTTATCAATAATAAGGTATAGATCGAAAGCAGAACTGAAATACACTCTTTTATTAATATTGGATCAATAAAAGTGTATAGGAATTTTAGGGTCGTTACATCCTACCCACCTTAGAAAAATTTCGTCCTCGAAATTTATACAAAGGGGATGTTGTAATAGATTCAGAAAATTTAGGTTAAAGCAGTGGTGAAGTTAGGGACTCCTAATATCGTACCGAAAGCGCGTAAAAAAGTTCAGGTAGATCAAAGATCAAAAGGATGCAAGAATTTAAAAAGGATGAAAAAGATGGAAGGAAAATTTACCAGTGTTATTTTGACCCATGGCTTCGTCCTCTACGGCCGACAAAGTGAAAACCTGGCAACTCGGCACATTTCTTTGTGCATGCTGGTACATTGATGGTTGACAAGGTAAAGGCGGTCCGTGCGGAGGTGGTACATAAAGAGCTAAACGTGTAGGAGGAGCTTGAATAGCTGGTCTAGCTGCGGGGGCTAGGCCAGCTCGATTTTGTGTGCAAGTCCCTACAGTGTGTGAGGGAGATCCACATATCAAACAAAGGCCATTTGCTCGACGGCAATCCTTAACCTGGTGTCCGGTCCTCTTGCAATAGATCCAGAAGTTTGGTTCAGTCGTGGAAAATGATCCTCCAGACCTCATAGGTGGTGCTGAAAGAGTTGGCCTAAAAGAGGCACTTCCAGTAATCTGATTGGCGGGACGTTTCATACCGATCGACTGTGGCCTTCCCTTCTTCTTAATGACAGCTTTATAACGACAGGCTTACTTCAAAGCTGCTTCATATGTTAGGTATTATCCTGTTGCTAGGGTAGCCTGGATCTCGAGGTTTAATCCTTGCTGGAAGCACCTAGCTCTGATTTCTGTAGTAGAAATTAGATGGGCAGCGAATCTGCCGAGCATGGTAAATTCGGCATCGTATTCATCCACCGACTTATCCTACATGGATCCTTGTTGCTGGTGTATGGATTTTTGTTCCATCTCGAAATGTACGATTTCCGGAAAGTACTTGGCATCGAAGAGATCATGGAAAATCTTCCACCCGATCAGCTGCTCAAGACGACTCTTTTCGGCCTTCCACCAGACTCGGTATTATTAGTAAGTTGGATTTTTGCTACTCTTTTAGAGTTCCTTTTAACGGCAATTTTTTAAAATGGCATGGTAGATGCCTCCCGAAATCTTGCTGCCGTCGATAGGACCATGCCTCCCGAAACCTTGTTGCCGTCGATAGGAACCCTACAGTGGTATCAGAGCCTAGCTAGGAAATTATACGGATAATGTTAGATTACAAATACGAAACAAACTCCGAAACTTGAAACCCTAATTCCATGTTTCTGAGTTTGTTTCGTATTTGTAATCTAACATTATCCGTATAATTTCCTAGCTAGGTTCTGATACCACTGTAGGGTTCCTATCGACCGCAGCAAAGTTTCGGGAGGCATCTACCATGCCATTTTAAAAAATTGTCGTTAAAAGGAACTCTAAACATGATCGTTAACTAGAATACAATACGGAAACATAGTAAACCATTTACTATCTAAGTGAAAAAGGAAATACAACCTTTGTAGATCGATCCTTCACTTCATAAGCTCCTTGTAGTAGTCCCTTCGCTGCGATCGTCAAACTCCCGGACTCTTGCATGGCTTCGCGTAGAGAAATGAGCGATCTTGTTTGAAGTCTTCGAGGCCGAAGATGATCTACGTCGAGGGGATACTAGCTCAAACTTCTACTTCACTAACTAGAGAATTAGTGAAGGAAACACCCTAAACTAAAGTGCTAGTCTAGTAGAGGATGATGAAATAGGAAGTGGGCTCACTTTGGAATTTCTTTCTCACTTTACTTTCTCACTTAATGAAAATCCTAGCAAGCTTTTTGAGCTTGAGGAAGAAGATGAACTAAAATGAGATGAGAATAATGATCAAGTGAGAGAGTGAACCATGGTGAGTGAGTATCATATACTAATTCAAATAGAGACATAACCATGGCTAATCCAAATGGTTTGGTTAACAAAAATCTAAAGTAAAAAACAAAGTGAGTGGACTTTGTCAAAGCAAAACCAAGCTTCTACAAGCTTCATGCTTGTGACAAAACATCCACTAATTTTGTAATTACTTTAAATAATTATAACCCACCATTAGAAATTGAATGGTGTATGTCTTACACACCCATGTATGATGTATCAACAACCATGATACAAAAAGAACCACATTTTAATATATAATAAAATGTGCACATGTCAGAAAAATTCTTAAGTGAGCAAATGTTAGTTAATGTAAATTAGTATATCAAATATACAATTATACACTAAATTATTAAATCAACACTTGACTTAATAATCCAGTTATATCACATATAACCGACTAACATCCAATGTATCGACTTATCGAATCAATACTTGATTCGATAGCCCGGCTATATCATATATAACCGACCGATACAATAAGTCGCGAGAATAGAATACGGTAACACATACACGTATTATTCTCGGTCCCGCACATATCACATATGCGCTCCTATTTCGTTTTGCCTGAGCCAGTAAAACCTCTATGTAGGACTCTAAAGACTCGTCAATACGCCGGCAGTAGGTGATGATCACATCAAGCACCCACAAGACGTCAGCAGTACTAGCTGGACGTAACGGCTACCCGGGTATTAAGCGATTATAAGATCAGCAAGAAAGCCCGCTCCAACTCCTGCAAAAGCCTGACGGTAACACTTGCCGTACAGTCCGGTCTCTTCGTCAGATATGTCGCATATCAGGTCTAGGGGTGGTAAACGTCAGACCCCAATAACCAATAAGTCATGCCGATGTGAGGCTCATAATGGGTTGAGAAACTACTGGTAACACTTACCAGTAAATCTCTAAACCAGCCCTGGCCAGGGACTTCCCTGTTATGGCCAATCGAGCACAACGCAACATCAACTCCTAATACCGGGAAAGACGAAACCCCTCTTATCGCTCATTGCCTCCATGTGACTCGGGACTGTACCTAAAAACCACCGTTTTGCACGCCCTCTTGGACGTGGTAAGGTGGAAATCAAAGCACAGTGGGAATCACACAAGACTCTATGATGATCTCGGGTCTACAGACTAACCTGTACAAGTGTCACCAGAGAACTGCCATCTGACGTAAGGTAGAATACCATCTGGGAGTTCTCGGCGAGTCCGTTCGGTGTACCCAGTCTCCACCGAGCACCCGTATACCATCTCTGATGTCAAACACCAATGGATATGGGATCATCCATTGCCCATCTCATTGGTCGAGAAGCGTATACGCTAGTCTACATTGGTATATCGATGCCCCGTCTCGATACACCTACGACTAGGAACATTAAAGGATGAACTTATGGACCACCATGTCCCTACTAGTATGAGCTGCATCATAGTCCTGGTAGTCAAGTATACATCCTAAGGGCTTTACCAACATGTAACCGTAAGACAGTATCAAGAGACAAGTATACATGTTAAGATAAAGAGCAACCAGATAGCATACTATCATATCGAGCAAGAAAATCATCTCTATATATGTCCAAGCATCCAATATAATATACATCATATGTACAATACTGGCCTCTAGGGCATACATACAACTAACAACTCTAACCCAAGCCATTTCTGGAATTTCGGCTGCTGCTAGGTCGTCTTCTATGCTCTGAGCCCATTTCTCGGCATCAAGTGGTTTCTCTTTCCCTAAGTAGTTCTTCGGGTGTAATGCTCGGAATTGTTTTACTCCCGGTGCTTCTGCTTCAGAGCGGATGAAACTCTGTTGTAGGAGAGCATTCTGCTCCTGTAAAATCGTGCCTTGAACCTGCTGACTCTCAAGTAGGCTTTTGATAGCCTCCGGAAGTATAGTCTGTTCTGTGAATGGAGCGGCTATGGTAGGTGAAGGTGGTAGAACGGTAAGGGTAGAGGGTGGTGGTTTACTTCTATTGATGTTGGTGCTAGTGTTGTTGGGAGAATCCATCACCTTAGATAGAGAAAAAATATTAGAATAGATTTTACGGAAATTGAAATGCAAGGAATGTCAAAATGTTGAATTTCATATTTCTTGTGATATATTGCTTACGACTTCATGCAGAACTAACCTGCATGGGCCACCAACATAACCTGTCACGCTCCGCTTCCCAGTAGACGGAAACGGTGACGTGACGAGGCCTACGACATATTTATTTCGAGAAGGTCATTTCCCGGAATAAATACGCTAAGCATAATTGAGCAATATAAAATGACAAGAAATAAACATGAGATTTAAACTTCAACAACTTTATTACATTCAAACTTGATACATTTACAATACATGAGTTTAACTGAAAAGGAATTTCAAGAAAAGAAATTCCTAAACAGGTGGCATACATAAATTGAAAGAAAAGATGAGTCAGCTAAGCTTGAGTAGTGGTCTAGTCGTAATCCCCTTGCAGTCGCTTCTATCTCCTCAGTCTCTAGACCGCTCGACGGACATCTGAAAGAAGAAAGAGATGGGTGGATGTCCATCAGCGAACTTTCGCTCGGTATGTCCCCAAGGAAAAGGGTATGAAGTATAAAAGTATAATGATAAGTTGGAAATGGATATTATGAAGCAATTGATTAAGAGATATGGTGTTTAAACATGTCATTTAATATAAGCATGGAAATTCTATGTAACATGCAGTTCTATTGGCAAGGTAACATGAGTATGACAATATGTTTATAAGCATGGCAAGATAACATGAGCATAAAAATAGTATAGTATGGCCGTGTAGTAGAGGTATAGTGAACATGAAGTGCATGTAAGAGTCCTAAAATGTCTCTACATGGGTAAACTAATTTAACATAAATTTAAGGGTGAATATCAACCAATCTCAAAAGTGTTCTCGAACCCAACAGGCTTTAATCCAGGGGTAAAGAACCACGGACCCAAATCAAGTGTTAGTAACTGGAATTCAACCTGGTGTTGAAGTATTCCAAATTCAACAGGCTATAATCCAGGAACAAAGAAACATGGGCCCTTATGATAGCTTGTTTGTGTTAGTAGGTATGGATTCATGATCTAGGGGGACTCCTGAGATTTTGTTGGATTCACACTTGAACCACCCCAACATCCCGTGTATTCTAGATTACAGTTAAAGTTACCAGCCTTGCTCGAATTCATGAATACATCAAATTGCAAGATTGAGTTCGTATAAAGATCAAGTATTCATGTCAAGTATTCATGTTTTCATGTCAAGTTGTATTTATGGTTCGAGCTAAGTCAGTTCAAGAGTAGACAATGGGTTCAGGTATCACGTTAAGTTCAAGTGTCAAGTTCAGATCCATGTTCAATTTCTAGTTTAAGTTCGAGTTTAAATTCAAGTTTAGGTTCGAGTTTGGATTCGAGTTATAGTCATTTCATATTACTAGATTTAATTTTGAAGATATTAAGTTTAGAAATAATCAGACAACCGCTGCACATGGACGACAGAATTTGTGTATTTTCCAAGACGATTGCCATTGATAACTCCATTAATTTGCAGTGTTATCTAATCTGGATAGACAAACACTCACTTTCTCCGGCTCCGTTAGGCTCAAGGGAAATGATACCGCTTAAAAATATATTAATTTAGAGTCTTTAAAGATTTATTCAAGCTTGTTTATTATGTATTTTCATTTCTCGAGGGGTTTTATGAAAAATGTTTTAATATTGTTTAAAAATAAAGCTCGAGAGTGATTTATAATATTGAGAGTTTTTATAAAAATGTATTTTAGTTTCAATGGTATTTTAGTGATAAAACTTAGCTTTTAAAAGTTTATGGAATTTTTGTGAAAACTATACTTTTTGGAAACTTGGTGGTATTTTTCTGTAATTTTAATTTTTCATATTAAAAATATAGTTTTTTTCAAAAAAAAATTTCATAGAAAAATACGGATTTATGATTTATAAAATTTTCAAATGATTTAATTTGTTAAAATATCATATTCTTTAAAAAACGTATTTTTATTCCTTTCGAGACCGAATGCTCTGTGAGAAGTTCTGTATCCCGCTCTACTATCCCAAGGACGTGCAATAACCCGCACCATCCGTAAATGGGTTTTCCTAAAAGGGCTGTAGATGTGTAATTGCAAAGGATTTGAATTATCGTTAATTTATCGTATTTTGAACGTGAGGGTATTTTAGCGAAATACTTTTCTTTGTGACAAATAATGATCGTGCTATGTTTTCTATGTGTGCGTGTAGGCTAGGTCGTTACCCCGTGAATTTTCTAGAGGTATAGTTCATGATAAGGTTAAAAAAGGTATAAGCAAAGTTCATGGTATTTATTCGCGATTTGCAATCTACATGTTATTTAATATAATAAACATCATATAAAAATTGTGAGATATGGATAGAGTTGTAAATTCGTATTTTCTTGATATCCTGGAATAAAATTTATGATGAACATGTCGAATTAAAATGAATATATTTTTAAATTAAACTTGTTTATAATACCGTATTATTTCGCATCGATGCAAAAGAAAAAGTAAAAAGAGAGAGAAGTAGATGTAGGAGTTAGCGTAGTTATAAGTAATGCAGAGTGGCGACATGGAAAAGTAGAAAAGAGTATACAAGAGGGAGAAGAAGAGAGGATGTGAGGACTTATAGTTTCCGTTTGTACTCGTACAAGTGAGAAAAAGAAGAGAAGAAATCTCAGTTGAGAAACTGAGATCTACGGTGCGTGGAGACTTGAGCTTGGGTCCGATTACTCGTACAAGAACGAAATCTAGGTAGCTAACGTGTGGAGAAATGAATTTGAGCAACGGAGTTGGTTTGGACTTGTGCGCTTGACTTCCTTTGCTACAGTGAGGCTTGAGAGATAGAATTTTGAGTGGTATTTTCAAAATAATCTATGGGAAGAACTAAGGAGAAAGACTATGTATTCATAGAGGAAAATATAGATGTAGAGGAAATTAAAAGAATAATAAAAATGTATTAAAAGTGAGTGTAAAGGGGTAGATGAAGGGTCTGGGGTTCTCTGGTTAATTGTAGGAAAATCAAATAGGAAAAAGGAGCAGTGGGGAGCTGAAGGGATGCACGTGCAAAGAATGAAGAGATTTAGGGAAAATCCAACCGCCGGTGGTGGGGATCCGGCTGTCCAAAAAGAGGCAATTTCCTCGAGGTTCATGCAGTGCATATATCTGATTTTTATGTATTATTTATATTGTTTGATTTATTTGCAACTCTTCATTTCTCCGTATAATTCATGTGCAACTCTTAGGCTTCCGAAAAATTTAAAAAGAAAATATTAAAAGTAATTGGAACTGATGAGATTCGAACTTACAGGTTACAGAATAGCAGTGCAAAGTATTAACTAGTGAGCTACAAGTTGCTTTTTGTCCATAAGTTATCAATAATAACTTATAAGTCGAAAGCAGAACTGAAATACACTCTTTTATTAACATTGGATCAATAAAAGTGTTTAGCAATTCTAGGGTCATTACAATATAAGAAGAAATGCGATATCACGTCACTCGTTCTGCTAAGTCTTCTTCTTCTTTGAAAGAATGAACTTGACTTGGGGGCTTATCCCCTCATCGTTTGATTCAGAGTAGGATATGGATTTCACATCCCTTCCATGGTTTTTTGGTTCAAGCAGGATATTCCACTTGATTGCAGGACTCGCTTGTAGGCCTTTTAATATCCTTTCTGTTATTTGAAGAAATGACCATCTCACGTAAAGATTCTTCTGCCAGTGAGCATTATGCCTACATATATCCCGGGGGAGCGGGTATTCGCCCTAATCTTTCGAAGGGCAGAACCCTGCCGTCGCTATTTTGGCGACATGTTGTTTCGAAGCCGCTCATTCTTTGTTGAGCGTTGGTGACAAACGTCACCTTGCCTTTGTTTTTCATACATTTTTATCGGAAGAGGAAAGGTCTTGACCCATCTGATCCAATCGAGCCATTTTATCTATGAGCTCTTAGAAGATTGTCGGCTTGAAAAAGGCAATATATGGGAACGCCTTTGAATTTGGGTCAAGGATGGCTATGACCATTCCCATGGCTGGAGCTTCGTCGATGCGTTGCTCGCATTTTGACCAGAGATTTCGCCATTGGATAATATATTGAACCCAGGTTTCGTTCGGTCCAACCCTTTCGTTGACCAACATCGTCACGGTAGTGCGTTTATTCGTACTAGTGAATCTCTGAAAGAAGAGCATCTCCATCTCGTCGAAGGTCTTCACAGAATCATCTGGGAGTTTCACATACCATTTTAAGGCGATGCCCACCAGATTGCTGATGAACTATCGGAGGAGAAATATATCATTTCCTCCAGTGTTGCCGCACATGGATTTAAATCGCGCGACGTACTGGTGATGATTTCCGGTCCCTTTGTTCATCTAGAACATTGGAAGTATATATTCTGGCGAGTACTGTACTTGATCGTAGCATGTCGGATACGGTTGACCAGTCTTGGTCGAGCTACTTGCAGCTTCATTGGCGTGGTGAGCTTTAACTTGTTGAGCGATATATGCGTCCATCTTTCCTTTTGGGATCATTTCATCTTTAGCCATCGATGAGCTTTGCAGAGGATTTGAAATGTCACCCTTATCTTTAAGAGTGACTACCGGTCGTTCATCTGCCAGTGGTTCCGAATAGACCATCATTCCGGCCATATTCTGGATCAGAAAGGCCATCTAGTTCATTTTAGCGGACATTGTTGACACTTCTTAAATTACCCGGAAAAATTAAACGAAGTTAAACTTTCCGATCGAATCAATGAGTTCCCAATAATTTCCAGAAGGCTCAACACTTGAGTAGAAATAAAAATTCCCAGAATTATGAAAAAGGACCTAAGAATAAATACCTGAAGTAGTAGGCCCCAACGCTAACTTTTGGCCGCGGAACCGCCGCCAAACGCATGGTTTGGCCGCGGTTCCGCGGTCATATAGCGATTTGGTGGTCCGTACTTCACAGTAATTCTTAGATTTCCCTGCATGATTTTCTGAGTATTTTTAATATGAAAAATGTCAACTTTTGAAAAAATTTCCAGAAACTAGGTTTTATCGGGTATTCGGAGTTCGATCGGACTTTAAACTTCACCTAAAGCTCTAGCTTAGCTCTGATACCACTGTAGGGTTACTAGTTACTCTCAAAAGGTTCTAAAAGGTATCAACCATGCCCGATTTAAATTTTAGATGTGCCGAACAACCCTAACCAAGATCTTAGACTAGAGATTAAGCGAAACAAAGCAAGTAAACAACTTTACTTCTAAGAGTTTGGGATTACTGTTAGTTATATGTATGCCCTAGAGGCCATTACTGTACATAGGATGTATATTGTAGTGGATGCTGGGACATATATAGGGAGGACTTTCTTGCTCGACATGATAGTATGCTATCTGGTTACTCTTTACCTTAACGTGTACACTGATTGTCTCTCTGTTACATGTTGGTAAAGCCCTTAGGATGTGTACTTGATTACCTGGACTATGATGCGGATCATACTAGTGGGGACATGGTAGTCCATAAGTACATCCTTCAAGGTCCCTAGTCGTGGGTGTATCGAGACGGGGCATCGATATACCAGAGTAGACTAGCGTATACCTTCTCGACCCATGTAGATGGGCGATGGATGATCCCATATCCATTGGTGTTTGACATCAAAGATGATATACGGGTGCTCAGTGGAGACTAGGTACACTGGACGGTCTCGCCGAGAACTCTCAGATGGTATTATACCTCACGTCAGATGGCAGTTCTCTGGTGACACTGGTACAGGTTAGTCTGTAGACCCGAGATCGTCATAGAGTCTTGTGTGATTCCCACTGTGCTTTGATTTCCACCTTACCACGTCCAAGAGGGCGTGCAAAACGGTGGTTTTTGGGTACAATCCCGAATCACATGGAGGCAATGAGCGATAGGAGGGGATTCGTCTCTCCCGGTATAGGGGCTTGATGTTGCGCTGTGTTCGATTGGCTATAACCGGAAATCCCTGGCCAGGGTTGCTGAGATTTACTGGTAAGTGTTACCAGTAGTTTCTCGAACTGTTATAGACCTCATATCGACACGACTTATCGAGCTACTGGGGTCTGACGTTTACCACTCCTAGGCGAGATATGCGACATATCAGACGATCAGACCGGACTGTACGGTAAGTGTTACTGGTTGGATTCATAGGAGTGTGAGCGGGCTTGCTCGTCGATCTTCTGATCGCTCAATACCCGGGTGGCCGTTACGTTTAGCAGACCGCTTGCGGCTTGTGGATGCTTGATATGATCATCATCTGCTGCCGGCGTATTGACGAGTCTTTAGAGTCCTACACAGAGGTTTCCTGGCTCAAGCGAAACGAAATAGGAGCGCATATGAGATATGTGCGGGAACGAGAATAATACCAGTATGTGATACTGTATTCGATTCTCGCGATTTGTGATATTGATCGGTTATATGCGATATAGCCGGGTTATCGGATCAAGTGTTGTTTCGATAAGTTGTTACTATTGATACTAGTCGGTTATATGTGATATGACCGGATCATTAAATCAAGTGTTGATTTAATGATTTAATGTATAATTATATATTTGATATATTACTTAGCATTAACTAGTATTGGTTCACATTAAATGGATTTTCTCACTTGAAGTGCACATTGTATATGTGATATATTTTTGTACACTTGTTTGTATCATGTTTGATGATACATGCAACCTTGGGTGTGTGTATGCTATACACTATGTTTAGTGAATGGTTAGGGTTTCATTTCTTTTATTTATCTATTCATTTTTGGTTAAAAAACGGAAAAAGGAAAAACTAAATGGTTGCTTTCATGCTAGAAAGTTCTTGATGCTTCATGCATCTTTGACTAAAGCAACCATTTTGTCTTCATGTCCTAAACCTAACCATTCTACTAACCTTAGTTTACTCTCTACACATAACCATAGTTGCAATATGATACTTATCATATTATTTTCTATTTTGAAAAGACTTATGATATTCTTTTCTTCTTCTTCTTCTTCTTGAACAAAAGAAGAAAGCTTGCTACTATCAATGGCAACTTGAGAAAAAGAGTGAGAAATCCAATTCTAAAGTGAACCCACTTCCTATTTCTTCATCCTCTACCACTTGCCAAGTAGTATAGGGTGTTTTCTTCATAAGTTTCATGGCTTGGTGAAGTTGGAGCTTGATCTTGTGTTGCCTCGACGTAGATCATCTTCGGCGTCGAAGTCGACGACCTAGTCCGATCATTCTTTCGATGAAACCACCGCGAGAGTCCGGGATCCGATGGGTACAGCGGAGGGACTTCATCATGGAGCAATGGAGGTGGAGGAACGGATCTACAAAGGTTGTATTTCCGTTCACTTATTGGTTAAGTTGTTAACTAGTTATCGTTTTCGCCTTAAACTCTAGTCAACGATCCGTATTAGGGTTTCTCGGCACTTGCAAAATTTGAATTTGGCATGGTTGATGCCTTGTGAGATCTCATTAGCGTGCCTAGGAGCCCTACAGTGGTATCAGAGCCTAGCTAGAGCCTTAGGCGATGTGTAGACGGAATTAAAAGTCCGATCGAACCGAAACCCTAATTCAAAACTTGCTCTCTGTACATTTTTGAAAATTGTGGAATTTTGTGAATTAAAAATATGCAGAAAAATGTGCAGGAAATTATAAGAAAAACTGCAGAAAACGACAGCCTAATTCTACAGTACGGCCGCGGAACCGCGGCGTTGACCCCCTTTTTGCGGCGGTTCCGCGGCCGTCTGTGATGATCAGGCTGTGAATTTTCTTCAGTTGTCTCTTTTGGTGTTTCCTGTGTATTCTGGATACTTTTAATTTATACTCTAGAGTTAAGTTTTTTGGGTTGTATTGGGGACTCGGTGTTTCGATCGGGAAGTTTAACTTCGTCTGTTTTTCCCGGATATTTAGAATATGTTAAAAGGTTCGACCGGATATAAATACCCAATTTTTCCCCTGCCGGAAAATTTCCAAGTGCTGGATCTTTCTGAAGTTTGAGAACGTTCTGAGTAGTGCAAGTAACGTGATGGTCCCTCTAGAAGACAACAAACCTTAACTCGATTATGTGACCATCTCGAACTGCCCTTTGAACCTTAGGGTTTGAGCAGTATGGCGTGCCACATGTTAGGCATTGGCTTGACCCTTCTACGGCTGGACCGTTGCTACTGTGGCATGAAATGGATGTTTTTGAACTTATTTCAAGAGTTGAGCCGTTATCGGGAAAACTTGGGTGTTTGACTGTTTGATCGGAAAGTTTAACATTTTCTATTTATCTGGAATGGGATACAACATTTGGAATTCACAATTAGTTATGAGATAACTGATATGAATGTTATAAATCTAGCGGTTTAGTCTCACTTGATCGGTTGCCACGGAATTTTGATGTGATCAAAAGTCCGTCGCAATCACGTAGCGTACGCGGATACTCGCCGGGTAAACTTAATAGACAGCCTCGCCCCATAGCCCCGACCAAGTGACTGTAGGAGAACCCCATCGCCGAAAGCATCCGTTCGGGTGCTCGCGGCAGCGGTGTTCTGCCTTGGTGCACTTCGTCGACGGCGTCGGGGGTGCAGCTGCCTATTAAAGTTTGCGACGAGCATTCGATCAGGATGTCGGGAATCTTGTTGAATTGTCCGACTTGATATTGAAAAGAGTTTTCGATAATGAGACTAAAATGCGGGGTTTATAATTGTTAGGCATGCGATGTCTATGGAATTCATTTGATTAGGCATGCGATGTCTGAAAAGGTTGCGGATTTCAACTGTTGTAGTTTTACACTTTCTTTTCTGTGACCGTAAGTGTAGTATGTAGTGGTATTGCCGATTGTCGTTGCTATACGTCGACGACAATCGGTGTATGCATACTTACTTACGTTGATGACATGTGATGTTATGTGTTGCTGGATATATTATATTGGATCGTCGTGTTCGAATAGCCGGGGGTTTTTATGTGAGATGAGTGTTTTTCATTTTCATTCATGTAAAAACTTGTATGTAATAATCTTTTATTGGGGCACTTCCAGGTTGCGGAAGCTGTCACCCTTTGTATATTATTTACTTTTCCGCACTAGGATAGACCCAAGGAGGGGAGCACAAGTAACCGGGTTCTAGAGTCCAGTGGGAGACCAACTCGAGGAGTCGAGTTCGGGTCTCTTAACTCTAGAATTGGTAGGGTTACTTGTCGCTCTCGTAGGGGTCTAGGGGTGTGGGATTGGCTATTCATCACGACCATGGAATCCGTGTTTTATACTGGCTCGTATTGAAAACACGGACGTCCTAGTATATCCAATATTTCATATGATATTTTCTGCTGCGTTATCTGTGATGTGATCATGTGATATGTTCAGATAGATATTGTATATAGTATATATGATATATTATATAGACGTTGCTTATGTTTTACACCCGCGCTAGCCCTGCCTCGCTCTGGCGTTAGTCACCTAACCTAACGATGCAGATGGGGCATCGAGGCGAATGTGGATGGTATAAGCGTACGTTATATTTATCTGTGATGTTTAGGTGGACTTAAATGATGGGACTTCATTAATAAGATTAATGAAATAAAAGAAACCTAAGATGTTGTGGAATTGAATTTCAAAATAAAACAGGTAGCTACAGTTCTTGCTTTGCACAGCGGTATATGTGATATATCCTGCACCTCATTCGATGAGGAAAGGACCGAGATCCCTTCACCGGGAGTGACTCCTTTAGCAATAACTGGCAGATGCTACAACTCTCGGTTTGTCTTTTGATTGCTTCTATAGTTTCTGCTTTGCACAGTGATATATATGATATATCCCGCACCTCATTCGACGAGGAAAGGGCCGACGATCCCTTCACCGGGAGTGACCCCTTTAGCAAAACTAGAAAAGTCTCAAAAACACTCCATTTTAAAATCATTTGATTCTACAACGATATCAAGTTCATTACGCAATATGTTTTAAGAAAAACCTGTCGTAGCCCTCCGTCATTTCAGATAAGTCCTGCTTAGTATCCGTGCTGCGTTTGTTGACCTTGTCAAGGGGCAGTGAGCGGTAGCTGACCAGTATTTATCTTCTTATGCATATGATGCAGATTGGGTTAGGGTAGTCGTACGGCCTTGTTGACCTTGTCAAGGGTCGTGCGGGTGGGTTTAATTCAATCAAGAAATGACGGGTTGAACTTGACTTACGGTCTATGGTTTGTTGACCTTGTCAAGGTCATAGATCGTTTGGGGCAAAACATTATCGGGAATTTCAAGTGTTGAAATTTGCAATGAGATTGCATACCTTCTATGAGATAGTTGGATCCCGATACCCACTGCGAGTAAGAGTTACTCCTGGGAGAGTTTTACACATTACAATTAGCCGATCAAGTAGGTGTCTAGAAAGGTGTCAATGAGGTTACGCCTCTGGGAAAACGAGGTTTACATTAATTAGGTTCGTGCGAAAACACAGGGGACCTCTCTCAAAGTACTGACACTGGACTGGCTGATAGATTGGCGAACCTGTAGCATGTAATTAATCCCGGCTAGTCTTTCCTTTTAGGGTTTGAAGGAAGATTTGATAAAACCAGTGGGAGCCATCCTGATTAGATAAAATTATAACCAATCTGATCTTGTAAGAGCATACGCTGAGTGTTTTCTTCTCTCTCTCTTCAGGTAACGACCATATCACGCCTTAATCAAGATAATAATACGGATTATTGACCGAACCCGCTTATTATACTGAGCTGGGGAACGTTGGTCCCGCTCCAACTTATAATTGTTATAAGACAGAGCAGGAAATTGGGGAATACCAGAATTCCCGTGCCGCCCTAACGAAAAGAGTGCATGCTGATGCATCATCTTCGGGTGTGTTCATTATACAGAACTGTTTCTCAGTATTCTTTACGTCCTGGATATGAGATACCGGATCAGGATCCCGCATATGTAATTTGTTACATGGGCTACAAATAGGTAAAGATCTGAGAACAGGTGATAAGTTTCATGAGACAGAAAACGGGGCAAGTGTTGCAGCCAAGTCTGTTGGTCACTGTCATCCTGTATTACCTGTACATTGATTCTGAACAAATGCTATTAGATACCGTACCTGATATACAAAATCATATCAATCTCTTTATTTAGTAAAAAAAAGATATAATTTTGTATTATTGGATAATGTTTTGAACATTTCCTATATCAAAAGTTGATCGGTTCAGGCACGTTATCTAAAAGCATTAACGTTCTAAATCAAACTACAGTTCCTAGTATACAGAACACACACAAGAGGAGGAGTTCAGAAATGAACGAATCCTTCTTGAGGCATTGTAGACTAGGTCATATCAATGCGACCCGACTGGTTGAAGTTACATTTAAATGTATATTTAAATTAGTTTGAATTTACAACTTGTGAAACTTGCCAGTCATGTGACAAAGATTAGATGACCGCAGCTCTGTTTGTTGGAAACAGAGAAAGAGTTAGTAAACTCTTGGGACTGATACATGATGATGTATGTAAGGTCCCCTGTCTACACATGCCAGGACTGGTTCTTTATATTTCATTACATTCTCTGATGATCTCTCAAGATTCAGACATATGTTCCTGTTGAAACACAAGTCTGAACCTTTTGAGATATTCACAGAATATAAGATAGAAGTAGATAACCAATACTGGTATAAGTATTATGTCCTTTGATGAGATCAAGGAGGAGAATACTTGAGCACGGAAATCCTGGACTATTCTAAAGGAGAATGAGATTCTCTCTCAGCATTACTCCTCCGTATACACCATAGCATGATAGTATATCGGGGCGGAGCAATAGCACCCTATGTGATATGGTGTGCTCTATGATGAGTACTACTGAGTTTCCTATTTCCTTTTGGGAGTTATGCACTTGAGAAGCTGCATACCTATTGAATAGGGTTCAAATCAAAACAGTTGCCTACCGCTTCCTATGTGATATGGAAAGGGAAGAGCCCATATCTTAAGTTTGTTAAGATTTGGGGTTGTCCAGCCTACGTCTAAAAGCATAATCCGGACAAGCTCGAGGCAAGGTCTGTTATGTACAACTGGAAATGTTCCAACTATACAAACTACATCAGATAATTTGGTAGAACCAAAGGATTCAATAGTAACCAACGAACCTCAGCCTCTCCGCCGATCTAGTAGGGTTCCTCACCCACCTGAGAGATACTTCGGTTCCTCTATGACAGTGGGAGCGAGGATTGCATCATGAGATGATGACCCAACTAGTTTCGAGCTGGCCATCAGGAGTGGGACTCTGTAAGAATGGCTGGATACTTAGCGATCTGAGATGGAATCCATATACACCAACAAAGTATGGACTTTGGTTGCTATATCTAAAGGGTTAAATCCCCATCAGGAGCAAGTATATCTTCAGAAGATTACTTGGTGTACATGGAAAAGTTGAGACTTTCAAAGCTAGACTTGTTAAAGGTTTGCATCATTGACCAGGTATGGATCATGATGAAACCTTTTCTAAGGAGCTATGCTTAAGTCCATCCAGATCCTACTTGCCACGGCTACATACCATAACTACGATATCTGGTGGTTGGGTGTCATGACTGCTTTTCTAAATGATGTTTTGAAAGAGAGCGTCTATAAGTACACAGCCAGAGGGCTTCGTAGACAGTGGGAGCAGCGGAAACGTGTGCAAGATACTTTATAGGATAAAGCAGGCATCGCGGAGTTGGAATATCTGTTTTGATGAGTTAGTCAAAGAGTTTGACGTCGTCAAAATGGTAGATGAACCTTGTATATACAATAAGTTAGTAGGGAGTATGGTGGTGATCCTCGTAGAGTACGTGGATGACATACTCTTGATAAGGAAGAAGTTTCCTATGCTACGCTCGGTCAATCTCCGCTTATCACAAGGATTCTCCATATAGGATCAAAGTGATACCTCCTAAATCCTGAGTTTTCATCTATGAGATAGATGTAATTGGATATTAGGACACTCACTAGATGTAGTGAGATGGTCTCAATCGATCCTGGGGAGAATCACTGGAAAGGTTCCAGGGTGATAAGGACGACTGAATGCCAGTCACAGGCATTGTCTTTACCCTTAGTAAAGGGATGGTATGTTGGAAGAGTTCCAAGCTAGATACCGTGGCATACTAGACGATTAAGGCTGGATACATCGCTACTTAAGATGCTACCAAAGAGGCTGTCTGGGTATATATTAGTTCATGAGATGAACTTAGTTCCTCCCATTGTGTGACAATGGAGTTGTGGCCTATGCCAAGGAACGTCCGTCCCATCAGTGATCTAGACATATTCTACGGCAGTATTACCTGATCATGGAGATGGTTGATCTCGAGGGGATCGAGATTAGGAGAGTAGACTCAGAGGACAACACGGCGAATCCACTTACAAAGGCCTTTTCCCAGAGAGAGACATTTAAGGGATGGTTGAGTATGAGATACTGCAACCACTGCTACAGATGGCCCTAGTGCAAGTGGGAGATTGTTAGTTATATGTATGCCCTAGAGGCCATTACTGTACATAGGATGTCTATTGTAGTGGATGCTGGGACATATATAGGGAGGACTTTCTTGCTCGACATGATAGTATGCTATCTGGTTACTCTTTACCTTAACGTGTACACTGATTGTCTCTCTGTTACATGTTGGTAAAGCCCTTAGGATGTGTACTTAATTACCTGGACTATGATGCGGATCATACTAGTGGGGACATGGTAGTCCATAAGTACATCCTTCAAGGTCCCTGGTTGTGGGTATATCGAGACGGGGCATCGATATACCATAGTAGACTAGCGTATACCTTCTCGACCCATATAGATGGGCGATGGATGATCCCATATCCATTGGTGTTTGACATCAGAGATGATATACGGGTGCTCAGTGAAGACTGGGTACACTGGACGGACTCGCCGAGAACTCCCAGATGGTATTATACCTCACGTCAGATAGCAGTTCTCTGGTGACACTGGTACAGGTTAGTCTGTAGACCCGAGATCGTCATAGAGTCATGTGTGATTCCCACTGTGCTTTGATTTCCACCTTACCATGTCCAAGAGGGCATGCAAAACGGTGGTTTTTGGGTACAGTCCCGAATCACATGGAGGCAATGAGCGATAGGAGGGGATTCGTCTCTCCCGGTATAGGGGGTTGATGTTGCGCTGTGTTCGATTGGCTATAACCGGAAATCCCTGGCCAGGGTTGCTGAGATTTACTGGTAAGTGTTACCAGTAGTTTCTCGAACTGTTATAGACCTCATATCGACACGACTTATCGATCTACTGGGGTCTGACGTTTACCACCCCTAGGCGAGATATGCGACATATCAGACGATCAGACCGGACTATACGGTAAGTGTTACTGGTTGGATTCACAGGAGTGTGAGCGGGCTTGCTCGTCGATCTTCTGATCGCTCAATACCCGGATGGCCGTTACTTTTAGCAGACCGCTTGCGGCTTGTGGATGCTTGATATGATCATCATCTGCTGCCGGCGTATTGACGAGTCTTTAGAGTCCTACACAGAGGTTTCCTGGCTCAAGCGAAACGAAATAAGAGCGCATATGAGATATGTGCGGAACCGAGAATAATACCAGTATGTGATACTGTATTCGATTCTCCCGATTTGTGACATTGATCGGTTATATGCGATATAGCCGGGTTATCGGATCAAGTGTTGTTTCGATAAGTTGTTACTATTGATACTAGTCGGTTATATGTGATATGACCGGATCATTAAATCAAGTGTTGATTTAATGATTTAATGTATAATTATATATTTGATATATTACTAAGCATTAACTAGTATTGGTTCACATTAAATGGATTTTCTCACTTGAAGTGCACATTATATATGTGATATATTTTTGTACACTTGTTTGTATCATGTTTGATGATACATGCAACCTTGGGTGTGTGTATGCTATACACTATGTTTAGTGAATGCTTAGGGTTTCATTTCTTTTATTTATCTATTCATTTTTGGTTAAAAAAAGGAAAAAGGAAAAACTAAATGGTTGCTTTCATGCTAGAAAGTTCTTGATGCTTCATGCATCTTTGACTAAAGCAACCATTTTGTCTTCATGTCCTAAACCTAACCATTCTACTAACCTTAGTTTACTCTCTACACATAACCATGGTTGCAATATGATACTTATCATATTATTTTCTATTTTGAAAAGACTTATGATATTCTTTTCTTCTTCTTCTTCTTCTTGAACAAAAGAAGAAAGCTTGCTACTATCAATGGCAACTTGAGAAAAAGAGTGAGAAATCTAATTCTAAAGTGAACCCACTTCCTATTTCTTCATCCTCTACCACTTGCCAAGTAGTATAGGGTGTTTTCTTCACAAGTTTCATGGCTTGGTGAAGTTGGAGCTTGATCTTGCGTTGCCTCGACGTAGATCATCTTCGGCGTCGAAGTCGACGACCTAGCCCGATCATTCTTTCGATGAAACCACCGCGAGAGTCCGGGATCCGATGGGTACAGCGGAGGGACTTCATCATGGAGCAATGGAGGTGGAGGACCAGATCTACAAAGGTTGTATTTCCGTTCACTTATTGGTTAAGTTGTTAACTAGTTATCGTTTTCGCCTTAAACTCTAGTCAACGATCCGTATTAGGGTTTCTCGGCACTTGTAAAACTTGAATTTGGCATGGTTGATGCCTTGTAAGACCTCATTAGCGTGCCTAGGAGCCCTACAGTTACAACCTTTATAGTCCGGTCCTTCACTTCTAAAGCTCCGTGTTGTGGTCCCTTCGCTGCGATCATCAAGTTCCCAAACTCTAGAGAGGCTCCACGAAGAGAAATATGCAAGCTTGCTTCCGATCTTCGATAACTAAGATGATTTACCTTGAACTTTCTTTAACACAAGCTCTCACTCACTAATAAAGTGAACACCCTAATCTAATTGGCTAGATTAGATAAGGATGATAAAGTAGGAATTTAGCTCTCATTTATTTTCTATTTCTCACTCATTTTCATCGCTTCACAAAAAAGCTAGAAAGCTTTTCATGCAAGGAAGAAGATGATCAATTCTTTTGTGATGAATAATGAATAACTCAAGTGTGAGGTTAGAAATGCAACCATGGTATAAGTGAGAAGAAGTAACCCTTGTAGTGATTTAACTAAGCTTAAAGGGTTAGGTTGGGTTAAACAAATATCTTTAGAAAATATCATAACAAATATCTTTGCTTAATACAAAAGCAATGCTTCTAGAAGCTACTAGAAAGTTTAACCCTAATCCAAATCCTAACCATATTTAATCTCCACAAAACATGTTGCATTTATAACCATAACATGTTACAATATTATATACCACATATACAATATTTATTGTAACAAAATAAAATAATAAAATTAACATATATCGTATATATATCAATGTATTACCCGAGTGAGAAAAAGAATTTTTTAGTGAGCTTATATTAGTTAATGTAATTTAATATATCAAATATATAATCATACATTAAATTATCGAATCAACACTTGATCCGATAATCCGGCTATTTCACAAATAACCGACTAATATAATCTGTATCAGTTCATCGAATCAACACTTAATCCGATGACCCGGCTGTTAGTGTATATGCCCTAGAGGCCATTACTGTATCATACTAGTATGTATATTACTTGATGGAAGCTTGGGATATTCACAGTTGTACAGAAAATCTTGCTCAATATAGTAGTATGCTACTTGGTTTGTCTCTGCTTTAATGTGTACATGTGTGTTTATTTATTATATCACCTATACGCATTAGTAGAGCCCTTAGGATCTTTGCTTGATTACCGGCGTTGTGATGGCGATCAAACTCGTGGGGGCTGGGTAATCTACAAGCACATCCGTATACATGTCCCTAGTCGTGGGGTATCGAGATAGGGCATCGATACTCTGGAGTAGACTAGCGTATGCGCTTCTCATCCCAGCACGGGAGACGGTCTGTCCCACAGCCGTCGGTACGTCATACTTGAGATAGTATGCAGGTGCTCGTTAGGTTACGAGTACACTGGACAGGACTCGTCGGGAACTGATGGTTGGTATTATACCTGTTGGAGATAGTGCCCTCATAGTCAATTATTGGATCACAGGTATGTAAGTCTACGGTAGCGCCCAGGCCGTCTACAGACGCCAAATGCGGAATAAAAACTTTTAAACTGGCGCTATCGTATACTTTAACCCGGATCTGCCATTATTGCTAAACTAACAAACTGTAAAGAGTGTAGAAAGGTTATACCGAACGATCCGAGTCCTTCGTTCTTCAACCATCATCCCACGCTCCGTTGCGGCTGCTCCGATCTCGTCGATCTCCGATATCTTCGTCGAGGTGGCACCACATCACTGATTCTTTAAACGGGCTCCCGCCTCTAACTCGAGGCAACTCGATCGTCAAGTTTGCTAAAAGAGACGACCAAGAATGATGTAGAGAATGAGTAGATGACTTTGTCTCACTTCGTCCAAGTCCGTGGACGATCGGTTAATGAAGTTGCCATTTTAATCGGGTGATGGAAATGAAAGAAGCAATGAAATTTCCATGCACACAAAACCATAGTCTATTCTCTCCCAAAATGAAAATCAATCTCTCTCTCTCTCAAATAGTGGCCGGCCAAATATATAGAGAAGGGAGGTGAGTGTAGGAGGAGGGAGGTGACCACATCCTAAAGCATATCATGAAGGAAAGATCTTAAGCAAAACAAAAAGCTTTTATGTAAACCATGACTCATTAACACCTAGTCATCACATAATAAATGCTAAGAAAGATGCATGAATCTAGTCACCAATCTAGAAGTTTCTAGAAGCACGACTCACCTCATATCTGAAGAAAAGATAAATCCGTCTTTAACAGAATGTTAAAAGACGGCTGATAGAAAACTGGAAACTGGCAACTTCCAAAAAGTGATCCTGAAACGACTTTCAGGATAACCCCGAAACTGTATAAATATACCCGCATTTGTATTACGACCGAATACAAATGCAACTGAGACAAAGATATTATACCTACTCAATATAATACTCGGATCCGGCTTAAACCAAAGCCGACCAGTATCATCTGTCCGAAAATCGACACGTGCGTAAACGCACGTGCATTTTCCGAACCCTGCCATAAAACCATACGGCCTCTACAACGTTTCGCCCGAACTTGGGAAACTGTCTGTGGGGGACTCTAATGACTCGTCAGTACCCTGGCAGTGGGTTTAACCACAAACCGTCAGCGGCACTAGCAATGCGTAACGGCTGCCCACGGACTGACCTCAAGGGAGGCCGATGAGCACACTCAAGGGAGGCCGATGAGCGAACTCATCCAGAAACCCTACTGAGCCTAACAGTGACAATGTATATACAGTTCGGTCCGTTCGTCAATGAGTATCGCATATCCGCCTAGGGGGCTAGTAACGTCAGACCCCCATTAGCAGTATAAGTCGTGTCGGAGTGAAGCCCAATAACACCCTGAGATACTACTGGAGTACCTACCAGTAAATCTCCTGCCACGGCCGTGGGCTTTGTGTAATGGCTCTCCTAGACACAGCACGATCTCGCCCCCAATACCGGGAGAGACGAATCCCCTGCCGATCCGCTCACGTGCCTCCATATGGCTCGGGACTGTACCCAAAAACTACCTGTTTGCACGACTCCTTTGAGCCGTGGTAGGGTAGAAATCAAAGCACAGTGGGAACTCACACGAGACAAATGACGACCTCAGGTCGATGAACTAACCTGTACACATGTCACCAGGGAACTGCTATCTGACGATAGATATAATACTAACTAGCAGATTCCCGGCGAGTCCTGTCCGGTGTACTCATAACCCAATGAGCACCTGTATACATCTTAGGTGATCCAACTGACACCAGTGGCTTGTGAGACCGGCCACCGCCCCTCGTCGGGGTCTCGACTGTATACACTAGTCTACTCCGGAGTATCGATGCCCTGTCTCGAAACTCCCACGACTAGGGACCACAATTAAGGATATGCGTATAAACTACCCAACTCTCACGTATATGATCGCCATCATACTGTTGGTAGTAAAGCAAGATCCTAAGGGCTCTATCAAAGTGTAACATGCAATCAGTCACCTGAACATGTACACGACTGATAAAGGCAAACCAGATAGCATACTATCATCTCGAGTAAGACTGTTCTACCGGTATAGGTCCTCCGCAATCATTGCAATCACGTACCTGCGATCCAATAATTGACTATGAGGGCACTATCTCCAACAATCTCCCACTTGCACTCAAGGCTAATATTGTGATGTCGACTACTCACAGCCCGTGTGAAACCGAACATCCAACTCCTCTACTAATCAGTTCACAAAGCCCGTTTGTAAAACTATTGTGTTCGAGAAATAGCCTCGGTGAGTGGATCCGCCTAGAAGTTTCTTTCTGTATCTCTCTTAATCTCAAGTTCGCGGAGAAAGCCATCTCCCAAATTGAGTAATACCTGTCTTAGAATATGTCTGGATATCTGATGGAACCTTAGTTCATAAATGAACTCCATATCCAAACTTCTTAGACTGTATGGATCACTGAACCTAATCAGTATCCGGCACCATGCCACCCACAGTATCCTCTTGAACCACCTGTCCATAATACTGTCCCTCGTCAGAGGGAAAACTAAAACTCTGACAATCACTCTGTCAACCATGTCACCTTTGAAGCTTGGAATGATAACCGTCTCCCGAAGGAGGCTGCCGTCATCAAATCCATAGAACATGTACTTATGTTCTAAAACTGCTTCCTTATGTTTCTCCAGGATTGGATTAATACAAACTTATTGCATCTAGTGCAAAACCAACATTTGGTGTGGTACTTGACATCTCATGATTGACTCAATTGCCTAAGCAAGTGATCTGCCAATCATGCACATCCCTCTCCCCTTTAGTCTGTACGACACCTTTAGAGAGGGTGACTCCATCACCTGCAGGTACACTACCATGCTAGGAGTCAACTATTCTAAAAACCATTAGAATATTTGTCAAAGTACCCACATTGGGAAACTACCCAAATCCAGATCTAAAACCATAGATCTAGAAACCAGAATGTCAAATATTATATCCATATCCTGTCTGGAGAAACAACTGTGTGACGACCACAGTACAACCGATCGTAGTATAGGAATTTTACTTCCTACTTTGTGTATGTCATCCAGATACCATGACATCACACCCTACTACCTTCTTAACTGATCCATCCCCTATTCTGATTGAAGTCAAACCCATGACTGTCACATCAAAATTAGATGATCTATCTCCGCTAAAACTGCTCAAGTCTATAAATAGATATAAGCATCTTGCCCACTATACTTCCGCTGCTCCCACTGACTACGACAACCCTCCTACCGGGTCTCATATCCTGGAACAACAGTAGTGTCAAGTCTTGGTAGATAAGAACCTCCCTGTCACCGTCCTTGAGCCTACCGAAGTACCTCTCGGGTGTCTGAGGTTACCTACCAAATCTGCGGAGTGGCTATTGGAATGTCAAACCTGATTGAATGTATAGGTCCTATTAAATTTTCCGTAATCGTTCGCGGTTCTGGAATCACTTCCAGTTCTACCATACTCCCACTACTGTTTTCTGAAAAAGATCCATTTTTACTAAAACTGTGGCGAGTCAAGAACAATATCACTATTGATCTTCCAAATGGTAGAATATCAACCCTCGTCATAGCCAGGGTCAACCCACAAACAGCCATTACAGAAACGTGCCCTGAGTTATCCAGAGTCTGGTTTTAAGCATAAACTGGACAACTCCCCGTACCTTAATTTCTTTTAAGGTACGATCCATTCTATATCCAATATAGAAACTTTGGCACTAATTTAATTGGAACCATATTCAATCCATGCAGCTGTCTCCAGTGCATATCAACTTAATGGAAAGAGGCTAATCAGCATTACTCAACTTAGGAATCCATCCAATTATGAGTAACCTGAAAGAGAAAACTCATTTCTCAAAACCATCACTATCATCTGAATACCAATCACAAGAATCTACATCTTCGATCTCTTTGAAGAATCCCGATACTTGTGATACCTGGTTCTCTACTTTATTCTTATACCCACAACTTCTCAAAACTTAGACCATGTATTTCTACGAAACACTTGTCTAAATACTAGAGAAGTTACAAGTAAACAGAACATAGTACGAGGACCTACCCCTTTGTCCTGATGGACACTTGGACAACATACAATACTCTGTATAAGTCCGCTGAGTTAAACAACTCAAAACCTGTGCGTCGTAGGTAGAAAACTGTACCCTGGCGATTTCCTCAAATATCACCAATTACAACGAATTCCGATATAATGAGGATGATCACCTAATTCCCAATAACTTACTCCCACTCATCATCTGTAAAACCATACAGATATGATAATGAAACCTGGTAAATACATACCCTTGGAGTAAGTGTCTAATCGGGAAAACAGTTTTCCTTTAACAATGCACTGAAACATGAAAATGTTTCGTAGGGGTATCCTGGTATTCATAGTAATGCCTCTTCCATAATCCAATTCATGACTTCAACCGTATATTTTATTGCCGTCTCTCCAAATCCTTTTATTTGTCTTTAGTCGTTACCTTCTGTACACCATCGTTAGGCTAAATGGTTTTCTTCCTTCCCTACCGTTCGGCACCAGCCTATGGTTTGGAAGAAGACTATCCAGTAAGCATAATAGGTGTACCCTCCTAAACCAAGGAGTACTCGCATCTCGAGAGAAGGTGATGATAAAAGACAACTGAACAATACCTTATTCTTTTAAAGGTGAAATAGGAGTGGCGATGAAGTACGCGGTTTTGGTCGTGAATGATATCAGTCGCAATTTACTTTGCCCTCTTTCTAATCCCTTTATTTTGTCTTTACATATTACCTTCTGCACACCCTACTTAGACAAATTGGTTTTTCTTCATTCCCTACCTTTCGGCACCAGCCTATGGTTTGGAATAAGACTATCCAATAAGCGTAATAGGTGTACTCTCCTAAACCAAGGAGCCCTCGCAACCTGAGAGAAGGTGATAATAAAAGACAACTGAATAAACCAATTCTATTTCTCCTGAACCTGGATCCATCCTCGAAGAAGTCCCTTCGAGTTCGTATATAACCATACGATGGATCTATCCAATGGAAGTGGATATCCGTAGTAATACGGGTGTTCTGAGAAATTCAAAGGGTAAAAGAAGGAGTGGCAATGACTTATGCAACATAGACAATCCAAAAGCCAGTATTTTAAGAAGGTTCGGTCAACTTGGTCACTGAGTCATAGTCTAGGGTCGGTCAAAGGTCGCTGCCAAAGAGAGAGAAAAAAGAAACACTCTGCGTGCACTCTAACCTAGATCAGAATGGTCATCACTTTATCTAATCCGGAAACCTCCCACTGTCCTGTCAAATTCTCCTCCAAACCTGAAAGAAGAATCAATCGGGATCACCCGAAGAGTAAACCAACTCATCAGTGGGAATCGGGATCCAACTCTCATCGCATGATAACGTGATGGAATGCATCCACGTTACTCATACTCCAGATGGTATGCGCATACTTGGCAAGTTTCAGTTTCTTTAGAAACTCCCGATATGATTTATGCCCCATGCTCTTATGACCTTGACGTATGCCAACAAATCATAAGTTACATGTCAAGTTCTGCCCGTCATTATCTTGTTAATTTGAACCCACCCGTACATACCCTTGACGTATGCCAACAAGGTAATACGACTGTCCCAAACCAACTCATCTATCTATGCAACAAATGAATACCCAGCAGCTACCAAACACTATGCCTTGACGTATGCCAACAAACATAGCTTGAATACTACTGACCATCCATAAGAAACGACGGAGGGCTACGACTGGTTTTTGGCGAAAAACCTTTAGCGTAGTGAACTTGATATCGCTGAAGGAACCTGATAGCTTTTTAAAATATAGTGGCGAAAACCTTTTGCTAAAGAGGTCACTTCCGGTAAAGGGATCTCGGCTCTTTCCTCGTGGAATGAGGTGCAGGATATTCCACTGAATACCGCTATGCAAAGCAACTTGTAATCGACTATAGTGAAGTTATTACGCTGACGCAAACTTATGCCCAAGGGGTCAGTCCCGGTGAAGGGATATCGGCCCTTGCCCCGTCGAATGAGGTGCAGGATATTCCACTGAATACCGCTATGCATAACAAAAGGAAACGTCTTTGCAATAACACTTTTTAAATTGTTCCAACAACTCAAACAGGTTTGTTTTACTTTGCGTTGATCAGAATCAACGCAGTCCCATCATTCAATCACACCAGAAAAGAACGAAAATAAAATGTACGTATATGCCATCCGCATTCGTCACTGGGTCCCGTCATCACCCGTTAGGTTACTTAACTAACGACAGAGCGGGGACTGGACTAGCGCGGGTGTAAAACATATACAACATCTAATAGTATATAAGCCAATATACAATAATCGCTCCAGGCGTGATAATATACAACATTACAGAAAAGTAATAAGCATCACAGAACAATACAGATAATCTGGGATCCCCGAGTTTCACAGAGCCGCTGCTGAAACCCGACGTTCCCCTGTCGTGTGGATAGCCTGTGCAATGAAACCTAGACCCCTACAGGTGCGGCAAGTTACCCGCCAAAACCTGAAGCGAGGTAGTCCCCACAGCATAGTGAATGGAACACCCGGCACTTCACGGAATCCGGTAAATTTAGCACCCCTCCTTGGGTCAACCTGTACCCCCTACGAGTGCGGCGAATAGTCTGCCAATTCTAGAGTGGGACCCCTCTGCCTCTCAAAGCCATGAGATGCGGACCCGTTGCCCTCCCGAACCCGGCTATCCGTGCACTCCGTCGCGGGGTAAAACCTAGTACAGTAATGAAAAATAGTACAATAGGTACATCGACCGCAACCTGGTCGTGCCCCAAAAGAATATTATACAACAGGCAGTGACGGCAGTCCACAAGTTGGACGCTCGCCCCGCAATATCAAATGTACAAATGAACACAAACTGTACTATCATTGCACACTGCTATCCACCACGACAAATCCGCAACATCACAGCACAACACAGAACATCAACGCGAATGTCACGTTCGCAAACCCGTCTAAAAGAACTATAGCAATCAGACGCGGTTTACCGATCAAATGACATTCCCGGTCGGAGATATAATGTAAGCACTGTAAACTAACGTGTTTAAATTTCGATCGACCAAATATCAAGAAGTGGGCCCCACGAAAATCTGCAGAACAGTAACATAACCTGGGCCCAAATGATATATACCAAAAACCCCAAAATCCAACATAAAATACACTGTAGAAATTTCGCCAAGTGATGTGACTTGACTGCGGCGGATCCGCGGCCAAACCCATGCTTGGGCCGCGGATCCGCGCTTCAACAGTAACATCACTCTGTCGAATTTCTGCAGTTTTCCTAAAAAAGCCTGCTTGATTTTCTGGTATGGTCCAAATGTCATTTTGACCAGTTTAAAAATTAACAGAAACTGTCAAGAGGAAAAATTGGGATTTTTGATTTCTGGTCGGATCGATGTTTTAAACGCGTTAGCACAAGTTAGCATAGCAAAATGGTGAGGCTCTGATACCACTGTAAGTCTACGGTAGCGCCCAGGCCGTCTACAGACGCCAAATGCGGAATAAAAACTTTTAAACTGGCGCTATCGTATACTTTAACCCGGATCTGCCATTATTGCTAAACTAACAAACTGTAAAGAGTGTAGAAAGGTTATACCGAACGATCCGAGTCCTTCGTTCTTCAACCATCATCCCACGCTCCGTTGCGGCTGCTCCGATCTCGTCGATCTCCGATATCTTCGTCGAGGTGGCACCACATCACTGATTCTTTAAACGGGCTCCCGCCTCTAACTCGAGGCAACTCGATCGTCAAGTTTGCTAAAAGAGACGACCAAGAATGATGTAGAGAATGAGTAGATGACTTTGTCTCACTTCGTCCAAGTCCGTGGACGATCGGTTAATGAAGTTCCCATTTTAATCGGGTGATGGAAATGAAAGAAGCAATGAAATTTCCATGCACACAAAACCATAGTCTATTCTCTCCCAAAATGAAAATCAATCTCTCTCTCTCTCAAATAGTGGCCGGCCAAATATATAGAGAAGGGAGGTGAGTGTAGGAGGAGGGAGGTGACCACATCCTAAAGCATATCATGAAGGAAAGATCTTAAGCAAAACAAAAAGCTTTTATGTAAACCATGACTCATTAACACCTAGTCATCACATAATAAATGCTAAGAAAGATGCATGAATCTAGTCACCAATCTAGAAGTTTCTAGAAGCACGACTCACCTCATATCTGAAGAAAAGATAAATCCGTCTTTAACAGAATGTTAAAAGACGGCTGATAGAAAACTGGAAACTGGCAACTTCCAAAAAGTGATCCTGAAACGACTTTCAGGATAACCCCGAAACTGTATAAATATACCCGCATTTGTATTACGACCGAATACAAATGCAACTGAGACAAAGATATTATACCTACTCAATATAATACTCGGATCCGGCTTAAACCAAAGCCGACCAGTATCATCTGTCCGAAAATCGACACGTGCGTAAACGCACGTGCATTTTCCGAACCCTGCCATAAAACCATACGGCCTCTACAACGTTTCGCCCGAACTTGGGAAACTGTCTGTGGGGGACTCTAATGACTCGTCAGTACCCTGGCAGTGGGTTTAACCACAAACCGTCAGCGGCACTAGCAATGCGTAACGGCTGCCCACGGACTGACCTCAAGGGAGGCCGATGAGCACACTCAAGGGAGGCCGATGAGCGAACTCATCCAGAAACCCTACTGAGCCTAACAGTGACAATGTATATACAGTCCGGTCTGTTCGTCAATGAGTATCGCATATCCGCCTAGGGGGCTAGTAACGTCAGACCCCCATTAGCAGTATAAGTCGTGTCGGAGTGAAGCCCAATAACACCCTGAGATACTACTGGAGTACCTACCAGTAAATCTCCTGTCACGGCCGTGGGCTTTGTGTAATGGCTCTCCTAGACACAGCACGATCTCGCCCCCAATACCGGGAGAGACGAATCCCCTGCCGATCCGCTCACGTGCCTCCATATGGCTCGGGACTGTACCCAAAAACTACCTGTTTGCACGACTCCTTTGAGCCGTGGTAGGGTAGAAATCAAAGCACAGTGGGAACTCACACGAGACAAATGACGACCTCAGGTCGATGAACTAACCTGTACACATGTCACCAGGGAACTGCTATCTGACGATAGTTATAATACTAACTAGCAGATTCCCGGCGAGTCCTGTCCGGTGTACTCATAACCCAATGAGCACCTGTATACATCTTAGGTGATCCAACTGACACCAGTGGCTTGTGAGACCGGCCACCGCCCCTCGTCGGGGTCTCGACTGTATACACTAGTCTACTCCGGAGTATCGATGCCCTGTCTCGAAACTCCCACGACTAGGGACCACAATTAAGGATATGCATATAAACTACCCAACTCTCACGTATATGATCGCCATCATACTGTTGGTAGTAAAGCAAGATCCTAAGGGCTCTATCAAAGTGTAACATGCAATCAGTCACCTGAACATGTACACGACTGATAAAGGCAAACCATATAGCATACTATCATCTCGAGTAAGACTGTTCTACCGGTATAGGTCCTCCGCAATCATTGCAATCACGTACCTGCGATCCAATAATTGACTATGAGGGCACTATCTCCAACAAGGTACGTGATTGCAATGATTGCGGAGGACCTATACCGGTAGGACAGTCTTACTCGAGATGATAGTATGCTATCTGGTTTGCCTTTATCAGTCGTGTACATGATCAGGTGACTGATTACATGTTACACTTTGATAGAGCCCTTAGATCTTGCTTTACCACCAACAGTATGATGGCGATCATATACGTGAGAGTTGGGTGGTTTATACGCATATCCTTAATTGTGGTCCCTAGTCGTGGGAGTTTCGAGACAGGGCATCGATACTCCGGAGTAGACTAGTGTGTACAGTCGAGACCCTGACGAGGGGCGGTGGCCGGTCTCACAAGCCACTGGTGTCAGTTGGATCACCTAAGATGTATACAGGTGCTCATTGGGTTATGAGTACACCGGACAGGACTCGCCGGGAATCTGCTAGTTAGTATTATATCTATCGTCAGATAGCAGTTCCCTGGTGACATGTGTACAGGTTAGTTCATCGACCTGAGGTCGTCATTTGTCTCGTGTGAGTTCCCACTGTGCTTTGATTTCTACCCTACCACGGCTCAAAGGAGTCGTGCAAACAGGTAGTTTTTGGGTACAGTCCCGAGCCATATGGAGGCACGTGAGCGGATCGGCAGGGGATTCGTCTCTCCCGGTATTGGGGGCGAGATCGTGCTGTGTCTAGGAGAGCCATTACACAAATCCATGGCCATGGTAGGAGATTTACTGGTAGGTACTCCAGTAGTATCTCAGGGTGTATTGAGGCTTCACTCCGACACGACTTATACTGCTATTGGGGGTCTGACGTTGCTAGCCCCCTAGGCAGATATGCGATACTCATAGACGAACGGACCGGACTGTATATACATTGTCACTGTTAGGCTCAGTAGGGTTTTCCGAATGAGTGCGCTCATCGGCATCCCTTGAGGTCAGTCCATGGGCAGCCGTTATGCATTGCTAGTGCCGCTGACGGTTTGTGGTTAAACCCACTGCCAGGGTACTGACGAGTCATTAGAGTCCCCCACAGACAGTTTCCCAAGTTCGGGCGAAACGTTGTAGAGGCCGTATGGTTTTATGGCAGGGTTCGGAAAATGCACGTGCGTTTACGCACGTGTTATTTTTCGGGCAGATAATACTGGTCGGCTTTGGTTTAAGCCGGATCCGAGTATTATATTGAGTAGGTATAATATCTTTGTCTCAGTAGCATTTGTATTCGGTCGTAATACAAATGCGGGTATATTTATACAGTTTCGGGGTTATCCTGAAAGTCGTTTCAGGATCACTTTTGGAAGTTGCCAGTTTCCAGTTTTCTATCAGCCGTCTTTTAACATTCGGTTAAAGACGGATTTATCTTTTCTTGGATGAGAGTGAGTCATGCTTCTAGAAGGTTCTAGAAGGTTCTAGATGAGGTGACTAGGATTAATTGGTGTTGTGTTTTCATTGGTTGCATTAAAGGCTTGATGAGGTGTATTAGTGATTCATGCTTTAGCATTAAAGCTTCTTGTTTTCTTAAGGATATTTTGAGTGAGAAACTTTCTTTTATGGTCACCCCCTTGACCTCTCCTACACTCACCCCCCTCCTTATTAGTGGCCGACCCTCTCTCTCCTCCCTCACTCTCTCACTTTGAGAAAATTATGGTTGCAAAAGAAAAGACTAAAGTTTTGGATGCATGGAAATTTCATAGTTCATTTCTTGTTCCATTTCATTTCCATCGGCAACTTCATTTACCGATCGTCCACGGACTTGGACGAAGTGGGACAAAGTCATCTACTCATTCTCTACATCATTCTTGGTCGTCTCTTTTAGCAAACTTGACGATCGAGTTGCCTCAAGTCAGAGGCGGGAGCCCGTTTAAAGAATCAGTGATGTGGTGCCACCTCGACGAGGAGATCGTAGATCGACGAGATCGGAGCAGCCGCAACGGAGCATGAGATGATGGTTGAAGAACGAAGGACTCGGATCGTTCGGTATAACCTTTCTACACTCTTTACAGTTTGTTAGTTTAACAATAATGGCAGATCCGGGTTAAAGTATACGATAGCGCCAGTTAAAAGTTTTTTGTTCCGCATTTGGCGTCTATAGACTGCCGGGGCGCTAGCGTAGACTTACAGTGGTATCAGAGCCTCACCATTTTGCTATGCTAACTTGTGCTAACGCGTTTAAAATATCGATCGAACCGGAAATCGAAAATTGCAATATCCTAGCTTGACAGTTTCTGTTGATTTTAAATGGTCTCAAAAATTAATTCTACATGTCTTAAAAATCTGTGCAGGGTTTTTTAAGGGCACGGACAAAATTTGAGCAATTGATCTCACCAGAGCGCCGCGGATTAGCGGCCAAACCCATGGTTTGGCCGCGCATCCGCGGCCGTTCTAGGGGATCAGTGCACCAAATTTTTTCTGTGTGTTCTCTGTTGGATTTTGGGGTTTTTGGTAAATATCGTTTTGGCCCAGGTTTTGTTACTGTTCACCAGTAAGTCGTGGGGCCTACTTCTTGATATTTGGTCGATCGAAATTTAAACACGTTAGTTTACAGTGCTTACATTATATCTCCGACCGGGAATGTCATTTGATCGGTAAACCGCGTCTGATTGCTATAGTTCCTTTAGACGGGTTTGCGAACGTGACATTCGCGTTGATGTTCTGTGTTGTGCTGTGATGTTGCGGATTTGTCATGGTGGATAGCAGTGTGCAATGGTAGTACAGTTTGAGTTTATTTGTACATTTGATATTGCGGGGCGAGCGTCCAACTTGTGGACAGCCGTCACTGCCTGTTGTATAATATTCTTTTGGGGCACGACCAGGTTGCGGTCGATGTACCTATTGTACTATTTTTCATTACTGTACTAGGTTTTGCCCCGAGACGGAGTGCACGGATAGCTGGGTTCTGGAGGGCAACGGGTCCGCATCTCATGGCTTTGGGAGGCAGAGGGGCCCCACTCTAAAATTGGCAGACTATTCGCCGCACTCGTAGGGGGTACAGGTTGACCCAAGGAGGGGTGCTCAATTTACCGGATTCCGTGAAGTGCCGGGTGTTCCATTAACTATGCTGTGGGGGACTGCCTCGCTTCAGGTTTTGGCGGGTAACTTGCCGCACCCGTAGGGGTCTAGGTTTCATTGCACAGGCTATCCACACGACAGGGGAACGTCGGGTTTCAGCAGCGGCTCTGTGAAACTCGGGGATCCCAGATTATCTGTATTGTTCTGTGATGCTTATTACTTTTCTGTAATGTTGCATACTATCACGCCTGGAGCGATTATTGTATATTGGTTTATATACTATTAGATGTTGTATATGTTTTACACCCGCGCTAGTCCAGTCCCCGCTCTGTCGTTAGTTAAGTAACCTAACGGGTGATGACGGGACCCAGTGACGAATGCGGATGGCATATACGTACATTTTATTTTCGTTCTTTTCTGGTGTGATTAATTGATGGGACTGCGTTGATTCTGATCAATGCAAAGGTAAAACAAACCTGTTTGAGTTGTTGGAATAATTTTAAAAAGGTGTTATTACAAAGACGTTTTCTTTTGTTATGCATAGCGGTATTCAGTGGAATATCCTGCACCTCATTCGACGGGGCAAGGGCCGATATCCCTTCACCGGGACTGACCCCTTGGGCAGAAGTTTGCGTCAGCGTAATAACTTCACTATAGTCGATTACAAGTTGCTTTGCATAGCGGTATTCAGTGGAATATCCTGCACCTCATTCCACGAGGAAAGAGCCGAGATCCCTTTACCGGGAGTGACCTCTTTAGCAAAAGATTTCCGCCACTATATTTTAAAAAGCTATCAGGTTCCTTCAGCGATATCAAGTTCACTACGTTAAAGGTTTTTCGCCAAAAACCAGCCGTAGCCCTCCGTCACTTCTTTTGGGTATTCAGTAGTATTCAAGCTATGTATTTTGACCTAACGCCAAGGCATAGTGTTTGGTAGCTGCTGGATATTCAATTGTTGCATAGATAGATGAGTTGGTTTGGGACAGCCGTTCTGCCATTTTGACCTAACGCCAAGGGCATGTGCGGGTGGGTTCAAATTAACAAGATAGTGATGGGTAGAACTTGGCATGTGACTTATGACATTTTGACCTAACGCCAAGGTTATAAGAGCATGGGGCAAAAACTATATCGGGAGTTTCTAAAGAAACTGAAACTTGCCAAGTATGCGCATACCTTCTGGAGTATGAGTAACGTGGATGCATTCCATCACGTTATCATGCGATGAGAGTTGGATCCTGTTTCCCACTGATGAGTTGGTTTACTCTTCGGGTGATCCCGATTGATTCTTCTTTAGATTTGGAGGAGAATTTGACAGGACAGTGGGAGGTTTCTGGATTAGATAAAGTGATGACCATTCTGATCTAGGTTAGAGTGCACGCAGAGTGTTTCTTTTCTCTCTCTCTCTTTGGCAGCGACCTTTGACCGACCCTAGACTATGACTCAGTGACCAGGTTGACCGAACCTTCTTAAAATACTGGCTTTTGGATTGTCTGAGTTGTATAAGTCATTGCCACTCCTTCTTTTACCCTTTGAATTTCTCAGAACACCCGTATTACTACGGATATCCACTTCCATTGGATAGATCCATCGTATGGTTATATACGAACTCGAAGGGACTTCTTCGAGGATGGATCCAGGTTCAGGAGAAATAGAATTGGTTTATTCAGTTGTCTTTTATTATCACCTTCTCTCAGGTTGCGAGAGCTCCTTGGTTTAGGAGAGTACACCTATTACGCTTATTGGATAGTCTTATTCCAAACCATAGGCTGGTGCCGAAAGGTAGGGAATGAAGAAAACCAATTAGCCTAAGTAAGGTGTGCAGAAGGTAATATGTAAAGACAAAATAAAGGGATTAGAAAGAGGGCAAAGTAAATTGCGACTGATATCATTCACGACCAAAACCGCGTACTTCATCGCCACTCCTATTTCACCTTTAAAAGAATAAGGTATTATTCAGTTGTCTTTTATCATCACCTTCTCTCGGTTGCGAGTACTCCTTGGTTTAAGAGGGTACACCTATTATGCTTACTGGATAGTCTTCTTCCAAACCATAGGCTGGTGCCGAACGGTAGGGAAGGAAGAAAACCATTTAGCATAACGATGGTGTACAGAAGGTAACGACTAAAGACAAATAAAGGGATTTGGAGAGATGGCAATAAAATATATGAAGTCATGAATTGGATTATGGAAGAGGTATTGCTATGAATACCAGGATACCCCTACGAAACATTTTCATGTTTCAGTGCATTGTTAAAAGAAAATTGTTTTCCCGATTAAACACTTACTCCAAGGGTATGTATTTACCAGGTTTCATTCTCATATCTGTATGGTTTTACAGATGATGAGTGGGGGTAAGATATTGGGAATTAGGTGATCATCCTCATTATATCGGAATTCGTTGTAATTGATGATATTTGGGGAAATCGCCAGGGTACAGTTTTCCACCTACAACGCACAGGTTTTGAGTTGTTAAACTCAGCGGACTTATACAGAGTATTGTATGTTGTCCAAGTGTCCTTCAGGACAAAGGGGTAGGTCCTCGTACTTTGTTCTGTTTACTTATAACTTCTCTAGTTTTTAGACAAGTATTTCGTAGAAATACAAGGTCTAAGTTTTGAGAAGTTGTGGGTATAAGAATAAAGTAGAGAACCAGGTGTCACAAGTATCGGGATTCTTCAAAGAGATCGAAGATGTAGATTCTTGTGATTGGTATTCAGATGATAGTGATGGTTTTGAGAAACGTGTTTCTCTTTCAGGTTACTCATAATTGGATGGATTCCTAAGTTGAGTAATGCTGATTAGCCTCTTTCCATTAAGTAGATATGCACTGGAAACAGCTGCATGATTTGAATATGGTTCCAATTAAATAAGTGCCAAAGTTTCTGTATTGGATATAGAATGGATCGTACCTTAAAAGAAATTAAGGTACGGGGAGTTGTCCAGCTTATGCTTAAAACCAGACTCTGGATAACTCAGGGCACGTTTCTGTAGTGGCTGTTTGTGGGTTGACCCTGGCTATGACGAGGGTTGATATTCTACCATTTGGAAGATCAATAGTGATATTGTTCTTGATTCGCCACAGTTTTAGTAAAATGGATCTTTTTCAGAAAACAGTAGTGGCAGTATGGTAGAACTGGAAGTGATTCCAGAACCGCGAACGATTACGGAAAATTTAATAGGACCCATACATTCAATCAGGTTTGACATTCCAATAGCCACTCCGCAGATATGGTAGGTAACCTCAGACACCCGAGAGGTACTTCGGTAGCCTCAAGGACGGTGACAGGGAGGTTCTTATCTACCAAGACTTGACACTACTGTTGTTTCAGGCTATGAGACCCGGTAGGAGGGTTGTCGTAGTCAGTGGGAGCATCGGAAGCATAGTGGGCAAGTAGCTTATATCTATTTATAGACTTGAGCAGTTATAGCGGAGATAGATCATCTAATTTTGATATGACAGTCATGGTTTTGACTTCAATCAGAATAGGGGATGGATCTGTTAAGAAGGTAGTAGGGTGTGATGTCATGGTATCAGGATGACATACACAGAGTAGGAAGTAAAATTCCTATACTACGATCGGTTGTACTGTGGTCGTCACACAGTTGTTTCTCCAGACAGGATATGGATATAATATTTGACATTCTGGTTTCTGGATCTATGGTTTTAGATCTGGATTTGGGTAGTTTCCCAATGTGGGTACTTTGACAGATATTCTAATGGTTTTTGGAATAGTTGACTCCTAGCATGGTGGTGTACCTGCAGGTGATGGAGTCACCCTCTCTAAAGGTGTCGTATAGACTAAAGGGGAGAGGGATGTGCATGATTGGCAGATCACTTGCTTAGGCAATTGAGTCAATCATGAGATGTCAAGTACCACACCAAATGTTGGTTTTGCACTAGATGCAATAAGTTTGTATTAATCCATTCCTGGAGAAATATAAGGAAGCAGTTTTAGAACATAAGTACATGTTCTACGGATTTGATGACGGCAGCCTCCTTCGGGAGACGATTATCATTCCAGGCTTCAAAGGTGACATGGTTGACAGAGTGATTGTCAGAGTTATAGTTTTTCCCTCTGACGAAGAGGGACAATATTATGGACAGGTGGTTCAAGAGGATACTGTGGGTGGCATGGTGCCGGATACTGATTAGGTTCAGTGATCGATACAGTCTAAGAAGTTTGGATTTGGAGTTCATTTATGAACTAGGTCCCATCAGATATCCAGACATATTCTAAGACAGGTATTCCTCGATTCGGGAGATGGTTTTCTCCGCGAACTTGAGATTAAGAGAGATATAGAAAGAAACTTCTAGGCGGATCCACTCACTAAGGCTATTTCTCGAACACAATAGTTTTACAAACGGGCTTTGTGAAACTGATTAGTAGAGGAGTTGGGTGTTGGTTTCACACGGGCTGTGAGTACGCAACATCGCAATAATTAGCCTTGAGTGCAAGTGGGAGATTGTTGGAGATAGTGCCCTCATAGTCAATTATTGGATCACAGGTACGTGATTGCAATGATTGCGGAGGACCTATACCGGTAGGACAGTCTTACTCGAGATGATAGTATGCTATTTGGTTTGCCTTTATCAGTCGTGTACATGATCAGGTGACTGATTACATGTTACACTTTGATAGAGCCCTTAGGATCTTGCTTTACCACCAACAGTATAATGGCGATCATATACGTGAGAGTTGGGTGGTTTATACGCATATCCTTAATTGTGGTCCCTAGTCGTGGGAGTTTCGAGACAGGGCATCGATACTCCGGAGTAGACTAGTGTGTACAGTCGAGACCCCGACGAGGGGCGGTGGCCGGTCTCACAAGCCACTGGTGTCAGTTGGATCACCTAAGATGTATACAGGTGCTCATTGGGTTATGAGTACACCGGACAGGACTCGCCGGGAATCTGCTAGTTAGTATTATATCTATCGTCAGATAGCAGTTCCCTGGTGACATGTGTACAGGTTAGTTCATCGACCTGAGGTCGTCATTTGTCTCGTGTGAGTTCCCACTGTGCTTTGATTTCTACCCTACCACGGCTCAAAGGAGTCGTGCAAACAGGTAGTTTTTGGGTACAGTCCCGAGCCATATGGAGGCACGTGAGCGGATCGGCAGGGGATTCGTCTCTCCCGGTATTGGGGGCGAGATCGTGCTGTGTCTAGGAGAGCCATTACACAAATCCATGGCCATGGTAGGAGATTTACTGGTAGGTACTCCAGTAGTATCTCAGGGAGTATTGAGGCTTCACTCCGACACGACTTATACTGCTATTGGGGGTCTGACGTTGCTAGCCCCCTAGGCAGATATGCGATACTCATAGACGAACGGACCGGACTGTATATACATTGTCACTGTTAGGCTCAGTAGGGTTTTCCGGATGAGTGCGCTCATCGGCATCCCTTGAGGTCAGTCCATGGGCAGCCGTTATGCATTGCTAGTGCCGCTGACGGTTTGTGGTTAAACCCACTGCCAGGGTACTGACGAGTCATTAGAGTCCCCCACAGACAGTTTCCCAAGTTCGGGCGAAACGTTGTAGAGGCCGTATGGTTTTATGGCAGGGTTCGGAAAATGCACGTGCGTTTACGCACGTGTTATTTTTCGGGCAGATAATACTGGTCGGTTTTGGTTTAAGCCGGATCCGATATCTTTGTCTCAGTAGCATTTGTATTCGGTCATAATACAAATGCGGGTATATTTATACAGTTTCGGGGTTATCCTGAAAGTCGTTTCAGGATCACTTTTGGAAGTTGCCAGTTTCCAGTTTTCTATCAGCCGTCTTTTAACATTCGGTTAAAGACGGATTTATCTTTTCTTGGATGAGAGTGAGTCATGCTTCTAGAAGGTTCTAGAAGGTTCTAGATGAGGTGACTAGGATTAATTGGTGTTGTGTTTTCATTGGTTGCATTAAAGGCTTGATGAGGTGTATTAGTGATTCATGCTTTAGCATTAAAGCTTCTTGTTTTCTTAAGGATATTTTGAGTGAGAAACTTTCTTTTATGGTCACCCCCTTGACCTCTCCTACACTCACCCCCCCTCCTTATTAGTGGCCGACCCTCTCTCCCCTCCCTCACTCTCTCACTTTGAGAAAATTATGGTTGCAAAAGAAAAGACTAAAGTTTTGGATGCATGGAAATTTCATAGTTCATTTCTTGTTCCATTTCATGTTCCATTTCATTTCCATCGGTAACTTCATTTACCGATCGTCCACGGACTTGGACGAAGTGGGACAAAGTCATCTACTCATTCTCTACATCATTCTTGGTCTTCTCTTTTAGCAAACTTGACGATCGAGTTGCCTCAAGTCAGAGGCGGGAGCCCGTTTAAAGAATCAGTGATGTGGTGCCACCTCGACGAGGAGATCGTAGATCGACGAGATCGGAGCAGCCGCAACGGAGCGTGGGATGATGGTTGAAGAACGAAGGACTCGGATCGTTCGGTATAACCTTTCTACACTCTTTACAGTTTGTTAGTTTAGCAATAATGGCAGATCCGGGTTAAAGTATATGATAGCGCCAGTTAAAAGTTTTTTGTTCCGCATTTGGCGTCTATAGACTGCCGGGGCGCTAGCGTAGACTTACAATACCTATCGTCAGTTATCAGTTCCCAGGTGACATGAGTACAGCTTAGTCCGCTGACTTGACACTGTCACTTCGCCTCGAGTGTGTTCCCACTGTTCTTTGATTACTACCCTGCCACGGCTCTACTGAGTCGTGCAAACAGGTAGTAGTTGGGAGCAGTCCCGAAGCACTTGGAGGCAGTGACGGTTAGACAGGATTCGTCTCTCTCGGTATTGGGGGTTGACATCGCGCTGTGTCTAGGAGAGCCATTACACGAGTAGTCCCTGGCCAGGGCAAGCAAGATATACTGGTAGGTTTCCAGTGTTATCTCAGGGTGTATTGGGCTTCACTCCGACACGACTTGTACCGCTATTAGGGGACTGACATTTACCGCCCCCCTAGGCCCGCCATGCGATGTATTAGACGAACAGACCGGACTGTACGGAGATTGTCACATACAGACTTAGTAGGAGTTCGGATGGGTTCACCTCATCGACCTTCTTATCGACATCTACCTGGGGACCGTTACGTACAGCTAGTGCCGCTTGCGGTCTGTGGTTAAACCCACTGCCAGCGTAGTGTCGAGTCTTTAGAGTCCCACACAGAGAGTTTCCCTGCACTGAGCGAAACGTGTAGAGGCCGTATGGTTTTACGGCAGGGCTGCGATCACTTACGTACACCTGTGTGCGTGTGGTGTTCGGGCAGGCAATACTAGTGGGCTTTGGTTTAAGCCGGATCCTAGTATTGCACAGATGGATTTGTTTTGTCTTCTGCGCATCCGCATTCTACGGAATGCGGATGCAGGTGTGTATACACAGTTTTCCGGAGCGATGAAGGAGGAGGTGCCTCATTAGGGCTTTGGCAGTTGGTTCGGCCAAAACCGCTATGTGGCAGGCTTATTAGGGTTTTGACAGTTAATTCGGTCAAAACCATTTTGAGGCGGGCTCATTAGGGTTTTGACAGTTCGTTTGGTCAAAACCATTATGAGCCGGGGACATTATTTACTAATCCTTTCATTGATAATTTTGTTATGGCTAATTACATTGACCATTTGACCATCTTGACTTTGTTGACCATTTGACCAAAGTTGACTAGGATCTTCTTAAAAGATCTAAAGTATTCTTTGGTTTTCTTTTTCTTTTTGTTATGATAATGGTCATGTCATTTGTAGCCATCAACTTTATCTTGATGGGATTAGTAATGATAATGTTTTTGCATTATTGCAACCATGGTTATGTTTTCTCTTGGTTAAGTCTTTCATTTGCTCATTCTCATTCTCTCTCTTGAAATGAGAAGCTCCATGGTTGTTAGCTAGCTCCTCCTTCTTCCTCCTCTTGATTTATCTTTTGATCTCATGTGTTGAGAGATAAAGATCCCACAAAGACAAAACCATTCATCTACCACTTCTACACAACCTAGGGCTTCTAGATTAGCAATCTCCTTGCCCTAGTTACCTCGGCTCGAGGTGGAGCTCGGTGTACATCTCGGGTGGATCGTCTTCGACTCAAGGAGGCCGCGGAGGTGACCAAAGTCCGGATCAACCATCGAGCAAGCAAAGAGAAGAACAACAAGAAGAGAAGAACAACAAGAAGAGAAGGAGTTCAAGTTGAGGTATAACCCCTAACCGAGTAGATAACATCTCTAGTTAGGTTGCTAGTGTATTGTTTAGCAAAGATCCGGCTTTTACGGTCCATGTTACCAAGTTCAGAAAAAATTTTGTTTTACCGTTTCCGCAACCCCGAAAGTACCGGGAGAGGTAACGTGGACCTAACAGTGGTATCAGAGCCTAACTAAACACACCCTAGCATGTTAGCAAAGTGTTTAGAACATCGACCGAACGAAAAACCGAAAAAACACCCCAGAAACCCTGATTCTCTGCCGATTTTTTTTCTGCTCAAAAGATAATAAATCATGTCTTAAAAATCGTCTCAGGCTTTTGTTAGAACAGGCAAGAAAAATGATCGCACGAGTCGACCAACTCACCGCGGTTCCGCGGCAGAAGCTTGCTTCTGCCGCGGAACCGCGGCCGAGTTGACTCGGCCGTGGATCATTTTTGTTGCAGTTTGTTTCTGGTGGGTTTTTAGGATTTTTGGTATATGACTTTTCTGCCCAGTTTTTCCAGAAAACAAAATTTGTTTTTAGGGCTCAAAAATCCGTATTTTTGGTCGATGTTCTGTAGACTTTGGCTAATGGTTATCTCTGTAATGTTATATGTGTATTGAACGTCTACTAATCGCTATACGTCGATTTGTGGGGGTTATACATATCTGTGATCTGTGTTGATGATGGTTTGTGTATATGAACTCGTTGGATTGTCGCGGATGAATAGCCGGGGTGGATGTGAAATGAGAGTTTCTTTTTCTTTCATTCATGTAATAAATTTGTAAATTGATGTAATATTATTTGTATGACCGCACAACCGGGTCGGGGTTGTAGCCGTCATTGTATAATTCTTTTTACTGTTTTTGCTCCTAGGATAGACCCATGGAGGGGGTGCATAAACTACCGGGTATCTCGAAGTGCCGAGTGGCTTACTCATGGCGTTGAGGGAGGTTGCTTCACTTCGGGTACTTGGCGGGTAGTTTGCCGCACCCGTAGGGGTCTTGGGTGGGGTATTGGCTTTTCATCGCGACTGTGTAATCCGCTTTTCGTTGCAGGCTCAAACGAATCGCGGGTTCCTAGTATATCCAAAGTGTTCATCTGTGATCTGGATTGGCTATCATTGCTGTATATCTATATATAATAACTATTTAGGCGTTGCTTATGTTTTACAGCCGCGCTAGCCCAGCCCCCGCTCTGTCGTTAGTTAAGTAACCTAACGGGTAATGACAGGGCCCCGTGGCGAATGCGAATGGCATAAGCGTACGTCATATTTTGGTTGTTTTCTGCAATGGTAGGATTTAAATGATGGGACGCATTAAAAGAACTAATGCAAGAAAATAAACCTAAAAGACGTTGTTGGAACAAGTTTTTCAAAAAGCTGTTATTGCAAGGACGTTCAATTTTTGTTTTGCATCGAGGTATTCGGTTATGAATGCCCAGCACCTCAGTCGACGAGGCAAGGGCCGAGATCCCTTCATCAGGAATGATCCCTTGGACAAAAGTTTGCGTCAGGGTAATAACTTCACTATAGTCGATTATTCTTGCTTTGCATCGAGGTATTCAGTTTGGAATATCCTGCACCTCATTCGACGAGGAAAGAGCCGAGATCCCTTCACGGGGAGTGACCTCTTTAGCAAAAGTTTTCGCCGCTATATTTTCAAAAAGTGTATCACGTTCCTTCAACGATATTAAGTTCATTACGTTAACGGGTTTTTCGCCAAAAACCCAGCCGTAGCCCTCCGTCATTTCCTACAAGTACTACTTAGTATTTGAGCTACGTATTTTGGCATTGTCAAGGCGTAGTGATCGGTAGCTAAGTATTGCTTGTTTGCAGCCTTATTTTTCGGATTATTTAGGACAGTCGCATAGCTATGTTGGCATTGTCAAGAGTTATGCGGGTGGGTCTAATTAATCAAGATAATGACGGGCCGAACTTGACTAGCGGTTCATGATATGTTGGCATTGTCAAGGTCATAAATCGTTAGGGGCAAAAACCACATCGGGAGTTTCAAAAGTACTGAAACTTGCAGATTTAGCATACCTTCTGGAGTGTGGTGGCTAGAGTGGATTCCATCTAGGTCATCACACAATGACAGTTGGATCCCGATCCCACTGATGAGTTGGATTACTCTCGGGAGATTACTTTTACTTAACGATCAATGCTATAAACCTAGTAGGTGTCTAGAAAGGTGTTAGCGGGGCTACGCCATCAGGGAAAAGAGGTTCTTAAATTAAGGAACTTCGCGAAAGCGTTGGAAAACCTCCCTCGAAGTACCGACACTAGCCTGGCTGAAAGGTTAAGCAAGTATTGTGACGTGAATTAAATCCCGGCTAGTTCTTCTTTTAAAAGGTTTTAAGAAGAATTTGAGGAAACGGTGGGAGACATCCTGGTTAGATAAACTAATAAACCAATCTAATCTTGCAAGAGCATACGCTGAGTGTTTCTTTTCTCTCTCTCCAGGCAGTAACCTTTTCACGCCCTAATCAAGATAATAAAATGTATCGCTTGACCGATCCGAATTCTTATTCGGGGCTGGGGAACGTTGGTTCAGCTCTAACTTATGACAACAGTCATGAGTATGAGAATGGGAAAAGGGATTGTATGGATTTCCAGGATACCCAGTTGAAGAAGAAGCATGGTTTTGCATCTACTTCAGGTGTTCTTGTAATTGAGAACTGTTTTACGGTCAGCCCTACCTCCTGGGTACTTGATACCGGATCAGGATCTCATATCTGTAATTTATTGCAGGGACTGAGAAAAAGTAGGAAAGTTGCACCGGGTGATATGTCGCTCAGAGTAGCGAACGGAGCACAAGTTAATGCGGCAGCCGTCGGTGAATATCACCTAGTATTGCCAAATGGCAAGACTATGATTTTGAACGATTGCTACTATGTACCCTCCATGGTTTGCAACATCATATCAGTTTCTTTACTCGATAAAGATGGATATAACTTTGTTCTTGAAAAGAATATCATGAATATTTACCTTCATAAGGTACTGGTTGCAGAGGGTACACTGTGTAATGGTATCTACGTTCTAAATCAGAATACAGTTCTCAATATACAAAACACACGCAAGAGGAAGAATTCAGATACGAATGAATCCTACTTGTGGCATTGTAGACTTGGTCATATCGGAGAGAAAAGACTGAGTAAGTTGCATAAAGATGGACTCTTGAATGCGTTCGAGTTTTCATCTTATGAAACTTGTCAGTCTTGTCTCAAAGGGAAGATGACCAAATCTCCGTTCACCGGACATGGAGAAAGAGCAACAGAGCTCTTGGGACTCATACACAGTGATGTGTGTGGTCCGATGTCTATACATGCAAGGGGTGGGTTCTTGTACTTCATCACATTCACTGACGATCTCTCTAGGTTCGGATATGTGTATCTGATGAAACACAAATCTGAAACTTTTGAGAAATTCAAGGAATTCAGAAACGAAGTAGAGAACCAGACAGGCAAAAGTATCAAGATCCTCCGGTCTGATAGAGGAGGGGAGTACTTAAGCACGGAATTCCGAGATTACTTAAAAGAGAATGGTATTCTCTCTCAGCTTACTCCTCCTTATACACCACAGCACAACGGCGTATCGGAGAGAAGGAATCGTACCCTATTAGATATGGTTCGATCCATGATGAGTGATGCTGAGTTACCTCTTTCATTCTGGGGACTTACGCTAGATACAGCGGCATACTTACTGAATCAGGTTCCGTCTAAATCTGTGCCTAAGACTCCATACGAAATATGGAGTGGTAAGAAACCATATCTAGAACGAATTAAGATATGGGGTTGTCCGGCCTATGTAAAAGTACAAAAACCAGACAAGCTTGAGGCACGGTCAGTTTTATGTAAGTTTATGGGATATCCTAGAAATTCTCTGGGATATCTGTTCTACCACACTGAGGAACAGAAGGTGTTCGTTGCTCGCCGCGCCACCTTTTTAGAGTGGCAATTTCTTGCAAAAGAAATAAGTGGGAGCACGGTAGAACTGGATGAAATATCTGATCCACAAACTCAAACTGAGGATTTAGCAGAACCAGAAAATTCAGTGACCCCAAACGAACCTCAGCCACTCCGCAGATCTGGTAGGATTTCTCATCCGCCCGAGAGATACTACGGTTTTCTCATAGACGGGGATCGAGAGGATTGCATCTTAGAAGAAGATGACCCTACCAGTTTCAGGCAGGCCATTATCAGTAGGGACTCTGATAAGTGGCAGGAAGCAATGCAATCCGAAATGGAGTCCATGTACGCCAATAAAGTGTGGACCTTGGATATTGCTCCACCTGGGGTAAAACCCGTTGGATGCAAATGGATCTATAAAAGGAAACTTGGTGTAGATGGGTAGGTAGAAACCTATAAAGCTAGACTCGTTGCAAAAGGTTTTCGTCAAAGACCTGGTTTGGACTATGATGAAACTTTTTCTCCAGTGGCTATGCTCAAATCCATTCGGATCCTACTTGCCATTGCTGCCTTCCATGACTATGAAATCTGGCAGATGGATGTTAAAACGGCTTTCCTGAACGGTTGTTTGGAAGAGTGCGTTTACATGGATCATCCAGAAGGTTTCGTGGACAGTGGGAGCAGCGGAAAGGTGTGCAAGTTGCTTAAATCCATTTATGGATTAAAGCAGGCATCGCGGAGCTGGAACATCTGTTTTGATGAGGTAATCAAGGAATTTGATTTCATCAAGAACGAGGATGAACCCTGTGTCTATAAGAAGATTGTAGGACGAACTATCGTATTCCTAGTCTTGTACGTGGACGACATTCTTTTGATAGGAAATGACATTCCTATGCTACAATCGGTCAAGCTATTTTTGTCACAACGGTTCTCCATGAAGGACCTGGGTGATGCCTCGTACATTCTGGGGATCAAGATCTATAGAGATAGATCCAAGAGAATACTGGGACTTTCGCAGTCCAGGTACATAGAGACCGTACTAAAGAGATTTAGTATAGAGGGTTCCAAGCGCGGTAACATACCCGCATTGCACGGAATTACCCTCTCCAAGAAGATGTCTCCTAAGACTGACGAGGAGAGGGTTCGCATGAGCACTATACCCTACGCTTCGGCGGTAGGATCTATAATGTATGTGATGCTATGTACAAGACCAGATGTAGCTTACGCGCTGAGCGCGGTAAGCCGGTATCAGTCAGACCCAGGGGAGGACCACTGGACAGCAGTGAAGAACATTCTCAAGTACCTGAGAAGGACTAAGGAGATGTTCCTGGTTTACGGTAATGGAGACCTCCGGGTCGAGTCCTTTACCGATTCAAGCTTCCAGAGTGACAAAGATGACAGCAAGTCTGTCTCGGGTTTTTTGTTTACCCTCAACGGAGGGGCGGTATGTTGGAGGAGTTCCAAACAGGATATCGTCGCAGACTCGACGATGGAGGCTGAATACATTGCTGCAAGCGATGCCGCAAAAGAGGCGGTCTGGATAAAGAAGTTCATTAATGAACTTCAGGTGGTTCCGTCCATTGTTGACCCAATACCCTTGTATTGCGATAACAATGGGGCTATAGCTTTAGCGAAGGAACCAAGGTCCCATCAGAAATCCAGGCACATCTTAAGGCGGTATCACCTGATCAGGGAGATCATTGATCGCCAGGAGATCGAGGTGCGGAGAGTGGACACAAAGGACAACACAGCGGACCCATTCACGAAGGCCTTACCCCAGACTCAGTTCGAGCAGCTGATCGAGATGATAGGTCTTCGATACGCCAGTACATGGCCTTAGTGCAAGTGGGAGATTGTTAGTGTATATGCCCTAGAGGCCATTAATGTATCATACTAGTATGTATATTACTTGATGGAAGCTTGGGATATTCACAGTTGTACAGAAAATCTTGCTCAATATAGCAGTATGCTACTTGGTTTATCTCTGCTTTAATGTGTACATGTGTGTTTATTTATTATATCACCTATACGCATTAGTAGAGCCCTTAGGATCTTTGCTTGATTACCGGCGTTGTGATGGCGATCACACTCATGGGGGCTGGGTAATCTACAAGCACATCCTTATACACGTCCCTAATCGTGGGAGTATCGAGATAGGGCATCGATACTCCGGAGTAGACTAGCGTATGCGCTTCTCATCCCAGCACGGGAGACGGTCTGTCCCACAGCCGTCGGTACGTCGTACTTGAGATAGTATGCGGGTGCTCGTTAGGTTACGAGTACACTGGACAGGACTTGTCGGGAACTGATGGTTGGTATTATACCTATTGTCAGTTATCAGTTCCCAGGTAACATGAGTACAGCTTAGTCCGCTGACTTGACACTGTCACTTCGCCTCGAGTGTGTTCCCACTGTTCTTTGATTACTACCCTGCCACGGCTCTACTGAGTTGTGCAAACAGGTAGTAGTTGGGAGCAGTCCTGAAGCACTTGGAGGCAGTGACGGTTAGACAGGATTCATCTCTCCCGGTATTGGGGGTTGACATCGCGCTGTGTCTAGGAGAGCCATTACACGAGTAGTCCCTGGCCAGGGCAAGCGAGATATACTGGTAGGTTTCCAGTGTTATCTCAGGGTGTATTGGGCTTCACTCCGACACGACTTGTACCGTTATTAGGGGACTGACGTTTACCGCCCCTCTAGGCCCGCCATGCGATGTATCAGACGAACAGACCAGACTGTACGGAGATTGTCACATACAGACTCAGTAGGAGTTCGGATGGGTTCACCTCATCGGCCTTCTTATCGACATCTACCTGGGGACCGTTACGTACAGCTAGTGCCGCTTGCGGTCTGTGGTTAAACCCACTGCCAGCGTAGTGTCGAGTCTTTAGAGTCCCACACAGAGAGTTTCCCTGTACTGAGCGAAACGTGTAGAGGCCGTATGGTTTTACGGCAGGGCTGCGATCACTTACGTATACCTGTGTGCGTGTGGTGTTCGGGCAGGCAATACTAGTGGGCTTTGGTTTAAGCCGGATCCTAGTATTGCACGGATGGATTTATTTTGTCTTCTGCGCATCCGCATTCTACGGAATGCGGATGCAGGTGTGTATGCACAGTTTTCCGGAGCGATGAAGGAGGAGGTGCCTCATTAGGGCTTTGGCAGTTGGTTCGGCCAAAACCGCTATGTGGCAGGCTCATTAGGGTTTTGACAGTTGATTCGGTCAAAACCATTTTGAGGCGGGCTCATTAGGGTTTTGACAGTTCGTTTGGTCAAAACCATTATGAGCCGGGGACATTATTTACTAATCCTTTCATTGATAATTTTGTTATGGCTAATTACATTGACCATTTGACCATCTTGACTTTGTTGACCATTTGACCAAAGTTGACTAGGATCTTCTTAAAAGATCTAAAGTATTCTTTGGTTTTCTTTTTCTTTTTGTTATGATAATGGTCATGTCATTTGTAGCCATCAACTTTATCTTGATGGGATTAGTAATGATAATGTTTTTGCATTATTGCAACCATGGTTATGTTTTCTCTTGGTTAAGTTTTTCATTTGCTCATTCTCATTCTCTCTCTTGAAATGAGAAGCTCCATGGTTGTTAGCTAGCTCCTCCTTCTTTCTCCTCTTGATTTATCTTTTGATCTCATATGTTGAGAGATAAAGATCCCACAAAGACAAAACCATTCATCTACCACTTCTACACAACCTAGGGCTTCTAGATTAGCAATCTCCTTGCCCTAGTTACCTCGGCTCAAGGTGGAGCTCGGTGTACATCTCTCGGGTGGATCGTCTTCGACTCAAGGAGGCCACGGAGGTGACCAAAGTCCGGATCAACCATCGAGCAAGCAAAGAGAAGAACAACAAGAAGAGAAGAACAACAAGAAGAGAAGGAGTTCAAATTGAGGTATAACCCCTAACCGAGTAGATAATATCTCTAGTTAGGTTTCTAGTGTATTGTTTAGCAAAGATCCGGCTTTTACGGTCCATGTTACCAAGTTCAAAAAAAAATTTGTTTTACCGTTTCCGCAACCCCGAAAGTACCGGGAGAGGTAACGTGGACCTAACACCGGCTATATCACATATACCCGACCGATATCTCATATCGCGAGTCTAATACGGTATCACATACACGTATTGTTCTCGGTCCCACACATATCATATATGTGCTCCTACTCCGTTTTGCCTAAGCTAAGAAACCTCTGTGTAGGACTCTAAAGAATCGTCAATAAGCCGGCAGTAGGTGATGATCATATCAAACACCCACAAACTGCAAGCGGTCAGCTAAATGTAACAGCCATCCAGGTATTGAGCGATTAGAAGATCAACAAGCAAGCCTGTACATTCTCCCGTGAATCCAACCAGTAACACTCCCGTACAGTCTGGTATCTTCGTCTGATATGTCGCATATCTCGCCTAAGGGTGGTAAACATTAGACCCCAGTAGCTTGATAAGTCGTTTCGATATGAGGTCTATAACAGTTTAAGAAAATACTGATAACACTTACTAGTAAATCTAAGCAACCCTGGCCAGGGATTTCCAGTTATAGCCAATCGAACACAGCGCAACATCAACTCCCTATACCGGGAGAGACGAATCCCCTCCTATTGCTCATTGCCTCCATGTGATTCTGGAATGTACCCAAAAGCCACCTTTTTACATGCCCTCTTAGACGTGGTATGATGGAAATCAAAGCATAGTGGGAATCACACAAGACTCTATGACGATCTCAAGTCTACAGTCTAACATGTACCAGTGTCACTAGAGAACTGCCATCTGACGTGAGGTATAATACCATCTGGGAGTTCTCGGTGAGTCCGTCCAGTGTACCCAGTCTCCACTGAGCACCCATATACCTTCTCTGATGTCAAACACCAATGGATATGAGATCATCCATCGCCCATCATATGGGTCAAGAAGCGCATACGCTAGTCTACTCTGGAGTATCGATGCCCTGTCTCGGTACTCCCACAACTAGGAACATTTGAAGGATGTACTTAGCGACTACACTGTCCCCATTAGTATGATCCACATCATAATCCTGGTAGTCAAGTACTCATCATAAGGGCTTTATCAACATGTAATATAGAGACAATCAGAGTGCATGTTAAGATAAAGAGTAACCAGATATTACTATCATGTCGAACAAGAAAGTCCTTCCTATATATGTCTAAGCATCCACTACAATATACATCATATGTACAGTAATGGCCTCTAGGGCATACATATAACTAACAGGACTATGATGTCCTTAACCTCGACCGTGATGTCTTAAAACTAACATCGGACTGTGGGGTCCTTAAACCCATGGACTATGATGTCCTTAACCTCGACCGTGATGTCTTTAAACTAACATCGGACTGTGGGGTCCTTAAACCCATGGACTATAATGTCCTTAACCTCGACCGTGATGTCTTAAAACTAATATCGGACTGTGGGGTCCTTAAACCCATGGACTATGATGTCCTTAACCTCGACCGTGATGTCTTTAAACTAACGTCGGACTGTGGGATCCTTAATCCCATGGACTATGATGTCCTTAACCTCGATCGTGATGTCTTAAAACTAACATCGGACTGTAGGGTCCTTAAACCCATGGACTATGATGTCCTTAACCTCGACCGTGATGTTTTTAAACTAACATCGGACTGTGGGGTCTATAAACCCATAGACTATGATGTCCTTAACCTCGACAGTGATGTCTTTAAACTAAGATCGGACTGTGGGGTCCTTAAACCCTCGGACTATGATGTCCTTAACCTCGACCGTGATGTCTTTAAACTAACATTGGACCGAGATGTCCTTAAACTAACAATATACCGCAATGTCCTTAAACTAATCAACCGCAATGTCACTAAACTAAACAATAGAGTCTCAATTGCTCTTTTGTTGGATCTAAACGATCCCGTTAAGTTGATCGTAGTCTAAAAATTAGATTAACGTTTCCTTAACAAACGTTTAAGTTGATCTTAGTCTCAAACGAGGCTAACTTATCCTTAAACCCAACCCCCAAATCCAAATCTAAGAAAGATACGGATTTGGACTAGTCCATGCCCTATGGGCGACAACATAACTTAGTCTCCGTATACAATCCAAGGGCAACCAAACACAAAACAAACACCCACGGCACGAAGTGGCCATATGGAGAAGGAGAAAGTTGTTACCGTGATACGGTAGCGTAATTAACTGCAGGGGCTTACACCTGCAGGGAAGAGCGTCCCCACAATCAAAACCCCCTCAAATTAGGGGGAATCTGACGAAGTCTGCTACATCGGCCGCATCCGTTTAAACCTTCGATATACGGTACCATAAATCAACTTGGCATCTTCGGAGAGGTGGACGGATAGCACCAATTAGCATCTGCCCCCAGATTCAGGCAAGACGTCAGTCTTCCCGATTTCCAGCGGTGAACAGATTCTGGCACACCCGGTGGGACCTTTTCCTCTTTCCACTCCAAACTTCGTGTGTCGTGTTCGCGAACAAATCACGGTTTGCTAATGGTTGCCCTTGGATTTCGAGGTACTAAGAATTAGCGTTTTGCTTGGTGCAGAAAGCGAAGGATCAATGGCGTTCACTTGTGCAAAGTGCTCTAACTACAACTACAATTCGCGCTCTGCCTTATCTGGAGGCATAGCCTACGACCCCCAGGCAGCCTCCTTGTTCACGATGCTGGTGGACCAGGTCACGCAAGCCACCACTGGATTATTTTTCGGGACCATGCTCCCTCCAGCTAGCTTCACTGTTCCTATGCCTGCACCAGAAGCTCCCAAAAAGTCGGTCTTCGATCGGCTTGCTACTACCACGACCCCTCTCAATGGGTCGTCCAGCTCCAACTCCTCGGTCTTCACCAGACTGAGCCTGAACTCCGATGGGCCTGCCAAGAAGCCCATGATATCTGAAGTGGCCATCCCAAAAAAGATAGCCATTCCTGCTCCCGAAGTCGTCAAGGCGGCTTCTCCTGCCAAAGGGTCGGTCTTTACAAGACTAGCTGCTCCCACTCTCGTCCCCGCTCAGAAGTCTGGTTTTGACCGATTGGATACGGATTCTCAACGAACATCAGTCTTTAAGAGGCTGACGCCAGCAACAGCCCTTCACCTGAACAGGGGGAAAGACAAAGCCATTCCCATCGTCGAACCAACCCCAACAGCTCGACACGCTTGACGTCGCCATTGGCGCCGGGTAAGGAAGGCTGGGGGCAACTCCCCCTCTGGGCTAACTCCCCCAACTCCAACGGTGGAAGTTAATGTTATTGTTCCAACCAGGAACAGCTTTGAGCTGCTGAACAAGGTGCACAGGAACTCGCCTACTGCCATACTGAAAAGATCTCCGCCGCCGGTGGAAACTATCACAGAAATGAAGCCGGATTAGTCCCCTCAACGACTATCTTCTAAAGTTTATAAGATCTGGCGACAAGTCCGAGAGTCGGTGGTTGATCAAGACTACCCCCGCCGGCAGAAGAAGTTGAAGGTTCGACAGGAAGAAAACCGTCCTGTTAAGCCACAAAAGACGACGACTACTTGGGCGCCCACTGCAACGGCCCCCTCAACTTCGACTGCTCATAAGAGGAGAAGGCCGGAGAAAATCCCCATGCCTGCGACAAATGTCAAGGGCACTGAGCCTAAATGCCCTAAGTCTAGGGGCATGATGGTGCATACCGTTTATAAGGCATCCGGAAAAGAGGATAGCCATGTCTCTATAAGTTATCGACCGCTTACGCGATCCGTGAAAAAAGCCCAAGAGAAGCAGCAGAAGCTTCAGGAGATGATGACTGCGATGGCCACGCTCACAGGACCGAAAGCAAGCCCAGAGGCATCCTCCGAGCAACGCCACGAGCAGGAAACTGACGCCGAATTCCTTCGGAGAATGCTCGAGAAGAAGGACAAAGAGGCTGCAAAACAAGCAGCCAATATAAAGCAAATGACCCTCCTATTCCAAGATATGGTGGGCATGATGATCCAGCCGGATCCCCCAGCCAAAGATCCTCCAGTAATAATTGAAGATGACAGAGGAGAAACATCGAATCCTCTGACGTCTCTGTCAGCAGCCAAGGAGGAAACCATTTCCAAAGCCGTACTGGATGACTATATAGCTCAGCAAATACGAGCTCATCAGGCAAATGAAGCGGCCGGCCAAATCGTCAAAACTGGGCGACCATATCCAAGCTGGTATGACCAGATAAAATACCCGTCGGGATACACAATCCCCAAATTCCATGTGTACAAGGGGACGGGCAATCAACATCAACACGTCGCTCAATTCAGAGCCCTGTATGGTAACACTGGGGGTGACGACAAACTGTTACTTCGCCAATTTGTTGGCAGCTTGTCGGAAACAGTGTTTGAATGGTACTCGGAGCTTCCCGACGACTCCGTCAAAACGTTTACAGAAATGGAATGGCTATTCACTCAGCGGTTCGCGTGCACCAGCGAACATACCCCGATCACAGCACTGATCAACGCCAGAGTGAAGCCGGGAGAGACATGGGTGCAATATGCAATCCGGTGGCGGAACCTGTGGTCAAAATGCGAACAGCGCATCGAAGAACCACCAGCGGTGGGCATGTTCGTGGGCACCTTAGACCCTCATGCAACTATTTCACAGTTCATGATGTTCTTCAAACCGACCACGTTCCAAGCTTTAATTGACAAGCTGGCCCAAATGGACCAGATGGGTCATAGACCGTCTCCTTCAAAGACGGATCCTCAGAATGAAAAGGGGAAAGGAAAATCAACTTTCGTTGCCAATACTCAACAACAGCCGAGCAACTTAAAGCCGGTTGTTCGCCAAAACTACGTGCATCCACGCCCATCCCTCGAGGAGAGACTGGGATGACCTTACTCGTTTCCTTAGGAAAAAACGAGGAGGCTGTTCGAGCTAGCGGTGCGCAACAGACTCATCAATTTGCCGGATCCAAAACATCCGTTGCAGCCAGACGATGTCAACAATACTAATTACTGCCCTTACCACCAAGCAGTAAGCCATCAAATCGAAGATTGCTTCATTTTCAAAGGCTGGATTGAGAACCAATACCAACAAGGCAAGTTCACATTATCCGAAAACTGGAAGGTGAACCCGCCACAACCTCATGCTCCTAAAAAAGTGAACATGCCGGGGGCATCGTGCTCTTTTATAGAAAAAGCTCCATGGGAGGTCGCTCTTTCAGCCAATACGAAAAGAATGTTGAAGGATCTTCACACATGCCCAGCCGTCAGGTGGAAAAGTCCACTAGAGCCTGAGGTCATTGATGGGATGCTGAAACCACGACCAACACCGAGAATTGATAGCAGTGGGCAAAACACCCAGGCACAGCCGTCAAAGTCTTCAAAGAAAAAGAAGAAGACCAAAAAGCTCGCGCAGTTTGATGACAAGCGCATGGATCTGCAAAAATATATTGACGCGCTGGAAGAATATAATCAGAAAGCGCGGACCCCAGTCACACTCCAAGAATTCCTCAGCCACGTCCTTGAGGACGGAGATGATGACAAAGACTCGTCGGATGAACCTGAGGATTATGTGGCAAGCTGCCATGTGATCACTCACTCGTTAATAAATGATGAAGAAGCTCCTGATGCAAGAAAATTAGGGGCAGATCCTGAGCCGGAACTTCTAGAACCATCAGAAGAAATAATTGACGCATTCTTGAACAAAGCCCGTCTAAAAAGCAAAGCCGATCGGGAGTGCGAGATGTCCATATTTGAAAAAGCCAAACGCCGGCGACTGGACGAAAGGGTTAAAACACTCCCACCAGATCAAAGCATATTCGCCGCAAATAAAAGCAGGTTCAAGACAAGGGAAAGGTTCGCCAAAGCCATATCATTGGGAATGAAGCTGCCCTTTTTCAGAGAAAATTCTCCTGGCGGTATACATCTTGATGAAGCGGACGTACATCCTAACTTCTGCTTATATCATCAGAAGATCGCATACCCTACTGAAGACTGCAACGCCTTTAAAATTTGGTGGCAAGGGTATGTCGCTCACAGGCAACACTTCAAGAGGACAAAGCATGAAGCACGTAGACAGCGGAAAAATGCGACAGATGAGCGTAAAAGAATTGCCGGCAATTTTCATAGGGTTGATTCCGGGGGATCACGAGTTCTCACCTTCGGGAGCGACTCCGACGAAGAAATAGCCCTCGGCCCTCTCTTCAAGGAATCCATCTCTGAAACGAAAGAACCGAGGAGTTGCGAGAACATTCAGCTGCGCAATCACACGCTACCCGAAAAGAATCTCGGACCCGCAAACAAGGAATCAAACAAAAAGGATAAGGGGAAAAGGAAATCGACCTTTGTCACTAATGCTCAGCATCGGCCGAGTAACCCGAGACCGTTTGTTCGTCAAAGCAACAAGCCGCGATCCCTCGATGAGAAATTGAAACGTCCTTACTCATTTCCCAGGGATAAAACAAGAAGACTGTTCGAACTGGCGGTGCGCAACGGGCTCATCACTCTGCCAGATCCAAAACATCCGTCACAACCGGGTGACGTTAACAATCCTAACTATTGTCCCTACCACAGAGTAATGGTTCACCCACTCAAAAATTGCTACGTCTTCAAAGGATGGATTGAGGATGAATACCAACAGGGCAAATTCGCGTTGTCTGACAACTGGAAGATGAACCCACCACAACTACATGCTCAGAAAAGGATGGACACGCCGAGGGCATCATGCTCTTTTATAGGGGAAGCTCCATGAGAAATTGTTCTTTCGGCAAAAACTAAAAGAGTGCTGAAAGATCTTCAAACATGTCCGACCTATGAACTTATGACCGAAACGTCGTTAAACTACTACAAAACAGCGACGTCCCCAGACTGACGTAAAAAAAGAAAAGAAAAAGAAAAAAATGGTATGTCCATAAGCAAAACGGGCACGGATGAAAACCCGAAAGGGCTCCATGAGTAAAAACAGCAGGGCTACCAGCGAGTTTTGTGAAAACCCGAAAGGGCGCAATCTCGTTAAAAGACGCTTGCAAGGTCCTCTCGACTTTGTAAGGAGAATCCACCTGCGTGAGATCCTTACGACTCACAAGGGAGCAACACACTTAGGAATCCTCACGATTCCTCAGGAGAAATTACACTTGCAAGATCCCCATGACTCGTAAGGAGAACCATCCTATGGGACCCTCACGGCTTATAGGATTTAAAAGCCTTGTTACAGGGATCTAAACCAGTTCTTAAGCCATCCAAACCTCCGATGTTGCCCTACAAGTGGTTTAGTATTGACCCTTGTATACAATCCACGGGCGCGAATAAATATTTCCCTAACAAAGTCCCATTCGTGACTAGGAATATGCTCGTACAGCAAACAACACTTGTAAGTCCTCTCGACTTATAAGGAGAAAACACTCTTGTAAGATTCTTATGACTTATAAGAGAGCACACACTTAGGAATCCTCACGATTCCTAAGGAGAAAACGCATATACGTGATCCTCACGACTCGTAGGGAGAAATACCTTTATGAGACCCTTACGGCTCATGAAGTCAAAAGCCTTAGTTGACATGATCTGAACCTGTTTGCTAAGCCACCTTTGTTCGACATCGACAGAGGCAAATGATGATTCACTCCTGGCAATATTCCAGTTGTGGCGGTGCTGATGCCGAAATCGGTGTCTAGTTCCAAGCTTGCAGCAAAAAAAAAGCGAGCCACACATGCATACGAAATAGCCGAAATGATAGGGTGACTTGCAAACAAAATCAGCAAGTAAAAATGTATGCATGCAAAATAGCCGAAATGATTGGGCAACTCGCAATAAAAAGCAGCGAGTAAAAATAAAACAAATAGCTGATGATTGGGCACCACGAAAAATAGCCGAAATGATTGGGCAATCGCGACTTTCGCGATACAAAAAGCTGAAATGATAGAGCATCGCGGAAAGAAAAAAATATAATACATATAAAATGAAAATTTTGCCCTACAGGTGAGATCATATCGATCCCTGTATACAATCCATGGGCACAAACAAAGAGGGAACCATATAATCCCACCAGGCTCTATCAAAAAGAGAGCCAAGTCTCGATGGTCATATCTGCATCCCAGAAGGCCAACAACAACGTTCCTCCTTATGCCAGCAAGGCACGGAAGAGACACAACGAAACAAAGCGAAGTAACGGCAAAATCCCAGCTCCACCTCAGCATTCGTCTCGTTACACCAGACGCAATATCAACAACGGCATTCTTTCGCAGTCCAGCAGGATGCAGACGCAACGTCAACAAAATTCCTCATGGTCAAAACAAAACGAAGCGAAGGCCAAATTCCTAACTTCAGGGTCTTGACGGTAACTTATATAAAACCTGAAAGACTACCGGAGATCATCCCACATGGATTGGTCACCACCTCGACATTCGTCTCGATACAACAGATGAGATGTCACTACAGCGTCCTTCCTCCAACAGGATTCGGACACGCCAAAGAAAACGAAGCGAAGACCAAATTCCTAGCTTCAGGGTCTTGACGGTAACTCAAATAAAACCTGAAAGACTATCGGAGATTATCACACACCAGCGTGGAGTGGTTACCACATCGACGTTCGTCTTGATACAGCAGACGAGATGTCACCACAGCGTTCTTCTTCCAGCAGGATTTAGATGCGACAATCAAATAATGGAGCCATGGCAAAGTCCTTAGTTTCAGGTCTTGACGGTTCATCAACAACCTAGAGACAACCTTGACGTTCATCTCGATACAGCAAACGCAACGCCAAAACAAATGAAGCAAAGGCAATATTCCTAGCTTCAAGGTCTTGACGGTAACTCATATAAAACCTGAAAGACTATCGGAGATCATCCCACACCAACGCGGAGTGGTCACCACCTCGACGTTCGTCTCGATACAGCAGACGAGATGTCACCACAGCGTTCTTCCTCCAGCAGGATTCAGACGCGACAATCAAACAACGGAGCCATGGCAAAGTCCCTAGTTCTAGGTCTCGATGGTTCATCAACAACCTAGAGAAAACCTTGACGTTCGTCTCGATACAGCAGACACAATGCCAGCAAACGAAGCAAAGGCCAAATTCCTAGCTTCAGGGTCTTGACGGAAACTCATATAAAACCTGAAAGACTATCGGAGATCATCCCACACCAGCGCGGAGTGGTTATGACTCATCAAGGCTCTCCAAAATGAGCCTAATCTCAAGTAAAAAGCGGCATGGCAAAATTCCTAACGCTTACTCTTCTGACGGTCAAACTGCCTAAGAAGATTGCTTGAAGACGTCTTGTCCAGCCCCCGAAGGGATCAGAGACACGACAGTCGTAAGGCTACTCGAACAACAAGATTGCCTATCGATGAATACATCAGCCAACGCGACGGTACGACGGGCAAAACCCTAGTACCACAGACCCTAACGGACCTCTGTCGTAAAGAGGAAAGCTTAACTGTGACGTTAGGATATTCTTGCGAGAACTTCTCAATTCGTCTCGACTTGTAAGGCAAAGCCTTAGGCAGTGGGGATTAAAAAACCTGTTCCCTAAGCACTGGGGCCCCGCAAGTCGGTCCAAAACGGACTCTTGCATGCTATTCATGGACCACACTCTCCAAAGTCGAATCTCGACAAGGAGGGAAACAACCACTTACGAGTCCTCTCGACTTGTAAGAGGTAAAATTCTCTAGTGAGATTCTTACGACTCTCAAGAGAAACACACTTGGGAATCCTCACGATTCCTAAGGAGAAAAATACACCTACGAGATCCTCTCGACTCATAGGGAGAAAAGTCTTTATGAGACCCTCACGGCTCATGAAGTTGAAAAGTCTTAGGTATCATATCTGAACCTGATTCCTAAGTCATCACTACCCCTCGAAGAAGCCAAAATAAGATGCTCACCCTATCATCTGCCGGCTATGTTTGCTAAAGTGACATACTGATAACAAAAGAAAGAAGTAAGCAGAAAGATGACACAATACATTGCGAAAGAAATCTTTTATTCATGTATGCAATTGGGTACAAAATACATCATATGAAAGAATAAAAGAATGAATACATTTTATTCAAAATTTACAAATGACGCAAAAGCAACTATTGGGAGGGAAGCGTCTTAAGTAGGCCAATCAATTGCTCACGCACTCCCCTCAGCCTCTCGTCATGGTCAGCTGCCGCGGCCAACTCTGCTTCAACCTGAGCTCGTTGCTGCAAATAAGATGAAAGATACTCCTCGACTGCCTGCTGAGCTGCCCCGTGATTTTGTGCATCCCGCTCGACGACGTCAAGCTGCTGCCTCAGTGTTAACCCGTCAGAGATGCATCACAGAAGGTCTTCAAAGATAACTTTCAACTGTGCAGCATTTCCATCAACCTGAGCATGCAGTCGGGCAGATTCGCTCGAAGTCTCTCCGCACTCCATACGTTTTAAAGCTGTCTCTTATTCAAGATGACGGAAGTAAGGAGTGCTCTGCTCAACCCACGCAGCCCGCTGATCGTTCATAGCCAGGACTTCTAGAGCAGGACGTCCAACCTCGAGCTCATGCAGGCAAGCTTCAATTTCCCTGCAGTGATTAACCCAAGACTCGACGACGCCTTAAATATGAAAGTACACAAGCGTCTCCAGCATTGGATTGACCTCGGCAGCGAAATCTGCGGCAGATATAGGAACCTCCGCATCAAACTCCTCGACATATTCGCTTAGCATACGCAGACTGGTCCCGGCACCTTTTGAGGATGAACGTCTGGAAAAGGGCCCTGCCGGCATTATGATAAGATACTTGAACGGGGCTGGAGTCGATGTGATTGCTGCAAAATAAATCACAATCAGATGTTGGCTCAAGAAATAAAGAAAATACACAAAAAATAGAGTCTACTATACCGGCTGCAACAGGGGGCAGAGCTGGGAGTGCTGGTAGCGCAACGATAGCCTCGTCACCTCCTTCAATTTGTAAGGCTACAAGCAATATAAAGAAGAGTTAGCAGTAATGCGACTGCCCGTTAAAGAAAGGACATCATTTAGAAAAAATACTCACCAACACCAGCAGGCGGACTAATCTCCGACGGGAAGGAGAAGTGGGGGTGCAACACCCGGTACAGGTGGTCAAAAAGGACTCCTACAAAGACGCGACGTCAGTACATGAATTATACTGCCTAGAGATAAGACTGATGAGTCATAATTCCATACCTTCCAGTATCTGAGATGGTGCTAGAGAAGGTAGAGAGGTGGTCACCGTCAGGGCGGTAACTGACGGCGCTGTCTCGAGTAGCGCGACATCAGCACTAGCCGTACCTGCATTAGAAACAAGATAAACCCTGTCTGGAAAAATTGAAAAGAGATTGCAGAATAAAAAGAAGGTCGGTGACCTAAAATTTACCTGATGAGTCGCCAGCCGGAGCCGTAACGAGGGTGTCACTTGATACAACGGCGGCGTCTCCCTCCTCTATTGGGGTGGTCTCACCTCCCGTCGCCTCATCCCCTGACTCCACAAGAGCCGTCGTCACGCTCGCGATGCCAGGAGACAAAAAAGAACCGTAGGCGGGAAGAGTGATGATCGGGGCAGTGCCCGACTCTTGAGAAAGAGCGGCTATCTCGGGCCCAGCAATTGTACCCATTTCGCTCGCCACATCCTCGGGCTCAGTAATTGCAGCCGTCTCATCCACCGCCACCTTAGGCTCGGCTGTGGTAGCCGTCTCGTCAGCCACTACCTCGAGCCCGGCAATTGCGGCCACATCGCTTACCGCCGCCCCGGGTTCGGGAATAGCAGCTACCTCCTCCACCGCTCCCTCAGGCTCAGTGGTCGCCGCCACTTCTTCAGTAAGGCTCGGCCCTGCAGGACAAGATATATAAGAACTGATAGTTTAAAACTTTGACAACAAAGCCTCAAAGCACATTACCTGGGATTGATTTGCCGTCGGCTTCCCGAGCCGCACGTGCCGCCCGTCTGTAAGCTGTAGACAAAGCAACCAGAAACTCCTCTAAAGGAGTAGCAGCAGGGGTAACGGCGCTTGAACCTGCTCCCGCAGCTAAAGCAGCACTACACTCCCTTTCTGCGCGCCTCAGACGCTTCCTTTCCTCTCGAGCCGTCAAAACAGACCTTTTAGAAGCCTCCTTCAACAGGATGTCGTCATCCGCATTCAGGGTTACCTCTGGACCCGTCAAGGCTTCCGTCATCGGTTTTTTAAGTAAGGCCTCTTGCGGCAGTGCCGAAAAGGCCGGGACTTCGGAAGCTGGCCCGGGGAGAATTTCTGCATCAGCTTGCGGGATAGGCATTTGGCCCCCCGCGATAAGACAAAGAAAGGGTCAGATTACTCCTAAGAAACGGAAGTAGAAACATGGCGAACCGAAATGTACCAAGGCCTAAGGATGCTCGAAGTCATTCCTCTTCCTCAAAAGTCTTGAGAGAAGCAGCAAGAGCTTCTTCGGTAGAAATGCCTATTAAAGAAGGAAAAGCGTTAGTAAAAAAAACAATGATAGAAGTATGATGCAATGGCGAAAAATACAACTAATGATTACCTGATCGTGCGAGGTTAGCCAACCCCTCTTCGCGTCTTGCCAATCGCTCGGAAGCTGCGATGGCAGCCGCCAGATCAGTATCATCTGGCGGCATGAATAAGCCCTCATTTGTCCTATACTAGTTCAAGCCTTCACTATAAGGAGAATGAGGCTCCTGACTAAATACAACATCGGCGGAGAAGACAGACTTCTTTTTCTTCTTCTGTGAGCGAGCTCCGGTCGCAGCCAGCATCAGCTTGCGTTTTGTAGGCACTTTGGGACGGCGAGTCCCGATATCCGAGCCCACGCCAGATTCGGGTGAAGCTATGGTTACCGTCTCTACAGGAGCATGGGGCAATTCACGCGTGGGGCTTAGCGCACGTAGAGGCTCAACTGCAGCAATCTCTCTTAGCGAAGGGGGTACAGCAATCCGTCGCTTCAAAGGGACTTTACGATCACTGGCAGGAGGTGCACTTTTGCGATCAAGCAGCAACCGCCTTTCTTCCATAATAACGGCGCCCGTCAAATGTTGGTACCATGTCGTATATACATTAAGGATCCGTGGGACACAACTCGGCTCGCTGATAAAGAAATGAGAGCCCGTATTCAGACGCATGAAGTGATGCAGCACGCTTCGCATCCCCTCTTCAGTGGCAGTGAGTTCCAGTAAGAAAGCCTCCAGTGGCACTCCTTGATTATAGCTCAATTGTTGGGCAAAACGATATGGATTATATCTCATGAAAAGCGCCGCATCGTTTTTCTTAAACACCAGGAAGCCCGGTCTGATAGAATATAAATGGAGGGTCTCTCTGTTCCCCTCCGAATGGTGGCCAAGACATGGGGCGTCTAGCCTGAGATTCAGGGCAGATGCTAATTGGTGCTATCCGTCTACCTCTCCGATGATGCCAAGTTGATTTATGGCACCGTGTATCGGAGGTTTAGACGGATGCGGCCGATGTAGCAGACTTCGTCAGATTCCCCCTCGCTTGAGGGGTTTTTGATTGTGGGGACGCTCTTCCCTGCAGGCGTAAGCCCCTGCAGTTAATTACGCTACCGCATCGCGGTAACAACTTTCTCCTTCTCCAGAATTTCACTTCGTGTCGTGTGTGTTTATTTTGTGTTTAGTTGCCCGTGGATTGTATACGGAGACTGAGTTATGTCGTCGCCCGTAGGGCGTGGACTAGTCCAAATCCGTATTATCTTAGATTTGGGTTTGGGGGTTTGGGTTTAAGGATACGTTAGCCTCGTTTGAGACTAAGATCGACTTAAACGTTTGTTAAGGACACGTTAGTCTAGTTTTTAGACTAAGATCGACTTAACGGGATCGTTTAGATCCAACAATAGAGCAATTAAGGGAGCCTTATTGTTTTGTTTAGTGACGTTGCGGTCAATAGGTAGTTTATGGACATTGCGGTCTATAGGTAGTTTAAGGACATTGCGGTCCATGGGTAGTTTAAGGACATTACGGTCCGTATGTAGTTTAAGGACATTGCGGTCCAATGTTAATTTTAAGACATTGCGGTCAAGATTAAGGACGTCATAGTCCATGGGTTTAAGGACCCCACAGTCCGTTGTTAGTTTTAAGACATCTCGGTCAAGGTTAAGGACGTCATAGTCCATGGGTTTAAGGACGCCACAGTCCGTTATTAGTTTTAAGACATCTCGGTCAAGGTTAAGGACCTCATAGTCCATAAGTTTAAGGACTCCACAGTCCGTGTCAATGTGTCGTCATCGGGACCCGTCACCTCTTTGAAGACGTTGAGGAATTACAACGCCAAGTATCAAAGGAGTGAAGAGATGTACCCTTGGACTGGGGTGGATTAAATAGTCTTTGGCCCAATTTGGGATCAAGACCAATTAATTATGTTATGAGCCCATTAGCCCAGTTAAGTCTGAATTGAGAACTTATGGCCATCTTGGGCTAAGTCCAATCATGTTTGGAATATTGGCTTCCTGTTGGTCCATTGAAGGAGAGGCTTTGCCTCTGGCCATTTAGCCAATTGGGCTAACGTTAATTCAGTAGTGTTGAACACTGGGATCAAGTTAGTGTTTTAACACTAAAAGACAGTTGGTGTTAAACACCAGCAACAAGGGGTTCAAATTAGTGTTAAACACTAGAGCAAATCAGTGTCAAACACTAGCAGCAGAGATTTCAAATTAGTGTTAAACACTAAGAATAATCAGTGTTAAACACTGGTGACAGAGATTTTAATTTAGTGTTGAACACTAAGGGAGTTAATATTAAGCTCTGCTAACAGGGGTTTAATTTAGTGTTAAACACTAAGAAATTCAGTGTTAAACACTGCAAATAAAGTTCTTTAATTAGTGTTGAACACTAAGGCCAAACAGTGTTAAGCACCGGGTTCAGAGGTTCCAATTTAGTGTTAAACACTAAGGCAAGAGGGGTCACGTGGTAGCACGTGAGGGCGCCCTCCCTTTACTCGTTCTGCTGAGAATGTTGCATATTTTGGAGCATCACGTGATGGGCATTTAAATGCTTGTATGTTAAAGCTTCTGCCAAAGGTCACGTGGGTCACGTGAGGCACTGCCTCAAAGGGCCTTTTCTGTGGATCTTTTCGGGGGTCACGTGGTAGCACGTGACCCTGCCTCTTTGTATGTTTCTAAGAGATCTGTTAATCTTTTTAAGAATTAAATTCTTCGCAGGGTTGAACCCTAACAATAAATTTCAAAGGAATTAAATTCCTGTTTCCTTCTGAAGATTTATATTCTGGGATAGAGTTGAACTCTGAATTTTCTGTAGGAATTAAATTCCTCATATATGTGAAGAACTGCATTCTATCATAGGGTTAAACCCTAATAAAAGTTTTAAAGGAATTAAATTCCCACTCTCTTTTAGAGAATTATTCTAAGGAATGAGATTCTGTCATAGGGTGAAACCCTAATTTCTTCTTTCTTAAGGGAATTAAATTCCTGTTATTTTAACAGAACTAAGTTCTTAACTAGGGTTGAACCCTGATTCTGTTCATTCTGAAGGAATTGAATTCCTGTAACATAGGGTTAAATCCTAATTTTTATTTTAAAGGAATTAAATTCCTATAGTTCTGTGAGAATTAAATTCTCAAACTTCCATTCCCTCTCTATGCTTTGGATCTGCATGGCAGGATCTCAACCCAATGAGAATTAAATTCTCAATTCAAGAGGAGATGTACACTTTGCAGATCCTCCACTAAAGAGAGAACTATGTTCTTTTTTAAGAGTTAAACTCTTTTGAGAATTAAATTCTCTTTTAAAGGCCTTCCCTTTCTTACCTAGAATTTTCTTCTGTAGAAGATCAAATTCTTCCAGAGTCTCGATGCTCTATTTTCTCTCTCTATCTGTATCTCTCCCTCTGTGTCTCTTGGCTTCTATTTATAGGAGAAGAAGCAGAATCAATTAGCTTTGGTGAATCTTTCATTGAGAGATTTGATTTGCATTCACCATTCATCTGGTCCTTTGGATTATTAGGTGAATTTTATTCACCATTAGATTTTAAATCCAGAGATTTTCCTTTGTTATTTCGGTCAGATTTTAAGGGGAAATCTTTTCCAAGTTCAGGATTTTTCCACAAATAGATGATATTTAATCACCTTTAAATCTTTAGTCCAATAGGTTCCAAATAATCATTTTCCTTTGGAAAGATTTGAATGCCGTTCAGAATTTAATTCTGTTAAATAGATAGGCTTTGAAAGCCGGTCACGTGTGACCACGTGATCCATGGTCACGTGTAGGCACGTGACCCCTCTGGAACGAGCTTTCTTCTTCTTTTTGCGCTCTGTCTTCTGGCCGCTGCTTAGCCGTCACGTGCCACCATGTGACCCCTGGTCACGTGTGAGCACGTGACCCTCATCTGGAGCCTTTTTCTTGATTTAATCAGAGAATGAGTCTGCTTCTGCCGCTGCTTTTAAATGTCACGTGCCAACACGTGACTGATGGTCGCGTGCTAGCACGTGATGCCTCCTTCGTAAACTTTCCTGATTTTAAATCAGGAAATAAATGCCCCCACAGCGTTGTTCTCACGTATTTGCATGTGAGTGCAACGCTGTCACTTTTTGTGACCGTTGGATTCCTCTAGGGATTTGGGGAGATGAAGCGTCTCCATCACATCCTATAAATGCCCATATCTCTTCAGAAGAGCCTCCACTTTGCTCATCTTCCTCCTTTGAGAACTTTCTTCTTTTGAGAATTTAATTCTCTTTTCCCAGAGCTTAGTTCTCTGCCTTGAAAATCTTCCAGAGTTTAACTCTGTTCGAAGAGACTTTTCTCTTTAGGTAATACTCTCACATGAACGATGAACTCTCACATTCCTCTGGATTTTAAATCCAAAACAGGGGTTTCTACCCTTTTAATATGAACCCATTTTCTCTTAAGTTTTTTCCACTGGAGTATGGAATAGAACTTTCAACGGTAGATCCTTTTAGGGTTCATATGATCTTTAGGGAGATAATGGTGACGGTTAAAATCTATGGAATTTAATTCCATCCAAAAGAGTTTCTGGGAATTTAATTCCCTTTTTCTTAATAAGGAATTTAATTCCTACGAAGAACTCAATTTATTCACATGGAGGCTTCTTGGGGTCTCTTGACCCGAGGTTGTCCTTCTGCAATTAATAAAACAGGAGCTTTGTAATGATGTCTTCTGTGGGAATTTAATTCCTTTGATCCTGTTGGATCTGTTGTAGAGCCCGAGATAGATTTGTCCTCTAGGGGGAATGTGTAGGGTTACTTGAATCTCATTCTTTATTTAATGAGGATATTCCCTCTGTTTTATTATAACTGCTTGGTCTCATTATTAATGAGCCGTCATCCTGATTCTGTGGGCCCCATGTTGTTTTGTAACCAATGGCCCTATAAAAGAGTCTGTTGTTGCTTTCTTCAACTAGTCTTCATGTTCATGCATGTATATATATTGCTAGCTTTGTTTTTAACAGTCTTCTTTTATTAGATTTCAGGTGCGATGGCTTCTGTTCCATGCTTTCCCTTCACTCGTTCGGAGACTGCTTTTCCTCAGTCACCCTCTGATGAGGAAGCGATGGCGATGATCCGGGCTCATGACCCGAACTGCACCAACCTACTTCAATGGGGATCTAGGTACAGTCATATTATCCAGGGTCGCCGGAGTTTCCTTTGCGTGGTACCTACAGAGCCCACTTTCCCATTCTTACCGATGGATCCTCTGAGAACGGTTTTTGCTGTAGAGATGCCCAATTGGACTCCAACGGGACGACTTGAGCCCTCAACCACAGGTATCCCTCACCATCCGGACCCCCCTATAGATATTCTGGGACGTCTCATTTGTCAGGGTGAAGCCCACCCATAGGGACAGATTTACAAGATAGGGCTCACTCCTCGACACCCCACGGGCTATCTTCTCTGGGCACGCTATATCCTTGCCACCCATCGAGCGCGGCTGCAGAAGGTCGGGCTTTACCAGGCAATATACGCATCACTCTTTTATTATCAGTCCCCTCATGTTTGGTGGGTTAGGGCGTTCTTGAATCAATGGAATCTTCCCACCAACACTTTCATTCTAGGAGATCGTGAGGTTTCGATTTCTCTGGCGGAATTTTACGAAATCTCAGGATTGCCAATTAGGGGTGCACTGTACGAGGAGTTGTTGCCTCGAGACGAGTATGTCTTTGAGCCCGAGTCCGCACCGGTAGACGGCTTGTCTGCTGAGAACGCCGTTCGCCACAAGCGCCCCAGCTTGATCGAGGCGCTAGGTATTTTTGATCGATTGTTCACTGAGTCTGAGGAGCAGGGTGTTACCTTTAAAAGCTTCATTGCATGCTTCCTTCATGAAGACGTCGTATCGAAGACTGCTCCAAAGTTTGCTAACATCAAAGACCCCTTTGGGTTTGGTCCGAAGAAGCTACCGACCACTAAATCGGACCTGCCACAATACTATATTCCCATCATGTCGCTGATGACTTTTGAGTCCATTGCAGCACCCAGTATGGATGAGGAAACATTCTTCGTGGGGTTTGTCAGTGTTTGGCTCAGTTGGTTCGTTATTCCCATGCATCGCCGCTTCATGAGAGCCTCGGTTATCTACCCGGCTCATCGTATCGCTGAGGGGACGCGGTTGGCTATTGGCATCCCAGCGCTGGCGCATCTTTACCACGGGTTAGGCGCTGCGGCTAACACTTCCAGGCCTGGCGTAGACGTGGTGAATTTTTCGCTCCATTACTTCACATCTTGGATTGAAATGCACGTGTTGGGGGCTTTCGCTATGCATCAGAGGCCCACATTTTACGATGCCTACCCCTTCCCGTGACTTATACGATTAGTGGACGCTTCTGCCGCCGACCCGACCCAATTTGGGGCTATTCGGGTGCTGATTTCCCCTTACGCTGCCGCTGGCAGGATGGTTTTTAATGATCGGGTCTTGTCTACTCCCTCAGGTCCAGTTCAACAACTCTGGGACCGGTCAAAAGACAACGTACCTTCTTTGAAGCCTCGAAAGGCTGCGCACTTGTATACAATTAGACCGGGCTACTTAGTGTTTCGCCAGGACAGTGCAGCTCTTTTCATGCGGTACGATCCGCATCGATTAGCCCGACAGCTTAGATACGACCAGGGCGTTCCTTTCGAGGCTTTCATGGTCGCCCCAATCCCTTCGCTCGATGCCGTTCGCGATGCCGCTCATCATTTCATGAGGATAAACACCGGCTCTCACTTCATGGTCCCAGAAGCTGAGTACATCCCCCGGAGCGTGGGCTCATTTACGGGTCGGTATCTTCATCGGATCAACCCAATTATTCTTGAGGAAAGAAGGGTGCTTCTTGGTCACGACGCCCCTCCTCAGGTTCCAGGAGCTAAGCTGCGACCGAGGGCTCCGGTCCACTTCCCTCTAATGGATACCGGCCTTGCGCTCATCCCAGGGGACTCGGGGGTAGACTTTACTCCAACGGCTGGGATGCCCCTAGGTTCCCGATCGCGGGGTAGACGGGCCTCAGTAGCAGCAGCACCGCCTGTGGCAGCACCGCCCCCCTCCCCCGTGGCATTGACAATGGCGGTGTCATCCTCGGTCGTGGCACCGGGCGAGGGCAATAGGGATGAGGGTGTTGAGGGCGATGTGGGTCGGCGCTGCCCTAAGGCTCCGCGAGGGAGGAAGCGGTCATCCTCGGCGGCCAGCTCTGGGTCTAAGCGGCGGAAGAAAGTAGCTACCAATTTGCTCGATTCTTTGGCGGAGTCTGAGCCTATTCTTGAAGACGAACCATTGGCCTTACTAGAGTCAGACGCTGGACTTCTTTTTCCGAGTTCGGCTGATGAAGAGGCCCACAGTTGGCCGAGGCCATACGGCGCTCCAAAGACGAGTCTCATAATGCCAGGGTTCCGAAGAAGCCCTATCCTGCTGTAATCTTTTACGAAAACCCCTCATGGATTCGGCGGCGGTTTATCGGTCCTTTGGAGGAATGGGGGAAATGGCCTTGAAGCAGGCCGTTTCAGAAGACGCAGCGGACGCGCTTTCTTTGTGGACCGGCGGTCATGAGTCTACCCTTGAGCCCCAGCGAGCACGTCTCCTTGAGAAGGAGCAGCGGCTTGAAGAAGCCATACTGAAGGCTTCCTTGCGCATCGGTATGTTGTGGTTCTTTTCTGTAGTTTTTCGGATTATTTATGCCTGTACATATGTATCCTTATCTTTATCTGAATTGTGCAGAATCTTCGACGCTGGGGGAGCTCCCTACGGGCTCATTGAAGCTAACGCCTGCCGAAATCCCCGATGAAGCATTGCTCGATGCGGAGGGGGCTGATGAGGCTGCTCCTCTCATGGTAGAGCCTCCAGAGATGGTTCTTGATCAGGGAGTGATCGCCCCTTTGGGGGAGGCTCCTTTGGAGGTTACCGTTCCAACGGCTCTTCCCGAAGGCGGCCCAGAGGCTAAGATGGGGGTAGTCAGGACTACCTTCCCTTTGTTAGGGCCCGCGGTTCCGGCAGAGGCTGTCGAAGCCGCTATTCCCCCGACTCAAAACGGGAGAAGTGTTGAAGGTAATCCTCTGCATTTTAAATTGGCAACCCTTCCATGGTCTGAACTCTTTTATCTTTCCCAGAACTGCGCGGTTTGGCGGCCACTATCGCTGATCTGTCGCCTCAACAGTCATTTCAGCGTTTGTTGGAGATGGCAGCTCCACAGGCGATCTCCCCTCAGCGCATTGTCCTTTCTCTAGGCAAGGTTAGCGTCATTCGTCATCATTATTTTTCTTACCATGGCATTGTTATTATTTTTGCGAAATGACGTTGATGTCTCTTATAGTTTTGGAAGCTGACGACGAGGTCGAGGTCGTTGAAGGGCCAGGGGAACCTTCAGCTCCTGCTTGTATGACTGTCGGTAAGCGACGTTTTATTATAATCCCATTCGTTCTGTGCTTAAGGATTTTATTGACGTCTTTCAAATCTGAACAGCCCTGCCAGCCTCCACAGCGTTGGAATCGCGCATCATTATGCCGCCTGGCCCTTATGCTTTGCGAGCTTCAGAACGCTTGGCCCAATTGAGCCGTGTCTCTCTGTCGTCTTTGATCGAGGAGCTTCGTGCTGGCAGTGCAACAACAGCTGAAGCATTTGCTGCCGAGGCTAACGGTTCTCTTCCTTTTCTTGCCACCTACCATAGCGAAGAGGTGGTGCGAGTCTGGGTGGAGTTCTGTCGGCAGGTGGAGGCTTGCTTGCACGCACTTGAATGTTCCCGTCTTTCCTCGGAGGTCATGGCTGCAAAGGCGGACTTGCGGGGGCTGATAGCGCGGTGCGCGGCAAACATGACATCGTACGAGAAGAGGCTCGGCCGCAAATTCTCGGAGAGAGAGCTGGCTTCTAAAGCGCTGAGCGAGCTTCAGGAGAGTCTTACTGCCAAGGCCAACAAAGCGTATGAGCTCTGGCGGGTGCTTCAAGAGTCTATCAGGGAGGTGGTGACTCTTGATAAAGCTGCCACATTCACTCGTGAAAGGATCGAGGGCCATAAAGCCACCGAGAAAGAGCTTGAAGCTCGGCTTGCTTCGTATCAGGCCCAGCAAGCTCATGCGGAGGCTCGTCTTCTGGAGATCTTGCATCATGAAGCCGTGGCTCAGCAACAGAAATATGAGCTGGTAAAATTGCTCCATCGCCCGCCGGCTTGAAGACTTGTATCTTTTCCTTTCTCTTTTTTTTTGTACATACTCATGGATTAGAATATCTTCTTTTTGTTGCTTCATGAATTGTACCTTGTATCCATTATGGCTTATGAATAAAATATACACTTTCTTCTCAATGGCGTGTCTCTTTTCATTGAATGCGTTTGCGGACAATTTATCTTGATCTCCTTGCAGGGCAGCGATGGCTTAGGATTCAGGGTTAAGATCGGCTTCCTAAGACTTTTGCGCTTTATGAGCCACGAGGGTCTCATAAAGAGTTTTTTTTTCTCCCTACAGGTCAAGAGGATCCCATAGGTGTACGTCCTTCTTAAGAATCGTGAGGATTCCTAAGCGGGTTTTTCCCTTGAGAGTCGTAAGGATCTCACAAGAGAGTTTTCTTCCTTACAGGTCGTGAGGACCTGCAAGTGCTGGATGTGGTCACCCTTATCCGTGTTTCACGGGGTCAGGGGTCGCTCAAGGTATCATAGTTTAAAGACGTCACGGTCAAGGTTAAGGACCTCATAGTCCGTGGATTTAAGGACTCCACAGTCCGATATTAGTTTTAAGACATCACGGTCAAGGTTAAGGACGTCATAGTCCGTGGATTTAAGGACTCCACAGTCCGATGTTAGTTTTAAGACATCACGGTCAAGGTTAAGGACCTCATAGTCCGTGGATTTAGGGTCTCCACGATCCGATGTTAGTTTTAAGACATCGCGGTCAAGGCTAAGGACCTCATAGTCTGTGGATTTAGGGACTTCACAGTCCGATGTTAGTTTTAAGACATCACGGTCAAGGTTAAGGACCTCATAGTCCGTGGATTTAGGGACTCCACAGTCCGATGTTAGTTTTAAGACATCACGGTCAAGGTTAAGGACCTCATAGTCCGTGGATTTAGGGACTCCACAGTCCGATGTTAGTTTTAAGACATCGCGGTCAAGGTTAAGGACCTCATAGTCCGTGGATTTAGGGACTCCACAGTCCGATGTTAGTTTTAAGACATCGCGGTCAAGGTTAAGGACCTCATAGTCCGTGGATTTAGGGACTCCACAGTCCGATGTTAGTTTTAAGACATCACGGTCAAGGTTAAGGACCTCATAGTCCGTGGATTTAGGGACTCCACAGTCCGATGTTAGTTTTAAGACATCACGGTCAAGGTTAAGGACCTCATAGTCCGTGGATTTAGGGACTCCACGGTCCGATGTTAGTTTTAAGACATCGCGGTCAAGGTTAAGGACCTCATAGTCCGTGGATTTAGGGACTCCACGGTCCGATGTTAGTTTTAAGACATCGCGGTCAAGGTTAAGGACCTCATAGTCCGTGGATTTAGGGACTCCACGGTCCGATGTTAGTTTTAAGACATCGCGGTCAAGGTTAAGGACCTCATAGTCCGTGGATTTAGGGACTCCACGGTCCGATGTTAGTTTTAAGACATCGCGGTCAAGGTTAAGGACCTCATAGTCCGTGGATTTAGGGACTCCACGGTCCGATGTTAGTTTTAAGACATCACGGTCAAGGTCAAGGACCTCATAGTCCGTGGATTTAAGGACTCCACAGTCCGATGTTTGGTTGCGGGGACCCGTCACCTCTTTGAAGACGTTGAGAAATTACAACACCAGGTATCAAAGGGGTGAAGAGATGTACCCCTAAACCGAGGTGGCACCAGTATAGAATCAGGTTGGTGGATTGTTAGTTTTAAGACATCACGGTCAAGGTTAAGGACATCATAGTCCGTGGATTTTAAGGACTCCACAGTCCGGTGTTTGCTCTGGATGCTTCACACGGGTTCACTGCCGTGCTTGGCGAGGACCAGGCTCCGCTCTGGGCGTTTTCCGCGGGGTCAAAGAGTGACGTTATCCGCGTTCCACATAACCAGGAATTTTGCACTAGATGCTTCACACGGGTTCACTGCCGTGCTCGGCGAGGACTAGGCTCCACTCTGGATGCTTCACACGGGTTCACTGCCGCACTCTGCGAGGACCAGGATCCGCTCTGGACGCATTCCACGGGGTCAAAGAGTGACGTTATCCGCGTTCCACGTAACCAGGAATTTTGCACTAGATGCTTCACACGGGTTCACTGCCGTGTTCGACGAGGACTAGGCTCCGCTCTGGATGCTTCACACGGGTTCACTGCCGTGCTCTGCGAGGACCAGGATCCACTCTGGACTTTTTCCACGGGGTCAAAGAGTGACGTTATCCGCGTTCCACGTAACCAGGAATTTTGCACTAGATGCTTCACACGGGTTCACAGCCGTATTCGGCGAGGACTAGGCTCCGCTCTGGATGCTTCACATGGGTTCACTGCCGTACTCTGCGAGGACCAGGATCCGCTCTGGACGCTTTCCACGGGGTCAAAGAGTGACGTTATCCGCGTTCCACGTAACCAGGAATTTTGCACTAGATGCTTCACACGGGTTCACTGCCGTGTTCGGCGAGGACTAGGCTCTGCTCTGGATGCTTCACACGGGTTCACTGCCGTGTTCTGCGAGGATCATGATCCGCTCTGGACGTTTTCCACGGGGTCAAAGAGTGACGTTATCCGCGTTCCACGTAACCAGGAATTTTGCTGATTGTATCCGCATTTCACGGAATGGAGGTTTGACTGTTGGTGATATGTATATCACCGAGCCATGGAACTGGGAGTTGCCGCTGTTCCGCTTAGCTTAGAGTTGTGTCCGTTGTTACGAGACGAGGGTTGGGATGATCTCTAGGTCGCTTGTGGCCCGTCGAGATTTAACTCCTTTCTTTGATGAAACCTGGGAGAAATGTGATCACTTCTTTGTTTACGCCCTTGGATTGTATACAGGGTGTGATGGAACATCACCTGTAGGGCATAAATTAGAACTTTTTTTTATTTTTTATTTCTTTTTCCGCGATGCTCTATCATTTCAGCTTTTATATCGCGAGAGTCGCGATTGCCCTATCATTTCGGCTATTTTTCGCGGTGCCCAATCATTTCGGCTATTTATTTCATTTTTACTCGCTGCTTTTTATTGCGAGTTGCCCCATCATTTCGGCTATTTATTTCATTTTTACTCGCTGCTTTTTATCGCGAGTTGCCCCATCATTTCGGCTATTTTTCATGCATACACTTTTTACTTGCCATTTTTATCGCAAGTTGCCCCATCATTTCGGCTATTTCATATGCACGTGCGGCCTACTGGCTTTTCGCCATAAACCTGAAATTAGACACCGATTTCGGTATCAGCACCGCTACAACTGGGATATGGCCAGGAGCGAATCATCATCTGCCTCTGTCGATGTTGAACAAAGGTGGCTTAGCAAACAGGGTTAGGGGTCCTGTCGGCTAAGGCTTTTGACTTCATGAGCCGTAAGGGTCTCACAAAGGTATTTCTCCCTACAAGTCGTGAGGATCTTGCAGGTGTATTTTCTCCCTAGGAATCGTAAAGATTCCTAAGTGTATATTCCTCTGTAAGTCGTAAGGATCCTACAAGAAGGTTTTCTCCTTATAAGCCGAGAGGACTTATAAGGGTTGTTCACCATATGGACATATCCCTAATCACGGGTGGGACTTTGCTGGGGAAATATTTATTCGCGCCCGTGGATTGTATACAAAGGTCAGTATGAGCCGCTTGTAGGGCATTGTCGAAGGTTATGGGGGTTTTGCTTAAGCACAGGTTCAGGTCTCTGTAACTTAAGACTTTCAAATCCTATGAGCCGTGAGGGTCCCATAAGAGAGTTCTCCTTACGAGTCGTGAGGAACTCGCAAGTGTATTTTCTCCTTAGGAATCGTGAGGATCCCTAAGTGTGTTGCTCCTTGTGAGTCGTAAGGATCTCACACGGGTGGTTTCTCCTTACAAGGTCGTGAGGACCCTGCAAGTGTCCTTTAACGAGGTTACACCCTTTCGGGTTTTCACAAACACTCGCCGGTAGTCCTGCTGTTTTTACTCACGGAGCCCTTTCGGGTTTTCATTCGTGCCCATTTTGCTTATGGACATACCTTTTTTTTTATTCTTTTTCTCTTTTTTTTACAAGGTCGCGCCCTTTCGGGTTTTCACGAACACTCGCCGGTAGCCCTGCTGTTTTTACTCACGGAGCCCTTTCGGGTTTTCATCCGTGCCCATTTTGCTTATGGACATACCGTTTTTTTATTTTTTATTTTTTATTCATCTCGTCAGCCTAAGGATGCTGCGGTAGTAGTTTAGGGACGTTTCGGTCCGTTGTTAGTTTAAGGACGTTTCGGTCCGTCGTTACTTTAAGGACGTTTCGATCCGTCGTTAGTTTAAGAATGTTTCGTTCCGTCGTTAGTTTAAGAACATTTCGGTCCGTTGAGGAGAGAGCCGGCTACTACTTATAGAGCTTTGAGCTTTAGGAAGATAGCGAGCGGACATAGTCGTCGTCATCTATCATTGACCTAGGCTGTGGCTCATTAAGCGTAGTATTTCTTCAGGAAGCGGCCGTTTATTAGCCTGAAAGGACTTTCACCATGCATGTCCATGAGTAGATAGGCCCCACCCTGGTAGACCTTATCTATGATGTACGGGCCTTCATAGTTTGGCTCGAATTTTCCCCGCTTGGCGCGATTGGGGATCATAGGTCTCTTGACCACTAGTACGAGTTCGCCTTGGCGGAATGTCCTCGGCCTGGTCAATCTTTCGTACGACCGCATCATCTTTGCTTTGTAGGCCTCCAGATTTTTTTGCGCTATGAGCCGGGTTTCATCGAGGGCATCAAGCTCCTCAAGCCGAAGGTGAGCATTTTCTTCGTTTGTCAATTCGTGGTGGACTGCCACTCGTAGAGAAGGCAGCTCTATCTCGAGAGGGAGTACCGCTTCCGTACCGAATACCAGTGCCTATGGCGTCATGTTCGTGGCTGTCTTAAACGTAGTTCGATATGCCCAAAGAGCCTCTTGCGGTCTCTCGTGCCAGTCCTTCTTATTTCGGGACACCATCTTTTTTATGATCTTTGTCAAGGTCTTATTGAAGGCCTCGGCCAGACCGTTAGCTCGTGGATTATAAACTGAGGAGTACCTCCAGTCTATATTATGCTGTTGCGCGAAGCGGCTAATTTTATGGCTTCTGTAGGCTGGCCCGTTATCGGAGATAATCCGCCGTGGAGTTCCAAACCGATAAATGACGTGCGTTTTGAAAAAGTGGAGGATATTCTCCGTCCTCACTTCCCTTAGCAGTACTGCTTCCGCCCATTTGGAGAAGTAATCAGTCGTCGCCAGGATGAAACGATGTCCCCGGGATAATGCTGGTTCGATGGGGCCGACTATGTCAGTTCCCCACATTTCGAATAGCCAGCTAGCCACCGTCGGATGTAATGGATTCGGATGCTGGTGGATGAAATCCCCATGGATTTGGCATGAATGGCATTGCTTCGCATACTCGAGGCAGTTCTGGATCATCGTGGGCCAGTAGTAACCCATCCGTTTAATTTTTAACTTCATCTTCGGGCCTGCTTGATGAGAGCCACAGATTCCGTCATGAACTTCCTGAACGACTCTTTCTGCTTCGTCAGGTCCTAAACATCTCAGCCACAGAGAATCAAACGTCCTTTTATACAAAGTGTCATTGACAAAAGCGAAAGATAGAGCTCGTTTCATGAGCTGATGTCTTGAGGACGCTTCTTCAGGCATTCGGTGGGACTTAAAGTAGTCTATGAAGACTTCCCTCCAGTCCTCAGCCTTCTCACGGTCTTTTATTTGTAGGGTCCTCTGCTCAGTCGCTCCCTTTCCTTCGTATGATTCCGGGGATATTTCTGCTGGGGCGAGCACTCGACGGCTTTGTACCATGATTTTAACGTCATCAAGGTTCTCGTCAGCCAATTCTTTAGCGAGCTTAGCTAACGCGTCCGCTTTGCTATTTTTCGCGCGTGGTATGCTTTCCAAAGTATAGGAGGGAATTTGGGTCAACAGTTGTTGCACCTTTTCACCGTACTTCACCAACTCCGGTTTGCACATTTGGTAGTCACCATTTACTTGACTAACGACCAGTTGAGAATCCCCGTATATAAGGAGGTCTTCAATTCCCATGTCAATGGCGATTTCGAGGCCCGCTATCAAAGCTTCGTATTCGGCTTCATTGTTCGTCCTCGATTCCGTTAAGGAGAAAGCAAAGTGCATTATCCCTCCTTGTGGGGTTACGAAGATAAGGCCTACTCCCGATTTGATTATAGGGGTACATTGTTTGCGCTTCTTCATGGAAGATGCCCCATCAAAATAGAGTTCCCATCGGGTATCACCGCCGCCGATCGCATCAAATGCATGTTCATCCGGCAAATCGCAGTTCAGAGGAGAACCGGCAGGTACTAGATGCTCAGCAAGGAAGTCGGCAATGGCCTGGCCTTTCACTGCCTTGAGAGGTCGATACGTTATCGAGAACTCCATCAGGAGTAGAGCCCATTTAGCGAGTCGACCCGTCAATATAGCCTTTGACATCAAATTTTTAAGAGGGTCCACCATCGAGATGAGACGGACTTCGTGCGCCAACGCATAGTGCCTGAACTTTGTTATCGCGAAGATCAACGCCAGGCAGTGTTTTTCAATGGGAGAGTAGTTGCTTTCTGCCTCCAGCAGAACTCGACTTAAGTAGTAGAGTGCTCTTTCTTTTCCTTGATCGTTCTCTTGTGCCCATAATGCGTCTAAGGAACCTTCGAGGGCGGTTGTATAAAGAATGAGGGGTTTTCCCTTGACCGGAGCAGCCAACACCGGCGGGTTCTGCAGATACTGTTTAATTTCGTCCAGCGCGCCCTGGCATTTTTTATCCCAGACGAATGGAATTCCCTTCTTCATCAGGTGGCTGTAAGGACGGCACTTACCTGAAAGATTGGCGATAAACCGCCGGATGTATGCGAGCTTCCCTTGGAGAGACCGCAACTGTTTGAGGGTTCTTGGCGGAGGCATTTTCATGATCGCCTTGATCTTAGATGGATCTATTTCGATACCTCGGTGTCAGATGATGAATCCCAGGGATTTATCTGAGGAGACTCCGAAGGCGCATTTGAGGGGATTCATCTTCAAATTATATTGCCGAAGGCGTTGAAATACAGTCTTCAGATACTCTAAATGCTCTTCGTATGACATGTTCTTCACTACGAGGTCATCAATATAGCACTCGACGATGTCATGTATGAGATCATCGAAGATCTTTGTCATGGCCCTTTGATAGGTAGCACCGGCGTTCTTTAGACCAAAGGGCATAACCTTGTAGCAGAATATACCCAAAGGGGTCCGGAAAGCAGTGTGCTTCTGGTCTTTGGGATGCATCTTTATCTGATTGTACCCTGATGAACCGTCCATAAAGGAGAAAACCTCGTGAGTGGACGTGTTATCTATCATTAGCTTGGTTACCGGTACTGGGAAATCGTCCTTCGGGCAGGCCTTATTGAGATCCCTGAAATCCACGCATATGCGTACCGTTCCATTTTTCTTCATTATCGGGACGATGTTGGCGATCCAGTCGGGATATTAGACTTCTTGAATAAATCCAGAATCGATCAGCTTCTTGACTTCGGCATTGATGCTCATCTCAAGCTCGAGCCACATCCTTCTCGGCGCCTGTTTGACTGGCTTGATATCTGGGGATATTGCTAATTTATGCACAGCAATCTCCGGATCTAATCCTGGCATCTCGGAATAGTTCCACGCGAAGCAGTCTTTATGCTGTAGAAGCACGTCCTTTAACGCAGCCACCCTTTCTTCAGATAGCAGCTCGCTGACGAATGTCGGTCGCGGAACATCTGCCGATCCCAACTCAATCTTCTTAAGGTTATCTACAGTAGTATGTATGCCATCTTCCAGTTCTTTCGGAGCTGGTGGAAATTCTGAGATCACCTCATCATTGCTGTTCTCAAAGCACCAGGGAAGGTCATCCATGTTCTCGGGTTCTTCTTTTAATATTGTAATCATATGATAAGTGCGAATCCGCTTCCCAGACGGGTGTGGATCTGGCTCTGCTCTTGCGGCTTTAGGTTCGTGCTTTTGTGGCGGCGTTACCCTCCAGCTGCTGGATAAAGCAAATCCGCCTTGTTGGTACTAGTCTTCGATCCAGTTCTTGAAGGTGAAGCAGTCTTCGATAGGGTGTCCTATGGCTCGGTGATAAGAGCAATAGCCCGGATAAGAAACCTCGTTAACTTGCTCAGGGTGATTAGACTCCGGAAGTGCGATCATTTGATATTTTATAGTGAGCTCGAGTAGCTTCTTCGTCTTGTCTCGAGGGAAGGAATACGCTCGACTCATCTTCTTCATGAGGGACAAATCCGGGCCGCGCAATACCCGATCACGTAACTCTCTAATCCTGCGTCGTTGTTGTCGGCTCTTCTTTCCGCTTCTTGATTTATTTCTGCCTCTGCGTCGGGCCTTTTGTACAACGGGTTGACAGGGAGGAGCATCTTTGTCTTTTGCAGCCTGTTGAAACAGACGTTGCGTCCTGGCCTTCTCGTAGATGGCCATCTCACGGTTGTGGTCTTCCCGAGCCTTTTGACCTGCTTTCCTGATAAGCTTGTCCACTTGTTCTTCAAATGACGGACTCGGCACTTCGATTGCGGGATCTAGTTTTGATGAAGGGTTGGCATTGCTGGACAGGGCGTTTTCCTCCTCATCGAAATTATATATGGCGTAGCTGCCGTGGGCTCGCTCCCGTTTCTCGGATCTCACATATCCAAGCCCAAGCGTTTCCATTCTCCCGTTGGGCAATTTGCGCTGAGTCCCAGGGATATTCCAAATCTTGTTGTAGAACCGAGCTTGTCGAACAGTCTGCTTTAAGGGCACCCCTTGGCGCTTCAATAGCCTCCTTAGTCCATTTATGTAATATCGGGGCAAACGGATGGGTTGGAGCCTGTCGAGTGTAGCGTCCACGCCATGCCATATCTCTTTCTCCACTCTCGTCTTGTGGATTGGTAGAATAGGATCACCTTTTCACCCTTTCGCCTGGGAGGGATGTAAAACGTCTGCAGGTCCTGCACATTGTGAGCTTGAAGTGCGTCAAGATCCTTATAGTGTTTCCGCGGCACCATGGTGATTTGCAAACTCTGATCATCACTAGGGGATGCCTGTATTGACGGCCGACTGGAGAACACGGCATTAACTTCATCTTCCGAGTCACTTCCGAAGATCAACATGGGGGCGGACGGTCCCGGGTTGATGTGTCGAGACGGCCCAGCATAAACTATCTCTTCTTCTTCTTCTTCGGTATCGCTCCCGAAAACAGGAATGGTGGCGGCGACTTTGTTCTCCGGCTTGCGACACTTTTCCGTATCCTCAAAGTCTGGCAAAAAATACTTTGCATCTTCGTACTTGCGGACTTCGTTCACGGAGAATGGGTTCAGCTCACCTGTTACGGTATACTCGAAACCGTCCTTAAAGTACTTCATACACTGATGCTGTGTAGAAGGGATGATGTTGTACTCGTGTAACCAAGGACGACCGAGCAAGGCGTTGTAGCAGGTCTTGGCGTCAATGACGTGAAACTTGATGTCCGTGACGAGCAGTCCGAAATGTAATATCAATATTACGGATCCGAGAGTCCGTGACGATTGGGAGTCGAAACCAGAGATGGTAATTTTGTCACGAGCGAAGTGCTACACGCTCATGCAAATTTCCTTTAACACCCGAACGTTAAGGAGATTGACGGAGGATCCATTATCTACCAGGATCTTGCCTATCTTGATATCATGGCAGTATCCAGAGACATATAGGGGACGATTGTGGTGGCATGTCCCGAGGAGGAGGTCTTTGTCACCGAAAGTGATGTCGGCCGTATGCACTTCTTCCAGTTCATCCTTCATCCTTTCCGCGGCGAGGAAGGCTTGGAATTGCTCGGGTTCTTGTAACGCCTTAATTAGTGAATCTCGCGCTTCTTTTGATAATAGGAGGGCATCGAGAATGCTGAGTTAAGAAGGTAGCTTCCTTAGGTGCGCTAGGATGTTGTAGTCCACCTTACCCTTCCTGGGAGGGTCCTTGGTAGTCAGCTCTTTCATGACTTGGTCATCTAAAGTGATATCCTCAGTGACCTTTTCCTTTACCTTATCTTTTCTATTTGCGGGCCCGAGATTCTTTTCCGGGAGCGTACGATTGCGCAGCTGAATGTTCTCGCAGGCCTCTGGTTCTTCCTCTTTCCCTAAAACGGATTCTTTAAAGAGAGGGCCCAGAGCCATTTCTTCATCAGAGTCGCTCCTAAAGGTGAGAACTTGTGACCTTCCGGCGTTAACCATGTAACAGTTGCCAGTAGTTCTGTTGTGCCCGTTGGCAGTACTTCTTCGTTCCCGACGAGTCTTGCGTTTCATGCGCTTAAAATGTTGCCGATGAGCAACATATCCCTGCCACCATATCCTAAAGGCATCGCACTCCTCCGTAGGGTGTGAAATTTTCCGATGATATGTGCAATAATTAGGGTGCCTCTCCGCCCCATTGAGCGTGTTTTCTTCCGAGGGTGGTAGCTTCATTCTCATTGACATGGCTTTGGCAAACCTTTTCCTCGTCTTGAATATCTTTTTGTCTGCCTCGGATGCCTTTCGATCTGGCAGGAGTACTTCAACTCTTTCGTTTATTCGCCTGCGTTTGGCTCCTTCCGATGCGGCCATCTCACGCTCCTGATCCGCTTTACTCTTCAGACGAATCTCGTCTAGAAAGGCGTCGATCATTTCATCTGTTGGCCACACAAGCTCTGGTTCAGGCTCTGTCCCCAGTTTCTTAGTGCTAGGAGTTTTTTCATCGTCGGTAAACGAGTGGGAGATTACGTTACAACTCGCTACATATCCCTCAGATTCATCCGACGAACTCTCTCCATCATCTTCCTCTTGAAAGATGCGGTTGAGGAATTCTTGCAGCGTGACAGGAGTTCACGCCTTTTGATTGTACTCCTCTAACGCGTCGATTTGCTTCTGCAAGTTCGTGCGCTTGTCTCCAGGCTTCACGGGATTCTTAGATTTCTTCTTCTTTTTCTTCGAAGATTTTGACGGTAAGGCTTGAGTACTTGGGCCATCACCACCGCTTTTTGTAGTTGGGCGCGGCCTCAGCATTCCTTCAATGATCTGGGGTTCCAGCGGGTCCTTCCATTCAACTGCCGGGCACGCATGAAGGTCCTTCAGCATTCTTTTGGTTTTAGTTGACAGCACGACCTCCCATGGAGCTTCCTCAATAAAGGAACAGGTTGCCCCCGGTGTATCTGCTTTCTTAGGAGTATGCGGCTGTGGTGGGTTCACCTTCCACTTTTCGGACAGCGCAAACTTCCCCTGGAGGTATTGATCTTCAATCCATCCTTTGAAGACGAAGCAATTCTCAATCGGATGACTTACCGTTTGATGGTAAGGGCAATAGTTAGAGTTATTCAACTCAGTGGGTTGTGGCGGTCGCCTTGGATTTGGCAGGTTTATAAGTCTGTTGCGTACTGCCAGCTCGAATAATCGTTTCGTCTTGTCCCGTGGGAACGAGTAGGGACGCTTCATCTTCTCATTATAATACCGGCGTCTTTCTTCCAATTGATCTGCCAGCTTTGGGGCATTGGGTTGCTGCTGGGCATTCGCGATGAAGGTTGCCTTTCCTTTACCCTTGTCACTCCGAGGCTCGGGCTTCGGGGGAGACGGTCTATGACCCATTTGGTCCATCTGGGCCAACTTGTCGATTAGAGCCTGGAATGTGGTTGGCTTAAAGAACATCATAAACTGGGAGATAGTTGCGTAAGGGTCTAGGGTTCCCATGAACATGCCCACCGCGGGCGCTTCCTCAATGCGTTGCTCGCATTTCGACCATAAATTTCACCAGCGTATAGCATACTGGACCCACGTTTCGCCTGGTTTCACCCTGGCATTAATCAAGGCCGTTATTGGAGTGCGTTCGCTGGCGCTCGCGAACCGCTGAGTGAATAGCAACTCCATTTCAGCGAACGTCTTGATAGAATCGTTCGGGAGTTCCGAATACAATTCGAACGATGTTTCTGATAAGCTGCCCACGAACTGGCGAAGCAACAGTTTATCATCACCGCCAGTGTTACCGCAAAGGGTCCTGAACTGGGCAACATATTGGTGGGGATTGCCGGTCCCCTTATACACATGGAATTTTGGTATTGTATAGCCCGGCGGATATTTGATTTGGTCGTACCAGCTTGGATACGGCCGCCCCGTTTTTACGACTTGACCAGCTGCCTCAGTCGCATGATGAACCCGGATTTGCTGGGCTATATAGTCGTCCAAGTCAGCCTTAGAGATTGTCTCCTCCTTGGCCGTTGAGAGAACCGGTGGTGGATTTGAGGTTTCTCCCCTGTCGTCTTCAAAGACGATCGGGGGATCCTCAGCGGGTGGGTCTTGTTGGATCATCATTCCCACCATATCCTGGAATAAGTGGGCTATCTGCTTTATATTGGCCGCTTGTTCCGCAGCCTCTTTATCTTTCTTTTCCAACATCCTCCGGAGGAACTCGGCGTCGGTTTCCTGTTCTTGTTGCTGATCCGAGGACGCCTCAGGGCTTTCTTTCTGCCCAGTAAGCGCGGCCATTGCAATCATCATTTCCTGGAGCTTTTGCTATTGCTCCTGAGCTTTGGTTACTGACCGTGTAAGCGGTCTATGGACTGTAGACGCACGGCTGTCTTCCTTTCCTGACGCCATGTATACGGTATGGACCATCATGCCTCCAGACTTAGGGCGTCTGGGCTTAGCGCCTTTAGCTCCCATTGCAGGCTTGGGGATCTTCTCTGGCTTCCTCTTTTTATGAGCAGTGGAAGTTGAAGGGGCCGTTGAGGTGGGCACCCAGACAGCTTTTCGTGGCTTAGCCTGGTGACTGGCTTCCTGTTGGATTTTCAGCTTCTTGTGCTGGCGGGAGAAATTTAGATCGATCATCGAGTCTCAGGCCTGCTGCCAGACTTTATAGATTCGGGAGGACAACCGTTGAAGAGATTGGGGCTGTTCCGTTTTTACTTCTATAGCTCTTTTCAGCGGATGGGGAGATTTCTTTAGCGCCGCAGTAGAAGAATTCCTACGCACCTTATTTAGCATCTCAAAGCTGTTCCCAGTCGGAACAACAGCATTAACTTCTGCCATCGGGGCTGGTGGTGTTAGCCCAGAGGGAGAGTTGCCCCCAGCCTTCCTCATTCGGCGCCAGTAACGACGTCGAGCGCGTCATGCTGATGGAACTGGCCTGGTGAGGGCGATAGCCTCGTCTTGCCCCCTGTGTAGGTGGGGGTCGCTGCTGGTGTCAGCCTGTCAAAGACCGATGTCCTTTGGGTAGCAGGAGCGGGAGCTGGAGCCGTCGATCTTATAAAGACCAACTTTTTGGCAGGGAAAGCCGCCTTGACGACTTCAGGAGCAGGACTGGTTACTTTCTTAGGAGCAACCTTCTCTGGGATTGTAGGCCCCATTGCGGGTCCACGGGAGTTCTGGCCCAGTCTAGAGAAGACCGAGACGCTAGTGTTGGGCGACCCGTTGAGAGGGGCCGCGGCAGGGGTAAGACGATCAAAGACCGACTTCTTGGGAGCTTCCTTGGTCAGCACCGGAGCGGAGAAGCTTGTCGGCGGGAGCATGGTCTCAAAAAACAATCCTGTGGTGGCTCGAGTGACTTGTTCCACGGGCATGGTGAATAGCGAAGCAGCTTGGGGTCCGTAGGCTATACCTCCTGGCGAGGCAGAGCGTTGGTTGCAATTGCAATCCGAGCAGTTGGAGCGTTTCGCACAAGTAGAAGCCATCGATTCTTTGCTTTCTGCAATAAGCAAGACGCCAAGTCATAATACCTTGAAACCCAAGGGCAACCATTAGCGAACCGCGATTGGTTCGCGAATCACGACACACGAAGTGTGGAGTGGAAAGAGGAAAAGGTCCCACCGGGCGTGCCAGAATCTGTTTCCCTCCGAATGGTGGCCAAGACATGGGGCGTCTAGCCTGAGATTCGGGGCAGATGCTAATTGGTGCTATCTGTCTACCTCTCTGATGATGCCAAGTTGATTTATGGCACCGTGTATCGGAGGTTTAGACGGATGCGGCCGATGTAGCAGACTTCGTCAGATTCCCCCTCGCTTGAGGGGTTTTTGATTGTGGGGATGCTCTTCCCTGCAGGCGTAAGCCCCTGCAGTTAATTACGCTACCGCATCGCGGTAACAACTTTCTCCTTCTCCAGAATTTCACTTCGTGTCGTGTGTGTTTATTTTGTGTTTAGTTGCCCATGGATTGTATACGGAGACTGAGTTATGTCGTCGCCCGTAGGGCGTGGACTAGTCCAAATCCGTATTATCTTAGATTTGGGTTTGGGGGATTGGGTTTAAGGATACGTTAGCCTCGTTTGAGACTAAGATCGACTTAAACGTTTGTTAAGGACACGTTATTCTAGTTTTTAGACTAAGATCGACTTAACGGGATCGTTTAGATCCAACAATAGAGCAATTAAGGGAGCCTTATTGTTTAGTTTAGTGACATTGCGGTCAATAGGTAGTTTAAGGACATTGCGGTCCATGGGTAGTTTAAGGACATTGCGGTCCATGGGTAGTTTAAGGACATTGCGGTCCAATGTTAGTTTTAAGACATTGCGGTCAAAGTTAAGGACGTCATAGTCCATGGGTTTAAGGACCCCACAGTCCGTTGTTAGTTTTAAGACATCTCGGTCAAGGTTAAGGACGTCATAGTCCATGGGTTTAAGGACGCCACAGTCCGTTGTTAGTTTTAAGACATCTCGGTCAAGGTTAAGGACCTCATAGTCCATGAGTTTAAGGACCCCACAGTCCGTGTCAATGTGTGGTCATCGGGACCCGTCACCTCTTTGAAGACGTTGAGGAATTACAACGCCAAGTATCAAAGGAGTGTAGAGATGTACCCTTGGACCGGGGTGGATTAAATAGTCTTTGGCCCAATTTGGGATCAAGACCAATTAATTATGTTATGAGCCCATTAGCCCGGTTAAGTCTGAATTGAGGACTTATGGCCATCTTGGGCTAAGTCCAATCATGTTTGGAATATTAGCTTCCTGTTGGTCCATTGAAGGAGAGGCTTTGCCTCTGGCCATTTAGCCAATTGGGCTAACGTTAATTCAGCAGTGTTGAACACTGGGATCAAGTTAGTGTTTTAACACTAAAAGACAGTTGGTGTTAAACACCAGCAACAGGGGGTTCAAATTAGTGTTAAACACTAGAGCAAATCAGTGTCAAACACTAGCAGCAGAGATTTCAAATTAGTGTTAAACACTAAGAATAATCAGTGTTAAACACTGGTGACAGAGATTTTAATTTAGTGTTGAATACTAAGGGAGTTAATATTAAGCTCTGCTAACATGGGTTTAATTTAGTGTTAAACACTAAGAAATTCAGTGTTAAACACTGCAAATAAAGTTCTTTAATTAGTGTTGAACACTAAGGCCAAACAGTGCTAAGCACCGGGTTCAGAGGTTCCAATTTAGTGTTAAACACTAAGGCAAGAGGGGTCACGTGGTAGCACGTGAGAGCGCCCTCCCTTTACTCGTTCTGCCGAGAATGTTGCATATTTTGGAGCATCACGTGCCATCACGTGATAGGCATTTAAATGCTTGTATGTTAAAGCTTCTGCCAAGGGTCACGTGGGTCACGTGAGGCACTGCCTCAAAGGGCCTTTTCTGTGGATCTTTTCGGGGGTCACGTGGTAGCACGTGACCCTGCCTCTTTGTATGTTTCTAAGAAATCTGTTAATCTTTTTAAGAATTAAATTCTTCGCAGGGTTAAACCCTAACAATAAATTTTAGAGGAATTAAATTCATGTTTCCTTCTGAAGATTTATATTCTGGGATAGAGTTGAACTCTGAATTTTCTGTAGGAATTAAATTCCTCATATATGTGAAGAACTGCATTCTATCATAGGGTTAAACACTAATAAAAGTTTTAAAGGAATTAAATTCCCACTCTCTTTTAGAGAATTATTCTAAGGAATGAGATTCTGTCATAGGGTGAAACCCTAATTTCTTCTTTCTTAAGGGAATTAAATTCCTGTTATTTTAACAGAACTAAGTTCTTAACTAGGGTTGAACCCTGATTCTGTTCATTCTGAAAGAATTGAATTCCTGTAACATAGGATTAAATCCTAATTTTTATTTTAAAGGAATTAAATTCCTATAGTTCTGTGAGAATTAAATTCTCAAACTTCCATTCCCTCTCTATGCTTTGGATCTGCATGGCAGGATCTCAACCCAATGAGAATTAAATTCTCAATTCAAGAGGAGATGTACACTTTGCAGATCCTCCACTAAAGAGAGAACTATGTTCTTTTTTAAGAGTTAAACTCTTTTGAGAATTAAATTCTCTTTTAAAGGCCTTCCCTTTCTTACCTAGAATTTTCTTCTGTAGAAGATCAAATTCTTCCAGAGTCTCGATGCTCTATTTTCTCTCTCTATCTGTATCTCTCCCTCTGTGTCTCTTGGCTCCTATTTATAGGAGAAGAAGCAGAATCAATTAGCTTTGGTGAATCTTTCATTGAGAGATTTGATTTGCATTCACCATTCATCTGGTCCTTTGGATTATTAGGTGAATTTTATTCACCATTGGATTTTAAATCCAGAGATTTTCCTTTGTTATTTCGGTCAGATTTTAAGGGGAAATCTTTTCCAAGTTCAGGATTTTTCCACAAATAGATGATATTTAATCACCTTTAAATCTTTAGTCCAATAGGTTCCAAATAATCATTTTCCTTTGGAAAGATTTGAATGCCGTTCAGAATTTAATTCTGTTAAATAGATAGGCTTTGAAAGCCGGTCACGTGTGACCACGTGACCCATGGTCACGTGTAGGCACGTGACCTTTGGTCACGTGTAAGCACGTGTCCCCCCTGGAACGAGCTTTCTTCTTCTTTTTGCGCTCTGTCTTCTGGCCGCTGCTTAGCCGTCACGTGCCACCACGTGACCCTGGTCACGTGTGAGCATGTGACCCTCATCTAGAGCCTTTTTCTTGATTTAATCAGAGAATGAGTCTGCTTCTGCCACTGCTTTTAAATGTCACGTGCCAACACGTGACTGATGGTCACGTGCTAGCATGCGATGCCTCCTTCGTAAACTTTCCTGATTTTAAATCAGGAAACACTCTCGAGCTGTCAGAACTGAGGCTCCATCTTTGGAAATATCCTGCAATGACTGCACTGTCGTGGTAGACTCTTTTCCGATGGTTAACACCTCGTGAGTGAAGGTCATCCCGTCTCCAACTGTGCGGGGATGAAGGAGCAAACCTCTGGCATCCCGTGGCGACGGATTTACAATTGAGGCGACGACCAATCGCATAATCCGAGGGAAACTGCACCTGTCATAGAATGAAGGCCTTCTATGGATACCCAAAATGCCAAGTGCATGTAGCTCAAGCCATAACATGAAGTAATGAATTGAGAAGTTCACATGTTGTACTCCAGGTTCAGTAGTGTCCGCCGCTTGACTAAGGCCGTAATACAGATGGGCTAAGCCGGCGACCCCGACAGCCACTTTCACCCCAATAGTCATTCGGTGAGCCGGATAAAAGATAGATGGCCTCATGCGACGAGGGTGCATCATGAGCGTGAACCAGCTCAACCATAACCCAAGAAATCCCAAAAAGAATGCTTCCTCATCCATCCCAGGGACTGCAATCTCCGCAAAAGGAACAACCGGAGAGTTGGGAAGGAAGAAACTCTTCTGATTTACCTCCGTCGCTGGCAGGTTGTCCAAACCTAAGCCGAAAGGGTCGTCAAGCATGGCGAATTTAACGCCCTCCTTCGAGAAGACTTTTGGGTGAAGGAAGCAAGCGATGAAATCCTCGAAACTAACCCCGCGACTCCCAGATTCGAGAAAAAGGCGCTTGTAGATATCCAACACTTTGATCAAATTGGGAAACTGGTGTTGAACAACATTCACCGGAGTAAGGCCCATTATCACTGGCTTGGCACCGAAGACATATTCGTCTGTGGGAAGCAGCTCCTCATAATGCTCCCCTATGACCGGTAAGCCGGAAACTTCTGCAAACTCCTCTAAGGAGATTGACACTTCCCGGTCCAGTGAAAGGAAGGTGTGAGTAGGGATATTCCACTGCTCCAAAAAGGCCTTAACCCACCAGGTGGGGAGCGTAGGATACTGGAAAAGAGAAGCATAAACGGTGGTATACAACCCAAGCCTCATCAACTGCGACTTCTTCGCTGACAGAATGTAGCGGGCCCATTGTAGATAACCAGTCGGATGACGAGGAATCAGACCTATGTTATATGGTTGCCCCCACGGCCGCGCCTCGCCTTGACAAATACGACGTCCCAAGGTATCTAAGACCATGGGAGGCTGAACGGGAATCGAAGCTATAACGGGCTGAAGAAGGCTTTCTGAAGTCCAATTGACCATCTCCACGGCGTAGTTCACCGGGAGTGAGTTGGCGTAATGGATCGCCGTGATGGGCTCCGAGGGTACCGCGCATGAAAAGCTTTGTCGACTCCTGATAATCTGATTGTACCATGATCCCCAAAGGTGAAGATTCTTATGTTCCGGATCATGGTCTCTGATCTGATCAAAGCTAGGACTTCTCGGTCTACGGGTGGTCCAGGAAATCCTCCCTCTGAACGAACGAATAGGAACGAAGCATCGAAAGACATGTTGCCTGCGAAAGGGGGGACGGAAATCAACTGTCAGTGTTGTAATTTAATTTTTAATTTCTGACACTCGGTACTTTAAAAGTTGTACCACACTGCAATACAGTGAAAAGGGGACCAAAGGGGGACCCACAAAATCCTGATGACAATGCATCAATTAATAAAACAGCCTCATCATTGGATGAGACTGTCAATTAAGGAGGAAATCCTCAAAGAATTTTCTCATTGAATGAGAAATCCCTTGGGAAAAGGAGAAAATCTCCCTTTGAGAGCAAAGCTCTATGATAGAGTGACACTTGTCAAACTCTGGTCATGAGGGAATAAAATTCCTTAAAGAGACTGGCTCTGTAATGATGATGGAAAATCTATTAAATATTACTTAAAATTAATTGATTTTTGGGATCTTCAAGATCCATGAAAAAACTCTTAAGAGTTCTTCATCAAATATCAGAAGATCCACATATATTATCAAAGAGCAGAGCTCTGATTCATGGGATAAGAAACCCCAAGAATAGATCTCTTTAGATCTATGGGTTCATGAGAGCAAGACTCTATTAATGAAACCATAAAAGGGTTTTCCTTTAGATCGAAAATCTATGAAGAGCAAGGCTCTGTTAATGGGTAAATACCTTAATTTATTAAAAAATTTAATTTTACCTAAATTTGGAAAGAATTCTGAATCTTGAAAGTTCTTAACTGAAGAGTAAGGCTCTGAATAAAATTCTCAAGAAGAAGATGAAAATCATCTAAAGAACCAAAGGTCCTATTTATAGGCACTGAACTGCCTCTTCACCTTCTGAGTTGATCCAAGGGCTCAGATGTTGCCACCGTTGCACTCACGTGTGCGCCACGTGAGGGCAATAGTGGGGGGGAATTTGTTTCCCCCAATCAGAGCAAAGCTCTATTTTGAATTTCAAAATTCAAAAAAATTGAAGCAACGCTTCAGATTCTGCACGCTGCGCGTTGCTCGCCACGTGTCAAACGCAGACGCGCTGGCACCAGGTACGCTGTGCCCTAGGCAGCGCACCCGCAATGAGAGCAAAGCTCTATTTCAAAATTCAAAATTCAAAAGTTGAAGCAACGCTTCAGATCCAGCGCTCTGCGCTGCGCGCCACGTGTCAAACATGGATACGCTAGCGCAGTTGCACTACGCGCCACGTGTCAAACACGGGTGCGCTGGCGCAAGGTGCACCAGTACTGGAATTAAAAGTTCCCTCACCGTCGGATCAAAAGATCTACTAATAATAAATTATTAATTAATTAAAACTAAAGTTCTGTTATGGAAAGATTTTTCAATCTTATTAAAACAAGATTATCTTCTGTAAAACAGAAGCCTTAGGATCAAAGATCTAATGGTGGGAAATATTCCCAAGTCAATCAGAGAAAGATCTCTTAAAACTGATTTAACAAATCATTTGGCCCTATATAAAGGACCCTAGACTTCAAGTCTAAGAGAGAGAAAAATATAGAAAAAAAGAGAAAGAAAAACCCTCTGCAAAAAAGAGCAAGCTCTTAAGAAAAAGAAGATTTTTCTTCATCTTCAAGGTAATGAACTATGTTCTTGAACAACAGAGCTGAAACCATCTCGTAAAAAGAAGAACCATCTTCTAAAAAGATCAGAGATCTAAAAAAAGACCAAGGTCATTAATAAAAAAGAAAAGATCAAAGATCTAATCATAAAATAATAAAAAGAAGTAAAATACTTCACTCACAGATCTTTTGATCTATAAAAACATAGCCTTTTATAAAAACAAGAAGTTTTGTCCTTGGATCTTAAGGTAAAGCCTCCTTTGAAGAACATAAATCTGTTCTTTGATCTTAAAATTGGTTAAATGCACTTTGCGCTATTAAAAAGTGTCATGCACTCATGAACTGCGTCTTTGCGCTCCTTGGATCGGCGCTTAGCGCCAAAACGTGTCACGTGTCAACCATAGACACCACTTGCGCTTTTCTCTTTTAAAATAGAGCGCTGCGCTCATAGACTGGCACTCAGCGCTAAGCGCGCCATGTGTCGCTCGCTGGCGCGCCAACAGACTAGCGCAAAGCGCTCATAAATGGAAAGCGCAATGCGCTAATGAATCAGCGCTTAGCGCTAAGTGCGACACATGTCACCTTCGTGTGCGCTAGCGCAATGCGCTCTTTAATTGGCGCAAAGCGTCTGACGCGCCACGTGGCGCACTGTCAGAACACACTTTGTTCTGATAAATGCTATAAGACAAAAATGGTAAAGCCCAATGCCTAGCATTATTAAAAGGGCCGAGCCCAAACAAAGGCTTAATAGCCAGAATAAAAATAAAAATGTTAAACAATTTTAATTGGACTTAGCCCAATTCTGGCCATAAGTCCTCAACCTATATTGAACTGAGCACATCTGCTCACAAATATTTTAATAGATCTTAGTCCCAAACTGGACTACTGATCTTTCAGTCAACCTGCATCGGTTCGAGGGTACATCTCTTTACTCCTCTGATATCTGTCGTTGTAATCCTTCAACGTCTTCACAGAGGTAACGGGTCCCGACAACCATACATTTCTATGGACTGTGGGGTCCTTAAACTCATGGACTATGATGTCCTTAACTTTGACCGTGATCTCTTAAAACTAACATCGGACTGTGGGGTCCTTAAACCCATGGACTATGATGTCCTTAACCTCGACCGTGATGTCTTAAAACTAACATCGGACTGTGGGGTCCTTAAACCCATATACTATGATGTCCTTAACCTCGACCGTGATGTCTTTAAACTAACATCGGACTGTGGGGTCCTTAAACCTATGGACTATGATGTCCTTAACCTCGACCGTGATGTCTTAAAACTAACATCGGACTGTGGGGTCCTTAAACCCATGGACTATGATGTCCTTAACCTCGACCGTGATGTCTTTAAACTAACCTCGACTGTGGGGTCCTTAAACCCATGGACTATGATGTCCTTAACCTCGACCGTGATGTCTTAAAACTAACATCGGACTGTGGGGTCCTTAACCTCGACCGTGATGACTTTAAACTAACATCGAACTGTGGGGTCCTTAAACCCATGGACTATGATGTCCTTAACCTCGATCGTGATGTCTTAAAACTAATATCGGACTGTGGGGTCCTTAAACCCATGGACTATGATGTCCTTAACCTCGATCGTGATGTCTTTAAACTAATATCAGACTGTGGGGTCCTTAAACCCATGGACTATGATGTCCTTAACCTCGACCGTGATATCTTTAAACTAAGATCGGACTGTGGGGTCCTTAAACCCTCGGACTATGATGTCCTTAATCTCGACCGTGATGTCTTTAAACTAAAATTGGACTGAGATGTCCTTAAACTAACAATGGACCGCAATGTCCTTAAACTAATCAACCGCAATATCACTAAACTAAACAATAAAGTCCCAATTGCTCTTTTGTTGGATCTAAACGATTCTGTTAAGTTGATCTTAGTCTAAAAATTAGACTAACGTATTCTTAACAAACGTTTAAGTTGATCTTAGTCTCAAACGAGGCTAACCTATCTTTAAACCCAACCCTCAAACCCAAATCTAAGAAAGATATGGATTTGGACTAGTCCACGCCCTACAGGCGACAACATAACTTAGTCTCCGTATACAATCCACGGACAACCAAACACAAAATAAACACCCACGACACGAAGTGACCATACGGAGAAGGAGAAAGATGTTACTGCGATGCGGTAACGTAATTAACTACAGGGGCTTACACCTGCAAGGAAGAGCGTCCCCACAATCAAAAACCCCTCAAACGAGGGGGAATCTGACGAAGTCTGCTACATCGGCCGCATCCATTTAAACTTTCGATACACGGTTCCATAAATCAACTTGGCATTTTCGGAGAGGTGGACGGATAGCACCAATTAGCATCTGCCCCCAGATTCAGGCAAAGCGTCAATCTTCCCGGTTTCCGGCGGTGAACAGGAAATTTTCTCAGAGCTAAGCTCTGTAGAACAACTCGGAATTAAATTCCTCTGATAATGAGATAAAATCCTAGAAATCCGCTCAGGAAATGGAATTAAATTCCAAACAACTTTCAAAGATCAAAGTCAGTAATAGGGTAAAACCCTAAGGTCTCTAAGACCCATAGTCTACCCAAACAAAGTTTTTTTTTAAAATCTTTAAGAGATCATTCCAAGAAAAGAGCAAAGCTCTGTTAATGGGTAAAAAAACCCAAACAAAAAGGGAGTTTCTTTTTTAAAAAATTTGGTCGGGATCCTTACCAAATTTCTTAGACAGAGTAAATCTCTAAGAGTTTCTTTGGGATAGAGATCTAAGCTCTGAAAAGAGAATTAAATTCTCAAAAAGAAAAAGGAAGAAGATGATGGAGCGGAAGTCATCTCAAGGGCCAAAGGCCCTATTTATAAGACATGAAGAGACAGTTCAACTCCCTAGGAAATCGAACGGTGGAAAAGGTGACAACGTTGCACCCATGTGTAAGCCACGTGAGAGCAACGGTGGGGGGCATTTATTTCCCCAATATTTAACCTAATAAAAGAGTAAAGCTCTGTTTGAATTTAATGAGGAAGCGCCTCAAGTGCTCTCCACGAGGACGCCAGCGCCAGAGCTAATTTATAGTACTAAATCCTATGGTGGCGCCTCGCGCGCTCCTCAAGCGGGTGCCAATATGCAAAGCACAAAAAAAATTTATTACGTAAGAGTTAAACTCTTATATGGCGCCACGCGTGCTACTCACGTGGACGCCCCCTTTTAACAGTGCCTAGCGCCTCACGTGAAAAACACGCAGGCGCCAATGTGCAAAGCACATAAGTACCCATCATAAGAATTAAATTTTTAAGTGGCGCCCACGTGCATAACACGTGAGCGCCAGCGCCCGAGTTCATATCAGTAGAATTAAAATCTACATTTCCCAAACATAAGTTAGGATATTCTCCGTTAAACAGAGCCGTTGGATTAAAGATCCAACAGAGACGATAAACTATTAAAATATAGAATCAAATTCTATTAGGAGAAAATATTTCCATATCTTTCTAAATAAGAAAGATTCTCTCGGTTGGATCAATGATCCAATAATAAAATAAAATTCTATTTTATTGCTCTCTGTAAAACAGAGAACCCTTAGATTAAAAATCCAATACTGATTAAAAATCACCATTTTACAGAATAAATTCTGTATATGGGAAAATATTTCCCCAATCTTATTAAAGACAACAGAATATATTCTGTAAAAAAAACAGAAGTTCTTGGATCAAAAATCCAACGGTGAGTAAAATTCCCCAAATCAATTTTGAGTCCATTAAATCAATTGGAATCTCACAATGAGAGATTTTCTCAAAACCAATTGACAATCTGCCTCTACTATATAAAGGACCCGAGACATCAAGTCTTAAAGAGAAAAAAAAACCCTCTATAAGCTCCTGCAAAAATAAAGTGAGCTCTTGAGAGAACAGAGAATTCAATTCTCAACTAAGAAGACTTTTCTCCTCAAAAAAAAACCCTAAGTAAAGAAACACAGAGATCAAAATATCTTTTTTCACCTATATAAGGGTTTAACCCTTCTCAAAGAACTATTTCTTGCTCTGGATCTGAGATCCACAAGACAAGTCTCCCACCATTTGAGAATTTAATTCTCATCGAGAAGACCTTGTTCTTGAATCAAAGATTAAGAAAAGAACTAGGTCTAAAAGGAAAAGCAAAAGGAAAAAGAACCTATAAAAGAACTTAGTTCTTAAAGGAGAAAACTTGATCCTGGATCTTCAAAAAAATGAAGATCCTGGTGATCATTAATGGCCAAAATACTAATCTCTAAAAGGGGAAAAAGACTAGCGCCTTACGTGCTTCCTACGTGGACGCCCCTTTTAACAGCGCCTAGCGCCTCCCGTGAAAGACACGCGGGCGCCCAAAACAGAAGGTCGGCGCCGTACGTGCTCATCATGTGGGCGCTGAATAAAAGTGCATAGCACACCATAAATAGCTAAAATAGCTGAGTGCTCAGCGCTCATTGGGCGGTGCCCATAATTAAATGCTTCATATGACACCCATGTGAGTGTCAGAGCGACAAATAAGTGCTTAGCACTTTGGCATAAAAATAAAAGGGATGAACAAACAGAGCCCAAATAGGTGCTTAGCACTTTTCGAATAAAAGATAAGACTAAGCAGACTAAGCCCAAATTGGTCAGGTCTCTGAAGTTTTCCTGCAGCAGAGCCCAAACGCTCTCTTGTTGGGTCTTAAATAAAAAAAAGATACTAAAATGTTGTTTAGTGGATCTTAGTCTCAAATTGGACTAACGTATCCTTAGCAAAAAAACAAATTGAGCCCCAAATACTTATATATATTTAAGTTGATCTTAATCTCAAACTAGATTAACGGTCCTTAAATAAAACCAAGCCTAAATCTGAAATATACGAATTTGGACTAATCCGCGCCTTACAGGCGACGACATAAATTAGTTTTCGTATACAATCCATGGGCAACCAAAACAAACAAAAACACACACGACACGAAGTGAACTGCCGGAGCAGGAGAAAGTGGTTATCGCAATGCGGTAACGTAATTAACTGTAGCGGCTTGCGCCTGCAGGGAAGAGCGTCCCCATAATCAAAAACCCCTCAAAAATGAGGGGGAATCTGATAAAGTCTGCTGCAACAGCTGCATCCGTCCAAACCTCCGATATACGGTGCCATAAAACAATTTGGTATCCGCGGAGAGGTGGACGGATAAATCCAAATAGTATCTGCCCCCAAATTCAGGTAAGACATCCATCCCCGGTTCATCATCTCTGTTTTTGGCAGTAAACAGGTCCCAGAGTATAGAGGATGACCTTGCCACGGCATAAGTACCAGACATAGCTTGGGTTCGTGTGACCAAGATCCAGCTCATCGACAATGCAAGAGTCTGGTGGAAAGCTGAGGAAAGCCGTCTTACACAACCCATAGAGTGGAATACGTTCCGCGATCTGTGAAACCACTCATTTCATAATGCTTCACGATGCTTCATGTATTCTATGCTACACGCACTTTTCGACACCGGAGCTTCACACTGCTTCATGTCACAACGATTCATGAGAACGCATGGGATTCCTGTGAAACCACTTATTTCAAACTGGAATATCAGTTCCAGGAACGGAGTCTTGAAGGCAACTTTAGAGTATGATCAGTGCCCAGTTATAGTTTGCGGTCGAGAATTCTACGCAAATTTTAAAGTACTGGACATACCAAATTTTGATATTGTGTTAAGAATGGATTGGCCGGAAGCATTCTATGCTACTATTGACTACCGTCAAAGGAGGGTGGTATTTGAGATACCAGATCACCCAGTCTTCTATTCAAAAGTGGAGATAGAACCTTGGAGCCAGGAAGCTACCGTGCTAAACCAAAGAATGCAGAAGTGTTCTCTCTACCTGCGGAAGAAGAAAAGCCTGAAGCAGTTCAAGAGTTCGAGGATGTGTTCCGTGAAGACATATCAGGTTTGCCTCCCGATCGAGCTCTTGAGTTTAGTATTGATTTACAACCTGGTGTACAACCTGTAATCAAAACTCCATACCGATTAAGTTCGAAAGGATTGAAGGAGATCCACATTCAGTTGGACAAACTACTGAAGAAAGGTTGGATCCGACCCAGTACTTTAAGTTGAGGATCTCCGGTGTTACTCGTGAAGAAGAAGGAAGGTTCCTACAGGATGTGTGTGGATTATCGAGCTCTGAACGAAGTGACAATTAAGAACAAGTATCCACTACCACGCATCGATGACCTTTTCGATCAGTTATGTAGGTCTTGTGTCTTTTCAAAGCTAGATCTTCGTTCGGGTTATTATCAGGTAAAGGTCAGACATTCCGAAGTCGGCGTTTAGGACTCGTTAAGGTCATTATGAATATCTCGTAATGCCATTTGGAGTGACCAATGCACATGCCATCTTTATGAACCTGATGAACCAAGTTTTCCAAGAGTACTTAGATAAGTTCGCTGTCATCTTCATCGACGACATCCCGGTGTATTCAAAGAATCGGAAAGAACACGCCAAGCACTTATGCATTGTCCTTGGGACATTAAGACAACACCAGCTCTACGCCAAGTACAACAAGTGTGAGTTCTGACTAGATCAAGTCAGATTTCTCGGACATATCGTTTCAGGAGAAGGAATCTCGGTGGATCCAGCTAAGATGTCAGCTGTCAGCGAGTGGCCGAGACCAAAGACGGTGAAAGATATACGAAGTTTCTTAAGATTAGCAGGATACTACCAACGATTCATCGAAGGATTCTCAAAGATCGCAGCACCCCTGACCATGCTCACACGTAAAGACGAAGCATTCGTTTAGTTAGAAGCATGTGAAAAAGATTTTGTAGAACTCAAGTCGAGATTAACCTCTGCACCAATTCTTGTAATACCGGATCAATCTGGAGGATTCGTTGTACATTGTGATGCATCCGATAAAAGATTAGGATGTATTCTACACCAGCATGGAAAAGTTATGGCTTTTGCATCAAGACAACTAAAGGTTCATGAGCGCAGCTATCCAACACATGATCTGGAATTGGCGGCCGTCATCTTCGCACTCAACATTTGGCGCCGCTATCTTTTAGGAGAACGAGTGGACATATACACTGACCATAAAAGTCTGAAATATATATTTACTCAAAAGAAACTCAACATGCGGCAGAGAAAATGGTTAGAACTCATGGCGAACTTCGACATCAACCTACAGTATCATCCTGGGAAGGTGAACGTAGTTCCTGTGCACTTAGTCTCCAGCCTTTAGCAATGAACCTCACCGCTCAATGGAAGATACAGCAAGAATTGCATGGATTGGAAATTGAAGTAGTTGTGCCAGGTAACGCTTCATATTTGATGAGCTTACAAGTCCAGTCCACTCTTGTAAATCAGATCAAGACAGCTCAAGCAAATGATTCCAAGCTACAAAAGATTCAAGAACAAGTAGAAAGTGGACTACAAGCTGACTTCATCATCTACGAACATGGATCCTTGCGATATGAAAGTCGTTTATACGTGCCAACCGGACATGTTCGAGAAGAGTTGATGAAAGAAGCTCACAGCTCTCCGTATTCGGTACACCCTGGTGCTACAAAGATGTACAAAGAACTATGGCAACACTACTAGTGGCATGGAATGAAGCGAGAAGTAGCAAGGAGCATAGCCAAGTGTTTGGTGTGTCGGCAAGTGAAGGCTGAATATCACAGAACTGCTGGTCTACTTCAGCCATTACCAATCCCAGAATGGAAATGTCAGCACATTACCATGGACTTTGTGACTACTCTCCCTCGTAGCACGAAGGGTAATGATGCAATTTGGGTTATTGTGGATTGAATCACCAAGTCGGCTCACTTTATTCCATTTTGAGTTGGCTAGTCAACCGAGACGTTAGCAAAGAAGTACATAGAGGTGAGCATAAATCTAAAGTAAGATTTAAACCTTCAAGATGTACTATATTTGATACCCATAAACTCATGCAGGAGATCGTGAGATTACATGGAGTACCTGTTTACATCGTCTCGGATCGTGATACTAGATTCCGATCACAATTTTGGCAGAGTCTGCAAGCTAGCTTGGGAACGAGTCTGAATTTCAGCACGGCGTATCATCCACAAACGGATAGACAGTTAGAGCGAACAATTCATATTCTAGAAGACATGCTAAGAGCCTGTATGTTAGACTTCGGAGGTTCGTGGAAAGATCGCCTACACCTTGTGGAGTTTTCATACAACAACAGCTATCAGGCAAGCATTAGGATGACACCATTCGCAACACTCTACGGATGGAAGTGTCATTCATTGTTGAGTTGGGACGACATTGGGAATCGTGAACTCCTTGGACAAGAGATAATCATGGCAACTGTGGACGTGGTTCGCTCGATCAGGGAAAGGATACGCATAGCCCAAGACCGACAGAAGCATTGGGCTGATGCAAAGAGCCAACATCTGGAGTTCCAACCTGGAGACTATGTATTCCTGAAGATCTCTCCAAACAGAGGAGTAATACGTTTTGGCAAAAAGGGTAAGTTAAGTCCAAGATACATAGAACCGTTCGACATACTCGAATGAGTTGGAGAAGTGGCATACTGTTTAGCACTACCACTCTCATTGGAAGGAGTGCACAATGTGTTCCACATATCCCAACTATGATGATATGCGAGCGACCCCATCCACATACTTGATTACTCAGAGCTCACGGTATAAACCAACCTAACCTGCGAGCAACAACCAGTTGAGATCCTGGACCGAAAGGTGAAAACATTACGGAATAAGGAGGTAAACTTGGTCTAAGTGATGTGGAGAAAGGATTCGCCAGGAGAATCAACTTGGGAAAGAAAAGAAAGTATGCGTACACGATACCCTTACCTTTTTGAGAATTAGTCCTTATGTAATTGTAAATTTCGAGGATGAAATTTTTTAAGGAAGGTAGAATGTAACGGCTCTGAATTCACTGTACAGAAATTTTCTTATTATTATACAGAAAAGAGTATTACAGCCTATGTAAGAGTTAAAAGTTATTTTTGTTAAATAAAAGCAAGAAAAAACTTGTAGCTCACTGGTAAAGCCCATGCACTGCTGTGACATAGCCTGTGCATTCGATTCCCAACAGACCCAACTATTTTTTAGATTTTTTCTTTTTTAATTTTTTAGAAGCCCAAGAGTTGCACGTGCTATACACGGAGAAATGAAAAGTTTCAGAAAAATCAAACACGCGCAAAATGGAGTAAACACATATATACACACGTGGCACGAATCTCGAGGCAATCCCTAAGATCCGACCGCCCGTTCCCTCATTATGGCCGGCGCCGATGGTCAGATGTGCCCCAATTTGCTTCGTGCTTTACACACTTGTCCCTTCAGCTCCCCTTAATTCCCCTGCATTGTTTACTTTTCCTGCAATCAAACAAAAACCCTTTAATTCACCATTTAACACATTTTTAATACTTTTTAATCCAAAATTTTAATTCCCAAACCCTAATTCTTCACTATAAATACCACTCATGCCCTAGCTCCCCTCTATTCTGAAAATTTCTAGCAAAATCACCTCAAAAGTTCCTAAGTGCAAGTGGAGCCAAGTGGAGTTAGCAACCAAGCTCTTTCCATTGAAGATCGAAGCCATTTCTGGAGCTCCCGCAACACCACGAAGCCCCTTCCCTTCATCCTTACTCTCTTCTCGATATTACCAAGCCATAAGTCTCTCTCATCTCTTCTTCTTTTCATCTCAGTTCATCTCCTAAAAATATATCGATAAAGTAAGGTTACTTCCGATACATTTCTTTTTAAACTTAGAACTCTCATTTCCTTTATATATAAATCAAACTAATTTTACCACCCTACTTGTAACTTAAATTACAAACTTTTAGTTTCGAGTGTAACCAAAATTTTCATGTGAAACAAACATAAACGAACATTTTCATTAAAATACCTTGAACTTTAGTATCACCCTCTTTTCGATAATTGTTAAAACAATACGTTTAGGAAAACTTTACGGGGTAATGACCTACCCCACACGCATACTTTGGTTTCATAGCACGATATATATATATATATATATATATATATATGGTTGGTTCAAAGAATAGCTTTTACATTAAAATACCACATCTTTTCAAAAACAGGTTTCTTTTAAAGCGGTATTTTATGATCCCTGGCAATACGCATCTACAACTCTCGTTAGAGAACCCGCTAATGGATGGTGCAGATTATCGCACATCCTTAGAATAGTAGAGCGAGATACAGAACTCCTCACGGAGTATTCGATCTCGAAAGGAAATAAAATACGGTTTTTAAGAAATGCGACTTTTCTAAACAAAAATGGTTTTTTTGAAAAATTATATAAAAATTATAAATCCGTATTTTCAATAAAAACATATTATGAAACTATATTTTTTTAAATGAAAGATTAAAATGATACCATCAAATTACCAAAAAGGGCTAGTTTTCAATAAAATACCATAAACTTTTAAAAACTAGGTTTCTATCATTAAAATACCCCAATAATTAAAATAAATACCCATGGAAACCCTAAAGCTTGTAAATCACCCTCGAGGTTACTTTAAAAATAATATTAAAATATTTTTCATAAACCCCCCTCGAGATATGCAAACAATACTTTAAGGACTGCAGAATTAACATAGGCTTAAGCGGTACCATTTCTCTTGAGCTCTAAGGAGACGGGGAAAGTGAGTGATTGCTTATTTAGACTAGACAATTTAACGGAGTTATCAATGGCAATTATCTTAGAAAAAGACACAAATCCTGCCGTCCATATGCAGCAGTTGCCGATTACTCCAGAACCTAAGAAATTCAAGAGTTAAATCCGTTCACAAGTGTTTGACTCAATCTGAGTCCAAACTCAAACCAGAATCCAAAATCAAATATGAACTTGAATACTTTATCATGAACCTGAATACTTGAATTCAAATATCAAACTCAAACTTGTATACTTGACTCGACTTGACCGAATCATGGTATAACATGACATGAACACGACATGACTACCTGAACATATGATTACATCCTGAACATGAACCTGAACATTTTATATCCATGGATTCGGCCAAGACCTGTAATCTTAATCTATACAATACAATACGTGGGGATAAAGGGATATATTGGTACGGAACGTATATCGTGGCACGGGAGGTCACTTTAAAAGATACCTACATGAATTCGCGTGTCGTTATCCCGTGGGTTATAACAGGGCCTTGTACTACATGTTACCATAGTCCACGGGGTAAGATGGACCCATCTCGTATACACGAATATCTTCTTTACCAAACTACAAATAACCACGTTAAAATAACTATCTTATACTTGTGGATGATCATATACAATTTTACCTGTCCTCTGTTCTTTTAGTTCCTATTCACGTAATATAATATCTTCTCTTACTTCTTTTGGGACATACCGAGTGCTAGTTCGCTGATGACATTCCTTTCTGTTTCTTTCTTTGGGATATTCGTCAGGAGGATTGGACTCTGAGGAGATAGAGCCAAACCCGAAAGACTTGGACCAGCTTGCTGCAAGCCAGATTACTAGCTTTTTCCGGTCTACACTTACTTTCTGTATGTCATTGTTTAGGCATTTGCTTTATTTATTTTATCTTTTATTTGCAGACAGTTGTATGTAAAGTTGAATGTAAATAAAGTTGTTGTTTTATTTTATTACTCTTGTCATTCTTGTTCATTGTTATATTGCTTAATCACGCTTAACGTATTTATTTCATAGTAAATACATTGCGGGCTTACCACGTCACCGTTTCCGTCTACTGAGAAGCGGGGTGTGACATTGCTTGATCCAGCTATTTATTATACGAGTGGGGACCCTTCTTTTGACAAGTCCACCCCCGAGTCTAAATCCTTTGACTTGTCGCATAAGTTAGATGAGCTATCCGTGCCAATTTCTTACGCTAGCTATGAACCTCTTATGGAGTCTGAGTATCATCCCCTTATCCTACCTTTTATCGTCTCTTCGCTGACACTAGATCTCAAGCCGCTGCCATCTCATCTTAAATATACATATTTAGATGAGAATGAATCTTTGCCCATTATCATATCAGCTTCTCTAGCTTTAGAACAAGAGAGAGCTCTTTTGTCTGTCTTGAGATCGAATCAGCAAGCTTTTGGTTGGACAATAGCGAACATCAAAGGGATTAGTCCCTTGATTGTTAAACGTCATATACATTTGATGGATGAAGCTAACCCAGCCTAAGACCCATAAAGACGGTTGAATCCCGTTATGAAAGAGACGGTGAAGAAAGAAATTATCAAATGCTTGGATAATGGTAAAATTTATCCAATATCTGTTAGCTAATGGATAAGTTCTATTCATGTGGTCCCTAAAAAGTCTGGCATCACGGTCATAACTAATGAGGCTAATGAGTTGATTCAAACAAGCATCCGAACCGGGTGGCGGGTATGTATTGATTATAGAAAAATCAATGTCGCGACGATGAAAGATCACTTCCCTCTACCTTTCATTGACCAGATGTTGGAACGTTTAGCCCGGCATGAGTACTACTGTTTTCTGGATGGATACTCAGACTATAACCAGATTCCCATCGCCGAAAAGGATCAAGATAAGACAACATTTACTTGTCCTTTCGGTACTTTTTCTTATAAACGCATGCCTTTTGGGTTATGCAATGCTCCCGCTACATTTCAGCAGTATATGATGGGGATATTCTCGAACATAGTCGAGAATTTTCTGGAGATATTTATGGACGATTTCTCCATATTTGGGGACTTCTTTGAGAAATGCTTACATTATCTTGACGTTGTTCTTACCCGCTGTAAGGATAAGAATTTAACTTTGAATTGGGAAAAATGTCATTTCTGTTAGTTATATGTATGCCCTAGAGGCCATTATTGTACATGTGATGTATATTGTCGTGGATGCTTGGACATATATAGGGAGGACTTTCTTGCTCGACATGATAGTATGCTATCTGGTTGCTCTTTATCTTAATATGTACACTTATAGTCTCTCTATTACATGTTGATAAAGCCCTTAGGATGAGTACTTGACTACCAGGACTATGATGCAGATTATACTAGTGGGGGCAGAGGTAGTCGGCAAGTACATCCTTCAATAGTTCCTAGTCATGGGAGTACCAAGACAGGGCATCGATACTCCAGAGTAGACTAGCGTATACGCTTCTCGACCCATATGATGGGCGATGGATGATCCCATATCCATTGGTGTTTGACATCAGAGATGGTATACGGATGCTCAGTGGAGACTGGGTACACTGAACGGACTCGCCGAGAACTCCTAGATGGTGTTATACCTATCGTCAGATAGCAGTTCTCTGGTGACACTAGTACAGGTTAGTATGTCGACCTGAGATCGTCATAGAGTCTTGTGTGATTCCCACTGTGCTTTGATTTCCACCATACCACGTTCAAAAGATCATGCAAAAAGGTAGTTTTTAGGTACATTCCTGAGTCACATGGAGGCAATGAGCGATAGGAGGGGATTCGTCTCTCCCGGTATTAGGGGTTGATGTTGCGCTATGCTTGATTGGCCATAACGGGAAATCCCTGGCCAGGATTGCTGAGATCTACTGATAAGTGTTATCAGTAGTTTCTCAAACCGTTATGTACCTTGCATCGGCATGACTTATCAGGCTATTGAGGTCCGACGTTATACCACCCCCAGGCTGTGATATGTGACATATCAAACGAAGAGACCGGACTGTACGGTAGTGTTACTGATTGGATTCACAGGGGTATGAGCAGGCTTGCTTATTGATCTTCTGATCGCTCAATACCCGGGTGGCCGTTACGTTTAGCAGACCGCTTGCGGCTTGTGGGTGTTTGATATGATCATCACCTACTGCCGGTGTATTGACGAGTCTTTAGAATCCTACACAGAGGTTTCCTGGTTCATGCGAAACGAAGTAGGAGCACATATGTAATATGTACGGGACCGAGATTAATGCGCGTATGTGATACCGCATTCTATTCTCACGATATGTGATATCGGTTGGTTATATATGATATAGCCGGGTTATCGGATCAAGTGTTGATTCGATAAGATATTACATTTGATATTAGTCAGTTGTATGTGATATAGCCGGATTATTAAATCAAGTTTTGATTTGATAATTTAATATATAATTATATATTTGATATATTAACTTACATTAACTAATATTTGCTCACTAAACATTTCTTTTTCTCACTTGTGTGCATATAGTATATATGTGATATATATTAATGTACATTATTTTGTGTCATGCTTGATGCCACATGCTTCATGGGTGTATGAGAGCTAGCTTTTTTCAAGGTGAGAAAATATTGTGAGAAAAATAAATCTAAAGTGACCCCATTTCCTACTTCATCATCCTCTACTATATTAGTCATTTAGTTTAGGGTGTTTGCTTCACTAATCTACAATTAGTGAAGATGTATCATGAGATTGAGTCTTCTCGACGTAGATCATCTTCGGCTTCGAAGACATCGAACAAGCTTGTTCATTTCTTTATATGAACCCTTACTAGAGTTCAGGTGTTCACTGCTTGGAGCGAAAGGACTATTACACGGAGGTTTAGAAGTGAAGGACCAGTCTACAAAGGTTGTATTCCTCATTCACTTAGATGTAAAGTTGTTTACATTGTAGTTTGTCTAAATCTCTAGTTAAGATTCTAGGGTTAGGGTTCTTTAGAACGGCAAATTTTTGAAAACGGTATGGACGATGCCTCCCGAAACCGTGCTGCCACGCTACAGAACCCTACAGTGGTATCAGAGCCAAGTTAGAGATTTAAACGATGTTTGTTAGATTACGAAATCGAAACAACTCCGAAACACCCGATAAACAATCCTAGTTTCTGTCGAATTTTAAATGGCCTCCAAAATTTTTTTTAGCAACTGCAGAATGTTGCATGAGATGTAACATGAACACAGTACAAATTTCAACCCTTGTCGCCAAAATTTGGCCAGCCACATAGCTCAGGAAATCGGCCTGCTCGGTTTAGTGAAGAGGTTCTGGGTTGAATTTTGTAGTGTGTTCCAGTCTCTGGGTTTTGGTATTTCAGGCGTTGCTTGTTTTTGCTAAATTTGCATATGATGTTAACTTTCTGCAAAGGAAATTCTGAGTGTTTCGTAGTCGTAATTCTAACATCTATTCGGCTTATTTAGACGACGTTAAAAAGTTCGAACGGACATCAATAACTCAAATTTTCCCTCGCTGGAAAATTTCCAAGAGTTGGATTTTTTCCAAGTTTAAAATCTTCAGAAAATCATGCAAGTGATTCTGTGGACCCTCTAGAAGAACGATACCCAAACTCGACTTTTTGGATCGCGGAACCGCGGTCATACCCTAGGGTTTGCGGCAGTTCCGTGGCGACATGAGTGAGGCATAGGTCGGCCTTTCTACGGATGGTTCATAGGAGCTATGGCATGTTCTGGATATTTTTTGAACTCCGCTCAAGTGTTGAGCTCTTTGGGAAATTTTGGGTGTTTGTTTATTCGATCGAAAAGTTTAACATCGTCTAGCTATCTGTGATTGTGATACAATATTTGGAATCCACAAAATTAGTTATGAGATAATTAGTTCGGATTTTATCAATCTAGCAGTTTAGTCTCATCTGATCGGTTGCCACGGAATTTTGATGTGGATCAAAATTCCGTCGCAATTACGTAGTGTACGTGGATACTCGCCGGGTAACCTTGCTAGATAGCCACGCCCAATAGCCCCGACCAAGTGACTGTAGGAGAACCCCGTCGCCAAAAGCATCCATTCGGGTGCTCGCAGCCGCGGTGTTCCGCCTTAGTGCACTTCGTCGACGGCATCGGGGGGTGCGGCCGTCTGCTAAAGTTTCCGACAAGCATTCGATCAAGTTATCGGGAATCCTGTTCAATTGCCCAACTGGTTATTGGAAAGTGTTTTCAATATCGAGACTAAAATGCGGGGTTTATAATTGTTAGGCATGTGATGGCTAAGAAATTCATTTGGTTAGGCATGAAATCCAAAGTATGTGATACATTGGGTTTATGATGTCTAAGGTGGTTGCGGATTCCAATTGTTATAGTTTTTCACTTTCTTTTCTGCGACCGTAAGTGTAATATGTGGTGTATCGCCGGTTTCTTTGCTATACATCAACGACAATTGGGATACGCATATTTACTTACGTTGATGACTTGTGATATTATGTGTTGCTGTGATATGTTATATTGGATCGTCGTGTTTTGAATAGCCGAGGGTTTTTATGTGAGATGAGAGTTTTTCATTTTCATTCATGTAAAAGATTGTATGTAATATTCTTTTATTGGGGCACTTCCGGGTTGAGAATGGTGTCACCATTGATGTATATTATTTACTTTTCCGCATTAGGATAGACCAAGGAGGATAGCACAAGTAACCGGGTTCTAGGGTCCAATGGGAGACCATCTCGAGGAGTCGAGACCGAGTCTACTAACTCTAGAATTGGTAGGATTACTTGCCACTCTCGTAGGGGTCTAGGGATGTGGATTTGGCTATTCATCACGACCATGGAATCCGCGTTTTTTACTGGCTTAATTTAAAACACGGAATTCCTAGTATATTCAATATTTCATATATGTTCTTCTGCTGCTGATATTCTGTGATGTGATCACTTGATATTCTGAGACGAATGCTTATATCATATATATATGATATATAATTAATATTGATACTTTCATTTTTTCTATGATGTTTAGGAAGCATAAAATTGATGGGACTTCATTAATGAGATTAATGAAATAAAAGAAACCTAAAGATATTGTAGAAACTTGTTTAAAATAAACTGGTAGCTCTAGTTCTTACTTTGCATAGCGGTATTCCTTGTATAATAACCAGCACCTTATTCGATAAGGAAAGAGCCGAGATCCCTTCACCGGGAGTGACCTTTTTAGCGAAACTGGCAGATGCTACAACCCACTCGGTTTGTCTTTTGATTGCTTCTATAGTTTTTTGCTTTGCATAGCGGTATTCCCTGTAGAATATCCAGCACCTTATTCGATAAGGAAAGAGCCGAGATCCCTTCACCGGGAGTGACCTCTTTAGCTAAACTAGTAAAAGACTCAAAACCACTCCTTTTAAAATTCACTCAATTCTACAATGAGATCAAGTTCATTACGCAAAAGGTTTTCTTAAAAACCTGTCATAGCACTCCGTCATTTCAGATGACTGCTACTTACTATTCGTGCTACGTTTGTTGGCCTGCATCAAGACGTAGTGTGCGGTAGTTAACTAGTGCTTATCTGCTGCATACGATGCGATTGGATTAGGGTATCCGTACGTCGTTGTTTAGCCTGCGTCAAGGGTCGCACGGGTGGGCTTAATTCAATCATGAAATGTACGGGTTGAACTTGACTAGCGAAATATGGTTTGTTGGCTTGCGTCAACGTCATAGGACGCTAGGGGCAGAATATTATCGGGAATTTAAAGTGTTGAAATTTGCAATGAGATTGCATACCTTCTATAAGATAGTTGGATCCCGATACTCACTGCAAGTAAGAGTTACTCCTGGAAGAGTTTTGCACATTACAATTAGCCGATCAAGTAGGTTTCTAGAAAGGTGTTAACGGGTTACGCCCCTGGGAAAACGAGATTTATTTTAATTAGGTCCGTGTGAAAGCACGGAGAACCTCCCTCAAAGTACCGACACTGGCCTGGCCGAAATATTGGCGAACTTGTAGGGTGTAATTAGTCCCGGCTAGTCTTACCTTTTAGGGTTTGAAGGAAGATTTGATAAAAATAGTGAGAGCCATCCTGATTAGATAAAATAATAATCAATCTAATCTTGCAAGAGCGCACGAAGTGTGTTTTCTTCTCTCTCTCTCTCTCTCTCTCTAGGTAGCGACCATGTCACGCCTTAGTCAAGATAATAATATGGATGCATTGACCGAACCTACTTATTATACTATGCTGGGGAACGTTGGTTCCGCTCTATCTTATAACTGTTATAAGTCCGAGCAGCGAATAAGGGAATATCCGGATTCCCATGCCACTCATTCGAGGAATGTGCATATTGATGCATATTCTTCGCGTGTGTTCATTACCGAGAACTGTTTCTCAGTATCCTCTATGTCATAGGTATGAGATACCGGATTAGGATCCCACATATGTAATTTGTTACATGGGATAATGAAAGGTAGAGAACTGAGAATGGGTGATATGTCTCTAAGTGTTAGAGAATGGTGCAAGTGTTGCAGCCAAACCAGTTGGCAAATATCAAATTGTATTAATATATTGATTCAGAACAAATGTTATTAGATACCGAACCTGATATACAACATTACATCAGTTTCTTTATTAAGTTAAAGAAGGACATAATTATGTATAGGAGGATAATGTTGTGAACATTTTCCTGAATCAAGAGTTGATTAGATCAGGCATGTTATGTAATGGCATATAAGTTCTAAATCAAACCACGGTTCAAAGTATGTAGAACACACACAAGAGGAGTAGTTCAGAAATGAACGAATTCTTCTTGTGGCATTGTAAACTAGGTCATATTAATACGACACGACCAAATAAGTTACATAAGGATGAATATGAGAATCTGTTCGAATTTTCATCTTATGATACTTGTCAGTCTTGTCTCAAAGATAAAATGACCAATACTCTATTTACTGAAAACAGAGAAAAAGTTACTGAACTCTTGGACGAATACATGATGATGTATACTGTCTTATGTCTACAAATGCCAGGGTTGGTTCTTTGTGCTTTATTATATTCAATGATCATCTCTCAGGATTCGGACATATGTTCCTGTTGAAACACAAGTCTGAAACATTTGAGAAATACAAGGAATATAAGCTGAAGTTAAGAACAAGACGGGTAGAAGTATTAAAGTCCTTCGATGTGATCGAGGAGGAGAATACTTGGGCATGGAGTTCCTGATTATTTAAAGGAGAATGTGATTCTCTCTCAGTTTACTCCTTCGAGTACACCACAGCACAACGGTGTATCGGGACGGAGGTATTGCACCCTATGAGATATGGTGTGCTCTATGATGAGTACTGCTTAGTTGCATGTTTCCTTTTGGAGTTATGCACTTGAGAAGTTGCATACCTATTGAATGGGGTTCCATCCAAATAAGTGCCTACCACTACATATGAGATATGGAATGGGAAGAGACCATGTCTTAAACGAGTTAAAATATGGGGTTTTCCGCCTATATAAGTTTGTTGGATATCCCAAATATTTGCGAGGGTATATCTTCTACCAAACTGAGGAGCAAAAGGTGTTTTATTTATCAGCATGCCACCTTTTTAGAAAAGAATTTTCTTATGAAGAAATTTGTGGACATAAGGTAGAACTGGAAGGAGTTCCAGCTAGACAAACTAACAGCTGATAATTTGGTGAAACCAAAGGATTCAATAGTTTCCAACGAACCTCAGCCTCTCCGCGAATCTGGTAGGGTTTCTCATCCACTTGAGAGATACTACGGTCTTCTCGGTGACAGTGAGAGAGAGGATTGCATCATGGTAGATGATGGCCCAACTAGGTTCAGGCAGGCCATCACAAGTGGAGACTTTGTGAAATGGCTGGATGCTATGCGATCAAAGATGGAATCCATGTACACCAACAAAGTATGACTTTGAATGTTGCACCTAAAGGGGTAAAACCCATCAGGAGCAAATGGATCTTGAGAATATTCTTGGTGTAGATGGAAAAGTTGAGACTTTCAAAGCTATGCTTAAGTCCATCAGGATCAATCCGCGCATCGCGGAGTTGGAATATCTGTTTTGATATGGCAGTCAAAGAGTTTGACTTCATCAAAAAGTTAGATGGACCTTGTATATACAATAAGGTTGTATAGAGTAAGGTTGTCTTCTACGTAAAACCCCCTCCTATCGCTCATCAATTTCCAAGTAGAGAGAAACTGATGAAAGAAAATCAAAGGCTGAGATCAAATGGCCGCGGATCCGCGGCCATACCCCCCTTGGGCCGCGGATCCGCGGCCACAAAGAAGATTTAGATGTTGCAAATTTTTGGCGAGGATCTCTACTATTATTTACCTAATTTGGAAGCAAGGGTTTCTGGCTTTGGACTATAAATATGGACCGAGAGCCTCTTGGAAAAATCATCAAGCCGACGAGATCACGAAGTCCAAGACGGCTCACGCATCCAGGCTGATCATCAACTGTTCGTCTACCTCCTTAGAAGAGATCGAGAAGCAACTAGAAATTGTAATCATTTTCTAAGGATTCAAGTGTAATGAATATTGTTCATTAATAAAGGTAGCTTTCTTTTTCTTATTCTATTTCTTCGTAGTTTAATTATGCAATTTCTTTCCATCTCTTTTTCTCCCAACATGCGCGAGTAATTCTCCGCTTGTTAGGGTTCGTAGGATTAGGGTAAGCTAATGGATGATGAACATCCCTAAACCCTTTTTAAGTCCTATAAAGTTTATGAACTTTATCAAAAGAATCATTAACATCCTAATCGGGCGCGCTAATAATTCTTTGTTAGTTCCGACCGCGATTAGAGATTAGATTAATAATTGTTTTAGTAAAGGCTAGATATGAACGGAGTTCCGTGTAGAGATAAGGGTTAAGAGTGGGATTCTTTTTCCCTCCAGAAACCCTAATCTACACGCATCACCGTCATTCTAGTTTTAAATCTATTAAAGGATAAAAAGGGTAACTTTTAATTAATCATCCATAACTACTAAATCCTAACGAACCCTACAAACCTCCTTATTATATTAACTACATCCCTAAAATAATCTAGATCTATATTTTTGCATTAGTGCTTAACGTAGATTTAGAAACCATTCCACAAAATTCTTTATCCCTTCTCTCTTTCAACACATCTAAAGTAAGAGTATAAGATTCAACGTTTCCCTGAGGACGACCCGTACTCATCTCGGTCTAGCTATGCGCGACACCGTTATTGATTGCGGTTATTCTACAAACACAAATTTTCACATCAATCAAGGATCCTGATGGACTTAAGCATAGCCACTGGATAAAAGGTCTCATCATAGTCGACACATGTTCGTTGACGAAAACCTTTTGCTACAAGTCTAGCTTTAAAGGTCTCAACCTTTCCATCTACACCAATTTTCTTTTTAAAGATCCACTTGCTCCCAATGGGTTTTATCCTTTTAGGAGCAACTTCCAAAGTCTATACTTTGTTGGTGTACATGGATTCTATCTCAGGTCGCATAGCATCCAGCCATTTCATAGAGTCCTCATTTATGATGGCCTGCTCGAAACTAGTTGGGTCATCATCTTCCATGATGCAATCCTCACTTCCACTGTCTATGAGAAAACTGTAGTATCTCTCAGGTAGATGAGAAACCCTACTAGATCTATAGAGTGGCTAAAATTTGTCGGGGACTATCGAATCCTCCGATTCTACCAAATCTTCTATTGCAATTTGTATTTCTAGAACTTCTTCCAGCTCTACCTCATTACCATTAATTTCTTTTACAAGAAATCCTTTTCTAAAAAGGTGGCATGTTGAGCAACAAACACCTTTTGTTCCTCGGTATGGTAGAAGATATACCCTCACGAATGTTTGGGATTCCAACAAACTTAAATAGAATAGAGCTGCCTTGAGCTTGTCCGGATTTTACTTTTTAACATAAGATGAACAACCCCATATCTTAATAAAATTAAGATATGGTCTCTTCCCCTCCCATATCTCATATGGAGTGGTAGGCGCAGATTTGGTAGGAATCATATTCAATAGGTATGTAGCTGTCTCAAGTGCATAACTCCAAAGGAAATAGGTAACTCAGCAGTACTCATCATAGAGTGTGCCATATCTAATAGGGTGAAATTCCTCCGCTCCGATACTCTATTGTACTGAGGTGTATACAGAGAAGTAAGCTAAGAGAGAATCCCATTCTCTTTTAGATAATCTCGGAATTCTGTGCTTAAGAGTTCAGTAGCTCTTTCTCCATGTCCAATAAACAGAGTTTTGATCATCTTGCCTTTGAGACATAACTGACAAGTTTCATAAGATGTAAATTCGAACGGATTCAAATATCCATCTTTATGCAGCTTAGCTAGTCTTGTCACATTGATATGACCAAGTCTACAGTGCCACAAGAAAGCTTCGTTCATTTCTGAACTTTTTCTCTTGTGTGTGTTTTGTATATTTAGAACTGTATTTTAATTTAGAACGTATATACCATTACACAATGTACCAAACCCGATTAACACTTGATTTAGAAAAATATTCATAACATTTTTCTCTATTGCAAAATTATATCCTTCTTTATCTAATAAAAACGGATATTATATAGCACATCATCGACGGTACGTAATAAAGTCGTTCAAAATCAATGTATTACCATTTGGTAATACAAAGTGATATTCGCATACAGCTTTGGCAGCAACAATTGCTGCATTCCCTACTCTGAGAGACACATCACCATTTCCCAGTTCTCTACTTCTCTTTAACCCTTGCAACAGATTACAAACATGTAATCCTAATCTGGTATCCAATACCCAGGACGTAGAGCAGACTGAGAAACAATTCTCAGTAACTAACACACCCAAAGAAGATGCATCAGCAAGCTCTTTCTTCATTTGGATGGCGTGGAAATCCTTGCATTCCCCTATCCCTTGCTCAGACTTATGACAGCTGTCATAAGATAGAGCAGAACCAACGTTCCTCAGCCCAGTATAATAAGCGGGTTCGGCCAATATATCAATATTATTATCTTGATTAAGGCGTGACATGGTCGCAACCTAGAGAGAGAGAGAAGAAAACACTTTAGTTGTTAGTTATATATATGCCCTAAAGGCCATTACTGTACATACGATGTATATTGCAGTGGATGCTTGGACATATATAGGAAGGACTTTCTTGCTCGACGTGATAGTACGCTATCTGGTTACTCTTTATCTTAACATGTTGACTTATATTAGTTTACTGTCTTACTCTCATATGTTGATAAAGCTCTTAGGATATGTACTCGACTACTGGGACTATGATGAGATCATACTAGTGGGGCCACGGTAGTCGACGAGTACATCTAATAAAAGTTCCTAGTCGAGGGTGTATCGAGACAGGGCATCGATACACCAGAGTAGACTAGCGTATACGCATCTTGACCCATATGATGGGCGATGGATGATCCCATATCCATCGGTGTTTGACATCAAGGATGGTGTACGGGTGCTCAGTGGAGACTGGGTACACTGGACGGACTCGCCGAGAACTCCCAGATGGTATTATACCTCACGTCAGATGGCAGTTCTCTGGTGACACTGGTATAGGTTAGTCTGTAGACCCGAGATCGTCATAGAGACTTGTGTGATTCCCACTGTGCTTTGATTTCCACCTTACCACGTCCATGGGGCGTACAAAACGGTGGCTTTTGGGTACAGTCCCGAATCACATGGAGACAATGAGCGATAGGAGGGAATTCGTCTCTCCCGGTATAGGGAGTTGATGTTGTGTTGTGTTCGATTGGCTATAACTGGAAGTCCCTGGCCAGGGTTGATATAGAGATTTACTGGTAAGTGTTACCAGTAGTTTCTCGACCTGTTATGAGCCTCACATCGACACGACTTATCGGTTACTGGGGTCTGACGTATACCACCCCTAGACTAGATATGCAACATATCAAACGAAGAGACCGGACTGTACAAGAGTGTTACTGATTGGATTCACAGGAGAATGTACAGGCTTGCTTGTTGATTTTCTGATCGCTCAATACCTGGGTGGCTGTTACGTTTAGCTGACCGCTTGCAGCTTGTGGGCTTTTGATATGATCATCACCTGCTACCGGCGTATTGATGATTCTTTAGAGTCCTACACAGAGGTTTCTTGACTCAGGCAAAACGGAGTAGAAGCACATATATGATATGTGCAGGACTGAGGATAATATGATATGAGATACCGTATTATATTCTCGCGATATTTTGATATGAGCCGGCTCATCGGATTAAGTGTTGATTCGATGAATCGGTACATGATATATTAGTCGGTTATATTCGATATAGCCGGATTGTCGGATCAAGTGTTGATTCGATAATTTAATGTATAATTATATATATGATATATTGCATTACATTATCTAATATTGGCTTGCTTTATTATTTCATTTTCTCACCGAATAATACATTGATATATATGCGATATATGTTAATTGTATTATTTTCTTTTGTTACAAAATATATTATATATGTGATATATAATATTGTAACATGTTATAATTACTAATACAACATGATTAATGGCGATTAAATAAGATTAGGGTTTGATTTGGGTTAAACTTTTATAGAAGCTTCTAGAAACTTTTATTTTGTTTCTTGCAAAGATATTTTGTTTAGATATTTTGCAAGATATTTCCTAAGCCAACCCACACCCTTTAACCCTAGTTAACTCTCTACAATGGTTAGCCCTTTCTTTGGTCAACCATGGTTGCATTTGTAATTATCATTACAATTTCATTATTCAACACAAAAAAAGGATTCCTTTTTCATCTTCTTCCTTAAGCTCCTAAAAAGCTTTCTAGGTTTTCCTTTTGTGATGATTTAGTGTAAGATTATGAAAACAAATTAGAGCCAAATTCCTACCTCATCATCCTCATCTAATCTAGCCAATTAGATTAGGGTGTTCACTTCATTAGTGAGTGAGAGCTTGTGTTAAAGAAACTTCAAGGTAGATCATCTTTGTTATCGAAGATCGGAAGAAAGCATGCATCTTTCTCTTCGTGGAGCCTCTCTAGAGTCCGGAAACTTGATGATCGCAGCGAAGGGACCACAACACGGAGCTTATGAAGTGAAGGACCGGACTACAAAGGTTGTAATTCCTAACTCTTAGAAGTAAAGTTGTTACTTGCTATATGTTTCGCCTAATCTCTAGTTTAAGATCTTGGTTAGGGTTGTTCGGCACATCTAAATTTTGAATCGAGCATGATTGATGCCTTATAGACCCTTGTAAGAGTGCCTGGTAACCCTACATTAGCGTGCACTCTTGCAAGATTAGACTGGTTATTATCTTATATAATCAGGATGGCTCCCACTGTTTTTACCAAATCTTCCTTCAAACACTAAATGGTAAGATTAGCCGGGATTAATTACACCCTACAAGTTCGCCAATCGGTCAGCCAGGCAGGTGTTGGTACTCCGAAAGAGTCTTCTCGTGCTTTCGCATGAAACTAATTAAATAACCCTATTTCCGCAGGGGCATAATCTCGTTAACACCTTTCTTAGACACCTACTAGATTGGCTAATTGTAAAGTGGAAAACTCTCCTAGGAGTAACACTTACTCGCAGTGGGTATCAGGATCCAACTATCACAGAATCGCGTAGCTTAGAAAACGAAAGTCCGCAATCTATACTATAGAAGATATGCAATCTCATTGCAAATTTCAACATTTGAAATTCCCAATATTTGTTTTTATCCCTAACGACCTATAACCTTGACAGAGGTCAACAAACCATAGGCCGCTAGTCAAGTTCAACCCGTCATTTCTTGATCGATTCGAACCCACCCACACAAACCCTTGACGAAGGTCAATAAGGCCGTGTGACTACCCCTACCGATCGCATCATGCTGCAGATAAATATTACCCAGCTACTGTACACTGTGCCTTGATGGAGGTCAACAAACACAGCATGAATACTAAATACTACGTATCTGAAATGACGGAGGGCTACGACTAGTTTTGAAGAAAACTTTTAACATAATGAATATGATATCGTTGTATAATCTAGTGATTTGAAAAGGGGTGGTTTAAGCTACGCTTTAAAATCGAGTAGTTTTTCAAAACAAACCGAGTGGGTTGTAGCATATGCTAGTTTTGCTAAAGAGGCCATTCCCGGTGAAGAGATCTAGGCTCTTTCCTCATTGAATGAGGTGCTGGATATTCATAATAGAATATCGCTATGCAAAGCAAGAACTATAGCTACCTTTTTAAAAAAAATTGATTCTACAGCATCTTTTAGGTTTCTTTTCTTTTCATTAATCTTATTAATGACGTCCCATCATTTATGTTTCCTAAACATCACAGAAGAAACGAAAATAAAACACACATATATATACCATCCGCATTCGCCATAGGGACCCGGGTCTTCACCATAAACTTACTTAACTTGCGGCAGGGCGAGGTCAGGACCGGCATGGATGCAAAACATATATAGTGTCTACTAGTATATCATATATATAAGTAGCATATGTCTCACGCAGTTATATGATCACATCATATCACAGAAACAACAAAAGCAAACATATGAAATATAGGATATATTAGGAGGTCCGTATTTTAGATTAAGCCAGTAATGAAAAACACGGATTCCACAGTCGTGATGAATAGCCAAGCCATAATCCTTAGACCCCTACGAGAGCGGCAAGCAACCCTGTCAATTCTTGAGTTAGGAGACCAGTCTCGACTTCTCGAGATAGCCTCCCACTGGACTCGAGAACCCGGTTACTTGTGCTCCCCACCTTGGGTCTATCCTAATGCGGAAAATTAAATAATATACATTAAATGGAGACAACAACCTCAACCCGGAAGTGTCCCAGAATATTATATACAAATATTTACATGAATGAAAATTGAAAAACTCTCGTCTCACGTAAAAAAAAACCCGGCTATTCAATCACCACGATCCAATATAATATATCTACAGCAACACAATAACATCATATATCATCAATGTAAATAAATATGTGTATCCCTAATGTCGTTGACGTATAGCAACGAGATCGGGGATACTGCCACATATTACACTTACGGTCGCAGAAAAGAAATGAAAACTGCAATAATTAGAATTTGTATCATCTTTAGACATCATAAACCCGGATTATCACATATTCCGAATTTCAAGTCTAACCCTATAAACCTTGCATTTAAGTCTCGAATTGAAACACTTCTCAAAAATAAGTCGGGCAATTCAACAAGATTCCCGATTAAATAATCGAATGCTTGTCGGGAACTTTAGTAGATGGCCGCACCCACTAAGCCATCAACGAAGTGCACTTGGGCGGAACACCGCGGCCGCGAGCACCCGAGTGGATACTTTTGGCCATAGGGTTCTTATATAGTCACTTGGTCGGGGCTTGGCCATCTACTAGTGTCTCCCGGCGATTCGTGTATGATACGAGATTACGACGGAGTTTTGATCCGAATCGAAACTCCGTGGCAATCCATCACATGAGACTAAAATGTAAGATTTATAAATCGTTAACTAGTTTTCACAAAACTAATCAATATAGATTCCAAAAATTGTATCACATATCCAAAGCTAACTAGACGATGTTAAGCATTTCGATCGATATTTCAAACATCACCAATTCACAGAGACCTCAACCACTTGAGTATCATTAAAAATTTCTAGAAAACCCAAAATTTCAAAATGAAGCAGAACATGCAAAATGATCTCGTAACACCATACTTCGGCGGTGGAACCGCAGCCAATACAAGGTATAGACGGCGGTTCCGCGGCCAAGTAATGGAGTTAAGATCTCGTATTTCATGAGCCTTCATAGAAAACCCTACACGATTTTTGAGAATTTTTAATAGTGAAAATATCAATTTCTAAAAAATGGACAGAAAGTAGTGAAATACAGGTTTTAAAACGTCCATCGAATACTTTAACGTCGTCTAGACTTCACCTAAGTCTCTTTCTTGGCTCTGATACCATGAAAGTATGTCTTAGCATCTCTACTAGATTTCAACAAGTATCAAGTATGCAATTTTGAAAAAATCTAAAGTGCTAATAATACTAAATAAGAATCGAACTAAAGAAGTAGGGTTTAATAGCAAGCAAACTACATCAAAACTAAGTGAAGAGGGTTTACAACATTTGTAAACCGGTATTTCACTTCTAATGCTCCAACTAGTAGTCCCTAAAACTCTTCTTAGACTCTACTTGATGAAAAGAATGAGCTTGCTTGTCGTCTTCGATACCGAAGATGATCCACTTTGAAGTCTCTCTCACTCAAGCTCACTCTTCACTAATCAAGGTATTAGTGAAGCAAACAACCTAAACTAATGGGCTAGAATAGTGTAGGTTGATAAAGTAGAAATTTTGCTCACTTATTTTTCTTCTATCTCTTTTCTTTTCTCACTTCAAGAAAATTCTAGAGAGGAATTGAAGAAGAAGATGAGGATGAACTTGGATGAGAGAGAATGAACCATGAGGTGAGTGATAAGATAAGATGAGATGTGTATGATAAATATCTTAGAAAAAAACAAGAAAAAGAGGTGAGTCATGGATTCTCAAAGCTTCCAAAATCATCTTAAGGAATGACTCATATTCCTTTTCATTTTAATTCTAAAATGTTTATCATTATCTCTTCTAATATACCCTCATGTGTGATTCTCATACATCCATGTCCCTTGTATCATCAACCATGATACAATAATAAATACATACATACATACATACATACATACATACATATATATATATATATATATATATATATATATATATATATATATATATATATCACACACACATATAGATATAGATATATAAAGAGAAGAAAATCTTAAGTGAGCTTGATATTAGTTAATATATGCATATATTAAATATATAAATATATATCAAATAATTAAATCAACACTTAATTCAATAATCCGGTTATATCATTTATAACCGACTAATATCAATTATATATATATATGTATATGTATATCAAATTATTAAATCAACAGTTGATTCAATAATCCGGTCATATCACATATAACCGGCTAATATTCTATATTAGTTAATATATATAACATATATATATATCAAATTATTAAATCAACGCTTGGTTCAATAATCCGGCTATATCAAATATAATCTGGCTAATATCAAATATATATAAACAACATATACATAAATCATTGAATCAACACTTGATTCAATAATCCGGTTATATCACATATAACCTGATAAATATCAAATATCGCTAGATCAGAATACGGTATCACATACTCGTATTCAATCAAGCTCCCGCACATATCTCCATATATGCCCTACTTCGTTTCGCTTGAGCTAGGAAACCTCTGTATGGAACTCTAAAGACTCATCAATACGCTAGCAGTAGGTAATGATCACATCAGATACCCACAAGCCGTCAGCGGTACTAGTTGGACGTAACGGCTACCCAGGTATTGAACGAATAGAAGATCAACAAGCAAACTTGTCCAAACTCTTATAGAGACTATGAGCAACACTTACCATACAGTCCGGTCTTTTCATCTGATATGTCGCATATCAAGTCTGGAGGTGGTATCGTCAGACCCTAATAGCTTGATAAGTCATGCCGATGTATCGCATATAACCTTTTGAGAAACTACTGATAACACTTACCAGTAAATCTTATCAGACTTGGCCAGGGACTTGCTGTTATAGCCAATCAAGTATAGCGCAACATCAACTCCCAATATCGGGAGAGATGAAACCCCACCTATCGCTCATTTCTTCCATGTGACTCGGGACTGTACCCAAAATCCACCTGTTTGCATGACTCCTTTGAGCTGTGGTAGGGAAGAAATCAAAGCACAGTGGGAACCACACAAGACACTATGACGATCTCAGGTCTACAGACTAACCTATACAAGTGTCACTAGAGAAATGCTATCTGACGATAGGCATGGTACCGTCTAGGAGTTCTCGGCAAGTCCTGTTCTGTATACCCATTCTCTAATGAGCACCTGTGCACAATCTTTGATGTCAAACACCAATGGTTTTGGGATCAACCATCGCCCCATACAGGGTCAAGAAATGTACACACTAGTCTACTCTGGAATATCGATGTCCTATCTCGATACTCCCTCAACTAGGAATTGTTAAAGGATGTGCTTGCGAACTACATAAGCCCCACTAGTATGATCTGCATCGTAGTCCTGGTATTCAAGCCAACATCCTAAGGGCTTTATCAACATGTATTAGAGAGACAGTAAACTAAAATAAGTGTACATATTAAGATAAAGAGCAACCAGGTAGCATACTATCATGTCGAGCAAGAAAGACTTCTATATATATGTCCAAGCATCCACTATAATATACAATAATGGTCTCTAGGGCATACATGTTCCTAACACATTTCTATGACCGGAAGCGGGAAATCATCTTTAGGGCATGCCTTATTAAGGTCTTTGAAATCGATGCAGACTCGGATCTTCCCATTTTTCTTTTTCATTGGGACGATGCATGTGATGCAGTCCGCATATTTCTTTTCTCTGATGAAGTCAGGATCGATGAGTTTCTCGATTTTCTTGATGACCTTTTCTTCCAACTCCCTTCTCATTTTTCGAGGAGCTTGTTTGACTGGCTTAGCACCAGGGGATATAGCCAGCTTATGCACGGCCACATCATGGGAGAGGCCGGTCATTTCTTTGTACGTCCACACGAAGCAGTCGACGAACTCATGCAGCATGGCAATTATCTGCTCTTTCATTTCCTCTGACAAGAGTGAGATGATGTAAGCCGGCATTGGATTATTGGGCATTCCCAAATCAATCTCGGTTAGCTCATTGAAGGTTGCTTGTCCTCCATCTTCGAGCTTTCGAGGGGCTTCTTCTAGCTCGGCTAGCTCGTCTTCATTATTTGACTTTTCGCCGGCTTCACCAATATGGATCATGTAGCATGCTTTGATGTCAGGTTGAATAAAACCTATGCCCCATTTATCTGGGATTCGTCTATCGATGAGTGCTCGGACCTGAGGCGGATGTCACAGCCTCTCATAAAACTTCGCTTCAGAGTCTATTTGATATAACCGACATCCGCACTTTTTAAAATATTCCCGTATCCCGGGCACATAATATTTAGGATTGAGGACGGCTCTTATGCATCTCTCATAGGGAAGACATGTGACAGACAAATCATTTGGATGCATGACAGGAATTAAACCTATAAAACAGGATGCCCTTCTGTCTACTTTTCCTTCCGAGAACGTAAAAAGTTTTCAGCTGGTCCACGGTGGAAATTGACGATGCATCGAGCTATTTGCACATTTGCTCCGGCACACTTGTGATGGCTAGAGGCCCTTCTATTACTTTGAAGGCTTCTCTTAGCTTCACTTTTTGCATGAGAGCCGTTGCAAGACGGGTCCTCTTCTGCCGACTCTTCAGTGTCGCTGCCGAAATGAGGGCAAATTTTGCTACCAGACGGGCCTTCGATATCAGACTCATCCATATCACTACCGAAATGAGAGCGAGTTTATGGAAGGACGGACTTCCAGCGTCGAACTCATCGGTGTCAGTGCCGAAATGCGGACGCGCATGGGGGTTTTTGCCTTTGAAAGTGACAGCCAGCTCAGATTTGCTTTTGAGTTTCGGAGCCATTCTATCTTTAGCCAGTTGTGGCTCGGCATTTTGAGGGTTCACAAAGTACCGAAAGTTTTCATATCGGACTTCATGTACACCGAAGGGCTATATATCTTCGTCAATGCGTCTTTCTTCACCATTTTTGATATACTTCATGCACTGATGGAATGTTGACGGAACGATGCCATAATCATGAAGCCATGGCTACCCCAAGAGAATTTTATAAGACGTGTCAGCTTCGATCACGTATATTTTAGTTTCGGTTTGCAGATCCCCAATTTTAATTGGTATAGCTATGAACCCCAGAACTTGCTAACAGTTTTGATTGAAGCCTTAAATGACAATCCTTTCTCTTGACAGGTGTCGGACGTCCATTGAAAAACTCTTCAGAGTCCAGAAGTTCATGATGTTCATTGAGGACCCCGGATCAATCAATATGCGATTAATTCGATCTCCATCGCTGTACTCGGTCACGTAAAGCGTCCGGTTATGCTCGGCTGTTCCCAGTAGCAGGTCTTCATCCTTTAACGTGACCGCGGCTGCATGCAGAGTGTACTGGGCTTCTTTCATATTAATTTCCGCGAAGCGAGCCTGGTACCGCTCGAGGTTTTGTAAAGCGTGAATGGGAACATCTCTAAGCTCCTTAGATAAGACCAGGGTATCATAGATGCTCAAGAGAGATGGAAGCTTCCGGAGATGGGCCAAGACATTATAGTCTACTGGGGAAGGACTCAAGTCTTCATGAGCCAGCTCTCCGCCATCTTCTTCATTAGCGACTTGTTTTTTCTTCCCTTTTGGGGCGTTGCCTTGATTTAGCGGTAGAGCCTTGCCGCTTCCAAGCTAGATTTGGTTGGCCTTTGTGCCAAGCTTCTCTTCCTCTTCGAAAAAACAGGGCTACTCCTCAGAGTCGCTGCCAAGGTGGATGATGTAGCAGGTCATAATAGAGATCTCATCATCAGAGTCTTCTTCTATCTTTTCCAGAATTTCAGCTGTTTCTATGGTGAAGAACTATTTCAATTGAATTAGAGTCTTTTCCTTTTACTCATAGTCTTTAAAGGTATCGACATACTTTTAAATGGTCGATTTCCTCGCCGACTCCTTTTCGCATTTAGCTGTATTTTTCCCTTTCTTCTTCTTAAGCTCTTTGGACTTTAAGCCTAATCGAGCCAAATTGGTAGCCGGAACGGTAGGCTCCTTTTGCCCCTCCCATTCAGTTCTGGGCTCCTTCTAGAGCAGCTTTAACATTTTCTTCGTCTTCTTATATATATGCATGCTCCATGGAGGCTGCGGTGAGTCAGATCCATTTTTCGGGGTAGCGGATTCAGCTGTTTGCTCCCAGAAAGCTTCATCTTCTGTATGTATAAAATTGGTGGTTGCAACTTGATTGTTCACCAACACGCTTTTAGATAATTCGATCTCTCCGATCTTGTATTGCTTTTCGACCAAGTCTTTGAAAATATAACAATCCTCGATCGCATAACTCACTACTCAGTGGTATGGACAATACAAAGGGTTGTCGATCATCTTTGCTTCATGAAGCCTCTTTGACTCGGGCAATTGTAGACCGTTGTTCAAACCGTCTTTGAATGTTTTGCGAACTTTGTCTCTCTTGAAAGAGTATACCTTGTTCTTTTTCTCCTCCAAGAAAGTCCCTTCTCCTCCCAGCACTAGTTTTCGATACCGGTTTGTTTTGGATTTGCCTGCCTTTCGCTTGTCTTCATTGTCAGATGCATTGAAGACATTGGTATTGCTGAAATTCTCATTTCTACGGCTGACGTCTCTCTTGCACTTCCAAGGCTTGTCACTCTGAGAGTCCGGGGTAGACTCTTGTTTCGAGCGTTCCAGCATTTAGACTTTCTTGGTCAGCTCCTGAAACGTTTTGAGGCCCGTAGTACATTGGAATGAGACTATCCAATTGCTGAGGTTCCGGATGAGGAGGCCGAGCTTCGCTCACGAGTATCTGAGCAATTCTTCGGATTGGTCCTGCTCTAATGGCGGCTTGCATTCATCTGATTCGCATTTCCCGTCCCGTTAAATCTTCTGAACTTAGGGATAACATAATTACCGGGGAACTCGATCAGGTCGCACTGTGCAGGATACGGCCGCCCGCTACTGCCAATATCTTTTTGCGCCTCGGTTTCGGCCACCAATGTTTTAACTTTGATGGTGACCAAGTCCATTATTCGATCTTGTGTTAATGGAATGGTTCCATCTGGGGCCAAAGCATCCCCAAAAGTGGAATATGGCCAGCTTTCGTGTGGGTCGCCTATACTCGGACCTAAAGAGACAGGCATTAATTACTCCGGGTCATTATCACCCGGCTCATGAGAGGAAACTTGCACTTGATTAGAGGGCAGCCGGGAAATTTGAGCCGTAAGCTACATCACGATATTCGTCAAGTCATCGATTTTGGATTAAAGCTTGGCTATCTCTTTATCTTTGCTCATAAGCTGTTTTTGGAGCTCTTGAAGCAGCATTTGCTCTGCGGTCCTGGAGCGGAAAATTGGCTCTTCCTCGCTGTCCGAGCCTGACTCCACAAGGACTGAGGGGTCTTTCTGCCTATCGGCCTCATCAAGAGGGTTTTCATCATCATGCGAAGGTGGCTGATCCTGGGAAGTGGCAACCACATCCAAGCCAAATTGGGCTTAGGATGTGGATGCCCCATCCTGTATTTTGCTGCGCAGGTTGTCGCTGGGACACATGCCCGCCATGTGGACCATGTGGATAACATATCCGACCATATTTTCATCATTAGCAGCTGATTTCACGGACCACTGTCGTAGTCTTTCTACTTCGGGAAAGGACAATCGACTGAAGACGGTTGGCCTGACCGGGTCATTGGGCGGCGCTGAACAAAGTGCTCGGTAGACTCCTGAAGAGAGCGTGTCACGCCTTTTGTGCTGGGGCTTGGACACCTCCCTTCGTAGCACAATTTAAAATGTGGCCTTCTTAATCTTGGCAGACATCTCATTCTTATGGATCCACTTTAAGGGCTCGAACGAATTGCGGATTTTCACAGCTGACACGCAGTGGTCGCGGGGCAATCCTAATCTCGGAACCTCACAAAATTAAACTTGGCTAGAGCCATGGCCCTTTTGTTGGCTCTATATCTGAGCCGCTTCTGTCTCAACTTTTCTGTTTTGAGCACTTGATAGGTTTCGACTCTTCGGGAAGCCGTCGTAGGAAGAGTGATGTAGAGCTTTAGAGATACGCCTGATCGTGCATTTTTCGGAGGCGTCGCCTAAGCTTGTCCGCGACGTTTGATGATACCTTTTGTTCCGACATTCTTAGCCCCAGCTGGAGCACCAGAGAGTCGTTTGGACACCGTCTTACGTTTAGGTTGTAGTGCCAACGTTCGGCCTCTTTCCCCTTTAGACCAGCTTGGCCACCTGGTTTGTCGGGATTTCCACTCATCCGACGGAACTAAATTGGCGGGGCAGTTCTTCCCACTGCCGACTGAGGCTTGCGGGGAGAACTACATGAGCACTGATCTTGATCACGTACGGGATTGGGGTTGCGTCGGAAGCTGAATTCATCTTAGAAGACATCGTTGTTAGTTGTTGAAAGTTGATTGCTGCATGAAAAAGCATTATTTCGGTACAAACATCGGTATATATGTTAAATGAGTTTGCATGAACGCTTGACCCGAGATATGAGAGGAGAAAAAGGTCCCACCGGGCGTGCCAGAATCTTTAGAGCGTTTTTCATCACCTTATTGAAATTAGAATGTGTGTCGCTTGTCAGACACATTACAGATTCCTCCTGCCTTGGGTAGGAAGGGGTTTATTGATTGTGGAAATCCAAATCTCCGGCAGCCGCGGACTAAGCTGCTGTTAATTACCCCTCTATTTGGGAGCGAGAGAACTTCTGATTAACATGTCAAATGGACCATGCGAACTCAATATGCAATATGTGCGTGTTGTGTTTGGGAACAAGTTTGATGGTGCTTCGGGTATATCGGGGGTCTCGCAGAGTTTTTACAGGGGTCCCAACTACCCAATAGTGAGCTGGGGGTCAATGGAGCTAGCAGCCCCCTTGCGAGGTGCGGGGCAATGCTTCGTTAGAATTTTTTTCTAACGGGAGAGGTAATAAGTGTATATATGCCATGTGCACACTTAGTAAAGTGAACACGCGGTAAGGTGCGCACATGACAAGTGCGTACCTGCCGAGAAGCGCACCTAGAGAGATGTGAACCAGGCAAGACGCGCATCTGGCAATATGCATACTCGTCGAGGTGTGCGCCCGGCGAGGTGCGAGAGAGTGAAGGGGGGCCTAAGGGTCCCGAATGGGCCAAAGGGTCCAGCAAGGTGCGCACTGAGGGAAGTGCGCACCTAGCAAGGTGCGCACTTGGATCGATGTGCACCCAACGGGGTGCATACCTAACCAAATGGGCACCTAGCACGGTGCAAGTAGGATCGAAACCCAATGGAGCAACAGTCTAAAAACATAAAGATCCTAACTTTTGAAGATTAAAAGGGGATCTTTTTTCCTTTTTTGAGGCCTTCTGACGTGCACACTTTGAAAAAAAGAAAGGAGGAAGAAGAAAGAGACTTGAGCAATAAATAGTGGCTCAAAACTCAAGATTTTTATTTTTGGGGAATCAAGATTAAGATCCCTTATCAAATCATCATGTAGGGCCTTTTATAAGCTTACATCTTTTACATTTAGCCCCATGGCTTGTACAAAATTGTCTTTTGCCTATTTAATTTTAAAAACAAAAATTACATTTAATCTTTTTCTTTTCTTCTTCTCTTTTGGTCGGTCCCTCTTCATGCTTGGGCTTAGGCTCGGGCTTGGACCCACTTGGCTCTGGCTCGGGCTTGGCCCTACTTGGCTTTTTTACTTTAATTTTGGTTTTGATTTTGAACTTGAATTTGATTTCAGATTTTGGCAATTGGGTGTAATTTTTTACCCTAACAGCGAACAATGAAAGTTGATGCAATAAGCTAGTGATGTGTTTTCTTTACTTCTGTGTTGTGTTTACTGATTACCATGTAATACTAGAAGCCAAAGTTGTTAGTAATTTGTATGACCTAAAGGCCATTATTGTATAATATAATGGATGCTTGGACATGTAGGGTTAGCATAGCACCTTGTGAAGGTTTTGGCAAGCATCAATCATGCTACTTTAAAAATTTTGGGGTGCTAAACAAACCCTAACCAAGATCTTAACTATAGAATTAGGGTTAACATGCATGTAAACAACTTTACATCTAAGAGAGAGGGATTACAACCTTTGTAGTTCGTTCCTTCGCTTCATAAGCTCCGAGTAGTAGTCTCTTTACCGCAATCCATGAACTCCTAGACTCTATAGAGGCTCCATAAGTCGAACGATCCATGCTTGCTTGAAATCTTCTTGATCTAAGATAATCTACCTTGAAGAATCTCTAACCCAAGCTTACACTTCACTAATGAAGTAATTAGAGAAGTGAACACCCTAATCTAACTGGCTAGAATAGATGAGGATGATGAGGTAGGAATTATGCTCTCTTTTGTTTTAAATTTCTCACACTAAAATATCACATGTAAAAAGCTAGCAAGTTTTTTCAAGGAGGAAGAAGAAGAAGAAGAAGAAAGCTTTTGTGATAAATAACGAATTATTGTTGTGGTTACAATTGCAACCCTTGGTTAAGAATGAAAAGCTTAACCATTGTAGAGAATAAACCATAGGTTAAAGGGTTTGGGTTGGATTAACAAATATCGAAACAAAATATCAAGCTAAAGACAAAAGAAAGCTTCATGAAAAAGCTAACCCAAAAGCTAACCCAAATCCAAACCCTAACTTGTTTAAACCCCACAAAACATGTTGCATTTGTAACCCTAACTTGTTGCAATATTATATATCACATATATAATATATTTTTATAACAAAAGAAAATAATACAATTAACATATATCGCATATATATCAATGTATTATCCGGTGAGAAAATGAATCAATAAAGCGAGCTTATATTAGTTAACGTATTGTAATATATCACATATATAATTATACATTAAATTATCGAATCAACACTTGATCCGACAATCCGGCTATATATCATATAACCGACCAATATTACATGTACCGATTCATCGAATCAATACTTGATCCGATGACCCGGCTATATCTCATATACCCGACCGATATCATATATTGCGAAAATGGAATACGGTATCTCATATCGTAATATTCTCGGTCCCGCACATATCACATATGTGCTTCTACTCCGTTTTGCCTGATCCAGGAAAACTCTGTGTAGGACTCTAAAGAATCGTCAATACTCCGGTAGTGGGTGATAATCATATCAAACACCCACAAGCTGCAAGCGGTCAGCTAAACGTAACAGCCACCCAGGTATTGAGCGATCAGAAGATCAACAAGCAAGCATGTACATTCTCCTGTGAATCCAATCAATAACACTACCGTACAGTCCGGTCTCTTCGTCTAATATGTCGGATATCAAGTCTAGGGGTAGTAAACATCAGACCCCAGTAACCAATAAGTCATGTCGATGTGAGGCTCATAATAGGTCGAGAAACTACTGATAGCACTTACCAGTAGCACTCTATATCAGCCCTGGCCAGGGACTTCTAGTTATAGCCAATCGAACACAGCACAACATCAACTCCCTATACCGGGAGAGATGAAACCCCTCCTATCGCTCATTGCCTCCATGTGATTCGGGACTGTACCCAAAAGCCACCGTTTTGCACGCCCTCTTGGACGTAGTAAGGTGGAAATCAAAGTACAGTGGGAATCACACAAGACTCTATGACGATCTCGGGTCTACAGATTAACCTGTACCAGTGTCACCGGAGAACTGCTATCTGATGATTGGTATAATACCATCTAGGAGTTCTCGGTGAGTCCCTTCAGTGCACCTAGTCTCCACTGAGCACCCGTACACCATCTTTGATGTCAAAACACCGATGGATATGGGATCATCCATCGCCCATCATATGGGTCAAGATGCGTATACGCTGGTCTACTCTGGTGTATCGATGCCCTGTCTCGATACACCCTCGACTAGGAACAGTTATATGATGTACTTGTTGACTACCCTGACCCTACTAGTATGATCTCATCATAATCCCAATAGTTGAGTACATATTCTAAGGGCTTTATCAACATGTGAGAGTAATACAGTAAACTAATATAAGTCAACATGTTAAGACAAAGTGAAACCAAATTGCATACTATCATGTCGAGCAAGAAATTCCTCTCTATATATCCAAGAATCACTATAATATACATCATATGTACAACAATGGCCTCTAGGGCATATATATAACTAACAATCTCCCACTTGCACTAAGGCCAGCTGTTGTAGTATCTCATACCCAACATCCCGAAGAGTCTCTCAAACTGTGTCTGGGGAATGGCCTTCGTGAGTGGATCCGCAGTGTTGTCCTTCGTATCAACTCTCCTGACCTCGATCTCCCGACGATCAACTATCTCCCGGATCAGGTGATACTGCCTCAGAATATGTCTGGACTTCTGATGGGACCTGGGTTCCTTGACCAAAGCCACAGCTCCATTGTTATCACAATACAAATATATTG